>BGZK01000156.1:0-666618 GCA_005406025.1 Eumeta japonica
TCTTAGGACTATTGTCGAGATAGTCACGAATATATCATCATATTCACGAATATATCATCATCACGAATATATCACGAATATATATATATATATGGTCATCTGATACAATTTGAATTACTTCGACATCTTTTTACTTGATTTTCTAGTGTTCGTCGCCTAGGCATTTTCTTTTATCATTTTTGTAATCATGTAAAAAAATCATTCAGTTCAATTTAATGAATCAATATTTGTTGTATTAAATTCATTTGTAATTTTGCACACTGTTTATAATGTTCTTATTTTTGTTGTATTACATAATTAAGCTCAGATGACAGATCGAAGAAATATTTGAACAAAAAATTTACCGGCGGCTAATCGTCTTGACGTTCTTTCAAAATTAAAGTTGTCAGATGGCAGCATATACATATTTTAATTATTAATTAATCTACAAAAACAAAAGGAGTAATCATTTTTTTAGTTTTTGATGCCGGTACAGCAAAAAATTACCTATGAAATGATATGAAATTTATGGGGAGTAATTTTATTTTTTTTTATCAAAAGTGAGGCAAACCTTAGCGTATTAATATATATATATATATATATGTATAAGAATTGCATATTCTAAGTAATGATAATATCGCAATAATTATATAATTATGTATTATAGCTTCTTAATTTCATCTGAAAACGATTTCTGTCCGCTGAATGTCAAAAATCAATCAATTCAATGACACGCTCAATGACAACGATATTATAGAGCGATAAAAGTGACAGAGAAGTTAGAGTTTTATCTATGTGTAAAACAATAAAAATAATTCTGGATCTTACGTTAACTCTACAAAGCGGAAAGAGAAATAGAATTTAAATAACATCTATATGTATATATAGTATAACATAAACAAACCTATGTGTTTGGTTCAAAATTCAAAAACTCCTTAAATTATTAATATTACAGATTTCGTTTTATCGGTTCATTTCTAACCAAAGCTTTACCTATCGGTCATCGTATCGAAGTCTGAGGAATCTGATTTCTCCGACATCAAGAAATCTAATCTAGCACCAGGTAGGCCGAGCTCTAGGTAGGTCTTCACTAATCTCAAATCCGCTGCGTTGCCGTCGAGTCCGTGCACGCAGATTATTAAGTGTAAACCTACGACAAAATTTTATGACACTTTATTCTTATATTTTTTTTGTGATATTCTATACATAAATTCGGATGCACTTTAACTGCGTATTATTTTAATAGCGGACGTCTTAAGTTAGAGGATATCGAGAAATAAATAAAGTGTATCAAAACGGAAAGGTCAAACTTTAATTTGGTATATTGTCTACCTAAGGGATCCCTTTAGATGACTAGTTAAGAAGGAAAACATTTAAACAAGTGTTAGAATAAAAATAGGAGAGATTGTATATATTGATGTAAACATTTTTTACATCCATCTCTCTTTGTTTCTCTCTCCCTCTTTTTCTGTACCATTATAAAACGTAATTTAGCGTGTATCTTATATTAATAACATTTTTGAACAATTAATTCAGAGGGGCCTAAATATAATACAAGAATTTTTAAAATTACTGTCTACTCTTTGTTAAGTATCATGAAAAAACCATTGAATAGATTTTGATCATATTCTCAGTTTGTTCACTTGAGTGTTGATTTCAAATGTAAGTAACACGTTAAGTGCGATCTAAGTGAATTAAGTCTCGGTCGAAATCCGTTTTCTTAACTCGAATTACCGTTTTTAAAGACCTAATATGTCCGATTTTCAATCTTAAAAAGTACAACAAATACACATCGATTAGGTAAAATTCGTAGACACAGTATTCATTTATTCTAACGAGCACAAGGTTCCCGATTCGAGACAACTTTGAAACTTAATCTTATTCATGAAGAAATAAATAAAGACTGTGTGCCCACATTTTACATTTTACCATTTATCGACTTAAGACTCCGTCGAGGCAGTCGATCGACATCGGACGAGACGAATCTCATTTTGTAGTCCACGCGGACGAAGTCGCGGGTGGTAGCTAGTGCAATAACAATTGTAAGTATTAAAATTTTATTTAAATGTATAACGACTGCGCAAAGGCAACTTTACCTTCGGGGTTGAACATCCTGTATTCGTCGCTTATGTGGAAATAGGGTAGGACGTTCTCCACGGGGGGAAAATCCGAGTATAAGGCCCCTGGATATTTTACGCTCTGCCGGAATTCGGTGCGACACTTCACAAACAACCTTTCGGATTCGGCCAACCCGAAAATGCTTACGAAGTTGTTTTCCCGATCTTCTGGAATGCGAGAAGAAACATTTTAATTACCCTAAGAAACGAATAAACCTTTGCTGATGTTAAATATCTTTAGAGTGTACTTATTTAGAAAAGGAAGCGGAGAGCAATGTTAAACTCGTGCATTGGTCTCTGACGAAAATATAAATAAAATTAGTGATGGCTTTTATTCATGAAATTGCCAGTATAATATTATGTTACATAAAATACGTTATTACCCGTCGAGATATATATAAAGAGGCAGTATCTAAGGCATTTACAATGTTTTTTTAGTGTGCATTAATAAACTGCGCTAACGCAAGGAATGCACAAAAATTGATAGAATTATGTTATTCCACAAGAGTAAGTATCTGTGGAATTCAGAACATTACGAACTATTAGCCATTAAAATAACGGTAGATAATTTTCATGGAATCAACTAACCCACGATTTTGCGCTATCTGTTGGAGGATAGCAACACTCTCTTTAATAAAGGACGAATATTTAATAAATATATGAACAATTCTACAGCTCCTATGGTATGACTTTTTAAATTATTTTTTATTATTGTCACTATATGTATACTCATAATGTGTCAAATTATGTTTTACATTTTTGGAAATCAAAGAAGTTTTTTAACGAGTGACGAGTGACTTGTTATTTCTCTGTAAGTGATAGCTGTTACACATTAACAAGCATGTAAAATCACGCAACAAAATGTCACGCTTGACAAACAAACAATTTTATTTTAGTTTTATAAGGAGACAGTATACATATAATACGTCGATGTCATACAGCGGCGGTGGTGGTCGAGTGGTCAGCGTGTTGTCTTCGAATGAGAGGGCCGCTTTCGAACCCTAACCGCAGGCAAACTGACCGATGAGCTTTCAACTTGGCTCAAAGCAACATCGTGAGTTGCGTGTTTGCTATGCCATGTTATGCTGTTGGTCTTAGCGTATCCATCTACAGAGACATATCACTTATTTATTATTTTCCTTGTATTTTTTTTCCTATTTGATTTTGAATATTTCAACAGAATTAAAAAAAAATAAAAGGTGTGTAATAAAAAAAATGTGATCTTTTGGTGGGTCAGAAAATTTAGTCACATTTCCGGTTACCGCAAATCAATTTAAATTGAATGTCGACCTTGATATGAGCGCTCATTTAACAATAATTTGTGCTTTTATTTCGTATTAAAATTTTCGTGTCAGGTTATAATTATGTTGCTTTACGTACATTTTTTCCCCCCAAGTCTTTTCTAGTAATAATCATCAGTTTCAATTTACTTTATAATCATATAAAGTCGTTTTTAATTTCTCATCGAAATCCTCGAACACTTATTTATTAACATTTCTATTAAAAGACAATGATGAATATCATATTTTCAGTGCGGTAGGAAAAAAAATTCTGTGATTAAAAAAGTATGTGTCAAATTCTGATGAACTTCATTTAACTAAAGTCGTGCGAAATTGAATTAAAATTCTAGTTAGGGTAATAACAACGGTAGATATTTACTATATCGTAATCTCTGTCGATAACGCTCTGTTAGAATAAGTCAGACTGTCTCTGAAGTGACATTATTTCTAAAGACATGTATATCGCTTATTATTCTTGCTTAAAGTTAAAGTACATACACTTAGAACTTCATTTGTAATGTGCGAAATAAAGTATATCCCCTCTCGATGATTATACCTTTATTTCCGTTTTCATTCCTAGACGCCAGTTCTCCGGTACTCTGGCTTTTGTTAAGCGTTGCCGCTGACGGTGTGTTAGCCGATTTCACCGATTGTCGAGGCCTTAGTTTTCTTCTTTCCATTATACCTGATGATGTATGGTTGTGTTTTAAAAGCAATGAGAGCGACAAAAGGTTAGAATGTCGTTTACAGTACAACGCACGAAACTTTGCCGCTGCGAAGTTAGTCATGGAAGCGTCGGAATGGCGTAAAATGGGAAAGCGGGGAAAAAGAAGGGTGGATCGGGGAGCGTTGAGCCTGCGTATTACATCATTCGCAGGCAATTCAGAGCGGCAAAGTTAGGTGCGTTGTGCTGTACATTTGTTGAAACTGCAGATTAAAATGTCAGACAACATGGTCATCACAAAATGCGGATCAATGGGCAATCAATTTAAATTTTATTTTAAAATGCTACTTTATTAATTGTTACGGGTAACATAGATTAAAGTAGTTCGAGATTTAAATCGTTAAATGTGAAAATTAAAGAAATTTTGAAATGGCATCCGATTGATTAGTAAAAGTTATTAATACGGAAGAAAGCGCCAAATTTTACGATGAAGTGTAAACGTTAAGTAATGGGTTACCTTCACAAACGTGGTACAAGGGATTGTCCAGTTGAAGTGGTGCATTTGCTTGCTTTTTTGGAGTTTTCGACGGTGTGGATGCTTTGCTACTCTGCCGGCTTTGCTTTGGTGATTTCGTTGGTGGATCCTGATGTTTAAGAGTTTTCGTTGTAGAATTAGTTAAGAAGATTTAAATAAAAATAAAGGATAACATTTTCTACAAAAATATAATGCATTCGTTAGATAATGAAGTATACCTATTAACAAGGTTAATTTAAAACTTTACCTTGAATTCGTCTGGCGGAGTTGGAGCATCGCGGAACTGCTGCGGCGGGGGGAGTTTCAAATGTTCGTAGTCGTGTTCACCGCCGAAGTGACTGAGATCTATTTCGGACTTCGATTTGTTATGATATTTTTGTACTGTCGGTACAGGACCTGTTGTTTTTTTGTGATTTGTACATGGCCTTTCAACTGTCAGATTTCTTATTTCAGCAGCTATTAGTTTCTCTGTATATTCTATTCTATTCTTCAAACGGACTTTGTCTAGAGTGTTAGAATTGACAGGTTTTTGTGGTATCTCCTTACGAATGTATGGATGTAAATTATCACTGACCGTTTGGGATTTTTTCACAGTTCCGTCATTTTTAATTTTCGATTGTTTGCTGTAGGATTTGTCTTGAACGGCACTGAAAGAATTATGCCTTTGGTTAGTCTTTGGAACAGATTCAGGGCATTGTTGAAAGCATGACGCCGTACACGTGTCAGAAGTGCATCCAGCATCTAGGCCGTTACTGTGCATAATTTTATTATATTCGCATTGACTGTCCATACATATAGAATCACTGCATATTCTACATTCTTCACAGACCGCTTTGTCGCAGCATTCTATTTTTTCAGAGGGATTATTTTGGGCCACTTTCACAGCTAGTTTTAATAGTCTTTCTCTGAGTTGGTCACCGTTTAATACTGTTCTTTTAAAATCGTTAATTCTTTCAATATTTTGTTTTTGCGGTTCCAATATATTTTCAGCTTGTTGATTCTTTGAACTTTTATTTTCAATAGGAGAGAAGTTTTGATTTAATTGACAGCTTGCATTGTCTGGTGAAGAAGGTCCCGAGCTACGTCCACTGGATACCCATCCGCTCTGTTCGCTTAAACTAGAAGTGGAGTTGCTGCCACTGCGCTTGTCATCTTTATTTTTAAAATTTTCGGGAGGCATAATTTTAAAGTCTTTGTCACCTATATCGAGTGGAGGGGACTCAAATGCAGCCGGAGGCGCTAAGTTAGGGAGAGATTCTGACCCGAAACTATTATTCATATTTGGCTCGTCTAAAACAGAAGCAGCACTTCTGCAATGACGCAATATTTCAGGCCCTTGATCTAATCTATAAGGTACGCTGGCTGAAGTTTCTAAACGTCTTAGTTCGAAGGGAATACTTTCATTGCTTGAAGACGAAGCCGCTTCGGACATAAGTTGAGACATTTTTTCAGATGGTTTGTGTTTTGATTTTTTCTCGGGCTTTCCGCTAGATCTCCCTGATTTTGGTGTAGTTGCTCCAGACTTAGGGGTTGCTCTACCAGATTTTGGAGTTGCTAGTCCAGATTTTGGGGTCATTCCACCAGATTTTGGGGTGGCTTTACCGGATTTTGATGAAGAACCTCGGTCAGATTTTGGTGTACTTCTTTCTGATTTAGGTGTATGGCGATCTGATTTACTTTCTCTTGATCTTATTGAGTGGTGACTGCTCAAAGAATCTCTACTTGAATTTAGCTTTGAATTATCTTTTGCAGTGTTGTTTAGTTTAGATTCTTTTGTCCGAGTTTTTTTATGTCTACCAGAAGGTATTGTAGAATGTGGCGTCGAAGGAGGTGTTTTCGAATACGTAGATTTAGACGTTCCGTCACTGCTTCTATCTAAAGTCATAACAAATCCGCTGTCATCACTGCTTTTGCTAGACTTCTTATGGTAGTTTTGTATCAAACTCCCAGTGTTAAAATCATAGCTCCAATCTCCTTTTTGTAAGTAATAATTTAATTCGTGCCTCAATTGATTACGTGCGGCTTCTATGTCTATATTCTGATTATCGACATTCTGGTGGAAAACATGAGTAGAATTAGACCTATGTACGTGTTTGTTAGAAACTAAATTACCCTGATCAGTAGGTTGTGCCTTACCACTGACTGGCGGGTAAGAATTCCTCGGAGGCAACATAGGACGGGGTAAATTTACATTGTAACCTCTCTGAAATTCTAATGGGTTTCTAGCTTGAACATTACCCTGATTACCGATATAACCGTAAACCTGATTTGGATTCGGCTTCATAGTTCCCTTATAGCCTACATTATGGAACACTTCGTTGTTCATCGCTCTAGGATTGACGTTGAGATTTGCAAGGGTTTTTATATTTAGCTCTGAACTCACTGATGTTTCTCCTGTAGTCGTCTCCTTTGGTGCCGCATCTGACCGTAGTGTTTGTAGGATAAGCTGTTGTCGTGACACTTCGTGGTAAAGTGCTAGGTTTTTGTTGATGCGGCGGCACAGCGGGTTTTGGATAATTTGCATTGTTCGTCGTCTTATTTTCTTTTAATTGTTGCGGAGCCATCTGTGATACTCTCAGTTGGTCTAAGGATTTGCTGTGTCTTGCTGGTAAAGTGCTGACTCCACTTAGAACGGAATGCTTTTGGGTGAACATTTCACTAGGGTTAGAACGTGCTATTGTTGTATCAGAAGGATTAACATTGTTTTTCGTCGAATTAATATTTAAAAAGCGTAGACGCTGAATATCGCGACAATTGCTGTCCTTGTTGAATAGGACATGAAGCAAAGCTGTTGTTCGGTGGTAATTGAATTTCACTTATTTGATTATTTTGCACTATATACCTATTTCTTCCTGTTAATTCTAATTGTTTACTTGGCGTTTTATTAATTTCTACGAGGTTCTGTTTCACTAAAGTCCTTTTAGGGGAATTTCCCAATGATTTTTGAGGAGCCAGTGTTAAAGTTGCTTGAACTATGTTAGCACTTGACTTTTGTGGATTAAACTGAGGTTCAAGAACATCCATTATTTGTTTCGGTAAAGTCAGCGTGACCCTTGAAGCTTCGGACGATGGCCTGCGAGAATCCATGAGCGAGCTTATACTGCAGGCACAGTCATCTGGCGCTGAGTCGCTACACAGAAATGGATCTGAAATATTTAAAATAAAATACTTAATACAAAAACAAACTTGTCTGTTCATAAACAGTTTTTAAAGAACGATACTAACCACTACCGGACTTATTTGCACTCGAATTAAGGAATGATCGACGCCTAGCAAACTCCGCCGTGTCCTGATACCTGAATAAAAAAAAATATATACAAGTCTTTAGGTTATCACATATCAAGTTTTTAAAGGTAATAAACATTTTAAAGCTTCATCGAAACACGCAGATAACTATAATAATGGAAAAATTCATAAACGAATGATTGAATTTTTCACCTATCTTCAAATATTATAGGCATGATATGAGGATCGCCATCCAGCGCTATGCAGTGCACAGGCAGTGGCGGCAGCAGCGCTAGATAGCGCGACCGGCGCGCCATCTCACCCACGCTCTGGTACGACTGATAGTTGCTGTCGTAGCATCCGGCCAGGGAGTGCCTCGGATTGTCGAGCACGAAGAAACATTCCGAAAAGCGCTTGATTCTAGAAAAAAAAATGTTAATCATACATTTAATTTTTTAATCATAAAACTTAAACTTATTTAATTTCGTTTTTGGAGTTTCAAACTGTCTGTATGTTACGGCCTTTTTTATGAGAAATGCGTGGATATACCAAGTTAAAATCTATAAAGTACATAATCTTTTAAAGATAAGAAAATCAATTTTCTAATGCAATCTAAATATACGGCCATTTTTGCCACATATTTTTAAATTTCTAAGTAAATCAAAATATTATAGGATGCTTCGCATGCTAAAAAATTGTTGATTTGTAGTTATATCATATAAAAAGAATATTTTTTTGCTATTACAAACTGACATTAAAAATATATATTGTGCGACTGACATTAACCGTGTGTTAGATGTGAAGTAGAAGTGAATTTATGGAAGAATATACTTCAAAATCTCCATAAAATTATAGATTTTTAAAAATATGGATAAGTAAAAAAAAAAAACAAAAATTGAAAAAGAATAAAACTTTTGGAATTTGTGCGATCGATATCTCTCCAGTTCTGAATCGAAAATAAGCTTAAAAATCTTCGAGACTCTTGCTGAACGAAATGTCTGTATACATAATTGTATTTGTAAGAAACCGTCAGGTTGCGAGTTCTGAATAAAACTCGCAACCTGACGGTTCCTTACATATAAGTGCGAATGCATTTATATGTTTTTTTTTATTTTCGTGTACGTTATAGTGTAACATGTCAAGACGTGATTTTTCATTTCAGTTGTATTTGTGTCAATTTGTTGTCTTTAAGCAATATGATTAAAATGATTTTTTTTTAAATAAAATCTTAAATTGAGTATTATTATTATATGAGTTATTGCAACTCGGTTATTATGGCAGTCGTCTTCAAACCGGAAAGTTTGAACCCACCATTGGCTCATGAGTTCATAGCTTAGGTCAAATTAAATCACTTGTTCCGTCCTTCGGGAAACATATTTAGGACTCGGTCTTGGAAGTCGTCAATGTATAGAATTCAGCAACCCGTACTACGCCACCGTGAACACCTCTAGTTTTAAGTCCCTCAATCTCAAAGGGAAAGATTGTGGGAGAGAGAGAGAGTGGAATTAAAAATCGCTCGGCGGTGGGCTCCGATAAAAAAGAACATACACGTAGCGATTCCAGTGTGTTCACCTGAGGGCGTGATGTCTTGCAGCGAGCGCGTGATGCACGTGCGGCCGGTCGGTGGTGTGATGCAGGAAGGCGCGCCAGCGCAGCGTTACCTCGGCGCACAACCGCGCTATATCGTGTGCGGCACCCATCGCCCATTCTTCATCTTCAGAATTTTCAGTTTTCTGAAGAGAAAATCTTTCAATAATTGGACATCAGCTGATCTAGGGTTACTGAATATAAACTTCGAATTGAAATTAAGAATTTCAGTAGTGTCATAATGTATTAGTTAATTTTTAAGCAACTATTTATTTACTATAAGGTATCACAATTTCGGCTTCTTTCTGTGACTTATAAAAAAATTGAGTATTCATTGGATATATAAATGCGTGAAATTAGGTACAAAAACTGTCGATTAAGTCCGTAGTTTTAGTAAAAAAATATTACAATATATGATGTAAATGTATTATATTTACAGTAAAATATACCACAATATAATATATATAATTTAAAATTTTAGAAGCCTTATGAGTTTTAGATGGTTTATGTATTTACGCACGAATATTATTTTATACGGATATGGAAGAAAATTTAATTTTTCGGAGGACTCCTTAAAGTGCATTATCAGCTAACTCCTGAAAAAGAAAAGAAAACGATCCAAAAATGTAAAATTTTTAAAAGTATAGTGAAATTTATAGTATTATAGTCTACTAAATAGAAATGAAAGTTGTCCTTTTACAGGTCTTACATAATTCTCCTGTAAAAATGATTGCTCAATTTATTATAATCAGATACAATTCTCATAGGTTTCATTTCGAAAATCATAAATTGTTCAAAATTAAATATTTTAAAACTGTCCATCCATTGATTTTTGTGCGATTTTTATTTAATTCTTCAAAAGTCTATTTTATAGCGTTTTTTGTATGAATGTAATAATATTGTTGCAAATGGATGGAATTCTAATTTAATGTAAAATGAAATATAATAAAGTTAATCAAACCCCAAAGTATTGAAAACTGGTCAAACAATCACAACTGCCCACTGCAGTGAACCAATTTCAATTCTAGCTGGTATTATCGCTTTTATGATGAGAAAACTCCTTTGTTATTAGGAATAAGTTTGATGACGCAATTAGTTATATTTGTGCTTATAGTATATGCTGGTTTTCAACTGTAATTTTTTAAATCATTGATATTCAACGGTTTTTATGTTAAATTCCATTCATTTTCATTTATAATATTTAATACGATTGAAATAGTAACGATTGAAGGGAAATTAAAATATGTTACTGTTATATTGATGAATCTTCTAATTTATTTATTTATATTGTTCCATTATTGATGAATTTAGTTATAAGTTTTCCCTTGTTCTCAGTACATCTTACATCTCTACTTGCGTGTTTCACTATCGACCGAGTGGTGTATGAATCATCCGCGATGGCAGATTTATGGTGAATCCAAAAATAATGATTCATAGAGAGCAGTCACGTCAATGATAGGTGGGTCTATCCATAAAGTTATTATGTGCGTATTGTCGTTTATAAATTAGACATTTATTTTCATCATTCTATCGCTAAGCGAAAACAACGAAGCGAACGTGACAAAATGTATTACGAACGAAAATAATTTTAAACTAAGAATGATGTCCTAATCTAAAGTTTTAGTGCATTTAGCTAGCCAGTGTTGTCACATGATTGCAATTAAGAATATTGTTACACGTGAACGCGTGTGTACAGTACAACGGACGAAACTTTGCCGCTGTGAAGTTCGTCACGAATGCGTCGCAACCTATTACGACGCTTTCGTAAAATAGGTAGGTAAAATAGGAACGCTGCGGAGAAGAAGGAAGGGTCGGGGAGCGTAATATACCTGCACAGTATATCGTTCGCAGCCAATTCAGAGCTGCAAAGTTTCATGTGTTGCACTGTACACGTACGCCATGCGTATGGCAGTATTCGATCACCTTTCCGATGTCGCTCAGATCCTTTAGCCTCTGCGCCACCTCGCCGACTATCGAGTTGGAGGCGGGCTCCTCGGGCGTCAGCAGCGCGCCGGTCGACCCGCAGATGGTCAGCGCGTTCTGCAAGCCCTCCAGAGATCCCAGCAATATACCGCACACTTCCGCATGGACTTGTCTGCAATTTCGTGATAAGACATCATCATCTTCTAATGGTTTTAACGACTGCGGCCTTTTTAAGAATTAAGATTATATACGGTTTGTTAACGGTTAGGCGGAAAGACGACTTCTCGAAAATAGTATAAGAATCGACTTCGATTCAAAATTTAATATCATTATTACATGCAAATTTTTCATACTATTTTCTTTTTACTTAGAATTCATAAAAATGAAATGATACGTACTTCGCATGCGCAATTTTGCTGGAATTGCCTCCTGTGCATTTCCCCGTTGAGCCGAACAGTATGTTTTCCAGACTGCCCGAAGCACTAAAACTGGAGCCTGCGCTCTTCATTAGCTTTCCCCACTGTTTGCTGGATCGGGGCGTGCTAAGTAAAAAAGTTGTTGTTTTTACAACATAGGGCTCAAACTTTAAAATACGTATGTCGCTCGAATTTTTCGTACATCTTTATTAGTACATTGCCATTTCAAAAAGTTCGATGATTATTACTCAATATTTAATATGAAGAAAGAAATTTTCTGTAATTTGTAAAATATTAGATGAATACACGTAATAATGATTCATCTAATATCTAATGCTTATTCAAGAACCAATCTACATAAAACAAATTTGTTTCATCTTATTTATATTTTACACTTCCCGTCATTTTGAACTTGAATATATAGAGTAAATTATTTTAGATTAACATTCGAAATAGTCTTGTAAACAAGATCTGGGGGAACTTACGGCCTACGACCTATACTAACATTTACAAATTTTTGGTTTCTCTCAAATTCCCGATTACTATGATATCAATGTTTGTTAAGTAAAAGGAAACTGCTGTTATTTAATGAAATATGTTGTTAATCTAAATTAGATTTTATAAGTTGAGGTTCATGATGTAACTGCCCTTAAGTACTCACAAAGTACTAAGAGACATATATGCATCTGAATACTGTTTGTAATGTTATTATGTTATGGACACTAACCAACTTTGGACGTAGTGCATGATGCTTTTCCTTGAGACAGCCATGCAAGAACAATGTATTTATAATTATGTGGTTAGACACGATTCGTAATTTATAATGTTTATCTGGATGCATCTAAAATTTATTCTAGAACTCTGAACCGGGTGGCTGAAAGATGTTATTTGTAACAAATATTAAGAAATTATGTCATTTATAGACACTGCAAATGTTTTTAGATATTACAACTAAGACATCGAAAGGTTTTTTTATTACATTCTATTTCAATAAAAACATTAGAAAAATGCAAAAAAAAAACAAAAGTATTTAACAATTAATCGAGAAAATTGGTAACTCTTATTTACTTGATATAGGGTTGGTGCAAGGCGACCAAGCTTGCATGGATCGTGACCGACACGGCGGACAGGTGGAAGTAATCGAACAGCACCGGCAAATGGTAGTGCAGCCTGCGACGGCTGGAAGTGCAGCTTCAGCACCCTACAGGACACCGGCGCGAGGGTGCTGGACTGCGCGCCTCGCTGCACCACAACTCCACGCCCAGACTCCACTCGGCGCGCTCCAGAGACTCTTTCAAGTTGCGGCTGTCCACTGAAAATTATGAAAATCTTTCCATATCGTTTTTATTGCGATACGATAAAATAAAAACGAAATAACGTCCAACCATCTGCGGCTTTGAAAATGTATCTATGAAATTACTGGAATGATATCAAAAGGGCGAATAAATTATGAGTAATATTTTTATGTTGACTTCTTCAAGTGTAATAGGTACACACGACGTAATCCCGGAATTGGAATGGAATGGAATTGGAATTGTGAAATATTTTTTTTTTGTGCAATGCAGTATTTATTACGTTTATTGATATTAATATTAACAAACACCAATAAGATTAATTTCAACATTAGAGATATTTCCAGTTTCTATTAATAAATAAACGATTCGTTCATTCATATATCCGGTTAAGTGAATGAAATCGGTCTTTTAGTAATATTAAATAGGTAGATTCTTTCACAATGGGGGTATTTCGCAAAACTTATTTATTGGACATCCACAGGTAGATATTTGTCAGTTTTGGAAATCCACACTAGAATATATCGTAAAATGGTTTCATTCCAAATCGCAAAATAATGAATATTCGCTTTAAATGTACTATTAAGAGGAATAAAATTTTCGTTATACACTATAAAGATTTATTTAATCGTGCGCCTAAGAGTTTCATTTTAATATGCATCAAAAATTTCTATATTTTATTACTTTACCAGCTTTAACGCGCGGTTTCGCCTGCGTGCACAAAAAATATGTTCTTTCATCTTTTATATCGAACTCTCTCTTTAAAGCATGCATCCCATTTCGCTCCTGCTATCAATTTTGATTCCAACTCTACAGCCTGTTCTCGATTCTGATCCCAATCTTGTTTTATATCTCTATCCCGGCTCCGCCCTCGATTATGATTTAGATTCAGTCCTCGTTCCCCGTATGAGTGGAAATACTATTATTATTATTCTATGTTGCACATGCACGTAATAGCATTCTTCACTCACGTATTACTGTTGTGTTTATGTAAGTATGTAGTTAAATATGCGTGCACCAGACTGAATATTTCTGGAAATGGTTATGTATATATGGTATAATGAAAATGGTTTTTTATTTGGCCGCATATCACGCAAAAACGATTAAATGTATTGCTGTGAGGATGAGATCAATTGACTCTAGATGGACGCAGGATCGTCCGTAGATGGTTATAGGCTATTAAGAATATACAAAATGTAAAAGTATGTTTGTGTGGATGTTTGTCATACGCTGACGGCAGGATGAATTGTAATCTGAACTTTGGCTATTGGACGCAGAATCGTTTGTAGATGGTTATAGGTTATTCATAAATAACGGTAAAATGGTACTTATACATTTTGTTTTAAGTCTCTATGTCCGTTACAGTGTAAAT
The DNA here is from genome assembly GCA_005406025.1 of Eumeta japonica. NCBI lineage: Eukaryota > Metazoa > Arthropoda > Insecta > Lepidoptera > Psychidae > Eumeta > Eumeta japonica. Next base: position 14,391 of record BGZK01000156.1, read on the forward strand.
AGTAATTTGTTATTACTATCATTGAAATCGAAAATGAGATGGGTACTGGATACGTCAATGGAACCAGATTTGTTATCGGGAATAGGATGGCGATCAAAATTTACAGAAAAATCAACTGGTATGTAAGATTTTTTTATGTAGTCTATAAAAGCGAAACCGGGGGCAAATTTGAATAATAAAAAAAATGCTAAACTTATAAATTTACGCCCAGCGAAGCGGGTGGGTGACCGCTAGTTCGTTACAAAATATTAAAAAACCATTTAAGGTTTTAGAAAAAGCATATTTTTGGAAGAATGTTACGTTTTAATTTCTGTAGATTGTCATTTGCTTTTTTAAAGTGACATCGTTTTCAAAATTGCCCGTTGTCATCGCAATGGATTTAATTTGACAAAATATACTACCGTGATTTTTTACGATTTTTGCTGTGGGTTAGTTAAGTCAACAAGAAAGTTAACAGATACTTCAATGTGCATGTAGTGATGAAGCTCCATCTTGTAGCTCTGTGCGTCCCTGTTTTATTGAATTCAGACTTCGACGCGATCACTTATTTGACGGTTTACGCAAACGTTGGCCGGCGATCGTAATTACCGAACGGTGTTAATGTTAACCAGTGTAATACGACAACCAATTGAGAGTGATAAAAAAAATATTTTTCAGCTAATTCATATTGTATTAGATTCTAGTATGAGACAAGTGTAAACAATTTTAAAGCTAAGCACTCGTTGGATACCGCAAGATTTAATGGATGACCAGATACGACTGCGTGTGGAGCGGTGTCGTAGAATGATAAAAAAAATACATAACGGAGGGCAACCATTTGGCTGTATGTAGTGAGGGAATATGCTTCGAAAAACAATAAATATGTCATAAACATAAAATGTGCTCTTATTAATGAGAATCCATGGATTTTCAGTATTGCCCACGTACATATACGTGTGTATGTTTGTATATGGTATCGTCACCAGAATACGTAAAATTTATAACATTAATAATATATGAGTGGAAGTATGGATCTGAAGATATATAGATATACTGAGCTACAAAGCTGTGAAGAGTTATGAAGAAACTTTGAATATATGTAAATAGAGTGCAACATATAATTCTTAATGATAATAGAGCTTTCTACGAGCATTAGTAAAAGGATTTCAGAATCGGTTCAGAAGTTTCATAGTTTACATAGGAACATCAAATTTTACCTGCTTTATAGTATGAGGGAAAATTTAGCTCTATGGCAGGAATGTTGTTATGTTAATAGGAATGCTGTGATTTATAAACCGATCCCTTTATTAATTTTAGTATTTTTATTGCCATCAATCAGTGGTTATTTAAGCACGTTGAATACAAATGTACATCAATCCGTTAATTGACTACATATGTGGTTTTTCAATTGAGTTTATATTTAATTATATTAATATTCCGATGTTGTCTTAGAAACGCCAACCATCTTGCGGCCAATAGAATTATATACTGAATCTAAGCTTGAAATTATACAATTCATGCAGGCAGTCAAATCATTTAGGTTCTGTTAGTGTTAACAACACTTCTCGTGTAATTTTTCTCTTAATCAGTTTCATATCGCTTTTTATAAGTTAGCTGTGAAAACGAAATTCACATTTAAAAGAGCGATTTTTTTCGGAATTTACCTTAAAAGAATGTCATGTAAGTGAGACCTTTAGAATGCTAAAAACTATATTTGATTAATAACTGCATTTTTTTAAAACGAAAATCCTGTAAGACACAAAATTATATGGGATTTACTGAGAGAGGGATTTACTGATATCACATTACAGTGGTTAAAATAAAATTCTTGAGCAATTATTTGTGCACGGAGCTCCATAAACAAAACTCATCGGTCAACTTAGAGAGACGACCCGAGCCATTCCTAAACAAAAGCAATAGATAACTTTCAACAGCTGGACCGGGTAAATGCACTATCCCGAACGTCTCGTGAAGTGGATGCAAACGTAAACAGTGTTCTTCCCCGGTCAGTCAAAAATAACCGGAAATAAATGGAGGCTGCACGTGGCGCGTTTGTTTTTCCCCCGAGTTTGCTCGTTATAACGCCAGCGTTTGGACTATTTAAATAGTACACCTGTGATAACACCGGCCGAATGCTTTTCGTTGAAATCACTACTAGTAGTAAATAGTGCTTTATAAATTAGCATCGCGAAAAGAATGCCAAGAAAAATAATACGGTGGATGGGTAATCTAATTTTTCAGAGCTTTCGTCTCTATGCATGTGAAAATAAATTGATTTGAAAGCATTTATTACCGACGCCGTCCGCATATTTGTACTACTGAACCGAACGACTACACAGATTTCCTAAGTAATATAACTTTATATTACATTTCAATACTAGTATTTGTTCCGACTTCGTACAAATCTAAACTGTTAGCGGTACTGAAAATGAAAACGGAGCGGAGGGCAATGTCCAGAGCCGGGATTGGGACCAAAATTGAAAACGGGACCATAGTCGAAATTAAGTTTGAGACCGGGACTAGAATAATAAACGTGATCGGGACTGAAAGCAATACCAATACCGGAATCGAAAAGGGACCGATATTGGCATTGATAAGAAGATAAATGTTATAAAGCTAGTTATTACAAATTATTTCATGAATGGCCCGTCTGCCGGTTGGTGTTTTTATTGATATTTATTCAAATTTTCGACGACAACCAATAATGCCGATTTATATGTAGAAAATGATCTGTGGTTAGTCTTCCATCCGCCATATTTGTATTGATGTAACGTGATTGATGAGCCCATGAAAGAAAACGATTCAGTTTCATGAATGCGAGGCTTACGGCGGAAACAAAAATAAAAAATCTAGTAGAGGTTATTTTGTACTACAGACAGTACATGCATAAATTGCAATATAATTGCACGTGTGTCTGTAACACATCTGCATTAAGCATAGCCTGGCGGTAAGCCCGGACCTAATTTGTAATGTGATGTTATTATGTTAGAAATGAGACACATTATTAATAGATAGATTAAAAGTTAATTGTAATTAATGAAGCAATTATTTTTTAAATTAATATTCTTTCGTCAGCATGTAAATGGTTTGAAATGAATAATTGAATTGTTTTATTATAGAGTAAAATGAAGTTGTAAGAATGGTCAGCGAATCTGGCATAGAACATGGCGGCTCACGATAATTTTTGTAATTAATTGCTAGTAAATATGTGTAATATCCAGTATAGTATTTGATGATAATGAACTTATTTGTATTGTTGTATATGAAATCAAAATATCTTTAATGAAGTATTGATTTACGAAAAGATCGTTATAAATGTGGTTATTAAATTATGCTGACCAAAGTATTATCATGCAACGCATGACGTCACACAAAGTAAATCGGTTCGCTGCAAATGTGAGAACCTTAAACATACATACAACCATAAATATGATAAACAATATAATGTGTTGTTGTCGAAGTTTTGTCAATTATGCCCTTATTCCTCTTAACGAATTCAGTTTCCGAAAGTTGTCATTAATTTTATTATAGTACTTTATTTAACAATAATATTGAGTAAGACCTTTGCTTTGCTGTACTTCGTCTACTCAAACATACTTAGTCCGCCGGCATATAACGCAGCCATTTGCTTTATAATATTATGAACGCATATTTTTAAGGATATATAAATTAACCGTTTGCGTTGTTAATAACTTAACTAATAGATATTCGAATGCTTTTTTATTCCAACAAACTTGAATTGCGAAACGAGAATTCGGCAAACTGTATTTGCGTATAGGTTGTACGAAAATGTAGTAGAACAACGCATGAAATTCTAACGCTGTGAAGTTCGTCACGAAAGCGTCGCAATGGTGTAAAATAGGAACGCGGCGGAGAAGAACGAAGGGTCGGGGAGCGTAATACCTGAGCATTATACCATTCGCAGCCAATTCAGAGCGGAAGGGTTTCGTACGTTGTACTGTGTTTTGTTCCGAAAACCGCGAAACGTTTTCGAATCATAATTTATAGTGAACAGTCATAGTTGTTTAACGGCTTTAGATTATATAACATTTATTATTTGCAGTAGAACATCCGCTAACAACTAATTAAAAGTAGTAACGTTGCAAGAATAATTACGTATCCACCGCGTACTCTCTAAAACTGAATTAGTAGAATTTTTACTAATTGAAGTAGTAATAGTAGAAACTACATCAAAATTAGTAATTTTTAGTTGAATCACTACAGATTTACTAAGTTTGTAGGCGTTACTTTTCAGTTAGTAATTTTTCACTAATTGAAAAAGTAATATGACCCAACTTCACTACTGAATTAGTAGTCACTTGACAATTAGTAAAATAATCACTTTTATAATAGTAGAATTATACTTTTTAATTAGTAGAAAATTTACAATTTTAATTTGTAATCATTTCTACTAATTGAAAGAGTGGATAACCACTTATTGCTCGTCGTATACTTTGGACATCTTAAAATAGTAGCTATTGACTAATAATTAGTGGTTTTCCACTAATTCAGTTTTAGAGAGTAAGGCTGTGGTTAAGAAGATGCCGGGTAGGTAAGTGAATTTATTATGTCTGTTCATGAAGATGAAAGGAGATGTTTTTTGGATACGGCCAGAGCTTTGTATATTTTTTATGGGATCGAGGAAAATATACAAAATAACAGAAAAAAATATTAAAAAAATCGAAATTTTTCAATATGTTTTTTGTTTGTAATTAATATTTCGTTTATAGGAAAAACGGGTGACAAGTAAGTTATTATGAGATCGTTCCGAAACTTAAAACGAAGTATAGATTAGGTTAATGTTAGTCGCAAATGAAATGAAATAGTTATTCATATATTTTGTCTAGATCAAAGATATGAATAAAGGAAATAACTTGAAGTCAAGTCGTATGTTGAACTTATGTCAATAACGATCATAGCTTACCGAGCAGGTGTGCCCTGAAGTGTACAACGTCCCGGAGTGTGACCTCTTCATTTCGGTACATGATCTGGAAGGGCCGCGACGCGGCCAGCCCGCCCAGCAGCGCCAGCGCCGGCCGCCGGCCTGATACCGACGCCTCGATGTGCACCGGCACCTTCGGCGACACGCGCAGCCCCACGCGCACTTGGTACAGCCTGCGGAAACGACACACCGTGAGACTACGACGAGAGACTGAAAACGACAATACTGAGCGTTTCGTTACTAATAGTCAACGAAAAAGCTATATGATCCATTCAAATTTTTATTTTTCGTATATCATTATGTAAACACTTGAAATAATAGTATAAGCATTTTAGAGATTTTTTACTACATCATTTGATTGGAAAGAAATTAGGTAATTAATTTGATTAATTATATTTGTATACGCCATTTTCCCCTCTTCAATATTATAGTTTGTCTTCCATAGACAAAAGACAACTGATAGACGCGGGTCGGAGGGGACATGCGCGAGACGTCATACAGACTCGCTTGTTGGCGGATCGGAGCTACTTTGCTCTCGCGCGGACGAGTGATAACGGAAAACGCGGGCCGGTGCGGGTCAGTACAGTTTTATACATAATACACGTTAGCGGAGTGTGAATAAAATGAAAATATAGTGGAATTGAGAACCTCCTCCCTTTTTTGAAGTGGGTTAATAAAACACTATAGTGCCACGAGACGATCGTGGCCCGGAGCGCCTGGACACCTGAGATACAGCGTCGCCGAAATTGTTGCCAGTTCAAAATACTAACCTTATTTCAGTAGTTTGTCGAAAAGCACTAAAATTGTATTAATATATAATGTGTACCTTAAACAAACGTCCAAAATATTACATAGAATTTCCAGCTTTAAAGTGACATAAAGTCGTAAATATTTTTTTTCCGATACTGGCAATGACACAGAAGTCCTAAACATTGAGTTCTTCGTTTGTAATTTTAGTTATACAGAAGAAAATATACATTTAACGAAATTCAATTTATTCAATTAAAATTATAATGTCCATTCAATTAGATACAGCAATTCAAATTTTTACGTTCGCTATTTTGTTTTTATTCGGTTTCTGACATTTGTTCCTATTGAATGTGCTTATCCGTGTTCACCATTGCGATTTCGAGTTTTTGTTTGGTTTTAAGTTTTGTTTGTTACATTTTCCATCTGTACTGTTGTTACGTTAACGCGTGTTCGCGTAAACAACGCACTATGGATTCGGAACCCGGCTCTTCGACCAAAAAGGGCATTCTATCACCGCCTAAGAAGAGCCAACGTACTGCCATGTCTGTATCTGAAAAGCCCATGATAATGAACATTTATAAATATGCTTACAAGAATTGGCCTAAGAATCAGTATTGGTCCCTGAGTGATTGCGATAAGAATGCGGCCGAGCTTTTGGGCATTTCTGCAGTTAAATTTCGCAGAATATTGAAAGAAAATAGAACTGGTGAAGAATTCACATCGTCTCATGAACTTGGCCCTAAAAGGAATATTCTTGATGAAGTTGATGAATTTGCCTTTTAGGCCAATATACGAAAAGTGCACACTTACTTTTATAAAAATGAAGCTCCGACAGTTAAAAAGGTTGATAGATTACAATGATAATTTTGATGGGGAACAATATGATATGTATAGTCATATTAGCAACCGCCTCGCAACTCCATTAATAACAATAATATTTTGGCTTCGGTTCGTCTTATTAAAACCTCCTCATGTCAGACTTTTATTATCGTAAAAATCGGCTTATTAATTATATTTTTAGATCGTTCAAGTTATAAATATTGATCTTGATTTGCCCGCCTTTTCATAGCACACAATGACATTAGTGCTCAAACATATAAATTTTAAATATGTTACCCGGAAACGCCGCAGCTGTCTGCTAGACCGGTAAGACAATATTGTGGAGAAAGCGGTATATATTAAAAGCGAAGCAATATCGTAGAGAAGGGAGATTTATCTACTATCAGGACGAAACAAGAGTCAATGAAGGTATTAACAATCGACTTTTTATTATAAACACATTATTTTTTACAATAGAAATTGATCAAATTAACTAAAATATTCTTTTTAGATTTAAAAGAGGTGACACCACAGAGATGGAGTGATTGTGTTAAACATGTTGTTAGAGAAGAAGATAAAATGTGTGGTCTTGAACATCTTATTGATACTGTAACCTATAAATTTATAATAAATATTACTCATCTGATTCTTCATTATCAAAAGAATTTGATGATGAATTAAATCCGAGGAAGTGATTAAAATCACTTTCGTTTTTCATATTTCCTTCGTGCCACCGATATTTACTTTATCATGGTTAAATTGGGGTCGCCGCTATTTTTTATTCAACCGCTTATCACGCTAAGCTTTGTTCCAACGGGCCCCATAAAAGCTTCGATAAGCTCATGCAATACGTCGCGTGCGCCGTCTGTCCCCTAAGCTTACCATAAAATATTACTAACGGGAAAACGTTTTTCATATTCCAGATATATGTGTGAAATGCACAATATAAAAAAGCAATAAATCAGTAAAGATATTTTATTTTGTATCACAATATATATTTTTTGTACAAAATAATCTAAAAATTATGTGTGCGTGTGTTTACGCATGTGTGTGCGTGCATGTGTGCTTTGAACGAATTAATCGATCACGATGCAGTTTGCGATATTCGAAAGTGACTTTGATGAAGTAAGTGAAAATTAAAAAAAAAACAGCGTTTTTATAAATAAGTCTAGTAGTTTTAACTCGAAGAGCTCAAAACGTATTAAAAGTATAATTCGAGCTCGGAAAGTTTGAAAAAATGGAATAATCTATTTTTTCAGCTCGAGTTTGAACTAAGAAAATTGATTTTTAAAAAAAAATATCCATAGGTATGTTTTTGAAGACTGAGCTCGAAAGTAGCAAAAAGTTTCAAGATGGCGTATAAAGTCAACCATATTCCGAATGTTTAGGTACGAAAAGGTTAAAAATAAGTCTTATGTTTTTAGGAAACTATATTTTTGAACTAGTGGAGTTTAAAAACCCATAGATAAATATTATAGCGGAAAGTTTCAGGGATGGTTTGCAGGATGACCCGTTTTACAGATTTTTTTATATCTTAGTCCAAGGCTAATGCGCAGGCGCGCCAGTAGAGAGTAGATGGTCATCGCTTCCCATGAATACTTGCAACCTCAGAGGAGTCACCAGTCATAGTACGTTACTAGCCTCTGGGAGGGTAGTGGATATCTGATGAAGCGGGATCGGGTTTATAGAGAGCAGAGGGGAAGTGGACCACTGGAACTTTCACTCATTGGACCTTATGTAACAGCAAAAGCTACTACTTTACCGACTTCACGTCCGTATTCTGTGTGAGTTTGGCATTTCACAGGTCGGGCCGAACCATTTTTATGCTCCAGCCAACTTGGTCACAGGATGGCTCTGCCACAATTCAATTCCAGATTCCACTGTCTGTCCTGATTTAGGTCTCGTTCTCAATTTCGGTCCCAGCTCTGCTATCGACTTTTTGCCCAGTCTTAGTTTCCAATGCCATATCGTTACTGCTCTCTCTCCCGATCGTCCATCATATCGATGATATGCCCCATCGTTTTACTCGTGTGGTATATCGTGTGGCTACTCTTAATCCATTACGTTCATCGCTTTTTTATTCACTTATACAGGTGTAGCGATTACTTTAGGAATTGCGTAAGCTCCACTACCGCCTACGATCTGATACGGAGCTCGAATGCATGTATAAAACTCTCAACTGTACTATATGAAAAAAAACTTGGTTCTCATCTCAGCTTCACTCTTAATTTCGATTCCAGTTCTGATTTCGCTTCCGCTCTCGATCCTAGTATATATACTAGGCTATAGGATAGGATACTAGGATAATTAGGTCCCTATAGGGACCTAATTATCGATAACCGATTATCCCTACTGCTATAGACCATTAAACTCAATTTCCTTTGGTGCTTTGCTCTAAGCGAATAGTAGTTTAGCGTTCTGGCAGTGTGTAAGCCAGTTCCTCTAATCTAATGCACGTAATTTCAATGTAGGAAAATAAATGTTTAAAGTTTATAAGTCTCCTATTGAAAAACAATGAAAATCGCAAGTCTTATGCCTTAATTCGGAAAACCGTAAAAATACATCTGCAACAAACCGACTAAAATTGGTGGTTTTCGAGATTGGTTAGCACAAGGAAAGACAGTAAGCGTGCGGTGGCTTCGTCCGCGTATTGAAAATACAAACATTGCAGAATATACGCATTCCAGATAAAAATTCATATTGAAAAAAACAAACCGAAGTCGTAAAATTTAATACACGTAAGCGAAACCGAGAGAAAATATTCGCATGCTCTTTGTGACATCGTAAAATATATGTTAAAAAGCCCGATCAAAATCAGACGATTATTACGAAATTTACAAACACACAGGCGAATTCAGATGCAAATGTCAGTTTTCAGAATGATAACCAACTTATAGTAGTACTATAGTAGTAGTAGTACTATAGTAGTATATAGTAGCTTCATAGTAATGAAACAATTTATAGAACTGATCCCATCGATCCTGAGAATATCCCTTACAAATAATCAAACAAACAAAATTATATAAGGAAAATGCCCAAAGATGGAATGAAAAAAGTGCCATGCATCAAGATCAAAATATTGTTTGAAATAAATTCCTTAAATTGCATCACATAATCATCAAAGGAATGCATTTCATGTCATACTTTAAAGTTGCTCAAAACATGCTTAGTAAAATGGCGATATGACAGTCTCCATGGCAGTTGTGTTGTAATGTAATATCAGTTTATCAATCAATCGGTAATATAAAAGTTTAAGCTCCGAAGTTGATCTTGATACGTATAGTAATGAACGAATAAAAAACCTATATCTCTGACAATAAATAAATTAGAAAGAGATTTGCTCATCGGATTGGAGAAGAGTAATATATATAATTGGTATTTGTTCAGATAGAGATGATTTTTTTACGTTTTTATTACAATGTTCTGTTTATGAGTTAATTGTCACCGAACTTATGATTATGAGTTGATTGTCATTGAACTTAACACCCAGTTTCGACTACAATAATCAAAGCTTGGAGACTTAATAAAACTTATAGAGTTGTTCATCAATATATGAACATTATTTTATAGAATACATCTGAGGCATGATTCATTATAATTCAATTACATAATTACATGACTAATTATCGGTGCAATGTTTTGAGCCTCGGCTTATTATTTCATTAGAAGACATAATCTTTAAAACTGCATTTAGTAGTTTACCTTTTGATATTATTTTTGATTTTTAGTTGAATTCTCACAAAAATAAAGCACAAATTATTATAATATTTACCAGATACTACTAGAGAGAGAGAGTAACTTTGCTTGTCAACTGCGTTTGCAATTATTGTACAGTAAACGTATAAAGTAGATATGTAGTAGGCATTAAGTATATACAGTTATTAATTTAAAAATCTACAGGATTAAAACAAAATATGCCATAGCATTAGATACAACTCCTTGACGTTAGCCGCCGCGCAAAATACCTAAGAAAATTTAAAATGTTATCAAAAACCTTTTGTAAAGAACACAACGTATATATTTAGGTTATTTTATACTATTTTAAACTACTCTGGAATTCGGGTATGAATTTTCGAATGGCCACTGTGGGTTATAATAGGCAAGTTATAGTCCATAAAAAAGCATGAATGGCATTGATGCAACAACGCGCGAGTTCTCGGTTTCGTGGTCAATCTCCTTTGCCTCTTTGTATATTAGTATGAGTATTAGATGAGGAAATGCGTACGAAATATATTGGTTACTTAGTTATCAAAGGCAAATTTGGGAAAGTATTATAAATATCATGGGTAGCTGTATTAAAAATATAGTAGCGATAAATTTCTGGAACCATCTTCACGCGAGTGTCACTCGCGCTTAATCCGTTTCTTTATTAGTTCAATAAGTTTCCATAACGAATACCTGTGAAGATTATCCGATTCTGGGTGCAAACCAATACCTGCTGAAACGTAGCCGATAGCGCTAATTCGCAAAGAATCTCTTTTGATCGACATTCGGCAAATCATTCGCCGAATGTTCATAGGGCGACCAAGTATCTTTAGAACAGCACCGAGTGATGCAGGCCCTCACGGCTTAAAATCGTGTCTTTTGCTGACGCGGGTGGGGGGTCTCATATTAGAATGAGGTAAATTATTTTTGTGTTCCTGTTAATCGTTTTTCTTTGTGTCTTCATCCTGATTAATGTATATATATCTATGCACATTGTAGTATTATCACTTTAATACGAATTTTTAGTCTAAGTGTAACAAAATGATTGAATAATGGTACTTGTATTCTAAAGAAATAAAATTTCTGTTAAAATTAGACTCTTTTGAAAAAGAGTTCGTATTGTGAAAACTAATAAACATTTTAAAAATATGTGTGGTGTTTCAATTTTTTTATTATAAAATCATTAAGATTGTAACGAAATGGAAAAAGATAGCTTATTTTCTCAATAAAAACAAATTATAATTTTATTATATTTAACATTTTTCTATGAGTAATTAATTTGTAAAAGGTGTCTACAATTCAAAATAAAACGAATTCACGTTTAACGTTCATCAAATGTGTATTAAAAAAAATCGTAACTTGAAAATATTTTCAAATATAATAGCTCGTACGCACCGCCTACAATATAAGTGTTCGCGTGGCACATCTCAATATCGTGTGGGCGTATCACAGGCAAAATACTCCTCTTATTATAAACGCTTTTGAGTGTATTTGAAGTCTTCATACAAAATCGTAATGAGTTTGTAAGACGAGCCGTAAAGACAAACAGATTGCCTCCAGACTCGGTGACATTAACGGGGCTCGATGTCGGAAGAAATGATATTAAATTCTGATCTATTTCGGGACGCCCGCAAAGGTCACGTAAACTTCGAATACAATAATCGGGACATATATCACCTGTCTATGAATCACGGCGAAAACTTTGTAACGAAGGAATACGTTAAATGTCACTAGTGGATTATGAAGCTGTTGCGTGATGATTGACAACGTCAAACCATTACAATGATAATCTATTTTCGCCTTTTTATTTTAACCCATGTGACGTTCTCGTCTAAAAAATGTTGTCATGCGTTCGAGACAACATAGAAATTATATGCAAGCAATTCATGGAGTTTATTTATTGGCATATCCTGACCGTATACCATGGATCTGTATGTTCTAACACAGATAAAAAAAAATGAGAATAATAACCACAAATTTATTTGAAGGAATTTGTTGCCAGTTCTTTATTTGTCGTTTCCAAATCGGTGGTAATTTCATTTTACTTGTCAATATGAAGATGTGGCAAAAATATATGGATACTTATGCCTGTTTTACAATACTTATAGTGCTTGAATGATTTTTTTTGTACATTGTTTTAAAAAAACAAACGAAAAGCAAAAAAATGATTTTTTCCATTATTTTTACGCAATGAATAGTCATTGTTAAAATAACTATTTATTGCTCAGGGCATAATTTTATTAGAAAAGCGCAGTAAAACTCGACCAAGAACGTAGCCGTCTCGTCGAACAGGTCTCTAGTTTTGTGTTTCATGTGACAACACAAACTTTTGATATCATCAGCGAGAAGAATATTTCTCGAACATAAACCGGGTATTTTTAGAAGGTGAACAATAAAGAAGGGGGTAGTAAACAAGATTGACTATTTCATGGCTTTGGGTTATACTTTTTTTCTGACTCATTGTTGCCGGCTGAATAATTTAGTACAATTCTTTAGCAGCAATACAAACAAGTCAGCTGTATTTCTGGTCGAGCTTTCGGTTGCCATACACAGGTTACACTAAAAGTTTTCCACTCCTAGTTGATCGTCAATGGCTGAATTTTGACTGTTATGTTATTTAACACACGTTAGATGTGATTTAGTGATCAATATATTTATTCGCGGAGAATATCTTGTCTATTGGCTTGTCTATTGTAAAATCGATGTTAATCGTCCGTAGTAAAAAATGTATTCAAACAAAAACGATTGTAAAACCGTTAAAAGGAATATGTGGAACGCAAATTTCAATTAAAAATGTAGATGAATCGACGAGTATCGATCGATGTATCGCCCATGAGAAGTGAAGATTTGAAGTGATATGAAAAAAGTACGAGCCAAATTCAAGAAAATTTACATTGTTAATTGAATGTAAACTTTGTTTTCCTAGGGTATCACTTGAATTCATCTCAAAACAAAAGCATGCTTTCGATTATTGATCCATAATATAGCTTGTGAAAGTACAATCACGACTTAAACGTTGTCTACTACATTATAACGGAAGAACATGGATTTATTGTTATCGTCCAATCAGAAGACAGCATTATAGTGAATGGATGTTTTATGAGAAGCGAAATCAAACCGATAAAATTGAAACGGATGAGAGGCATAGATAAAAAAGTTATCTCGTGAACGTATTTTCAGCTTGCACCACGTGAACAATAAAAGACAATTAATGCTGAGTGGTAGACTGCCATTTGTTTGTCTAATGTTCTTGAAAAAATTCGTCAGAGACGCGAGAAATTCCATTGTCTCGCATCATGGCACATTCTTCACACGTCGCTCGTGAAACAAAATTATTCTTGGCCACTGAAAAGGTAGCTCGTCGTCCATTCCTCACAGTTTAGACCTTGTGATTTATCTGTTTTCCCAAAAGTGAAAGATTTCAGGAGGGAATTAATATTTATTCTGGGCAAGATGAAGCCGTGATAATGTCCGACCAGCTCGTGAAAAACGTACCCTGAATTCAGTGGTCCTAATGTTTCAAAAAATAGTTCGAGCGAAAAAAAAAGTGTAATGTACAGGAGAATATTGTATACTAACAATGTATCACTTTAGTTCAAAATTGTTTTATTTATGAGTCATGCAAATTATTCAATATAAAGTAATATTTAAAAACTCACACTAGAGTCAAAGGGGCTAATGGCGAAAGTAATAAAATCTATTATTAACATATTAACACCATATTTATTAGGTGTGTTTAATTAATGTATTGCAACAGGATTATTCATAAAGCAAATTTATCAAATATAAAACATTAACTACTCTTTTTAAATAAGCCGGGAAAAACGACGTCACTAATTTCAAGCCGTTTTCAGTGTCACACTTTCGTTGGTTTCAGCCATTGAACGATCACTGCTGGATGTGGATTTTCATGATATACGATCTTGGATTAACGGCAATCAATGGTGGCCCGCGACCTCGTTCAGGTCGTCGGTCCAGTTGTGGGAGGTCGACACATCTACGTTGCGATGTCCAGTTCTTGGTTGCCATTCGAAAATCATTTTTCTCCAGCAGTTATGGGTTCTACTACAGATGTGGCCTGTCGATTGCAACTTAAACTTGCTTATTCTGTGAGTTACGTCGATTAAATTCGTTTTTCTGCTATACCATCGTTTTGGATTTTATGTCGCAGAATAACCCCGAAAATGGATGGCTGGTACCAATGCGCGTTGAGTGATTATTGGTTTGTTTATGACAGCAACGGTAAAAATCCATATCTGGCATCCGTATACTATCAGTGGCAATACGCATTGTCCAAAGATTTTCGTCTTTTGGCATTGAGATATTATAGGCAATATATATGAGGTATAGATATTGGAAGACTCGGAGGTATAGATACTTGGGTAGTTTGTGTATAAATGAAGGTAAACATGACAGATATATCGAAAAGAGAGTGAATGCGGGGAATAAAGCGAATGAGACCTTGCTCGCTATTATAAACAGCAAAAGCATCTCACTAAAAGCGAGCTTGGCTATCCATAATGGGTTCCTAACCCCTACTTTTATGTATAGTAGTGAAAGGTGGGTATGGTAGAAGAAAAATTAAGGAAGAATCAATGCAGTGAGATGTGATCGCTGCGTAGTGTGTGCAGTGTCTCGGAAGGATGGACGTAGAAACAGTGAAGTAAGAGAGCGGTATGGTTTGAAGGAAGATGTAGTGAGTAGAGTACAAAGAAATATGTTGCGGTGGTTTAGGGAAAGGTTAAATGAAAGTAGAACGACAAAACAAATCTATAGAGCGAATGTTTGTGATGGAAAGATAGGCAAGTGTCACCCTAGAAAATCTTATGCACACCATATTGGTGACATATTAAAAAAGGTCCAAATTTTTAGCACCCGAAACCAACGACCTTGCATGAAAAGACTGATAGAAGTCAGTGAGACAAGAGAGATATGCAGAGATCGTACCATATGGAAATCTATAGTTTCTACCAACCCCTCTGGGAAATTATATTATTATTATATCGGAAGGCATCTTCAAGTCTTATTGACCTTGAACTGTATAACTAATACAATATACGTATATGATTTACATCAATACGATTTTCTTGTAGGTACTCGAACAAGAACATCTCTTTCCGTAGAAGTCAGTATAAAGGAGTAACTAATTAATTTAATTACATTGAATGTGTATTATCTTAAATTAACATAAAACGTTTAAAAATGCCTTTGTTTACTTCAGCATTGACATTGACGTTTCGCAATACAATCACAATTTTCGAAAGATGCCGGTTCTGTCACGCAAAGAAAATTAAAAAAAAAAACAGCGCATTATATTGAACGAAACAATCCATAAAGAATTGTTTAATTGAAGTTTCTGAAACTTATTTTAAGACTCCGAATTTGTTCGCAATATTTTTGTTTTTCGCAGCTTTGTAGTTTTGAAATAAAAGTAAAGGAATTATATTCTACTATATCATGGGTTAAAAATTTCTTGATATTTATAACACACGCTTGATATATATATATATATATATATATATACTATTTAGTATAATACTACAGAACAATCTTCGATGCGACAAAACAAGATGTTTTGCAATTAAATAAAAGAATTTTTTTCCTTCAATGCATATTGAAGGAAAAAAAACTTTATCCCATCACTCCTGAGATACTTTTAAAAATACGTTTGTTTATAACTTTATTGTAGCTTATCTAATACAGTAGCTTAAATGCATATAGCTTGTATTTATAAAATAAACATGGAATACTTTCACGTCGGATATGCCAGGAGTTTCTGAAATCTTTGCAGGTGACAAACGAAAGTAGAGGTTTTCGTTATCCACTTCGCGAAAACGATGGAATCATTATTGGATACGAGTCCGGGGTTAATATGTTAAAGAATGAAACGCGTGCAGAGCCACGGATAGTTTCAGTTATTGGTTGTGGTATAAATAAAATGTCGATAATATCTAACATAAAAATGTTATAACTAAAGATATTAGTAAAACTAAAGTTCCAATGGAACAAGCATAATCTTTGAAATAATTTTAATTGACACAACATAATAGCTTTCTACGCTGATGTTGTAAAAGGGCCAAAATTCAATTGTTTGTTGGTAATGTAGAATGTTCGTCTATGGTTAAATTGTAGAGCACATAATCGACGTTATGAATGATCGGGATCGATAGATCGAAATCCAGATTGGGATTGTCGTCGCGGAATCGCGCAAGGGACCGAAGCATGAATCGAGGACAACTCTACGATCGTAATCGAGGACGCGGCCGCGACTCGAATAGGCAGCGAAATCGGTATCGATATTGAGAACAGGACCGTGATCGAGATTACGATAGGAAAAAAACGTTGTCCGATATGAAAGATAAACAAATTTATTCTATTTCCACTTTGGCCGAGCCGAACGTATATTTAACGTCTTGAAGTGGTACATTAAATTGTACGAGTCGCGTTTAAACGAATACAAATCGTGTTACGCCAAAAGTATTAATAAGAATACGATAATAGAGCGACGCAAGTTGTACAATCTCACGCAGGTTAATATTAGTCTTTACAATAAATATGTACAGGCATAAGCCGGATCGGGCGAAACGGTGACACAACACTATAGTTTATTTTTAAATGTAACACTCGTTCCGAAATGTGATTTATACGGCACGTGGCGCTCCGCGAGCGCAGAGACAACTGGATGCGAACGAGCAAATGACGATTTATACAAATCGGCGATAGTATAAAGGCGGGTATACATTTGCAAATGTTTAAGATAAGAGCTTTCAGTTTTTTAGCAAAATTCTCTATGTATTATTATAATATCATATAATTAGGAATCTATTTTAATTGTTCACGATTGGACGGTGACCTTACATTTTTCTTATATAATCCTTTATAAAAAGTACTCTATGTGTAGCTCAATAAGCTGATTGACTTTCCAGTGGAAATCACATCAAGAATGACATACAGGTAGACGAAATTAAAAAAAAATAGGGTCGTTTCATCTTGGTAACATTTAAATAAATTTATGGATTAAAAACAAATAAATTGTTTTGAAACACAAACCAACATTAATTTTATGTACAGATTTCGATTATGAATCAAAAACTAGGATACCGAAGTGAAAATTAAAAGACGCAGTATCGAATATTAAGATTTTAAATATGTATAAAAGGACGATTTCTCATTTTTAAATTTACGTGTTCTAATATTTTGAAACAATTCTCCAAACTTGAAAGTACATTTAATCAAATATTAATGAATAATAATGATTAATAATTTGGGAATTTCATGAGTTTCTATAATTTGCGTTAACGATTAATTAAAGCGATAGTACTTGCAACGCAATGTTAATGTATTTACATCGTGTCTTAATTAAAGTCAGCTAAATTAAGTCTTTTAAAATAATGATAATTACTAGTTGTAATCTTAACTGTATCCAACTATCTACCAAAATTTTAAATATGTCTTATCAAACAAATGATTGGATCGAACCTTGCTATGTGGGCGTATGTAGTATATAGATAGGTACCATACGAATATTAATACATATTTATTTTTTAATACTAAAAAGAATGTAATTTATGTGTGAGTGAAGTAGATATATTTCTTCTTTTAACATGCCAATCTCAAGGGTCATTTATTATTAGGGCACAATATTAAATTAAGTCAACACTCCCTCCATAATACATTATTTAATAGTAGGGTCAGTTTAATTTATTTAAGTTTCACTAGGAAACCAACAGGGAAAACGCATTATTCATTAATATCCTAGACTATAGGGACTCGCCATAAAAAATGTGTTATTTATTTGAATAGTAATAAGCTATTGACATGAATTCTCTAAAAGAAATGTGGTTTATACTTATAATCGCGTTTAATTTTATCCCCTCTCAAGAATATATATTTAGCTCTTTCGGCCGTTTGTGGTGCAGAAGATGTGAGTTTGACACCTGGCTTCTAATGGTGAGTGTTATTTTAAGTAGTAGGTAAATTTAAACTCCGATTATCACTCGCTTCATAATTCGTTTAAGAAAATGTGAATGGTCAAGTCTGCATCGCGACGAAGGTCTTTTACAGTCTTCAATTTAAGCTGGACCAATAATAACTCAATGGTTGGGTCAATGCAACTTACATTGGGTTTATTAACTGCGTTCTGCATTTGGGGGTTATGTAGTTTGTATGTGATTGACCGATGCATTGAGCGAGTAACGTTGATTTTATTATACACCGATCGCAGATTGATTCAGAAGTAGTGCAAATTTGCGTTATTTTGAACCGAGATACTCAAAAGTGACGGCGGAGGATATATCGTGGTAGTAATACGCCAATTGTTTTTTTAAGATGTCCTGATGGTAGGCTACCGCATTGTGTCTAGGTTATTATCGTGTTCATAAAAAAATATAATCCTTGCGATATTTGATGTGAAAATTTCTATAGGCATGTTAGGAAATTTTTGCATATGCAAAATCTTATGATTTCGCGTCACGGACGTCCCAATGCAGTATATGTGAAAACTTAAGTGTTTTTCGATTTTGGGGATCCGAGCCAAAATGGCAAAAACGGAACCTTTATAGTTTCGCCGCGTTTGTCCGTCCATCCGTCCGTCCGTATGTTACAGGCATTTTATTTAAAAACTAAAAGACCTATATTGACGAAATTTACTGTCTTGTGTGAGTCGCTGCTTGCTTTGTTGGTTAAATAACAAAAGTAAATATTTCTTGGTGGGCTTTCCGTACATGTAATCGAAGCTGAAAAATAATTTTTTTCAGCAAACTTCAACGTGTGGCATATATATCGACAGTCCTTTTAAAAACATTTAAAGGTTTTTAAGCATTTTTTTTTTTTAAGTTAATATTTTCCCAAATAATCGCACCGAAAGTAGCAGAAATTGTGTACCCCGTCTTTATTTTTTAAACCGTGTGTCGAAAAAATATGAAGAAATTTACAAAGACATTAATAAATACTTTCAACGAAAATTATTTTGAAAATGATCGGATATACTGTTTTTGAGTTACTGCCGAAAAACTGCGCATCTCTATAAAAAAAAAAAACGGAAGTTTTGTTTAAATTAAAAGCTTTTTTGTTATTCAAACCTTCATATGCACATGGACTTTTATTTTAAATTTATTAGGTTTGCGAAATCTATCTTATGTTTAGGTTGATAAATAAACAAATAATTGTTGTTTCGAGTGGCGATATATGTCAAACACAGACGAATGTTTTCAAGTTTTAATTTACAAATTATGGTATTTTAATTTTTGTTATTACGAATAATTTGAAATTTCAAAAACCACTGTCATTTCATAGTTCTCAGTTTTCACTTCTGTCGGCAGTCCCCAATAAGGGCATTTTAATTTTTTTTTCGTCTTAAAAAGGTAGATTTAATATAATGTATAGCAATTACGGATATGACTTGTATGGTAATTAGTTGGGATTTAATTTTGTAGATGGAATACGAAGGTAAATATTTTATCGGGTATTTGCATTGTAGAGAGAGAGAAAAACAGTTGGACCTTTAGATAGTCTTATAATTGCAATTACAGTATATCGATCTTGTTGTACGGCGGGTCTCATCAAACGTGTCCCCGGGTT
The DNA here is from genome assembly GCA_005406025.1 of Eumeta japonica. Taxonomy (NCBI): domain Eukaryota; kingdom Metazoa; phylum Arthropoda; class Insecta; order Lepidoptera; family Psychidae; genus Eumeta; species Eumeta japonica. Next base: position 34,165 of record BGZK01000156.1, read on the forward strand.
GCATCAAAGATTTTAGGGATATTGCGTGGACAATCTGTCAAACTTTACGGATTTCGTTTACCAATTACGTTTTCAATTTTTGGTGCAACCCGCCATAAAACGTAATGTGCAAACGTAATCTGTAAGATTAGATAGATTTTCTATAATTATGTGTCCAATCTTAGAGCTTATAAAAAGGATCATATACTACCAATAAATGACCACCACCAGGATAGGTACTACAAAACTGAACTAAATTGTACAGTTTTTAATTGCATCTTTTCTTTGTATTAACCCTATATTTACTTTTACTTTCAATAATAAATATAGTCTATCAATAGTCCATTTAAATTTATTTTCATGTTTTCTATTATACATAGTCACCACTACTCATGAACGTTGACAGAGTTATCGTTAAGGCTCGAGAGTCAATCGAGAAGGCATCTAGGTCTCGAACAAAAATAGAAGGGCTTACGCCTTCTATGGCCTTTTAATATGAAACCCAAACCCGAGTAGTGCACTACAACCATGTGTCAAAGGCAAATGCACATTATCCTCTATGCATAAATATGCACAACCTCTATGTTGTATGCACGAGTGAACATTCACAGATGCGACTGTGAATGTGACATCTGCACTTTATTATATAGGGATGTCGGGTGTCCTCTTTGACTTTATTTGAAATGGTTTATTTTATTATTGAAGTTATACTTCTTATGGTATTGTTTTTTTTTTGAAATATCTGAGTGTGTAACGCTCAGATGTGACACACAATTTATATTTCTTCTTGGTACACAATTAGAGTACCACGAAGAAATACAAAGATTTTTTTAAAATGGCGTACTCTGCTAAGAAAAGAGAGAGATCTCGATCGTGATCGATAATAAAATTAATTTACAATTACCAAAATTTATTTACGCCAAAGAAGCATTTTTTTTTAATTATTTCAGTGTTCTTAATTTTAATTATAATAATATAAATTCACGTCTTCTTCCCAGAAGGGTAGGTAGAGACTAGTCTCTGCCTACCTTAGCATGTGGAAATTTCTATAGATTTCGATGGTTGCATATCTCTCTTATCTCAATGACATCCATCAATCTTTTCACGCAAGCTCATCGGTTTTGGGTGCTTGAAATTTGGCCTTTTTTTTAATATGCTACCAATATGATCTGCATGGGATTTTCTAGGACGACCTTTGCCGACCTTCCCATCACACACATTCGCTTTATAGATTTGTTTTTTCAGTCTACTTTCATTTATTCTTTCCTGACGTCCAAACTACCGCAACACACCACTTTTTTCTTTGTCACTACATCTTCGTTCAACCCACGCCGCTCTCCAACATCATTATTAATTTTAATCAAATGTTTATACACTCTGTACTCACACCGTCCATTGAGTATTCAACTATATACATAAAAGAATAAAACCTGACATATATCAGCTATCACCGATAACACTGATAAATGCTTGCGTTATAAAATATATTCAATAACGTTCAAGGGCTTTGGCAAGGTCGAATGAATTATCGTAGGTCATCGACGAATCATTTATACATAGGGCTGGTTTACGACTGTGGATTTTCCCGGGAGTTTATAAAATTTTCTTTATCAGATTACGAACGAAATCCTGGTCTCGCTTCGGATTCGATTCCGGCAGCAATTCGTTTATGATTCTACCGTAATTCAAGGCTATAAGGCATACAATAGGTTGTTGAATACCTTCTATGCACTTATACCTATTTACCTAACATATAGTCTAAGATCCGACATTATAAAAATGTACCCTCATCTGTTAATTGAATCAAATAATGTTTTGCTGGCAGATAACGATATTTTAATTTTATGAGAACAATGTCTGCCACCGTAGTCCCGTAGCTATTAACATTAATACTTTTTTTTTTTTATGTAGGCTGCAAATAATTTCACGGTAACTGCCAGTTATAAATATATTTAGAATTTTGTAAACTTTATATATGTGTCACAATAATTTTTAATTAACAAACGAGGAAAATAAGTTCGATTTATCTATCTGTTTACACCCGGCTACAGACAGCTGTGGCAGTCCTAAAGGTCACTGCCTATTGCAACAAGGTATAAAACATCACATTCGAAAGTTTTCGAACTTGCGATGTGCAATTAACATAAAAAGCAAAAAAAAATAATTAATTAACTTCCACATTCACCCTGCTAGTTTGAATATGTGGAAAAGATCTTTTGAAGTTATTCCTTCACCACTACAAATGATAAGAGCTATCCATCCAGTGATTTCAGCTTAAGAAAGTTAATAAAAAATAATTAGAATTTAAAAATTTCATTGACAACAACGGTGTTAACAGAATGCAAGCGTAAGGCATATGATAATATAATTGACCCTGACATGCTAGCGGTAAACATTAATTTTACATATTTTCTATTGATTTCGTTTATTTGCATGTGCGAATGATTAGTTACAAACACGATTTCTATACATATTCAAAAATATAATTTTATCCCAAAATACTTAACTTGATTATGGGTTCACAATTGTAATGTTATTTAATTAAACGAAATTATATAATTAAATAAAAATTTGCAAATTTAAACTAATTAAATTAAATTATTATTTTACAAAAAATGAACATAATTGTTTTTTAGAAATTTGTAGATATATTCATAAACGCAATCCTATTTGATAATTGTCTGTTTCATCTAAGTTCCTGCCTGTTGCAAAATCAATAATATTTTATGATCTACTTTTATTTCAATAAAGGATCAGTTTAAATAAAACACTTATTTGATATTTGCTTTGACGTTTGGAATTCAAATCGACAAACTAAAGCATATTGTCTATTATAAAAGTCGTAATACCTGACCAGAATTAAAATCAATGCACGACGGTGTGACCAGTTGTTATTGTTTTGGCAAGTGTCCAAAATTCTGAAGGCTAATTAATATTTTTTTTAATTTTGATTAAATTAAAATCTAGTTCTACTTACATTAGATTGTTATACCCACACAAAACATTATAAATTGAGCTTATGAAGATTGAAATTAAATTAATACAAAAAATCTACCACTAGATGGATGGTTCTTAAAAGAAAGCTTTAATAAGGTTTATCTTGATTTTCCAAATGATTTGCGATTTATGAAATGGCAACTGTAAACATTAAGTGGGTTTGTGTTGGATTGAAAAAAAAAATTAATGTATTAGAAAGGACTCATAAATATTACCACTATTACATTTTTATTTAATATTGTGACCTTGTATGTATCAAGTTAATACAATGATAAAAAGACTTTTGTTTTTTCTTGTTCTAGTTTGATTTTAGATACATATTTTTTTTAACCATTTTAATAAATGTACTATAAAAGGAATAAATGATTGAACGAACTTTTCTAGATAGAATTATATTTAATTTTTCAGCCATTATTTGAAATCGTTAACTGATTTCGCAGTATTTCTTTTTCCTACAATCTTCGACAAATCGGCAAAACAGTCATTTTATTTTTAAACCTCTCCCTATTTTAATCGAATTTTATTCCGTTTAGCGCTTTTGTCTTCCATTTAAAATTGTATATGTACGCATAAAAATAATATATAATAACAGTAGTAAAAATAATATATAAAAACAGTAACAGTCTCACTCGCTTACTTGCCCGTCAGGTGCCCGCCAATGGTGATGCGAACACGCGGGAAACCCCCGCCACTCATTGCGGTAACGCCTTAACGATAAAAATATATCTTTATATAGCGCGACGTGATATTAGGAATTATTTTCGAACGTGTTTGCCGGCTGACGTTGCCGTGGGCGTGTTTTAATTTTTTCCCCCCGTTCCGATAAGGCATCGAAACCGGAACCGATCAGAAAGTTCATTTCCTCAGTACGTAAATCGCGAACAAGTCGACGTCGCGCCTCGCGCCGGAAGAGCCTGACGCATATTATAATTTTTCGATCAGGACGAGGGTGCGTTTTCTGCACGATGTTCAGACTTATCGACGAAACAAATTTGAGCTGTGAATTCGATGTACAGAAGATGGTTTGTTTGTCTCTGTTTCCAGTCTTGCGATGTAATAGAAAAAGAAAATCGTTGTCTGTAAAGTCGGTTTCCGGACGGTAGTTTGACGTGACAACGTCAAACATTACAGTAATATTATATACAGAACGACACAAAGAGAAAAGTTAATTGTTTATACTATCAATTATATGAATCTTCATTATTTTTCAGTCAATTGTAACATAACCTATCATTACTGCTCTCGCCGACCGAAGCTACTTTTTAAATAATAAATAATAAAAATAAAAATAATAAAAGAAATATTAATGAAAAGATTAAACACATAAGCTTAAACAATGAGATTTTTAAATGCAAGAATTACTTACCATTATTGTCGCAATATTAAACACACATGAAAATCACAATAACATTTCACTTCACTTTATAAACATTTGACGAAAACAGTTCACGTATATCTTTTGTGCTAGGCTGATCGAGTAGAGGGGAGATAGATGCAGCACGAAACGAACTGAGCCGACCACTCGAGCCTCGCTTGCGGAACGGGACATCGAGCGTAACGGGACAATGACGTCAACTTTTTCGTGCATGCAGCCCGTAATATCGAGTTATTGGATGTTGTCAAGTCAAAAAAACCAAAAACATAAACAGTAGTTTATGTTTACGGCAGTAGTTTGTACCGATAGAAGTGAAAACTTGAACAATTACGTGTGTATTTTTTAAATAGTCAGACAAATAATTTTAAATGAAGCGTTTTTTTTTTGTTCATTATTGTAAACTACAACTACAAAACTATATTACAATTTTCATTTAATGCGCCATTGAATATGAAAATAATTCGTATTATTTTACATCCAAAAAATTACAGTCTGTTGCTTGAAATATAAAACAAATACAATACGAAAAGTTTCAACATGAATATATATCTATGTTGTACGTATATACACAATATATGTTTATATTGTATTTAGTTGTATTATAAATGTATTTCAATCCTAACACAACTCTCGTATAAACGGGGCCAATATATGTAGATAAATATATACAGAGGTGTCAGTTACGGTAACGGTAACAGTGTCGCGAGTCCAATGGTTTTTTCTGATCTCACAAAATGTCCAACGCGCCTAGAGAAGTTTTCCATTTAAAAAAATTGGAATGATTATTTTCTATATAAATTAGAACCAGGCAAAACTTCGTATAGTTTTCTCAGAGTGAGAATTGAATTGAATCATGCAAGTCTAGTAAAAGGCGACTATAAAAAAAACTAAAGCAAATAAGAGGAAAGCGAAAACGAAAAAGTATCGACGACTAATCGACGGCGAAAGAAACACAGATTTTGGAAAAATCTAGACTAATAATGAGATACAGGGTCACGTATAAGGGAAATGTAGAGCAACGGCCGTTAATGCCGTTGCATTGTTAGTTGAACCAGCGTGTTGATTAGGACATGCTTTCCTCGGAGTATTCTACATTTAGCAGTGGAACGTTGTTGGCTGATTGTGAAAATGGGACGCTTACGAAACGGGTCAAGTACAAAATAACTTCAGTCTTTAATCATTATTTGTTCTGAACTAAGGAAGCATTAGGGGTGTTCGCTTGCTGGTCGAGCATAAGTCTATATTTAACATTCAAATTAATTGTTACAGACTAAATCCGAAGAAAGAATTTAATTTTTTCTTTCCATGAATATACTTATAAATAGATACGACTCAGGTAAAATAACAACTTCCGACTAAGTCTTAAAGGATTCTAAAGAATAAAAGATAAAAATGAAGGCTGTATTTCCAGTTATAAGAATAGATTAAACAGGCAACACAAACGTTGCCAACGATAGGTAGGTAGGTATCTTTATTAATGCGAGTTTTTTTCATGTCACACGATAATGGTGCTTCGAATAAACTAATTATTAATTAGGGTTGCATGTATTTATGTGAGTCGTTTTATTCGTTCGTGAGAATTAAACCAATTTCGATATTTACTTATTACTTTATTTATCGATAGGTACACACACAGACTACAGTCTTAACATTTGTACTTATCACAGATTTACATGTTTTTATTCCAGGTTCGAATCCAATAGAGTGTACTCAGCGTGATTGACGTCGAATTGTTATAACACATGACGAAAAGAAACGAAGAAACACTGGCCAAGAGCATATCGGAGCATGCTCGTTATAGGGTTTCGAAGACACCATCAGTAAGAAATGCACTACAGATGAAAAAATACATTGTTACATTTTTTCCATGTTTCCCGCACGGAATATTTATAAGCGCGTAAGTCGCTTGTGAGTCACTTTAGAGAAACAAGAAGGTATGCCGATTATTATGATACAATTAAACTGGTGTAAAATGAAGTCCACCAGCAAAACAACGTAGCTTCATGGCATTTATGCCCTTTTGTTGTGAAGCGTACATTTTTAGCAATAACATAAAAACGGTATATTAGATAATGTTAAAAATAATTTTCTTTGAAAGTATTTATTAAACGTTATCTCTGTATTTTTTTTTTTCATATCTTTTAGACATACGGTTTAAAAATAAAGAGGGTGGACACAATTTTTGTTATTTTCGGAGCGATTATTTTCGAAAATACTCAATTGATCAAAACAGCAAATAGTCATTATAATTACGAAGGCAAAAGTAAAACAATAGAAAAAATTTGGTTGCCTGTAAAGTCGGTATACGGGCGAAAGTTTTACGTGACAACGACTTTGAATGGTAAAATCATTTTAATGTGAATATTCATTCGTATAGTAGGAAGAAGGATGAAATAATAGTAACAATTTAAAACATTTATTTATACAAAGAATTATATTTAAAACATTAATTTATACAAAGAATCTCACTGAATTTCATATTAACAAAATTTTATTTTTACCTTTACACATACATACGTATTTATATACAAATATACATACAATAACTTGCAATACATTTGCAAGCTATGCACTAATTCTCTAGTGCTGCGCGCGCGGCAGACCGATCATAGTTGAGTGGGAGAGAGACGCAAGGCATTCGGCGGGCCTCTCTCGTTCGGTGACTCATCGTTACGTTACCGAGCGTTACACTTTTTCAAAGTGACTCCCAGCCGCAACCTAATTTAAGACGTTGTCACGTCAAAATTTCTTGGAACCTCAAAGTATTTTTGAAAAGACAATCGAAATATGTACCACATGTTGATGTTTGTTGAAAAAAATTTTTCAGCTTTTGTTACATATATGGAGTGTCCGTCCCTATAAATATTATTTTTTGTTATGTAACCACCAAACTAAGTGGCGCCTTATACAAGATACCTACACAATGAATTTCATAAATATATATACTTATAGTTTTTGAACAAAATCCCTGTGGCATAGGGACTGACAGACGTACGGAGGGACATGATGAAACTATAAGGGTTCCGTATTTGCTATTTTGGCTCGGAACCCTAAAAAAAGCACATTGGTTTATTAATGTATGTCAGAAATTAACTGTTTTTCGAATCGCTGAAAACGTCAATGTTAAATAAATGTCAATACTAAACGATACTAAATTGAGGCATCGATAGAATTCTAAAAATAATCAATAGTGATCTAGACTCGTTAAATGACGTTGAAAATAAATATAAATGCAATACAAAATTTTGAAAGAAATAAAGAACGATGTGGCAATATGACGTGTGAGGAATCAAAAAAAAGAGTTAAGAAATAAATTTCTAAGTAATTTTATTTTGCGCATAGACTAATGAAGTTCTTTAGGCTTCTTTTAATGATATACGAAAGAAGGATAAGCGACTGTGACTTTAAATGAAACGGAGGATATACATTTTGAGAGAATAGGTGAGAATTATACTTTTGAATGTTGTATCATGTATTGTCTTTGGTCCCGCACTAACCCAAAGCGGTGGTACATTCGACTTACAATTTAGGCTCTAATGTATATTAGAGCCTAAATTGTAAAAGCCTTTATTTTTGTCATCTCTGCTCATCTCAATTTTTTTTTTTTTTCTTACCGTTAGCACATATACAGTATTAGACGATCTCAGTCACGAACATATATTTTAAATGAATCAATTACGGTTTTGTGGGTTAATTGTGGGAAAACAAGTGCATAGATAAAAAAAAGAACTGGTCATGTCCATCTGACATCAAATGAGAGGGTATGCTATTACAAACACAAATATACTATTTAAAAAAAAATGACCACTTAATCTGATGAATCTCTGAAATCTTCGTAAATGTTGTATCTAAACTCATGGGGAAATACAGGAAAGTAACAAAAAAAAAATTAACTACGACATGCATATCATGTATGTTTGATGTGCGTATGTATGTATACATATACATACACTCATTAAACATATATAATATGTATGTGTGTTGTAGTAAACATTTTCTGTCTAAACATTATTATTCATATTTTGAAATGGGTCAGAGCCGCGGCCTCGCAGGCGCCGTTTACAAAAAACGATTTCGTTAGCGGTCCCCGCTGAATTAGATCAGTTATTTTCGGCGGGAAAAGTTCTTGAGGTTAAGGAACGCGGTTACGAGGCGCGTAAGAGAGGCGACTCATACGTTTGCGGACTGCGCGCTGTTACGTTTCGCCGATATGTGTTACGCTGATGATCTACAACCACGATGATGATGTTCATACGCTTCTGGGTATTTCATCAGTTCAACGTTCATATAAATTTTAACTGTTGATTCAATGAAATCTGCATGTGATCCGTTGTGCGTGCGGTGTGCGAACGCTTGTACCTTGAGGCGGAATAGGTGCATCATAGAAAAGAATTTTTAAAAGATGCCTCTATTTAAATTATTTGAACAATGCAATAAAGCCTTTGAAATAAACATTGAGTTATTGGTAGTTTGTAATTTATGTTTACAGATTATGCAGTCGGAGCCCATTGGCTACGAATTTTCAATCGGTAATGTATGGATCTTCATCTGCATTACATAATTTTAATAGGAGTTCTGGTTAATTTGAGTTCAAACAATCAACATTTTAACAGCTTAGTTTATTTTTGTGTTCGATTTTTGGTAGCATTTTTTTGTATTATTTACATTAAATGCAAGCAAAAAATTATCCTAGCAAAATGTACCTGCATTGCAAATTAGTTTTTGAGAAAAAGAAGATATTAAGCCATTGTTTTTTGTTTGCCTTTCGGATATTTGACATGTTTTTGATAATTAAATTTCTTCAGAAGTGCAGTTTGTATTATTTTATAATATTACATTTACTTAATATGCATACACAAAGAGACAAGCGGCAAGCCAGCAATATCAATATTAATAAGTTCATAAAAAGTGTCGAAGCTACTGTTTTAGCAATAATTTCGACATAGCTAATTTTTTGTAATTTTTATTATCGATAAGGCTTTTTCTCGCCCAGTTTCATTCGAAATCCTATTTTTGTCTTTAATATAAAACGTAATGTAGGTTATACTAACCGTCCGTCTGTAGGTTCTTAGGCTCGTCGGGTATAAACGATGCATATGCAACATGAAGATGCAATGATATGCAACGTGATTACAATATAAAGATATGTAATAATTAAATCGTCGTTTTTTTACAGATCATATAAATCTTACTATACTTAGAAAAATGCTTTTAACTTTAAAATGACGTCATTTATTTCGTGTTCTGTATTTGATCTATTACTAAGATATCATTATAATTGTATCCAATCAGTTGTCTACTTTCGTAGAAGTCTCAAAAATAGAGTTATCGTTTTCTCTAGCCATTGATTTGTTCAGTTAAACAAACAATGCGAGTCCTTTCAAATGTTGCGTTCTTACGGTTTTGTTACATGTGATAAATTAAATGATATACAGTGTATGTTGTAGTTATACTATATGTAGAGAATATTGCAGGGATTCGCCTTCAGTTTAGTCTAGTTTTAAAAGTCTTGGTAATAATAAATACTAGTTCAGTTTTAGTAAAAAATTAAAAAGGGTTTAGTGACTAGACACTTTTTCATCTTTTTCTCTTAGTGCAAAATATTGTAACATCAAACAGCAGTCAAATTTGATCATTCTTTTTCCGTTCAAATTCAAAAATATGTTTATAGGTTATATGAATATATATAACTTTTGTTATATATATAACTTTTGAAATACTTCATTACAATGTGAAATTAACATGTATGAATTCTTATTCCTAAACTATTATGGTCGGCAACGCAGAAGTGACTTCCCTGAGGTTTCGGGTGTCGATGGGCGGCGGTGACCATCCACTTTCCGACGGGCCGCATGCTCGTTTGCCCCTTATAAATTCTATATCATATATGAATTTTCATAATTGAACTCACGGCATTAAATACTTACTTAGCTTGTATACGAATATAATGTATGCACATACAAAACGATAACGCGACCAGCGACGAGTCACGGCATATTCGCCCAGGTGTATTGTGGGTTGGCGTATTAATAAAAATAATACAATTCACTTTAGATGTCGTAATGGTTGAGCGAAGTGTCTAGAAATAACGCGAAAATCGATACGAGTCAGCCATTTAAAAGGTCGTTTCTAAGTAGATAGCTAAAAGTACTACTACATTAAAAAGGTAAAATGTACATGAGTGAGTTTGAATCGTGATTATAATAAAATATACCTATAAAAGGTTTAAAAAACCTGTGAAAAGGTACTTAAAAACCTGACCAAGCGCATGTCGGGCCAAGCGCAGTGTAGGGTTCCGAAGTACCTAGTCATAATAAACGGACTACGAAGGAGGCTATTTAGGGTTCCGAGCCAAAATGGCAAAAACGGAATCCTTATGGTTTCGTCATGTCCGTTTGTTCGTTTGTCCGTCCGTATGCCACAGACATTTCACTCAATAACTGCGAAGTGTATATAGTGAAAATTGGAGTATAAGTGTCTTGTATAAGCCGCTTATTTAGTTTGGTAGTTAAATAGCAAAAATAAATATTTCTAGGTGGGGCACTCCATACACGTAACGAAAGCTGAAAATATTATTTTTTTTCAATAAAATCAATGTGTGGTACATATTTCATGACATGAATTTATATTTCTACAGTTTGACACAGTTCATAAACATGTATTTATTGCGTGTTTTACACAACCAACAAGGTCATCACCTGACTTGAGGTCGCAAGACATAGTGTTGCAGGTTCTCAAGCATTATTTTATAACGGTTCTTTATCCTTTATTCAAGATATATCTATTTTTTTCACCAGTACTTCTATCTTTTATGCAAAGACTACATTAAGTATATTTTATTATTATTAAATCATTATACTGCAATGCATTATTATTTCAATTTATCTATCTAAATACATAATTATGTAAGTTTAAGTGCATTTAAGCACAATTAAAATACTACAGTCTCAAAGTGTAAAAATATGGCATGAAAAAGTGCACCAGCTAAGGAGAGTATCTTTACGGCTCTTACGTCTTTTGTTGAGAAACGCAGTTTTTCGGCAATAACTCAAAATGGTATAGGCGTTCATATTGAAAATAACTTTCTTTGAAAGCATTTATTCGTCACCCATAGATTTTTATTATATTTTTCGGACACACAGTTTAAAATAAAAAGGAACGGGGGGCATAATTTATTCTACTTTAGAAGCGATTACTTTCGAACATATTAATTTAATCAGAAAAATTGCTTAAGATGATTTTAAAATAACTATGTGAAGAACGTGTCACATATTGTTAGCTGTTAGCTGAAAATTTTTTTTCAGCTTCTTTCACAATTATGAAATATCCCCCTCTTTAGAAATATATTTATTTTTATTAATCAACTGTCAAACTAAGTAGCGGCTTATAAAGACATCTATGATTCAAATTTCATCACTATACATATTGTAGTTTTTGAGTAAAATATTTGTAACATACTAACGGACGGACGGACAGATAGACGGATGGACATGACGAAATTATAAGGGTTCCGTTTTTGCCATATTGGCTACGGAACTCTAAAAAATGAGCATTCTGTCATAGATCGATAATATAGATTGTAATTCTATATCCTATTCTCAAAGTCATTTATAAAGACGAATGTGGTTGATGAATGGGAGTAGTGGTGTCAATTATAATTTACCGTACCGCTAATTCAACGCAATCAAATTTCTAATTTAAAAATGAGAGTCAATTTTAACGGAAAAATACGACAATCAAAGATTTCACAAGAACATGCATAATTCCATTGCATGTGTCAAATGTGTGCATTACACGTCTGTTAGACGCAGAAATAGACCTGAGTTTCGGAAAACGCTCTCCAAGCAAAGAACGGGAGATTTTCTGTTCTATTTGGCCAGAATCCTGGTTCGAAATAGGGAAGAAGCGCGATTCTAGTGAAGTGGAATATTTTGAACAAACATTTTTTATCTAAAATTAAATTACGTACCTAACACGAGTACGTCGAACCTCAGTGTTGCCATCACTCCGTACAAAAGGCGAAATGTGATAGAACGTGGCAAGGACATTCTGCTACATCTCCCTGATAACCGCAAAGGGCATGATATGGTGCACATACAGAATTGGAATGCGGGTGCAAAGGTAGCGCCACTACTTAAAGATATGAAATAATACAACAACTGTAGTAGGATCACTGACTCGTTTTCATCGACGTAGAGACGGCCTTCGATGGATTGCCGCTTCTATTAAATTGACAACTCCTAACAGTCATTTATTCTTATTTACTTCGAAAGCTGTAAATATCTCGAATGTTGTTCGATTATTATTTTATTCTGTAATCTGAATTAGATCTATGATCACGATTCACTTTAAATTATTTTACTGCTAGACTTCGAAGATAAGAGGGGAGGTATATTTTTTATACACAATCGAGTGTAAAATTAAAATCTAATATCCGGTCAGGCGCACAGTGAAATGTCTCTTTATGGGTCCCGTTGAACTTTGGATAAGGAATGCCGTAAACTTATAATTATTTCTGTTGGTTAAAGCGATCCGGACGTAGTGGGCGCGCCGTCAGTTAACTGCAGCTTAAAACTGTTACGAATTCGTGACGGGTAACCTTTGAAAATCGGATCACGGGCGCGGTTGTGTGTATGTATAACATAATTTAGTGAGAGAAAGTTATGACCATCCGTGAACGCAATATGTTACGGATCATCATCCGTTTTCAATCTGTTTACAGCAAAAGACGGGAAATTTATTGTACTAATTCTAATGCGTAAGTCACAGTTCGATCGGACGAACGGTCCACGAGTTATATCAACAAAACCTATATTTCTTTGAACTGCATTATATTCGAAACGCATAAACCGAGGAACTCGTTTTCAGCGTGTTTAGCGTTTGATGTAATTTTAAAGAACAAAAGTCAATTTTGACAAGGACTAGAGAAAGAAGTAGACGTGTAAGAGTAAAAACATACTAGACTCGTCCGTTACCGTTCTATTTACATCGTCGCGATTTTATTGGTGACAAACGGAGGGTCTATCGTGATCCGGGTCGTGGCTATCCCGAGGGTAGGCGTGGAGGATATGCGCAGGAGAACCCGAATCACTTAATTAAGCGGCTGTCCCCGCAGCGGGCTCAGCGGCGGCGGGGCGGCCGGCTCGAGACATCCGTTAAATGTGTATCGATTACGAAGGCCCGCCGCTGCCGCCGGATTAATTGCAGCCGCTCCGACTGCACCGGTCGGCTATAACTATGCGTGATTCGAGTCACCTCAGCTCGATTTCGAAACGAATCTGTCGGGATCAGTATTGCAGATGGGTATATATGATTTTGAATTATATCGATCAGTGTGATATCGTACCTGTGATTTATCAGTCGGTCTTTATAAAAAATAGAATATTTATGATATCTTAAAGTAGAATTTTTTTTCTACGCAGACGTATTTCGATTTAAAGATAATATTAGTGCTAGTGAAAGTAGAATTCTAGATTTGAATATATTTAAGAACTTAAGTTGGGGGTAATATTTTATCGGTTAGGAGTGGCTCGGACTCGTTCGTTGTGTATATCTATCAGGGAGGCTTATGCCCAGAAGTAGACGTTCGGCGCAGTCGAAACGAACGAGGAAAACACAAGCTGTAATGTACTAGTCATTATAAATAGATTAGTTAGAAAAAATACGTTGCTTTAGTATTCGGCTAACACATCGATTTTTGTGTTAGCCCGGCAAAAATTTTAACCGTTGTAGAACAAATTGCTAATTAGTTACTGCGTTGTATTTCTAAATGGCACCAATGCAATAAGTAATCGTGCCGTCGAATTCGGCTTACCCTCTCTGGAAGAGGTCGACATTGTAAAACTTGTATAATTCGACGGAAAACTCGAAGGTGGCCTGCAGGTCCGTCATGGTGTCGGCGAGCGCGGCGGCGCCATGCCCCGCGCCGGCGGCCGTCTCTCACCGCATCACTCTTCACCGCGGCCACTGCACTCGCCACTTCGCGATACCACTTTTGACGATCACACCGTGTCACCCGGGCGCGGTTTTCTGCTGTACTTTTTATTATACGCGCGAAAATAGCCCGCCACGCTCCGCGCCGACCGTACGGCGCTCAGTGCGGGAACCGGGAATTCAGTGGTGACGGTGCGCAGCGCGCCTGCGCGGGACCGAGCGCGGCCAGCGCGCGCTGCCGGCGCGCCCCCGCGCCTCCCGCCGCTCAGGTGTGCCGGCGATACCGCGCTAATCCGCGCCGACGGGACCACGTTTCGCGGACGCGGCCCGGCCTCGGCCGCTCGGCTAACCTTTCCGGCGGCCCGCGGCGCCCGCCGGCCGGGGCGGCGCCTTTTGTCGGCGCCCCGTCTCCCGGATAACATTTAGATAACATTTATTCCGCTATTCGACATTCCGAGGCCCGCAGGGGGACCCGGCCCCGACAGGGGTATACCGACGCGCTTATCGGCGCCGGGTGGAGGATCACGAGGGACGTTATGAGGCGGCGATATTGCGGAACGACTGCGGGCGCGGCGCGGGACACTAACGGATAACTTTCATAAATTTTTATCGTTTTATTTGTTCTACAGATATAGAGGCCGGTCGTACGGGTAGGCGAGGGTGCCTCGACTCGGTTGTCGGCGGCCCGCGTTCGAGGCTCGGCGATCGGACGTCACGGGACACGCGTACGCGATAAATATCCGAGTCCGGATTTAGCCGTTCGGCGCTGGAGTGTGCGTGAGCGTCGCCGTCGCTCGGCGCGTTTCCCCTATAATACCTCGGAATTGAGTTTTCGCGGCGGAATGGAAATTTTACCGTGGGGCCAAAGGTCACAGTTCAGACTGCGGCGGCGGTCGATACCCGGGTCAAGGAACGCCGGAAGGATTGGCGCCGTGCACCCGCCGGCCGCGCCGCGCGCGCCGCGAGGGGCCTTTTGAATAATGAAGTCGGCCGATCGCGTGACTCCCACCTCTATCCCTGATTTCGGTGCTTTATTGCAATATGATAGGAAAGAGCCCTTTCGGTATTTATATGATACCTTTAAGTAGACCGAACGTTCTATCGGCTATAGGTACACATTATATATATATATTTACAAGACAACTATTCATAAAAATGTACGCTATTACTTTGGATCGCAAATTTTGTACAACGGTTCTCTGGTAGTTTCGGCAGTAATTAAAAAAATATCGAAAGTTCTTTTGAACATAATTTGTGAACGGACTATTAGTAAGCAAAAACTATTTTTGATTTTAAATAGCCTAATTCAGTGCGAACTACATTAGGTTCAAAAAAAAAATTCTGCAACTGTTGACCTTGCAACTCAGCCCCAAGACTTCAGGCATTGTTTGAGCAATCATTTTTTCCAGCTCAGAAAGCACGAAAACGGTTTCGAACTCAAAATCACCAACATTCTATAAAAAATATTAGAGGTATAAAAAATTACATACCTTGTTTTTTAAATATCGTGCTAAGATATCTTTTGAACGCAGCTATTGATTTAAACGGATCTGCGGCTTTCTATGCAGATCTTTCTGCTTAAAAAGTCTTTAGGGCTTAAAAAATTATTGGTCAAGAAATCTAAAAATTGCTTCATAAATTACTTCGGAAATTCGTTCCTTAACGCGGTTTGCGGGAGGTGTCAGTTGGTAAAAATCGTCACGTGAGGAAAAGCGTTATGCTCCCTTTATTCAACTCTCAGCGACTCAATTTCTATTTAACACACGCTAATTAATTTGTCCAATGAGGCGGAAGCCTCGTTCGGGCGCGGCCCTAGCTTTTGTCTCTTTTGATAAAGTGTTATTTGTTAGATGCATTTGCGATGAATAATAATTGATGAATAATAAGTCATTCACAAAATGTTTCTATGATTTGTTTTCGATTTTTATTCGGTTTTGGAGGTTTCTAATTGTAAATATTTAGTAAAGACAATACTCATACATACCAAAATGACATTTACCCTTGATTACAAAAATTACGTAATAGTAGATTGACGCACTTAACAAAATATTTAATAAAGGAAATAGAGAGTGTTATTAGGTGCTTTAATAATCAATATGTTTATTATATAAATATTGTTTTTTTTTAATTATCTTTAATATTAATAATGAGCTTAGTGTCAAAATGCAAAGAGGACAGAGGTTTATGTTTAAAATTATGTTTGGTAATACAAAGTTCAAAATTTTTTTTTTGTAATTTTTAATTAATTACTCTCAATCGTTGTTAATTTATTTACTTATACCTGTTATTTAACACATAATATATAAGGAAAAGAAATTCACTAGTTTTTTTTTTGGTTTTTGAAACGTATTCGACAACTATATCTTTTGATCAATTTTAACGAATTTTACGATGATCGACGCAGCTTTTGAAGTGTGATAATAGAGATCATTTTAAAAATCAATATTTTAAATTACTAAAGTATAAAAAAAATATCTTATTTAAAAATGGATGTTTCAAAATTGTTAGAGACATCCAAAAAATTACCTTATTGTTATTTCTCAAACACTTTGTCAATGATATCTCTTGAAAGAAACGACCGATTAATAAGAATAGACTAACGATGACTTGGATCACCTCACACAATAGAATACTTACAATGACTTTCCTAATTTCTAGAAAATTTTCAATTTTCTTGATGTAAAGTTGAAAAGAAAGCGAGTAAGTACGTCATAATCAATTCCAGAGGACACGAAAAAAGAAAATTGGACTTGTCGTCTAATTGGATGACATATTCTACTAGTTTATCACCTCACTAGCATGCCGTGTGAATACCTATGAGTGTTGTCGTGCAACTGCAAATTGGGTCGTGAAAGACCTCATTTACAGTATCATTTTTAATGATAGTGGCTTGCTGTGTATTTTTGGTATAGGTATGACAACAAAGAAACGAGGATGTACTGTTATTTATAAGACTCGTTAATCAAATTTTATATGCCCGTATAACAATAATTTTTATTTTACAATAGCTTTCGATCAAATCAATTAATCAATCAGTAATATCAATGTCTAAAACGATCGTTAATGACTTATTTCAAGCGAAATTTCTATTACATACGAAATAAAAGTACTTTTAATTGATTCATGCTTCATTATCAGCACATCGATTCCTTTGGAGATCTTTTTCAGATCTTAGAACGGGATGTGATCATTGAGGGCCAGGTCTGGACTCTACGGCGGATGGTTCATGATATCGTATTTTCAATATGACTCTTGTTGCAATCTGAGTAATACGAGCTAAACCATTATCGTGTAAAAGCAAAATACCTGTTGCTAATTACCTTCTCTTTCCTTTTGAATGGCTGTTCTTAATTGTCGTACACTATTGCCATAATGGCATTTTTAAATTTAAAATTGACACCGATTCATATCGAAGCTTATCATCGATATTCTCTGATCTCAAATGATGGTGGATACGACTTTTACGGCTGAAGGAAAAACTTGAAAGGAGACGATGAACTGCTTCTCTAATATGACTTTGGATCGGATTTTCCTCGTTTTTTTATAGTCATAGGGTCAAAATGATAAACCCAGTTTCATGCATAGTAACAGATCTTTTAATGACAACGTCTGTATTTATCAGCTCAAAAATCTGGGAATAGAACTCTACAAGGCTCGCTTCTGATGTGGCGGAAATATCCACGACGCCCCATCTAGCGATCACTTTGGAATTTATGGGTTTGGCAGTACTTTTACAATATCTTAGGAACTGTATTGTTAAATGGGATAAAAAGTTTTTTTACAGACCTTAAAACTTTATGTTTCCTCTAGCGGAGTTCATGAAAACCAGCTGAAATCTCAAGAAAGTTTATGAGATTTCAGAAGTCTTTCCGTTATAAGAACAGAAATATACTGAAAATGAAGGGGAACATTGTGTTCGTTTAATATCATAGTGTAGTTAGTAATATTATGCAATGATATATTTACAGATTTTAAATTTCAAGTTTTTTGTCTTTAATTGTTTAAAACAAACAGAAAGTCAGTTGTGACAGACACATACACAGGTAGATCATCGGGCAGGTAGAACAATGAGTGATCTTATAAGGATTTGAATTCTCCTTTTACAGTGCAGGATTCAAAAATTTTCGAAAATTTTAAATATCTGTGTTAACCGATGTAGAATCTAATGCGTAAGACCTGAATTAATTCATACTAATCGAATACAAACCAAACGATTCCAATCGTGCTTCCGTTTTTGGTTTCGTGTTGGGTCTCGATCATATTTTCATTCTCAATTTCGGTTCAAATCTTGGATTCCCAATTTGATTCCAATCTTGATAGCATTATTTTAAGGCTAGATCGATCTGGGTTCAGTGAACGTGAAATTGTAAAAAAAAAGGACATTGTCTTGATTTTATATATAGCCAATATTCAGCTTCACGTACAGTCACTCTAAGTGCAAAATTTGAGATTGATTACTATTATACTTTATGTGACAGATACGCACAAACTGGCAACCTTTCGCTATTATGTATATAGTCCATATCTTAGTTCGAAATATGTCCAAACTTTTTGTGACGCATGAGGTTTGCTATCATAACATTTTTGGAGTAAAAAACAGTTAGGCAAACACATAAATTTGCTTTCACGTAAATTTTAATATCAGTCAGAGACACAGACACTAAAATCGAAAATTGAGATAGTGGATCGAGTATATTTCGCGTAGATACATGACAAAAGGACAATTGAGAAATTTTCTCGTATGTATATATATAGCCTACGTATTGTTCTGAGGCTAACAATACATATATTATGCAAACATATATGAGTGTCAGTTATGTGTTTAATTTGGGGTGATTGAGTTTTTACCTTATAAATCGGACAAATAAATAACATTTTCTTTTATACATATGTATTGAATATCGATTTTGTTTTGTCCAAAGAACGATACAATTACTTCGTTTGCAAAATTCGTTCAGTTCGGTAGTTTTCGCGTGAACTTATATTTATCGACCATGTTCCGGTCTGCTCTGAATATTATCGTCATTAAAGATCGAAGTAAAGAAAAAATGTCACGTAATTATTCGTTCCCTGTACCTATAGGCACCAAAGAACAAAACCATAAAATTGAGAATATGCAATTACATATCTTTCTCTCCTTTACACCTCTATAAGTACTTTCCTCGTGACAGATGAAACAGATCAGAATTTTAGTTACAACAGAGATCGATGTAAATGCCAAAGCCGTGCGAGAATGCGTCAGTCTTAGACACAGAGCATTGCACTTACAAATGTATCTTCAAATGATCTATATTCTCTATGACCTATGAACCTGCAAAGCGTTATTTTGTCTGGGTCGTCGTATTAGGCATATAGTCTTACCATTATTTTATTTATGTAATATAAATAACAACAGATTGTAGTTTCATAATTAAGCATACCCATTATGTCTTCTTCTTCTTATTTTATTTAGTAGTTAAAAATGACTGGAATTTAGTTTGCTTTTTCTGTAATATGTCTACGTTATGATCCTCATTAGAATCAAACGCCGGATTGTATGAGTCCGAGAGTTTGTTATATATCATTTATATTAGAGACGAACAAAAATAGCGCACTTTAAGTGACATCGCATATAAGTCGTATCGAGAAAAAAGGTTTTCCTTTTGTTGCGATTTTAACTTTGTTAAAAAACGAATCTGATGTTTTTTGTTGGGTGTAATTAACTTTAAATGAGTTCTAATAGTGCTTTTTCATACCGGCAACGGTTAAAGTTACTAACGAAGACAAACGTGATATTCACACGTGATATACATACAGATAGACAAACAATCATCGAAGGCTCACCTTGGGCTTGCTCTTTGACCTTTTGGTAAGGAGTATGCATTTGAATTGACAGTCGAGTTTGAGAGTATAGAAACTTCTTAATGCTTCAAAAATTTTCTTCCACTTTGTTTTTATATCGTTACGATATTGGGTACTCAGTTTATGGATTAACCTAATGAGCGTGAGGAAGTCATAAGCTTAAGTTATGAGCAGATACGATATAACTTTATTGACTTCAGTAACATCGAGAAAGACAGGGAAAGAAATTAAGGAACTGATCAAATAAATGTAATTATAATCCCTTATTTTTGATTGAAATGAACTGAACTGAAGTTCCCGATTGTCCTAGCACCCGGGAAGGGTGCCGCCTGAGCTACAATACACACACACACACACACACACACACACACACACACACACACACACACACACATATGTATATATATATATATATAATTTTTAACGTCACAAAAAAGAAAATCTAGGATATTATTACAGGAGGTATCTCTAATTAATCTTTTAACGTAACGACATCTCGTAACATCCCAACCCTCATCAGTTACGTTAAATGTCTCCGTCCCGGCGAATGCAGTCGCAAACGGCCGGGTCCTAGAATTAAGTCAAATTGAGTTAATTCGGGCGCCCGACTGTACGGCCGGGCCTATTAAAAAAAAACTCCGCCCATGACTGAGTAATCGCATAATTTTGTATTCCACTTTCTAACAGTAAATAAATAAAGCGCTGAAAATGCGCGTGCTTGCGTGCCTGCTTGCGTGAGTGCGTGCGTGCGTGCAAGCGTGAGTGCGTGCGTGCATGCGTGCACGTATCTATATATGTATGTATGTGTCTATGTTTGTTCCTTTGTGACTTTCTGGGAATCAATCGCGTGGGCCGACTTTGATGATTCTTACGTCAATCGGTTTGTTTCGATTTTGTGAATATCACTAAATACATGATAGTAATTAAAATTCAATATAACGACGATCAGATGCCATATTGTGAAGAACAAAAAAAAAGACAAATCGACAAACTATGACAAATGGGGTATCATTGAATAGGTTTCTTAAAATCATGTTTAGGTTTCTCTAACGATTTTTTGTTTTGAATGACTGTTTAGGATTTATAACGTTTTAAAGTTGGTTAGCAACCATTCACACTTAAATTCTTAAAACTTATCATAAAGCTGTGGTAAAGTTATTATATAATCATATAGAAGGTCTTATATTGATAAGACCTAAGGAATATAATTATTATAGTATAAATCAATATACTTCTTAAAATTGAATCAACAATTTTTGTCCTATATTCCCTTGCATCTTATGAACCAGCTGTCGATTATACCGTGTGTACTAGTAATACAAAAAGTTTAAAAAGTAAGAAATAAAATAAAATTATAAATTTTGAAACCCCTATCGCAAACAATACGTCTAAAAAGTAAAAAAGATATACGTATAGGTCCTTTAATTTGTAAGCGTCGGTCCATTTCAAGAGACTAATGTCAATAAATATAATAAAAGATTACGACTAAAAAATTACAAGCTACGTATTTTCAAATATATTACGTAAGTAAATATTGAAACATCAGTGTCTGATTGTTGAATCTAATCTTAGGTAAGTAAATTTTATATTCGTTTAAGTGGCAACAATATTATTAGAATGAAGTTATTGACTGCCATCAATTAATTTTAATAATTTTTGGAAAAAATAACGATTTTTTTCCCCGCCATCGACGTAGAGTCCAAGCCCTTATTCAGAAGTGTCTATTTGCTTATTTCGCACTACTTAGGTCTACAATCTACAGTCTTTATATAGTACATACCTATTCGATACAGTTTCAACCATTCAGAATTAAATGTACCATATATCGTTCCCTACGCATTTTTGTATATTATTATATTTTAGTTATCTACGAGCGTGCACTGATACGTCATGCGCGTGTGTTGTTTTTTGAACCGTTACTAACTAAAAATCTCAATAGGTATTACGGGGAATCAGGGCACACAGACACAATGGCGAATTTGTACACGCTCGCAGCTAATTTAGTAAAACAAGATCCAAAATATATATATATGCCCTAATTCCATGTATTGGCCAAAGGTACCTCAGTGATGTTTGAACTCAAAAGGATAATGAATGATTCACGGCCGAATTTCGAAAGCTGGGCGATCAATAGCTTATACGAAAAAAACGCGCGCGCCGCGTGCGCGGGTGTCGGCCCGTGGTGAGGGGAGGGGGTCACTAACGAAAGATGACAAATTGTATTATTGTACGTGACAAAGTCCCGTACGAGCGCAAGGCAAGCTCTCCTACATCGAGTGTACGTGGCGACGGCGTGTTGCGGCGACGGCGGCCTCTCGTACTTCTGTCTATATAATTACGTCTTATTTACAAATTAAAAGATCCCCATTTCAGTATACGGGATGGAAGTATGTGGGATGAGGGAGGATCTTAGAAAGAGAATATATCGTTAGAAAGGAAAATATGAAATGTTTGCACGTATGTATTGGTCTGATGACAATATATATACAGAATGAGGTTATATTTGATTTATACGGTAAATAGATTAAAATTGTTACCAAGCGTTTGTTATGTGATGTTATTAGTCTTGTAATTTGTATCATTCGCATACCCAATATATTGTACAATAAATAATATTACGTTATAACCTCTTAATATCAGATCGATTTCCGGCACTTGATTAGAATTATAAAATACTAATCGATTTTCGGGCTAAAATCAACTATAAAGCTACCGAACAGTTCTTATATCGAAGAAATGAATTCTACGACTTAAGAGTTTCATTTTTGCAATTCAATTACGGAATCCTAAAAATATGAAGACATCGTCACAATTGCCGAGGAAACGTCCACTGCAATAAAGTCAATACGAAAACGCTCCCTTTACAACTGTACGAGATTTATCGCTACGAACGAGAAAAGGCATTGACGTCGCGACGGAGAAGCCCTCGGTTGCTTCCGCCGTTCGCGATAAAAATTTTACTCTGTGGCTTTATGCCGCCTCTAGATTCGGAACCTCTGTACGTAGCTGTGCTTTAAAATAAAAATGCGAAATTTGTTTTTTTTTTTAACTCTAAAACGAAGTTTAACAGGATTAGAAATATTGAAATATTTTTAATTCGTTTTCGATTTCTGTAGTAGAATATGCGAAATCGTACTAAAGTGTTTTAAAGAGTAAACGCTTTTTATTTCTATTGTTGCAAAAAAAATAAATAACAATTGTTAATACGAAAACACAATCTTCAAAATGTAGAACTGTAAAACAATGGACAAATCACCGTAAAGGCTACCGCTACCAAATAGGCTTTTTATGATGTTACTGTAATATTTTTAAATTATTACCTTTAATTTAATTTATATATTCATTCTTCGTCATTCACCGTCTTCTTATATCGACGCATTTTTAAGTTTTGGTAGAAACTAATTTTACACTACCACTAATTGGTTATGAACCCAATCGCAGTTCTTCTGTCATCTCGACATAAATCACTATTCTGTTCCAGCACTCGATTTCGATACCGGTTCCGCCTTTGGTTCAATCCCTATCAAATTATACCACTTTTAAGAGATTTTCTATTTTCACGCAAGAACCCAAAATATCTTCTACCTTTTAGTAAAGAAAGTCCCATCGAGATCGGTTTGGCAGTCCCAGAAATTACTTTGGGCAAAGAAACAGGCATATAGAATGTTTAAAAAGGTATCTTTGAGTGCTTGATACGAATAAATAACTCTTATATGTACTTAAGGGAAACGTAGTTATTTTGAAAACACAGACAGACACCTCAATTATATTCTTATACAACATACGTAAATAAACGACGCGTCCTTAATCATGCTTGATTCACCATGCATTTAACATACTTTCGCGGGTAGATAGAAACTTTCTGCAACTATAACAAGCAGCTTAAGCATCACAGGTATGCACCAATCACCGCATGCGATTCACAATTCTCGTAAGCCTATAGGTGTCGCTAGCGCATCATCATTTTCTACGTCCCAAAACGGCACACCCCTACGACGGATCGCCGCCGCATAGAGCAGTGCAATAAGCTGAGTGATGGCGCGGGCCCGCCTTTGTGGCGCCCCCTCGTTCCTCGCGCCGATGCTCGCGAAACGCAGTAATGAGCGCGTTGTGAAATTCGACGGGCTCGACTCTTTCTTTTCCGGCATAACGGTAGAGCGAAGTTCAATTTTCTCATTTCTGGTTCTCGGAAGCGTCCCGGATATTCGTGCACGCTCACGCTGCCGGTGTGCGCGATCGCCACAACCGCACTACTGAAATGTACGCTCTTGCAGTCGTTTCATGTCGATATGAAGGGCTCGAACCTTCGGTCCACAAAGGCCCAATGCGGATAGGAGGCCGCTAGTCACCATTGTCGCCGATCTGCCCCTTACCGATCTCACTTGCAATGCAATTGAAATTTGATTCAACTAAAGACTTGTCATTTATTTTGATGCCATTGTTATGAAGTTGTGTCTGAATAATTTTCAACACTATTCTTGATTGGAATACAGTCCAAAATAGCTATTCGGGAAAAATGGGTAGCGAATTGTAGAATAGGTCGCGAGATTGAGCACGGAGGCCGGATGCCTCACATGCCGCCTACACCTAGCTCAGCTACTACAATTGAAATATGCATAGCAATTCCTTCATCATAGGTACAGATAGGCATTGATTATTATTAATTAAAATTAGCTTTAATTCTTAAAACAATACGATAGTTTGTATCACCCAAGGCTCACAAAATATTTTTTTCCTTGTTCCATAGAATTTTATAATTTTTTCTTTGTGTTGTTTGAGTAATTGAGTTTTTTCAAGTACATTTAATTAAGAAAATACCATTCGGACGTTGTGTGATAAAGCGATATATCTAGAATATAAACTGTAAAATTAAAAAAAGTAGCACACAACCTTCCTGTATAAACGGCTTTCTAGCGCAAAAAGAGCTTTTGAATCAAATCGATAGGCAGTGTGATTAGTGCATTAAAACATACAAAAAAATTCATAAACTTTATATTAAATTAACATTATTATTTGACTTTGCTTGTAACATTGATTAGGATAGCAAGATAGATAGTATATTAAAATAGCAATATATTAAAATTATTTTCTTAGTTTTTGTTACCATTTATTTGAGTGCATTATCGAATGTATACATTAAAATATATATCAACATACCTCTACATAAATCTAAGAATCTTGCTTGTTTTAGAATTAAGCAGGAATTTATCGTAAATACGATGGGAGCGTTCTTTCTTTGTTATTGAAATATTTACATGAAACGAAATAAAAACTAAAAAAGGATACCTACGCCGTATTTATAATCCGATCAGGAATTGACTGAGGAGTTTTGATTTATGTCAATTTAAACGACTTGCTCCTCTCGTCGTGCAGGAAGCACGTTAACCTGTCGCTTTCGGCAAAAAATTATCACCTTTTTAGTGACGTCGGACGTCAACAAACTTAAGTCAGATCAGCGTGGTGAACTGATGGTTGGAGGTCCTCAGTGTCAAATAAAAGATTGTGGGGGGTAAGAACTCCCGCAGTGAGGTGACAAAAACCAGGCAAATGCAACAAAGTATTAACACTATTTTAGTTTTCAAGCGAGCCATATTTCGGATCTCGTATTGTTTAACGTGCTATCCCTAGATCTTTTCTGATTCTGGTTGATACATAATCCATTTACGTACAATAAAATTGACTGTGCATTAAATAGTTTTTGTAACTACAATTTATACGGGTTGTATGTACGTTACCGCCGCCAAAAAAATTTTTAGAATTTTTGTCTGTTTGTGAGTTTGCGCATGCTAATTTCAGAAACGGCTTAACCGATTTAATGAAAATCACTGATGTATTATAGCAAGCTTCACGTTACATTTAAAGTTTGTTTCATTACAATTGTTTCATAAACAAAAAAAATATTTTAATCTTCTATCTAAGTGCATTATATCAATAAAAATTAAAACAAATGCATAAAAATTTATTTTTCTTTGTGTGCAATAGCCATTGATGTATTAAGTAATATATTACCGATAAGTCCAAGTACATTTATTTTTAACGGCTTGGTCAGCATCAACTGGGAAAAATTGAAAAAATTTCATTGTCGTTGTCTTCAAATGTAATTTTCTACAACATACAATATATTTTGTTCAAATAAAGTGTGCAAAAGAAATCATTAAGTAATATTAATCTAAAAACTAATATTGATACATATTAGAGAACTCAACGTTTCTCTGTCTGTTTGTCCGTGTATGTCCTTTACACGAGAGAACCTCTTATCCGATTTATCTTTTTTTTTTAATTCATAGTTATGTTATCTGGCTAATATTATACAATATATTTTGTTATATTAAGTAATGTACGAAATAAGAAGTGAAAATAATGATGTATCAAGTTGGATAAAGGACGCTTTTTGACCACTTAAATGGCTTACGCTGAATAAATCAATAGGGACATATGAAATTAATATATAATTGTAGATCTTAAAAAGATCTATAAAAAATCCTCAATAGTATATGTGTGTTTTCTAAGGATTATCCACAACAAGCATTTTTGTCTTTGAAACAACATCGATTTGTCGATGGCGGGGAAAAGATTTATGTCCATTAAAAAAACGAGACATGTTACACAAAAGGGCTTTAATATATCCGCCCGACGACCTAACCTCCGAGATTAAAAGGTTTATAGAACTCAATAATATGTCTAAAGATCAGGAGTAGGAATCCTCCCATCAATACGACTTTCGATGGTCAACCAATCGGTGCGCCTCCTGAGCCTTCGGCGCCTTCCAGCGTCCCGCCCGTGGGCCCGGCCCATGCCGACGCCCTTCCGTGACTTCCTAAGCCAAGGTGCCTGCGCACGGGGTAACCATAGGGCAGTCACGCGCCGACGGCATCTCCATGCCGATCAGGTCCCGTCCGATGAAGACGTTAAACCTTTCAGGCTAACGGTAAGGCCGTATGATGCTTTAGGAGGTTTTTAGTCCGTGCGAATAGGACACACACCATGGGCCGGGCGTGCGTACAGTAGAGAATGGGTTTTTTCCTACTTCCCTGTCGAAAGGTGAAAATCACTAAAAAATGTTTTAATATAAATAAAATATACGTAATAAAATTAGAAAATAAAAAACAACGGAATACTTAAAATATCTAAAGGTATGTTCAAATTAAAAATATTTACCTTATTATTATTTATCTCATAATTAACATAGCCAAGTAAAAATCTACTTTACTTACTTAAACAATGATTCTGTAGTCCACGCGAGCGGAGCAGCGCGCGCTGCTAGTTCTTAACATTGACCGCTGTATATTAGTAAAAGAAATTTAATGACGTTCTAAAACGGTATGAAACAACGAGGGCTCCATTCGACGCTTTCAAAGACGTAAAGGGCGCCGGCGCTGCAAGTGTCGCCCGGTACTTCGTGCGACCTAAAAAACTAAAAGCCACAACGGGTGTAAGGGACCATTTTACCGCCCGAGGTCCTCCGCCGCCATCTCATTTCCGCGCCTCGATCTGCATGCACTACAAAGCTGTCTACCGCTTTAAGAGTGTTTTTGCTGTCAGTTTACGTTATTATACAAACGGTAAGTTATATTTCTTGAAATAAGGAGTTTTTTTTTTTTTTAATTACTGTTGCTGACCTTGATACAATGCAAATAGGTTTCTGTATGTTGCCGACCGAGCAAAGTTTATGTGAATCGCTATCTCGTTTCCAGCGTTTGGCGGTGTTCATAACGCATTGATTACAGGTCCGTGGTTTGCTTCTGAAGTGCTTCTATGTACTATTATAAGCCATGCAGTTAAGACTGTATGTTGTTATTTCGTAGTTAATAGTACACACCTCGCGGATTGTCCCTTCAAATTACATACATCTTATGTCAAAGCACGTACAGCCTATGACAAGTAAGATGATTGGTGGGTAGGGAAAAATGTGCTTATCGATATGTGAGCCTCTAATTCTAGTATATGGTTGCCTGTTCAAGATGCATTCCGACGAAGAAGCCCCTCGTTCTATGTTTTTGGTCGCCCATTTCAAAGATAACTCAGGAGTGACTGTGTTACTTTTCTTTACTACTCTGTAATTATACATTCTACATTAAAATATTATTACTAAATACAAAATATATTTTATCTTATGCTGAAATACTTGATCACAATATCTATGTATAAAAATATCCGGAGCAAGGACGTACCTAGCTTTTGACCTTTGGGGCAATGGAGCAAGTCGGATACGCGAGCCGGGTCGCCCGCGCTTGTTAGCTTTACACAATACACCACTACACGAAAACATTAGGTGTATGTAGTGTGTAGTATAGGGGGAAACATCTACCCATACCCAGGTACAGAGCGTATCGAGGGTGTCGAAGGGAATAGCTGCCTCCCCCCGCGCCCTGGGTATGCCAATGATTTGGAACTATTCACTACGTACTTATATGTATATATGTTCATATCTTAGATGAAAAGACTTTCAAGCGTGTACCTATTAGCATCTTAACGAAACGTGAAAGTCGTAGGTAAAAAACCGATATTATAATATGGAAGTATTTTCATAAACTCCTTACGAAAAAAATATCTGAAAATGAATTTTATATTTTAATGAGTAAGGTGTTTGCGTTTTTTCGTAAAATCATCGTTATTGATTTTTGAGCGTGTTACATTTTTAAAAGTTGTCAGACCAACAAACTATCCATTTGTCAGTGTGATTGTTAGTTTTACGAGCACATCGTGAATGCAAAATCAATATTACAATTTATTTATGTTTTTTGTGATGTTATATTAAAATTTTGGTATGTCGCTAATTTAATTTTATGTTGGCTTAAAAAATTACATTTAGTTTAGGATTATTGAAAATTTTAAAAATAAAGAGAGAAAGAAAAAAGCCTTATTATGATTATTTAAAATATTATGTGCTTGGAACAACTATTGTGCTGTATAAGTTCTTAGAATATATTTACAGAGTCCTTAAGAACCAAATCGATAAGCTATATAAGTTGATTCTGAAATCAAACGACTCTTCGAGCACACATATATAATACGATACAAGTGTATACTCATTATCAAATATAATTATGAGTCAAAGATTATGACGAGAGACCGGTTGTAAAACTAGGCACATGACTTTTAACGAACGGTAAGACACTTTTTACTGAATTTAACGTAGTGTGGGCATCATGGACGCTGAAGCCTCGCCAGTTGATGCCGTTTTGGAGACTTACGTTCGTGTGAGGACTTCACCGTTGCCAGCACTTTCTGCAAATCTTGGTCCGGTGACATTTCTTAGGAGCGTATCGACGAACCAGTGCAGGCCGACCGCCAGAAACTTACTATCGGGCTTCATAGAAGGAGCTGATGAAGGATATGACTGTTCTCTTTAAATGGTCTTCTTTACAATCGCAGGTATCTGAGTATTGGACTAGAACATAAGGCATATCGCAACGACATATTGCATCAGCTGCAAGCCACTTTTACTGTATTGGAACTGAGAGTTGTGTGATCAGATTGGATCTATAAGTAGTGTTGATACTTCTTTTTAATTAGATCTTTTCACTTGAATAGGCCAGGCTTAAATTTTACTGCCAGACCTAGTCACTCTCGTAAGGTTCTATTTACCACATAAAAATATTATAGAAAATTCAACATTAAGAAGATGCATTTCTTCAAGTATAGTCCATGTTGTGCAATGTCTGCTTCTTCACCTTTTTTAATTAATTACCTGAGATGATAACAGTGTTCGATGTGAATATACTATAATACGATTAGACCAGGCTAAATTGGAGTTAGCTTCGTCGGATTATTGGGGAATGCTTCGAGCATTCGCTTCATTTATTACCAATCTTCGAATTTCATCTCCATATCACCGATAAATATCAGTATTTGAAAAATCAATTTCATTTTTTGACATTTCAGCCAGAATTTTCGAAACTGCTGAACGAATTTTCGTAAGCAGCGTTCGCAGAAAAATATGACAGGGATTTTCCCGAAAATAATATAGGTATAAAAACAAACATGAAGTCATCCCATAAAAATTCCACTTTACATGCGGTTTATCGATTTTTGTTGGCTCCTAGCCAGAGGCGAATTTCCCTTAAGGCCGAGTAGACCCGGTCCCAGGACGGCCAGATATTAGAGGAGTATATTGCGCCAAATATACTGATGAGAACGTGAAATGATACTTAACGAACCCGAGGAGTGGGCGGATGGTACTACACGGCCGAGGGCGGCCTAAATTGGTAGTCTGCCCCTACTCCTAGGTCAAGTGTTTAAGTCAAAGTCTGCGTTTTGATCATTACTGTGTCGACGCAGTACTCTCTTCCTATTGTGGCGTATATTGAGTGTCACTTTAATCAACTCGAAGTGCACAAAATTACATCGAGAACTTAAGCAAATTTTTTCTCTAAATTCTTTTTCTGAACTTCTTGTTGAGGTTGTTTTTTGTTATATTATTTAAGTTTATTTATTATTCGATTTAATATTACGTATAAAAAATTCCTAGTTACATTTTAAAATAGAATAATTAGGATTTGTACAACCCACATAATGAAACCGAACATACATTTGAATTGCGTTCCGTTTTACATTGTAATGTATTGGCTTGATGAAAGCCTCTATACACGGTCAAAATCCTGACACCTAGTAAACATAGTGCAAGTCTGTTTCATATGTGGCAAACTGTGGCTTATCCATCACTCGCGGTTTATTTGTCATCAAGGGTTATATCCTACGCTGGTCCAATACGTGTTGGTAGGAAGAGTGACACGTTTCATTAATATATGATTTTTCATCGTTAAAAAGTACAATATGATATATTAATCTACAAATGAGTCAGATAAAGAGTTAAAGGTGTAAAGAATTGACCAATGACTTTTAAGTCGAAGCACGTTAAGTAGTCCGTCTAAGACGTTATCATCGAATTGGTGACAGCGGTTGACAGCAACCGTCCGTCTGAAATAAAAATGTTATGGGAGGACACGCCTCGGCAGTGAGGTGACGTACTAACGACTACTAGTTTATCACTGACAACTGGGTTATGACTGGTTATAAGGTTATTATTAATTATTAGGCTTACACACTATCGCCGCTTTACATGCGACAAAATTACAGTATAAACAATACGAGTAGGTTTATATTGTTTTGTTATGGTTTATCCTTTGATAAAATTTAGAGATAACATTTTATTTGGATAATACCAAACGGAACATAATTCTATTAAATTTCATATTTGTTATTTCACGAACAAACAATAAAAATAATAGGTAAAGTAAATGAACAAAAGTAAACCATATACACTAATATCATCAGTTTTTGAATGAATATTAATAGCAATAATAATGATTTGAATTAAATACACGTTATTGTGAGTGCAATGACAGCATTATTACCTATTTCAACGAGCTCGCTACGCGCGACCCCGCGGGCGCCGCGCCGTCTCGCGTCTCCGACTAATCTCATGCAAAACCAACGCAATTTATTATAGCGCTTTTGCTTGAGTTTGCACAGGAAAAAAAACTTTTTCGCGTTTCACGAACGTCTTATAACAGCACTGTACCGTTGTCATGTATTTATGTTCATGTAAAATTTACATAGGCAGACAGATGGAAAGTGTTCACTCAAAATATCCCCTTAAGAGGAAAAGTCGCAGACGTGCACGGATGGAGATGCAGTTCGAAAGGATTGTCCTCAGGACAGTCGCATTGCAGTTACACGCTAACATCGAATCACGCCAACTTAAAGATTCGGACTGAAGGTAGCAACAAGTCTAAAACGCGGTTCCAGTCGAAGGAAGAAATTATCATTGCATATCCAAATGCATAATTTTCACAGCGGTTTGTCTCACCGGCCTTATTTCAGCGATTCGGTTTAGAAAATTTGGCGAGTAAGATACCAAATAAATGCATTTCATAAAACTAGAGATTTGAAATTATTGTGGGCTGGCCCAAAGAATGGTAGACTACATCGTTAGTAGACTCGATAATTACTGGGATAGAATACTTCTCAAAGAGACTGACAACTTGATGAAGAGCGTTGGCAATCGCTGGTAATCGATGGTCCAGGACTGTTAATCGTGGAAGTTTGAATGGCAGACTCATTTCAAATCATATCAAACGGCTGAAGGTGATGGTGACAATGAAGTAGACGATTGTTTCTTTTTGAATCTACAAACGAGTTATTATCCATAAGAAATACATTAATATATGTAACTAATACATGGCATAATTTATATGCAGCTCGAAAACGGGTAAGTTTCCACACTCGCACAGGATACAAACATGAAGTGACAGCTTCCGGTATTGCATTTCGTCCTATGAGTGAAGTTCCGGTGGGTGGTCCACTCTCCCCTCCATTGCTCCACTCTTTTCTCCATTAATCCACTCTTAATTCCATTGGATATCCTATTCTACCCAAAAGATCGGCAACGGATTTATAACTCCTATGAGTTCGCGAGTGTCCATGGGCGGCAGTGACCGCCTACTCTTTGGTTGCTCGCATGATTGTTTATCCCTCGAAATTACTTTAAAAAAATAGGAACTTCAACCCTCTAACGTTTATATTTCATTAAGAATGAAAATCAAATATTTTTGCGACACTATGCCAAAATGCTAATTCAGAATTGACTTGGCTTTAGAAACGCTTAATTATTTTCGTCATGTACATCTTTGTATTGTTTGTACGTATGTTACGTCTTTGTGTATTGTCTCTGTTCAGTACCGGTTTTCTTATAGCTAGCTCACTTCGATACTAAACAACCTTGAGATCGCAGAATTCCTTTAGCAAACGTGAAACAGTCATACAAAGAATATTTTGTAGCAATGTCTGTATTTAAAAAAAAAAGCCCTGACTGGTTGCATTATTCTGACGTACTTAATTGACGACAGTCATGTTTTCCCGAATGCTAATAGATTAAACTTTGCGAATTTATGTGGCTTTTTTTATGCCCTGAGCACTTCATAGAGAATGTCAAATGTAGTTAAACATAATAGGGTACTTTGTTAATATTTAAAATACTATATTTGTTGATGAGTTACGTAAGTTGACCAGAAAGGACGATTAAAAGTTAAATCAAAATTGAAACCGGTTCATAAAACAATGAATTTTTTGCCATCAAAAATTATACTGTATCTCTTTCTTGCAAAACAGAGCTTAACATTATTTTAGATGGTATTAGTAAACTAAGACTTCATTGACAATACTAGTGCTTTCGTCTAATATTAGTAATTTAAAAAAATCCATTAGTCAGGAATGATTATAGTTATCATAAAAACGCTTTGAGTACACTCTCACTCAATCAAAAAAGCTTCGAATTCATTAACAAAAAAAATAGTAAACTACCTTTTTATACTATTTAGATATAATAAATAGATACAACACAGTAAAATTATACTTTAGATTCTTATAAAAGAGCGATCTTTTGTATCCATAATATATTATATTCGTTGCCTTTTTTCGCCGTCGCTAGAGGGCGGGTGAAGTGCGGTGAACGCGTGACTTGTTTGTTAATAAGGCTCTCAACTGTAGTGTGCGCTCGGAGAAAAATTGTAAACAGACTTTCTAAAGCTCAAATATATAGGCGTACAATGAGTGTGAAATCCACCTTGAGTTAAGAAAATATATTACGAAGAAACTGTTTAAGGGTTCCCTGTCCAAAGGAACTGCATTGATTGTACTGCACCGCATTTGGCGTTTGTTTGGCGCATCCAATAAATGTTTGAATGATGGCATGTTCCTGATCTGTTGAAAGAATGCAAAGTTGTTCCCATATTCAAATGCGATAGTAAATTGAATCCCACTAACTCGAGGCCTATATCTGTACTGCAGAGAAAAAGTAAATTTTTTTGAAAAGTTAATCCTAAATCAACTTCTATATTTTTATAGTAATGATTTAATGTTCAAAAACAGTTTGGTTTCAAATGGGGTCGCTCAAAAATAGATCCTGTTGTTGAGCTTGTTGAAAAAATTTTTGAAGCCTGGGAGAATTCGCAGAGTCCGATAGGAGAGTTTTGCGATCTTACCAAGACGTTTGACTGTGTAAATCACAAAAACTGATCAGAAAGTTACGTCACTATGGAGTCACGGGGCGTGTACTCGACTTACTGCCATCATACTTGACCAATAAGGTACAGATAGTCGATGTCAATGACATGCTATTGTCTGGGTGCGTTGTCCGCATGGGGGTGCCACAAAGTTCAATCTTCGGTCCGTTTATGTTTTTAGTTTATATTACCTAGCCTTGTTAAGGATATTCCTGAGATAGTACTGTTTCCAGACAACATCTCTTCATTATTCAAAGCTAAAAAGACTTCCACTAGATTACGACGATGTGAACATTGCTATCTCCAAAATTTGAAAAATAGTTTGCTGTATATAATTTACTTCTTCATAGAAAGAAAACAAAATGTGTGAATTTCTCGCTTCCGAATGTAAAAAATGGATCTGGTTTTATTGTAATAAAAAACGTGGAATTAGAGCTTGTTGATACTATTGTATTCCTAGGTCTTACTTTAGATAATAAACTTCAATGGGGTCCTCATATTGGTGAGTTGGCGAAAAGGCTTAGTTCTGCTACATTTGCAATTAAAAAAATAAGAAATTTGCCCGATATCAAAACGGTCGTATTGGTTTATTTTGTCTGTTTCCATAGCTTAATGTCACATGGCTTTCTGCTTTGGGAACATACTGCGGATGTTCATAGAATTTTCGTTTAGCAAAAGCGGGCCATTCGCGCAATTTACGGGCTGGGACCTAGAGTTTCTCGTAGAAGTAAATTTAAAGAAGTTAGAATTTTAACTGTGGCATCACTGTTTGTTTATCAAAATGTAATATATGTTAGAAAAAAATTTAGAATGTTTTAATATAAATAGCGATGGAAGTAATTTCAACACTAGAAATAAAAGTAAACTGTGTTTACATGTTAGTAAACATAGGGTCACGAATTCATTTAGCGGGCTCTGTGTGCACAGGTTCAATAAGATTGCTATGGATATACTAAATTTACTCTTTACAAATTTAAAATATTTATTAAGCAAACACTTTGCACAAAAAGGCATTTTACAATCTCTGAATATTTAGAGGATAAATGGACATAAGGAGTTCGATTTCCTGCAGGTTTTTCCTGCAATAGTTTTATATGTATATGATTGTATTTTTATAAAATTGGTTTGAAAAGAGCTACCCTCAAGTTTCTTGCTTGTTCTTCTTGAGGGAAAACTGCCTTACGCGTTAGTGGTAATTAAAAAACAGTTGTATTATTTAAAAAAAGATGTAAATTTTTTAAATATTATGACGTATTTCAAGTGTATATCTACGAAATAAAGATATTTTGAATTTGGATTGTTTTGAACAATAGATATAGTAGCAAAGTAGTTTTTTATTGTTGGATCATTCTACAAATATCTTATGAAAAACAGAATAGTTTTTTAGGAGAGCGCAATATAACTATACCGTGGTCTAAAAATAAATGTCGTATCAGAACCGAGATGATGACATCAAATGATAAAAAAGCAAACGACATTGTTACGAAACCTGCCCAAATAGAATACAAAATATGTTACCTACATACATGTTTTGTATCATTTATACACAAGATTAAACTGATTTTAAAAGTGACAGCGTATCATAAAAGCAGCAAGCGATAGACCAAAATTTACGACAAAGATGGATAGCGCGTTCAGAAATAAAAGCAGTAAGTCCCAAAATATTTTTTTCTAAGTTGATTTCTCCTGTGGGAAATAATAATAGTATCTTATATTCATCAGCGCCAGAGCGGCTCAGCTATATATGTATTTTTTAGTCTCAAGTTCAGCGTGCAAAAACAGTGCAGCTAATGAGGTGACTTACATTCTATTGAAGTATAAAAGGTAATCATTTCCCTTTTCTCCACTACTTCAATAGAGTTCATCATTAGATGACTCTGAATTTTTTTGTTCAAACCTCTATTTACTCTTCCTTCTCCATTTTATTTACAAACCCAATAAAAGATTTTTTTTAATATTGCAAACCGCAGGTGTTTTATCAGTTTGGCTACTTTGATTATAATAGCGTCTAAGGCCAGTGTGGTTCTACTTTTTGTTCTTAGATGACATCACAAATCTTTTTGGCTCTGTATAAAAAAATAGTGCCGTTGAATATTGCCCCTATACGATCGTATGCCATAACATTAACAACTCCGAGAATTATCGAAACGACAAAAATGTTGTTTTAAAAAAAATGAATTTATTATCACGTTCGACATGTAGTTTTAAATTAGCAATAGTGATTATTAAGTTTTTTGTGACCTAACTTTATATGAAATTTGTTTTAGAAATCAAGCTTAAATCCAGGTTTCAGTAACGAGTAAAATTGAGAAAGAACATTGACTTCAACCGTCAAAAAGCCACAAACAACGCTTCGTCATGGCGCTTTATCATATTTTTATATCCCTCATGATCGAAATATGATTTTTAATGATGAACTCGTCATACTCTATAATAGACTTTTTTTGTTTTCAGTGCATAGCGCTTTGTACGCGTCTTAGCGAATATTGTTAAATTCAAGCGATATGTATAAATAAACAAGCTCGAACTCGCTATAGTCGAGTGGTCGATGTATTCTTTTCGAATCAAAGATAGCTGGTTCGATCCCTGACCAGGTATTCCGGATAGCACGTTTAGCCGTCAATCCCGGCCATCGTCACTGCACTGGTGACAACGCTCACTTAAACAATTCCGAACCCAAACTGACGAAGCTTGGAATGGTCAATGTGTAAGCTTTTAAAACTTTTAAACGCAGTGCATGTTCCACATTTATTCTATCGTTACCGTTGGATGCATAAAAGCTGACTCAAAAAAAAAATTATTATTTTACCTTCATCGTGTCTTTAGAATATATACATTCTAGAATTGATTCGTGTTTCATGCATGAATATCATAAAATATTAAATAAAACAAAATCATACGCGCAAGAATAGGAAGTATTTTATTATATAAAAGTAT
The DNA here is from genome assembly GCA_005406025.1 of Eumeta japonica. Classification (NCBI taxonomy): domain Eukaryota; kingdom Metazoa; phylum Arthropoda; class Insecta; order Lepidoptera; family Psychidae; genus Eumeta; species Eumeta japonica. The sequence continues at coordinate 71,233 of BGZK01000156.1, forward strand.
GTATCGTATAAATTCTTTCCAGCTTTTTAGAACAAAGCTATGTTATGTTTAATAAGTGAAATTTCCGGTGGCTCACTCTCTTCCATCACCACACAACCTCCCTCCATTATTTCCCGCCCCTTTCCGTCAGCCCACTCCTTCCTCCATCAGATATCCTATTACTACCCAAGAGGCCAGCAAAGGCATTACTGATTCTTCCGAAGTCGCGCGTATGCATGGGCTGCAATGACCACCTATATTCTCGTGGGTCGCATGCTCATTTGCCCCTCAATAATGCTATAAAAAAAAACTCACAATGTTAGTGTAGTTAGATGGTCCACTCCTTAACTAAGTGTGCCACACGCCATAGATAATTTTATATATTTTTCATTCCTTTCCACATTTCTTTTTAATAAAAGTGCATGCTGATTAGTTCCCGATCTATTCGAACACATTAATTACATTACTTTTTATTTTTCTTTTACTTTTTCTTTTTTTTTATTTTTAACTTGTCCCATAAACCATACTAAGTACAGTTAAATAAAATAGACAACCATAAGCATTGATAATAATATCATGGGCCAGCGCCAATTGGGCACGCTTGAATCTGGTTCGGTAGTTAGTGTCGTTGTGACTTTGAAAAAAAAAGGGCAGAGTTACCTATCATACATTCAGGCCAGTTTAAAGTTTTCTAAAATTTCTTGAAAGGTCCACTGATACCTATTGCCTCGTGGCCAGCATCTCACAAATTCTTGCTACAATCTGGAGAAAGGCGCCCATTGTTTGCAAGTAATGCCGTATTTGCAATGAGACAGGGGTCCTACTAACAATTTTATTTGTTGTTTAAATTGTTTATAATTGAATAGCAAACTTACCTACGTTTATTTAGCCAATAAAAACTATACCCGATAAAGCAGAATGATCAATTATATTAAACGTATGTACATTAGCTGACGTTACAAATAATCATTAAATTTAATGAAATTTAAACATGTCATATGCATATGCAAGAGGAGGATGGAATGAGAGAAGAAAGTAAGCAGCTATTAGTAGAGTGCTTAATAGAAAATGAAAATCAAGAAACTGAAAAGAACAATTTAAGGGAGAGATTTTACAAAAGCAAAGGATATAACTAGACAGAAGTGATCAATAATAATAAGGAAATGAGAGGAGAGACGGAAAAAGAAAAGAGAGAGGCAGGGGAGAAGAATGCCCAAAAGAAAAGAGATGAAATATGAGAAAATTGTGATGTTAATGGACCTAATGCAGTGCCGGTAAGATTCGCATAAAGTCGGTTCAAGTGTTTTCAGTCCGGTAATTTTGATATCAAAGATGAACTTCGTTATGGTCGACCTGTTACAGATAAAATCAATGCCATTTTGGAAAAAGTAGAGCAAGATTGGCATATTAGTTTTTACGACATAGCTGAAGAGCTGGGGATCGACCACAAAACAGTATTGACCCATTTGAAAAAAGTTCTACATACAAAAAGCTCGATATTTGAATCCCACACGAGCTCGTTGCAAGAAATCGAATAAATCGTGTACTCGTTTGTAATTCTCTATTGAAACGTAAAGATCCGTTTTGGAAAAGATTGAGCACTGGCAACGAAAAATGAATTACTACGACAAGAACGTGGAAAAAGATCCATGACCAAAAGGTAAGAAAACTCCACAGACTGTAGCGAAATCTGGATTAATTCGCATTAAATTGATGCTATGTATATGGTGGAATCGGAAGAAAATTATGAGCTTTTACCGCTAGGAAAAACTTCAATTCGGATCTTCATTGCCACCAGATGATGAAATTCAAGCAAGGACCAGAGAAAAAACGGCCGAAATTGATCAACAAAAGGGTGTGGCTTTTAACCATGATAACGCCAGACCTTTAGCTACTCAGCAAATATTGAGAGATTGGTTGGGAAGTGTTAGGTAATGCATCCATCATATAGCCCTGACCTTACAACCACAGATTTTCACTTGTATCGGTCTCTTCAGTATTCTTTAGGTCGTGTTAGGTTAACATCAAGAGAGGACTTTCAAAACTACTTGTCGTACTTTTTGATCAGAAGCCCCAAAAATTTTACAGCAATGGGATTATGTTACTACCTACAAAATGGCAACAAGTTGTGGAACAAAATGGCATATGCGTATGAATTATAAATTAAACGTAAGTAATATATTATGAAAAATTATCTTGAATTTGTTCTAAAATAAGAAAAAACTTTTGCCCCGACCCTGTATATCGTTTATTAATAATTTTTTTTAGAGAACCAAGCCGAAAAACATCTCTGTATTACAAAATAAAAAAAAAATATGTAAATGGATATATACCATTAAAATAAACGAAAGTGAAGTTATCGCAAAGAAATTACCAATAATATTGATCAGTATCGATAACATTGTCTATTTCAATCTTGACAATCAAAAATGCATATTTATCACACAAATAAATAAGACAATAAAACAATTTTGTATAAATGTCAACTTTATTTCGCCATTCCTATGATGGTTTAACTTATACTTACGGTAACTATTTTTACTTACTATATTTGACTATGGACACCGAAAATTGTGTCCTTTTGAACTTTAATATTTAGTTCAGTTTCTGGCAGTGATAATTTCGAACATCTTATCCAATTAATATTATAATACAAATCCAATCGATGCAGATAATAACAAATTATTTTGTACGATTAGATAGGTATAAAAGAAAATATTTTACTGACCAAAGTGGTAGATAAAAGTCGTTTCCCTATGTTTAGGTAAATATGTCAATTAGATTTAGAATTTTCTCTCTGTGATCAAAGTTTTACGTCATTAAAATTATTTGACAATTGTAATTGACATATAACAGCATGTATAAATACATAATTAGGAGGACCTGTATTTTTACTAATTATAAACATTGGTTTAAAATTTAAATAAATAGAGTAAAACTAATATGTACGACACCTTTTGGGAACCTTTATTATGATGTATCGTAACGATACACGACAGGGATCACAGAAAGTTTATTGTTTTTGCGACATCTAATTCTAACACTATGGCTTGTGACAAAATAACTACGACCAAACAGTTACCCACCGAAAATCTCGTGGCGAATTCATAAATATTTATTTTTGTATATTATGCGATAATCGATTGATTATCTGATGAAAAATTCACGCGTGATTATTTTAATCAATTATAATTTTATATATACGGAAAAAAAAACATAATTTGCAATGGGTAACTATTTGACAACTATATTTTTCGAAAACCAGATGTCGTCACTTTTCTTGTTTTACTATTTGTGGATTTTCAATATAAATATCTAGTTCACTGTAACCTAAATCATTTCTATAAAACCATTTGTTAACATTCATCCGGTTTTAGATACAAATAAAATGTGCACTTTACAAGACAATATATATACGCCAACTGTAGGCCGCACCATGAAGTGATATCACCAAATAGGTGAAGGATAATAGATAGGTGGTTACTACCCATGCAGCTTTCTCCCATTTAACAGCAGCAGCAACGTTGGTAATCATTTGTGTTTTTTCACTTTCGCTTAATAAGTATCGCTTTGAATTACAAATCTGACGTGATTTTCATACACTCATAAACAAATCATCATTAATATTTCATACGAACGAAGCACAAAGCTTAAACTTAGAAGTGAAGTGAAGATCTCTTTGCTAACGACTTGTCGATGGTATATATAAAATTATCGATGAGCAATGCAGAAAAATCACGACATCCGTTTCGATCTTCTGCCATAAGCCTACGCTATACTAGAACTGCAGACAGCATTCGTCAATCGTTTCTGACTTCGCACACGAAGTAGGTCTCGAAGGAGCACGGCGAGTCGTTCCATTTCAGGCCCTTCCCGTCCCTGTTCCACAACTCCAGACAGTTCTCCTCCTCACCGTTCTCGTATCTGAAGTTGTTCGGCTCCCCGGCGTTCCAGTTCACGAAGGTCAGCGGCCTCCCGTTCGCCATCCAAAAGAAGCTGCCCTCTTCCGCCAGGTCCGTCCCCGACGTCCAGAAGTGTTCTTGTCCGTAACCTGAAAATGGGTAAACATTTTATCAGTTAATTGGTACAGATATATATTTTTAAATATGGGTAGGTAATCATAAAAAGAGATATAGGTAAACCGAGAAAGAAACATTATGAATATCTAGTATGTACAAGGGGACCTGAATAAAATATAATTTATAAATAGCGGAAAATAATTTGATAACTTCATTGGCATAAACAAATTATAAAAGAGCAGTCCCATATACTTGATGTAATTTTAAAAACCTTTTCTGTTCAATTGAATTCCTTATAAATTATGAAAATGACATATTCACTCTTGAGTGCAACAAATAGAAAATATATAGAATTTTAAATACAATTTGCAATTTAAATATTTTCTATTTCCAATTTCAACTAAATATTTTAAGTGTGTATAATATGAAAAATTTAGTTTATTTATATATCTAAAACATACTTTTATAACGAATTATCTTTGAATAATTGGACGTTAAGCAATAAGAATCCAATCAACAACATTGTCAAATATGAGATAGACATACCATAATGACCCTTAAGGTCGACATCTTACATCGGTTAAAAGATTCAAACGAAAAACCCTAAGTACGGCGTAATAGGGAAATAAGATACCAATACACATATTAGGGATACATTATTTTTTGATCCTTTGAGAAACATATAACTACATATAACCATAAATACAGCAATCAGTAATCATTATTTTTATATGCATTTTGTATAAATCTATTAGAAATTCAAATCAGGACGTGCGTGAAAAAACACCACTCAAACTTTAAACTTCAATATTTCGAAAGTGTCTTTTTGCGGTTTAGATCCTTATTACTTAACTAGGTCCAATTAGCAAATACAATTTTCATAAATTTAACATAATTTAACGTCATGTTAGCTACTTCTATACGGTACTATAAAAACGTGCCATTGTTTTACATTTTCCTTCTAAATGGCCACCGTAATTATTTATTCGTAATTGTCTGCGATCGGTTCACAAACAAACGCACAAATCAATTTCTCATATATGATATTCTGCGAATCTGCCTTTTAGATACTCATAAATAAAATAAGGCCAATGATTCGGGCGTATTCCAAGTAACTTAAAGCACTCGTACATTTATAATTATAAACTAAAATTAGATTAGGTTATAAAATGCGAATGAATAAGTCAACACCTTTAACGGTGTCATAAGATTGAACTGCAAGAATGCGTTTGAAGTACACAAATTGCATCATAAGCGATCGTGTGGATGCACTTCAGTGCCCATCCAATTGATGTCTATGGCATATCTAAGAAATTGCTGTATCGATTACACCCGGATTTCCTTGGTGTTGCGATCGCATCGGCCACGTGGAAAATTGTTTGATGCGAGCTAGCTCGCAATTGAACACCGAACTGGTGATCGAGTCGATGAGTTTGTAATGTTAATTAGATAACTAAATAAATTGAAATATTTCTACGCGTTCTTAAAGAAAATTGTCCTATAAGGATTGTTACAAAAATTCCACAAGTTTTGAAAAAGTGAAAATTTTCAATCGTTCTTGGAATATATATATAAATAAGTGTATAACTTACGTAAATTTTGTATAAATGTATAAAAGTCCAGGAAATTAAAACACTAAGTTGTACTCTAAACTATAGGCGATCGCATATTGAATTATTGAAATATAACTTTTAATTGATGCACTATTGATTTTTGCTAAATGCGTAAATTGTTTCGTAAAAGCGTAAAATGCACGAATGGATTGTTCTTGATTTGGCCGAGATGAAAAAGGAAATAATTTAGTAAAATGCATTTTGTGTATACCTGAATCACGGACGTATTTCTCTAATTTGTCGTTCTCTTCTTGTGACGATATGGACGCGAGATGCATTCCGTGGAAACGGCAGTACTGCTGGGCCTTGAACCAGTTCGCCTTAAAAAAATCGTATGTAATATACATTAACTATATTGCTATCAAAAAAAAATAATAAAAAACACACATTGTTACACGAAAATACACCATCATCGATAAAATGGTAGAAAAACGATAAGACGAAGCGAAATATAGCTACGGAAGGTTTATTAAAATATTAACTTAACATCTCTATTCGGCAACTGGTTTTGGGTATCGCGTTTGTGTAGGGAATAATGCGACAGTAATTCGAATAGCGGAAGGTTTGGAACCGACGGCACCCGTAGAGATGAGGGTCAGTCTTGGAGGTGATATCGAAAGAGATTATCATGCGGCTTCAGTCTAGTATGGCATCGATATGAGAGTTTAAAAAAAAATATTGTCTTTTCACGGCGGTAAGGTTAGAGGACAGAACCATTTAAAATGTATATTTACGAACACGATAATTCTTATAAATAGGGACCGGTCGGACGCGCCGACAGTTGTGTATCGCCATACAATACATTTGTGTTGCGTAGTTATCAGAAAAATGTGCTATGTTTTCATTCATTTTTGGATTTTAGTGCTTTGTCATTTACTTATATTAACTTGTCCTTTATTATTTGTTGTTATAGTTTTACTGCTTTACAAAATAGAGAAAAAAATACATTCCTTGCACAGGGAACTCCTTTTAATTTAAAATTGTATTTTTTTATTATTTTTTAAAATGTGCGTCATAATAATTCATATGCAATGAATATTTTAACTGGCTGCGTGTCGTTCAAACGATACAACTCTATAAAGGTGATGCGTATAGACAGATGGACGGCCAGAAGGCTTAGGGTTATTAACAGGCACCCGTTGGCACCCTTTGTGTACGCAACCCTAAAAAGCTGTATGCACAATGAAGCAATCAAAAGAAACGAAAGAACGCAAATACATTATTCTCGCAAGGGATATCCGCATTGAATGCGCGTGCAATTCGAATGGCAATCAATAACAAAATAGTGTTCACCTAACATTAGCAGTGCCAGAGAGGAATGCATTTACGAAGTACTTAAACAATGCTATAGCACACTCGCTTTCACTTTTGTTAGGTTGTTATTAATCAGTTATTACAATTGAAATTGGTGTAGGTGTCTGCTTCTCATTGGCTTTTGTAAGCCGGTCGCCGAGTTCCGTGTCTCGCGCAATTGTGTAAAACAAAATGTGCTTTTGCCTGTTTCCTGTCTCCTCTGAACGGGTTTCAATGATACTTGGCGTGAGTGTAGCTCGAGTGTTGTACAAAAACGTTTAAGATATCGCGGGGTGTTTTGAAAATCTTGTAATTTTTCTGTGGCCAAAGCTAATTAGAATTGCAAGTAAAATAATAAAAGAGGGAAAATATTACTTATTAATTTTCTCTGCAAAAAATAAAAGACTGCCCTATAATTATTTGTCATGTTCTACTAAGTTTATCGGTATCGATAGAATGTACAGCACTCAATATAGTTTTTTGTACTTAATCTGGCAAATATATTCAAAAGGTTGAATAGCTTGTACGTCACTAAAAAACCTTTTTGAAAATAATTTTATATTCCCAAAAACCTGATCGAGTTCTTCTTTTCAGGCGAAAGTTTGTAAAACTTTTCCAAATATCGCGGACCCGATCTTATGAATCGATTCCCGTAGAAGTTATTAAGGCAGCTTTTATCGACCAGGTATATCTTTCGAATTAACGACGTTCAATGAAGCTGATTAGATTTTCATTAATATTTCGAAAAGTATTTGTTGATTTAATACTTTTTGAAATATTAAGAAAAACTTCTTCGATCAGTTATATTTTCAATATTATTCAAAATTAAGTTAACTAATCTAGTGTAAATTTTTAGAGAATTTTAAAACAAATTATTTCAAAAGTCATAAATTTTTATCTTAATCTATCGATTCCTATAGATGTAAGAATAGAACTATGTTTGTAATTCTTATCCAACGACGTATCCGGATTGAGCAATCTGCTTTTATTGGGGTAGCGCGGCAATCGAAAATACGTTTCTAGGTATATAAAGTCATTTTGGGAGGAAACACAATATTTTTTAAATTATTTGCATTTTTTTTAAAGAATTTCTTTTTCACGATGTTAAAAATTTAGTCCATCAATAGATTTAAAGTGTTAAAATAAATTAAAAAATTCAAATTCAACATGTAGCCATTTTAAATGGTGGAAATTCGACCTCAACCGGTTTACTTGTGCATCTCTAATACTTATCTTTCAATCAAATTGGCCGATTTCAGTGCGGTTTTTGAGATTCGATACTTTTTTTTTGAGAACAGATCTGATTAATTTTTGAAATTTCTCATTTCATTTGTTTAAAATCTTAGCGAATAGAAAAATATTGTACAAAAATATAATATTCGAGATTATTCAAAATGTACTGATACCGATAAAAGACCAATTTCCGGAAATAGAATTTGTGGAACATAGAATAGTGATTTTTTTTAAGCGCCGTTAGTCTTTCAAAAGTTATAAAGGGCATAGTTATAAACACCAACACTCACGCATGCACGCACGCACGCAAGCGTCACGCACATACATGCATACGTACAAACATACGGATATCATCGTGAGAGTCGTCGAAATAGCTTCGTAGGATTTCAAAACGTAAGCTGCTGACGAAAATTTAATTTTAGAAAATCGCGGTGAAAATAATATCTGACAGTATTTCAAATTTTTAAAATACCAGCGGGGAGTTCAAAGTGAAAACTTTCGATGTAAGTTTCAGTGTTTCAGAATGTAGGCAACAGTGTAAGTCTAGCTGCTGCTTCATCGACGCTCTAAGCCTCAGATTTAGTACAATCATTAGACATAAAGTTAAACATCAAAATTAGAGGCAGTTGAGGTTAAAATGCCTGAAAACGGGATAGTATGATTGTACATTCGCTCGCACTTGCGCGCCACATGGAACCGCAAAGCGGTGCTTGACACAAGGCCCTGAAGTGCGAGTGAGAACGAGATATTTCTATCCCGTTCTCATATTTTATGATCACCTCTAACACTAGTTTTGACGATTATTATACATATTACTGTATGCTCGTGTTAGAATATTATTATAATCTCTATAATTAAAAAAAAATACAAACTCTCAGTCGATTTTGCGACTGCCTATTCGTCGATCTCATTATAATATTAAATTGTGGTATCGAAATTTAAATATTATGGAGTCATAAAATACATCAGAATCAAGGTTTTCTATATCCTTGAGTTAACATTTAAGAAACTGTTTTAACTTTTTTTTTATTACAAGTTAACAATCGCCCGTCGCTTTAAATATTTACAAGTGTCGGCTTACAGTTTCGATTGTCACACCTCTTTCGTAGCTGATCTATTTGTATTTAAGGAGCACACGATCGTACTTCGCTATGAGCAGACACTAGGAAATATCTGGAGCTCCTGCAATAGCCATTAAAAGTAGAACCTCATTAACTACCAAATTGTCCTCAGCTGGCACTGTTTCTTGGTGAAATCATACAGATTTAAGGCTTGTAGAGCGACAAAACAAATAATAAGTTTTAAAAATATAAACAAATGATTTGCTTAATGCCAATTATAAGCTGACTTCGAAGTTCGGAAATAAACGCTGACTGACACGATGTGATGTTGAACAATGAGAAGTAAAATTTTCATACCGCTAACAATTTTTAAAGAAATAACATATGTTTAGTTTCATTTAGTACACTTTTTTTTATGACTATATGTAATAATAATATTTTTATTATCGTAACTATTCTTTGATATGTAAAGATAAATTTTATTAAAAAAAAAGTATGATATGATTTATTGTTTTGCATTTAGATAGTCTTCTATAACGTTTACTGGAAAATCATTTTTGACAGTTCCTTAAGACCTGACCTTAGAGAGAAGTGGATGAAAGTAGCTGGCACCTAGGATTCACCTTCTAAAAAACTTTTCTTGGGATGATGTTAAAATCGTTTTGACTTTTTTTTGTATTTATAGACCAAGTTTATAAAATAATTAAGAATTAATTTCTTTGAGACTTAAGAACCTTACTTATTGAACATTTTTTACAGATGAAAAAAGATGTTGAAAATTGAATAAAATGTATGCCTTTTCTGAATATAATTATATTTTTAACGTCTGTTTCAATGTTTACTTGGTTATTATATACTCATTGTTCATGTGTATAGTTGAAAATTGGCTTGATGGAATGGCGTCACTTTTCGTTTACTGATGTTTGAAATTATGTTCCAATTTAGGTAATCTACAGTTGAAATAATTTGCAAAAAACTATAATTTTGAAATAGATTTTCCTAATACAAATTTTTACAACTATTATTATGGAATTATTAAGAAAATATCTCATTACGATTCCGGTGCAAATTTCCCTTTCTCATATGAATAGCCTCATAGTGAATGTCTCTCTCAACTTAAATTTTATTCAATTAATTACACCTTAAAATAAACGCACATTTTGAACATGTTGAAGGTCTCGACATTTAAAACAGGAAAAGGTCAACCGTTTTTATTACTACTATTTTCAATTCATTTAATTATGCCTCCATTCTCATTCTCACATACATAAAATTGTAAGTATCCGATATTATATGTTATGACATCCGGAGTGGAAATATACACCATTTTAATAATATACATAACATCAATACATAAGACTTATTTAGTTGATATATATATTATTTTCTATCAATTCTGTAGCATTTATGACGAGCAGTAGATAGATATACATTACTATCAGCTATACTTTGATATGCACACTGTTTCATTTTTCTTAAATTTGTAGGTACTTTTACAGAATATAATTTAATCATTTAAATACCTAGTTGAGTAAAAGTTCAATAAAAGTATTATGATTGAAATGATAAAACTTAGCAAAAATAAGTGAATTTTATGTAGGTCTATAATATATAAAATCTTGGTAAACAAAGACCTAGTGAAAAGTTGAGATTTCGTTTACAAGTGTTTAGCCGATTTGAAATTATCACACAACAAGTTACGCGCCTAATAACTTACTGCTTACACCTAAAAAAATTATAATATAGTATATTTACCAACATTTAAGTTGAATGCGTAAAAATGAAGTTGAAACAATATAATTCCAGAGCTAAGACATGAAAGAGAAAATATATTACAAATTCGAGTATAGAATTTCTTTAAATAGTTTGTCCGCCATTGGGTTTCTTTCTATAAGAAAATTATGACCACAAGTTCGCGATCTCAAGTCAAACAGTAAAAGTATATCATTGTCTTAAGCTCTGTTACTTCAGAACTTTTTCGTTTCTTCAAACTTAAGTATTCTGTACTTCGCTAAACCTACGTTTCTCGCATGAGACGCAATGATGCGAGGAAACGAGACGCAAGACCGTACTTTTTTGTTTAAATTAGTAAGTGTTGTTTTAAAAATTCTTACCAAAAGTTTCAGATTTTTCGTCACTCAATTTTCTGTATTTATAATAACTCCTATAACGAATTTTCTGTGCGTATGTCCACAGTGTTATACTTAATGGCACTACCAATTCTGACTAGATTTTCAGTGGTGTATTGAAATACGCTTAGGAAATTATTTAGTATGTATTTCATGTCGGTTGACAAAAAAATACGTCAATTTTTGAAAGCAGATTGCGCGTGCGCTACACGTGATGGGTTAACAAATTGGTAGAAAAGGTGCTGCAGACCAGTTTTGTAAACCTGAAACAACTCATCGTGCATCACTATGACGTCAAAATTGAGTGGAGTGTGAAGGGTCGCTGTCGCACTCCGTCGGTTTACGTAATTTTGACGTCATAACGGTATCGTATGAGTCGCTTAAAATTTACAAAATTGACTCTGTTCGGCCGCTATATCGCTGCTGACCATAGATTTATTGTAGATATTCTCTGGAATTCGCTTACGCGTTTGCTGGTTTTTGCGAGGATAGTATGATTTTTTTTAGTCGAAGCAAGTTTTGAGTTTATTTGTATTGAACTATTGTTATAATCTATTGAATAAATCGGGGAAGTTATAAAAATGAGAACAGAAACGAGAGTTGTTGAAAGACCCACAAAGCGTCCATTTATTAATCGTGGCACAGCCGCGGGCGGAAGCTATTATTGCATAAACCGAAGCCCAAAGAAAAGAAGCAATGGATTAGCTAGATATGCTTTTATAATATTTGTATCTTTTTGGTCTTGCCTCACCATGTATGTTAAGAGAGATAATTTTTTTTTAATCTAGCAATAAAAAAGAACTTTACGTAAACCTAATTCAGTAGTAACTTTTATGCATGTAAACAGACTTTCCTTTATACTTATAGTTTAAAACTTTATAGTTAGTTTATGTTGTATAGAGAAAAAAAGAATCTCTGTCGATCTGTGTGTCACAGTTATTTTGTTTATAAACTATTATCGCTACAAAAACAAAAAAAAATCTTTCTATTCTATATGTAAAATGGGGTTGGAAATGATTTAGTTTCATATTCTAACGAGTGAGTTAATTGTCGATTAATTGTTATTTTAAAAACAATGGAATATTTCGTAACTACAAAACATTGTATGAAATTGCATATAAATATGAGACCACATTTATGAATTGTATAAGTTTTTAATGTACCATTTTTGTTGTGAGTCACGTATCTCCCGCCCTAGCTTCAAAGTGGTATCGAATAATATTCACAATAAAATAGATGAGATCAACCATTCGACGTTAACTGCTAGACGTGGGTCTCCTGTGACCAACTTTGACGTTTGACCCTTACCAAATAATCTTTTCACGGGACCGCATTATTTTGTAACGTCTTTGGTCACCAGTATTGAACTTTTGATCTCCAGCGAGCGTCAACTCATCGAGAATTGTGACTTGCCTGTTGCCATGTCCATTCGCTGATTTTATATGTCGTATATGTTGGCTATTCTGATTCTTTTGCGGATTTTTTTTGTTAGGGTATTTATAAATAAATTTACGCTTATTATGTTTATCAGAAGGATAGACAGGGACCACTTATGTACAGTTTTCCATATTGTGTGATGTTTACATACCTTCCTCATTTTGTTCACATCCCATTAATCGCTTCATTTGAACTCGTCAGTTTCAGATACTTAAAATTTGGCCTGCTTTTATATGTCATCAATTTGGCCTGTACAACATTTTCTGAAGCGATCCTTGCCGATCCTTTTATCGCCTATATTGCTCCAAAAATTTTTGTCGTTGATCTATTTTCGTTCATTCTTTCCAAACCATCCAAACAGCCAAACCATACCTTTTTGTGATCTAGTCACTACTTCTTCTTTCACACCACACCGTTCTCTGACGTCACTATTCCTGTATCAGTTTTTCAAAGAGCAGAAGGAGAGCTATCAGAATTAAGCCCGAAATGCATTCATGTATTCAGAAGGGCGCTCACTACGCAGGGATTGTGCGATCTTTACTGTATCGATTCTACTGTCATGTTTCTTCTGTAATATGCTGGTTTCAAATATCAAAACTCATTATCGGCAACCCTCACTATTTAAATCTTTCGATCTTAAGGCACCAACTGAGGTGCGTTGTGGTCGAAAGCGCTTTCAATTTTTCGATCGATTCCTAGTACAACTGATATTTAATTCGATTCCAACTAAAAGTATCTGCTTAATCGAATAGGTACCAATTTCTATTCAAATTATACCGAGATCCTTATACGAGATGGCGCAGAGGTCATCTAGCGATTCTGCTATTGTCACTGAGGATGTCTCATAAGCAATGTCAATTTTCATAATCGAGATACATGCGTCTCTTTTTGTAGATGCCATAACTTGTTACGACAAATCTCTACTTCTATGAAGGTTACAAACGTTTTTACTTTCTTATAATCATGCTGATTCGTGTTAATTGACAGCGCAAAACACATTGATAATAAAACGTGAAACAATTAATAAAATTGGAGAATTTAGTGGGACTTAAGTCCTACCACATCCAGAATTCATTTCAAAAGTTATCATCATCAGATTGCTATTTATTCAGATCCAGAGATCAATAAATATGTAATCCGCGGCCGTAAGGAAAATACATGAAATTGAAGGAGAAAATATAGTCAATTTAATGTTTTATTGGTAAAGATTTGACGCTGGCAGATCATTCGCGGTTGTCGATTGCCCACCTGTATAGGATGTTGAAAGAAAGCAGTAAAAACCCGTTCTAGTACTAGTACTCATCGATTGTCATGCTCGATTGGACTTTCTAAAACATTATATATCTCCACTTAAAATCACTGAGTTAGATTTATAAAAGTTGTCGAATACTGACCCACCATATATCTTCACTTAAAATCATTGAGTTAGAAAAGTTGTCGTATACTGCCCCACGAATTGGACCAGATTCGAGCGAAAGATCCAGTAGAGGTGTAAAATATAACTGCTGAAAGTTGATCTTTATATTAGACGCTTTGTCACTTGTGATGGAAAATAGATATATTTAAAAAAATCAACCATGGCAAATCAGTGGTTGGAGAAAGGACAATTGCCTGAAACCGTCGTGAAGAAATGTCGATTCGAGCTGAAAATCTTATTAAGTATCTGGTGGAATTATAAGGGTTAAGGGTAGTATAAAATGATTCCAGATCATCGAAATATCACTGCCGAGGTATTTAGTGAATCTCTGATACCAATGTAGGAGGTATTGTCACATAAATATTCAGGTTTAGTAAGCCGAAAACGGGTGCTCTTGAATCATGATAATGCTAAAACACACTGCGAAAGTTACGAGGATACAATAGAATACTGAACTCCTACCACATTCAGAATTTAGTCTTGACCTTGCACAGTCAGACTACATCAAATACATAGCGAAATTTTTAGTGCAAAAAAATTTGATCCAAAGGAGATGGTGAAAAGCAGTGCAGCAATTCTTTGCAACTAAGTCCAGGGAATTGTATTACCAAGATCTCAGAGAGCTTGCTGAACTTTGGGTTAAGACTACGAAATATGTTGGGCTATTTTCTGAATATAAAGGTTTTCTTTTTGTATGATTATTTATTAAAGATTAAAAATCGACATTATATATAAGACACATTAATACTTTGCCAAGTACAAAATTAAAGTTTAATTCATTATATCTTTCAGAGGTTACAAAATAATATTTGAAATATGTCATAATTTTTTGCAAATTTACACTTTACTGCTCGTTTGAAAGGCAGTTTTACCTCAAGAAGAATGAGTAAGGAACTTAAGAGAAAGGTTAGTGGTGTTTTCATTATTCATGTGGAAGCTTTTCAATTAAAATTTTCTTAATTCTCGCTCTCCATTTTGATTTCGGTTATGATGCGGATTTTAATTTCGGTTCTGCTACCAAATCCTATCTTATTTCGCCCTCTCTTTGATTCCAACCTAAAGCATAGTATGTTTGTTTCAGTATTAGAATTAGTATTAGATTCGGACACTAAAAGAAACATAATATTAAACTATATTATTGCCGATGCTAGACTAATTGTTTTTACATTAAATTAATTCTTTAAAAAGTCTAATAATAAATATTTTTGGCCATTGTACCTAGAACGCATTTTGTTCGGAAATAGTATGCAGAACGTGGCTGTATTATATTAAAAATCTGTAGATAAATCCGAAAAAATACAAAGCTTCTAATACGGACTGAAAAGCATAAAATAATTTGTACTAGCCCCGTACAGATGTCTAACCCCATACAGTTTGCCCTGAAAATTTGTGATTCTATTTATTAACACTATGAAAATACTTATAATGGTCAAAACAAAAAACTTGGGGTATGTGCAACATAAATATACAATCATGAAGTCACTATCAATTTTATCGGTACTGTAAATTATATAAACAACAATTTTTGTGTGAGTGTTCTCAACGACAACTACTTTCTACACTATTATAGCATATTATTTTTTTGCCTTTTCTCTTGCTTACTTACTTGACTCCCCAACCTAAAGCATGTTGTAAAACTTATACCGAAAAAACAAAACGAGAGGCAAGAAAGCTAGTTAATATTGTATTATCGTCCATTTTTGAGTTATTTTTAAACATTCGTGTCTTTAATTACTTTAAAATCAAGATATTGATACCATCAAGATAATATGTGTACAGAATTCATAAATTTTTTGAGTATTTGGCCTTGAATCTTCTATCTACAAAATGACGTTTCTTGTACATTCAAACGTATTTACTTATAAATTATCTGCAAATTATTAAATGATTTAAATCAATTTGTGCACCTACATATAGACTTTATTAAGCCAGGTTTTTATAAGGAAAAGCTTTCAAATAATGCCTACCCTATCTCAAAATATTGCGCATGTCAGTGAAAGTAAACAAGGTTGCAACACCAGACTATTAAATAATACAATCTGATCTTTGATTTTTTTTCTTATTTTCTTTGGTTTGTGTCTGACGAATAGATAAAAAATTTAAAGGTTTATTTATAGAATTATTGCTCTTGTTGAAAAATGAGATATGCTTATACTCTTGTATCAAAATATTTGATATATCCGATTGATCTCGCTGCACGTGTAACCGGTTGGAATTGTCAAGTAATAAATTATTCGTTGATGTTGATTGACCACATTAAACGCTTTCGATGAAACGAGTTCAATAACTGTGATTGAGTAAATACACCGCAATAAATACAAAATGGCGATTTTGTGACAGGTTCTTGTCTACGCTTAGGTAATTATCGGCTACCACCACGCGTGTGTATTGTATAAAGAATCTACATATGAATTTACAGAAAACCAATGATTTTACAGAGAGCGCTTCGTTTAATTTATAGAACTAATCTTCTTCTACTTTTATTGAATTTCAGATTATATTCTGATATTTTTAGTGAATTGACAAAAAAAAATCTCATGACAGACGGCTTATTGTATACCTATTCACGAGATTAATAAATAATTTTCAACTATAAAAGTTCCAAGTTTTTAATTTTGTCGTAGATCAAAAATCGTACTAAGTGAAAATAAATGGGGCTTGCCTATGTCATTCCGGGACATAAGTGTAAATTTATAAAATAAAATAAAAAATTCAAGCGTACAACGGTGTTCTTATATTGATTTATTGCACATTGAAAGTATTTGGGCTATGAGTAACGCAGCAATATATAATGAAATGCGTAGTAACACAAATTATAAATAGCCTTGACTAAACTACTTACTGTATTAAGGGTATCGGAAATAATGCTGATTTAGACGCGGGGGTTGGACTGGTTTAATTGATAAATATTCAAATCAAATGTAAATAGATTGTCACTAATTACATGCGGTTAGAATTATGTTGTATTATAATTGGAATGAGTTGCGTAATTTTTAGACACTACGTCGCCCCGTTAAAGTAAGGAAAATAAAGAATATGCAACGCATGAAACTCTGCCGCTGTAAAGTTAGTCGCGAAAGCGTCGCAATGGCGTATAAAGGGAACGCGGGGAAGACGAAGGGAGGGTCGGGGAGCGTGAAACTTGCACACTGCATCATTTGCAAGCAATTCTGAGCGGCAGTTTCATGCTTTGTACTGTAAATTTCAGCTAATTATTTCTTGTAGGATGCATATTTATTTATGTTTAATGTTAACTTTAATTGCATCGTTATTGTTAAACTTCTTTGTAATATAAATAAACAAGTGAAAATCTCTTGTCAATACAATTATTGTTTACGTATATCTATATACGAAATCCTACATTAATTTCTAAACAATTAAACAACTAATTTAAAATCTTATTTAATAGTTCTATACAAAGTTTGGATTAAATAGATTCTCCGTGGCCATTTGATTTCTAAATTCAATTTGATCATATTTGTATTTTGACTGAGTTGAAAATAAAAATATTGGGAAGAAATCCCATATTACAGAAATATTATGGAATTCTTTGGAAGTATCTATGGCAATAAAATAACTACAGATATGCTTTGTTTTTTATTTAAAGTTATCATTATTTTTTGTTATTGCAAGCAGTTTTAATTAATCCATACGAGCGATATTCCATCTAATCCCATGTAATAAAATAAAAAAAATTATCGTAAAATATTTTAAAAGAAACAAAAAGTTAAACTTCAAAAGCGACAAAATAGTGTCACGTTTGAAGTTTCTAAATTACACAAATACGTGTTAAGGTAACATCAAATAAATGAACTAAATTAATACTATCTAAAAGTATTTAGACCACAATCCGCCCGTCGCGCCATCATGGCGTCGTCGTGTGATAATAATTAATATGTGAGCGAAAACTTTTATGCAACACTGAATAATTATTCATCATACAAATCGACATTATAGAACGGAACACGGGCGTCGAAGGTGTGGCCGCCGACCGTCGGGAGAAAGCGAGAGCGACGAAACGCGTGCGCATCTGGACCGGTGACGTAACGAGGCCCGCGGCGGCCCGAATGATACGATGATTTGACAGTAAGGAATTTATCTTCATGGCGCTGCGAGATGTGGCTACTAAGTAGAAGTAAACTACTATTTTACGGAGATTTTTTCTCTCTGAGAGATCCGATCATTGGGTATGAAATTAATGTAAGAGTTTGACGGAGTAAAGAGAAAAAATATTGAACCCTAAACATAAGAATAACAGTGAATAAATGTTTTTTTTTAATTACTGTACTTAAAATTTTTGCTTTACAATTATTTACTCGTTATTTATTATTTTTATTTACTATTGTTGTATCAGCTTTAATCACTCCACTGCTGAGATATACCCGCCACATTCTTTTGAAATGAAAACATCTTTAGCACAGTTGCGATTTAAAACTCGATGAGAGCAAAAAGCGACACTAAAAAAGAGACAAGCATATACATCCACTTATAGGATTTAGCTTGCGAGAGAATGAGATAGAACGTGAGATGAGATAGAACGCGAGACAAAGAAATATGTGTGCTTATATGCATCTGTTTAGTCATTTGTTGAAATCGAGAACATGGTGTCTGACTAAGAAAATGTAAAATAACCTTTAAAGCATGGTATGAATATTATGACAATTAAACCCTATCATTATCCCGCTCTTGATATTGCATTCGTCTTATTTGTTTAGTTTTCTGAAAGTCTCACTTCTATATCGTGTTAACTGCACTCGCTTTTCTATGTATTTCAGATTGAGAGCCTTGAACCTCAAGAGCACCACGCCGGCCTGGTGCAGTTAGAGGGCCAATAGCGCCCGTCGTCATCGATGGGGTGACGAACCGTGGCCAAAGGCTTGACGTGCTCTTAAAGGCACTCGGCTTGTGGTATTAAGTGACTTTTATTTATGCCGAATTTTAAGTCAATCGGACTCATAGTTTCGGAGATCTCGTCATGAGTCAGTCAACAAGTCCATCAGTCAGTGGTATTTCGCTTATATATGTATAGATTATTACTTAACAAAAACTACAAAACGTGGTTTTTCAGATTACTATTAAAACTGTAAAAAAATATATATATGTTTTATAAAAATCTATTAAGATAAAACTGACTAAGTGGATAAAAAACTTTGATATTGAGTAATGAGTTTCTGTAGTTTCTTAGGTTTGGGTTTTTGTAGTTTTTAAGTTATGAAATTATAGTAATTAATTTGTAGTATTAGCAATGTTGGATATATTATGCCAGTCCTATGTACAGATGGAAATCATCTCTATGGGACAGATATTCTTGTTTTTTATACATGTAATCTACTCTGTATACTTTTCGGGATATCTGTAATTGTTTTTACTGGTAATAAATAAATAAATAAAAATATTACTAATTCGCTAGAGAGAGCAACTAGTAAGCTGTGACGTGAATGTTCATACCTAATAACACCGTATAAAACACCAGTTGTGCCCCATTTTGCAAGAAAAAGAAAGCAAAAAATCTTTCATGGTTTGCAGTTTGTTGTTTTTTAATCGATTTCAATATTGATTTCACTTTTCGGCTTGCATATTTCATCGGCAAATATAAATTCAGCATCGGCCAACTGCATTATTCCAATAAAATAGAAATAATTTCGTAAAGGTTATCACGGAAGTCGACCGGAATTGTGGGGTTTTAAATTGAAATATAAAAATTTGTAACTATATAGTGATACGTAACAACAAAGCATTTCTACAGATCTGCCGGGAAACGATTTTTATATTTAAATAGAGTTACGTCAGATTCACATTGATAGACCTTTATTATCCGCCGGTTAGGCGATCTAAGTGACTTTACAAATGATGCGTGTACCTTAAAAAATATTCCTAAGTAGTATTTCTTCTCTCCGAGTTTGAGCAGCGGCATCGTCCACCGGGTCACGCCGAGGTTGTCGTCGTCGCCGCAATTTGAACAGTCTGAAAATGAAAATCACAACCGTCAATACACAATGACGATATAAAGGAAATCAAGTGGAGTCAAGTGCGAGTCCTCTTTCCGCATCTAGGAGTCCGTTGCCAACAATATAAAAATATAATCAACAACTAAACAGTGACGTGTTAAAAGTAACTTGTCATTAGATTTAATTTTTATTTGAATTAGCAATATGCTATTTGTTATACTTGTTTTTATTTATTTCTGATTATTTCTCTATAAATAATCAGTATATAATACAAAGCTTATGGTAACACTAACGCCAACGCCAACTAACTATTGTTTGTTGTACCATAAACAATACATTACACTGTTGAAAGTGTGTTAAGCACTAAGATATGAAAATTGAGACAAATTGAAACACTATAGTTGAATGTAGCTCGGCATAGATTATAGATGTTAACCCAGCTTCGAGGTTAGAAATCATTTACCACTTTTTTTACCACTGAGAGTCCTTGGAATACGTCTGACCATCTGTTTATACGGTTTGTACTATTACATTCGGCATTGTAACATAAACTATTTTTAAGAAACGCATTATAAGTAAATATCATAGAACAAGCTTGTGAAAAATCAGGTGTACCACATTTCACGTTACTCTGGTTTTGTTTATAACTGTCAATATATTTTACATTTGTATACACAATTTCAATTCAATTGGATTTCATGGTTTCATTGAAAGTCTTAATTTTCGTTATAATATAGATTTATTATTATATGAAGAATTATGATACGTAAAAAACAACGGCATACAAAATAGTGTAACTGGTATTCAGCATGACTATTTAGCTTGTGCAAATAAATTGCAGGGTTAAATAAAGATAAATGTTTAATTCTCATTTCTTGAATTATGCTAAAGAAGTATAAGTTTTGACAAGTGCAAATAATTTTAGATTTCTCATTTTTATATTCTGTTTTATTGAATTAAAATACGTGTGAAAAGTAAGAAATAAATTAAAATCCATGATAGCGGATATTTTGGCTCAATCGCTGGTACATTATTTTTTTTATTAAAATATTTTAAACCAATGCACGTAATTTAACACGTATTTCTCAAATATACCTTAATAAAGGTATTTTTTTTTTTATAAAATACATAGCAAGCAATACAATAATGAATATTGGATTTCCTAAGGGTCCCCCCCCTCCCCTTAGGAAACCAAAATATAATGTTTAAGAATTGCTTAAATTCAGCTTCGAGCACTTTCAGTAACTTAAAAAGAAATGGAAATAATTTCGGCATGTGGAATTTTAAGTATACGGTAAAATATTATTATAATTAATTTTTTTCAGATACTTATTTTATTACGGTACGTGTTGGTACAGGATCGAGCGTTCTCTTTTAGAAATTGCTTATTGTTCGTCACTTGAATAAGTCTGTAGCAGTTCACGCACAGTTCATGGCAGTGCTTGTACAGGACGTACTATTTAGTGCCGTTTCCAAATTCGCCTGCTGTATAGTAGATGGCGCCACGGCGTCTTCGTCACTAGAATTCTCGCACCTATCATTTTTTATAAGTACCTACACATCCGCTTTCTAAAATTCCTGACGTGGCGCAACAAATTTCATTTCGACATACATGCAGCGAGTTCATATCTAAAGGGAATAACATGATTTTTTTTTAATTCAAACCACTTACGAATTAATTGTTATCGAAAAATGGTGAGATGTTTTATAACATCTAATAATTGTTTTTTCGTTGTACAGAGAGCGCGAAAATACAACGAATTAATTATTAGCGGAACTACTGTAACTACCTACGGTGGTAATAACACGCTGATATTACGGAGAAAGTGATACGTGAATGACTGGCCATTGTAATTATTGTGCAGTTACAAAACGCGTCATCCAAAAGCGCTTTAGAAAGCACCTGCGAGAACATACACACAATCCCTGCTAATATACTGTTGACGTATTTTTTTTCCCATTTTAACGTCTGAACATAATTTGTTAACGTTAATTCTTGTTCACAATCAAGGATAGTGCCCAATAATAGTATAGTATAAATCCAAATTGTATCAGTATTGTTATAATTTAATGTAAGTTTATTAAGAAACGTTTTAACATTTCAGATTGTATAATTTCTCCGGAAAAATAATGGAGAAATATAAAGCATATTTTAATACTTCCTGTACTTACAGCTTTTCAAGTGTTGATATATATTATTCGATATTTTAGTACGAAATGCAATAATCGATCATGATATCACTAAGCAAATAATACTGAAGTGCCTGTCAATTGTCGAACACAAAATTAAAGTTATTCTGTATATTTATCTGATGTATTTTTAATGTCGATGGTGTAGTCGCAAGTGATAAAATATTGTTAAGACTAACTTCTTGATGGCCTTTTAATTGAAAAGCATAAATTAGAAAAGCAGTTCGGGTTAATTCAAATATATGTATATTATAATTAGTGAACATATAATATATATAATAAGTCATTGCTTACAATTGAGGAGCTGGCGAACAAAAAGCGTTAACTCCATTATTGAACATTTTACAGGAGAAACAAAAAACTGAATATTTTGCTTGTGCAAATATTTTTCCACTTTTTTTTGTTTAATAACAGCTCACCTAAATTCTATTCAGGGCTATGATTCTTTTAAAATAAGATAATTACTGAAAATTAAAAATATCACTTATCCCGTTTTGATTGAAAACACTGGATTTATCCCGTTGTGAACAAAAATACTTGTAGCGCTTAAGCCGGGTCTGCAGCGAAAGTTTTTTGAAAACATTCAACGAAAACACCTAAACACGAAACTTGTTTTTCAAACATGTTTTTCTACACATTCCATGTAGAAAACAAGGTTTGTGTATGTGTTTATGTTGAATGTTTTCAAAAAACTTTCGCTGGAGGCACGACTTTAAAAAAAACACACATACAAAAGGTATTATTACAATTTTTAATTGAGGTAATTTAAAGACATTATTAATTTTTTTAATGAAGTGAATCAATCAATCATTTGAAGCGCCCTAACGAAGTGACGATGAGTCGAAGAGTCACAGCAATGTCAGCGATGAACACATGCCCAAAGAGGTGACCGATGAATCCACAGTCTAAGCATGAATGATAAAATGATCATGGACCATAGACTATTGAATATTTTGAACATTACATTATTATCGCCTAACGGCACAGACCAAAGGTTTCAGCGATTACTTTGTTTTCATTGTAAACTTTAGATTTATTTTCCAATAGTATTGCAGTTACTTCGTTACGATCGCAAAAAAAAAGAGATTATGAAATGCGATCAGTTTCTATATGGATTTACTTCATTTTGACTGAAAACATCAAATTTAATCCTAATTTTAAGCCACTTTTACCGCGTTTTGACCGCCAAATGATTCGTGTATCGATCCGTTGCTGTAAAATAAATACGAAAAGAAAAAAAACAAAACGTATCGAGTACGGAGTTACCTCTTTTTTCCCCTAAATTACTCTTGTATTATTACTATTTATTCTATAAATAACTCTATTATTTACTACTCTTTTTTCAATGGAATTTTGAATTTTAGTACAAACGTCGTTTACGACCATAAACAAATTCTACTGTTCGAGTATAGAATGTATATTGAATGATATCATAGCCAATATTGACCAGTCAGTTTTAGGATAATAATCTTTTTCTCTATCAAATAGGGAGGAAGGGATATATATATACATATATATCCTATATAGAACTTGGCCAAAAAAAAATGTTATCATTAACGGTTATATTAACATATTAATGAAAACTATTTTAGTTACATCACTTGATACCTTACAATGTTATCAGACATTTTTATTAAAACAATACATTATAAAAAATTTTTGTTCAAATTACATATTAGCTATTTTTTTAAATCTTACTTTATAATAGATAAGTTATTGATTTTCAAATATTATGAAAAATATAAAATAATTATATTATGGAGTTGGTAAGTAAATTATAAGCATAAACTAAATTATAAGTAATGAAACTTGATACCCAGAATTATAGATTTATTAAAACAATGATATATCAACTCTTTACCTTCCGACCATCAACCGATATCAAACCATTGTTCATGGATTAAGAACATATTTGTTTTATGAATGATCTCGCCTACACTTTGTTATAGTATTCTAAAAACACTGATCGCGGTTTTATCTGCATTGCATATTTTCAGTACGTTCAGTGTAAATCTGTTTTTATATATATGCGGTTTGACATTCCATTGAGTTATATATTTGTATTACCGTCGCGTTGAATTCTTTACTTTTGAAAAAGTGAAAAACTTGTAAGAAAATGAAATCACTTTTTTCCATTACATTTACATTAAATATGTATATTAAGATGATTAATCAAAATATATGTATTCAAATTCTTAATGCGTATTTATTTATTTATGAGCTTGTTAAATAAGTTTTTGTATAACAAACATTGGTATATATTTGTGAAACTAAATTGGAAATTTTTAACCTTGTGCGTCGAGTGACATTTCGTATATGGATACAATTTAATAAAAGTACACAAAAAAAAAAATACCTTTTTTATTCTAACAAATACGCTAAAACTTTATTTTTTAAACAATTTTGATTACAAAATAAACTTTACAAAGTATTGACGTGATAAGTATTGACTCCAATTGATTATCTCTCACATTATAAAGTGATTTACACCACAAACTAACTTTTAATGGTAGTTTAGAAGTTTGTTATGATTTAGGTTTACAGATTTATTTCTGCTAAGTACCGAAAATTGACAAGCGGGTTAATTTATTTATTTTGAAGGTCCATATTAATACTTCTAATCAAAACATAAATATTTAGTGCAATACTAACTTCCGTACAACAACGGGAGTTGTCCTTTTACAAATTAACCGTTTATTGCAATAGTTTTCGTATTTTGTCTGGTACAGCTTTCTAGACCTTTCTACATTTATGTGTAACGAGTTTTTTCCTACGGCTCCGCCTGCATGAGCGTATAATTAATTTTTAATTTCCTATATTTAGCAACGTTACTGTCTATATCAATTGATACCTATTGATACGAATCAATTTTGTTTTAGATTTAAATTCCTAATTCACAGTTAGTTCTAATTCGATTTTGTCCTCCATCCCGATTCAGCGTCCCTCTTTTATTCAATGACATTTTATTTTCCAATGACATTTTAACTATCGATTCAGATATCGTTTTAACTTCACACGTCGACTCCGGTTTCTTGTAAATTATTGCACAGGAATGCATTAGTGGCAGGTATAAAACATCATGTGCACAATCCAGAAAATATTCTATTTGTTTGCTAAATCTCATCTGAATCCGTTCGGCTGTTTATCATATAGTAATTTAACGTGTGCCAATGAAACGTTTTGGCTGGAAGTCACTGTTGATTCTGAAATTGATCGCGGCCGAGTAGCTAAGAACGCCCATTTTCGAACCAGGAGACCGGCCTTGACTGCGTGCGAACGAAACTAGTCTTCAACAAAAGTCCTATTAGAGTGGATAGATAGAAGGCGGAGAGAGAGAAGGAGATGTAATAAGCAGGCGCAAGTCTGTGATGGTTCCTAACAAAATATATTTTATATAAATGTAAGAATAAAATGTACATAACAAACACTCGCAATGAAGCTGTTCCAGCACGAAACGCACCGATGACTGCGTGGTCATAACGTGGTGTATGCACGTGAAATTGTGATTCGCGTTTTAGTTTATGAAAATACAATACTGATTTATTGTTTTGTTCTCATTTCATCAAATCTAAGTTGAAATATACATACTTCAAATTAAAATAAATATACAGTTTTCCAACGAGTTCGGCAATTAATATAGGATTTTTATTTTCAATTGACGTGGTGTATTGTGGTTGATCTTTTAAATTGGTTCAAATAGCTAGCGTAAAATAGAAGGAAAAACGTGAAGTCAAAAAAATGTGATGATGACATTGTATTTTGTGCATTTTTATTTATTTAATGGTTATTACGTGCCAGCGTAACTGTAAATACGAAAACGAGATCATAGTCAAGATAAAGTTGTAATTTTAAAACTAGTTTATAACGCACGCAAAGGCTATTTATTACTATGACAAATGCGTAAAATAAAACAAATTATGTGTTGGAAAGTAGTCGACTGCCACAAATTATCATCCAAAATCTCGATATAAATTGAATTTATTTTAGAATGGGCACAATAATTAAGGCAGTATTATACGGGAAATTGTTAATAAAACTATGGCAATATTTCATTAGCATTTCCTAAGATCTCCTAAAAAAAAGTCTATGCCGAACACTATGGAGAGCTATTCAATCTTATCCTTGCCGCTGACAAGTCATCATTCGTCATCATTCCGCTGTCCGGATTTCCGGACAGCGGATGGTATTTACCATCAGCACCATCTTTGACGGCTGGCGGTCTGCTACCGTTTATACGCTTCACGCGCAATTTCCTCCCAGATATAAGGTGTAATCAGTAGTGTTTTCAATGAACTTTGACAAAGAAGTCTTCTGACAAGGAAGTCTTCAAGGAAACAGCGTATTTATATTCAAAAGGCCGGCAACGCACAAATGACTTCTCTGCTGTCCATGGGCGGCGGCGATCAACCACTTTCCAATGGCCCGTATACTCGTTTGCCCCTTACAAATCGTATAAAAAAGTCATACGTATAGACAAACGTAGAGACTTACTAGATGATATGCAATAAATAACCGTTTTTATGTTTTAATTCACTACGACACCCAAGCACTGGTTCAGATGTCGTGGACGAGTGGCCGTTCTGTGTATTCTATTCACACGCAATTTCCTAGGCGGCCTATACGTTCGTACGCAGGCGGGAAAAATCGCGTGCGACCGACAATTTTGTTTTACACAACCGACCACCGAACATCCATTCATTTTGTTGAGAAACACAAATTAGCCGCAAAGGTCGAAAATAACCACGTAACCGATGCGGGCGCAAACCGCGTGCGTCGGGTGCAATGCGTATGTGTGAAAATTGCCACCAATTTTTTTTCTGTGTCAAATCGTTCTGACGTATCAAACATTTTATTGAATCCATTTGACTATTTTTCAGTTTTCAGTGTCTTTGTTACAGTTGTATTTGGCATATGGAAACCATGACTTTGTAAAAAGGTAACTACTGTGAGTGATGTCTCATCGAAAATACTAATAGTGTAAAAAAAGGTCTATAGTTCTCCGCATCAACCAAAATTCACCTATAAATAAAGTTGGTAAGTTCTCTTTTTCATATTATGTGTAGATATTTTTTTTATCTTCGGACTTACACACAGCACCATCTGGTCCCAAGCAACGAGGCTTGTACTGTGGGTACCAGGTAGTCGATATAATAAATAACATATATACTTTTTATGCAAATATATTTCTATAATACATAGAAACACCTAGACTCAGGATCAATATTAATTTCTGACCAAATAAATAAACGTTTGTCTTGTGCGGGAATAGAACCCACGCCCTCAGTGCAGCAAGTAGAGGCACTACTAACTGCGCCAATTAGGTAGTATGTTCTATTTTTGTACAATAATTATCCTTATATAATATATATCTAACTGTACAATAATAATTCAAGGATTACTGTAAATAAAATTTGATAAGCGGGCTCATAGTAAAGTATATTTAGTACATTTAATTAATTACAAAAATCAATGTGTTATAAAAATTTCGCATACCTTACCATTTTTTACTAATTTTTTAAAAAGAAATAAGCTTGAATCCTTTGTATCCAACCATTTAATGGCTTTTCAAAAATGAGTGGTTAAACAATTGGATTCCAAAATGTTTTAAAACAAACATTTTTTTTAGTATATTTGAATTAATTATATACAAAGCTTTAATAAATTTAACAATATTGTATAGTATAAAGGTCAACATATACATATTTATTCTTTTCCGATTTCGTGGTCGATCTTTAATTGTCAACATTTGCGATTTTATAATTTTTTCAGCAATACTGAGTGCCATTTCCGTTACGAATTGTAATAATTTGTTATAGATATTTATCTAGTTAATTGCTGTACATATTAAATCATTGCTGAACAAGATATTGATTTATATTTGCAATGGAATTTCTATAGAACTTGTAGGATAAAAAAAAAACTTCAATACAACTTGTTGCGTTAGCATTACTAATTACGATTATATAGATCCGTCTGAGGTCATAAACTCCACTTACTCATGATATTTTTTCAAAACTTTTTCATTGTACGAATACCGAAAGCCTATAGCGAATTTAGGGGGAAGGGTTGGTCTTCAAAATATGTACCATGTCACAGGATGAGGGTGGCTTAAGGCTTCGTCATAATTAATATGTAGTAAGTACCTGTTACAATATGTTTTTACATAAGTTTTTTCTCCTTGATTACATTAACTTTCTGTTAGTAAAAAAATGATTAAAAATCATATTTATGAATTACTAGGTAAAACCAGAGGGGGAAGGGTCTGAACATATACTACGGTTGGTCACCGAGTTGGTAAAAAATTATAAAATATGGGTCACGAAATATGGGTATGTTCCCTTACATGTGAAATGAGAATGTTCAAAAGGTTTTGACAACCCGCCAGTCTGTCAGGCTATGCCTAAGTCACCAAATTACGAGATTCGTCTCTCCTATCATCTGCTGGAGGCTTAACTTTGTTATAATGAATTACTTCTGGTCTCTCGATAAATAACAGCAATTTGAACTAAGAACCATAAACTTTGGAGGGGTGGAAAGTGGCTCGATATGTTTCGTATGATCGAGCACTCGGTGGATAACCGAAAACTTGTCATTGCACTACCGTGCGATTAAATGAGTAACAGTCACAAGTAGCCGTTAATTAACATATTCTGCAGTAAAAACAGAATGTGAAATGAACAATTGAAACAGGTTTAACGAGATCGGGTCACGGTTAAGAAGTCAAAAAAAAAATCGATTATAAAAGATCGATTACAGTGGAACAAATTAAAATCCGAACAAAACTACCTTCACTACAATCAATGTATTTGGTCTGACGGTGGAACTTTACAGAAATGTTGTCATATTATGTTCTCTGTGGCCGAGGAGGTTCAAAAAAAAATCATTGTTTGAAAAGTTTATATATATATATTTCTTATTTATATATTTTGTAGAACACGTTTAAGATATAGTCGCTTATAGAATAAGTGTGCCAAGTTTCATTAAGATCCCTTGAGAATTGTGGGCGCTAACGTGATGACAAGCCGCATTATAGCCCTATATATATGTCATGATGAATATGGATCTTACATATAGATCGTAATGAAACTTGGTATAATTATTCTATAGGTTATTACCTTAAACAAGTTCGAAGATGAGCTGATTCGGCTAATTACTTTAAGAATAGTGGCCATTTGAAATTTTGAAAATACAAAAAAAAAACGATATTCAATGCCTTTTTTTTTATTTTCAGCATCCTTAGTTCCCAGAAAGTGATATTTGGTGGGACTTACATCCTGAATGCGATAGATAAGTGTAACAAGAACTAGGTAAAACTACGCGGTTAGCCCAATATATTTAAGTGTATTGAACTGACCGCGATCCTGCTGAAA
This sequence comes from Eumeta japonica, assembly GCA_005406025.1. Taxonomy (NCBI): domain Eukaryota; kingdom Metazoa; phylum Arthropoda; class Insecta; order Lepidoptera; family Psychidae; genus Eumeta; species Eumeta japonica. Next base: position 100,922 of record BGZK01000156.1, read on the forward strand.
CAAGCGTTTGTTTAAATCTTATTTCTGGATACATATGAAATATCTTATGGACAACGATACGAAAGCCTGTATAATCTACTTAAAGTGATTTAAAATCCTTTTCTAGCCAATTTTACATGTCAGTAAGATTGTCTGCAAACGTGAACGAATCCTATGCGGCGCGGTACACGCTGCATATCGTTTGAATTATTCACACAAGTCCCGTCGAGGGCGCGTGTGAACTCGTACGTTTTGAGTCACGCTGGGCGACGAATATCAATTCTGTGGAGAAGGCAGCGTGGAAGACGAGGAAAATATTGTCCGTTCATAAGTTTCCCTTGTCCACAGAATAAAAGCGCCCCGAAGCTAAACGAGAGATTGGAGTAGGTTTATGTAAATGTATGGTGTGCATATTGAATCTTCGCCTCATCGCATTACTTTGATACGACTGTTATGCGAGTTCATATGCTCTGCTAGAAAATCGCAATATTGTAATAAATGGCACCGTTGTTCATTCCAACATGTTTTTTGGCAACATTGTTGGAAATCGTGGAAAACGTAAAATGGCTGTTCCCAATCTTTATTTGCCTTTATGTTTCGAGGGATTGAAAAAAAAAATAAGAAAAGACTGCTCGTGATCGATATGCATGGGAAGGAAGCATGCACAATGAACAAATAAATAGTTTCATACAAAGGTCAGATTATACAAAAAATATTCTAAAAGACGAGCACACGCATCCGTACAACACTTGTTGTGAATTACTTCCAATTTATTTGTATGCCGGGGGGAGACACGCGGAGGTATTTTTTTTTCGCGCGAAACGAACGCAGAATTTAAAGCAGGTCGGACGGGATGGAATTTTTAAGCAACGGTATGCCGGGGTCAGGGGACATTTTGTTGTCACTTCGCTTTATTTTTTATATATATTATGCACCGTGTGTGTATAAGATGAATGAAAGTACACTGAAAAAACAATCTTATGGAGCTAATGCGGGTGATGAAAGCGCCGGCGAGGGTCGATCTAGAAAAGCTTTAGCAACCGAATTGGTGACATATCAAACAAGGGATCGACCTTCAAGATTCGCGACCGACGATCTTGTATGAAACGATTGATGGATGTCAGTGAAGCAAGAGAGATATCAAAAAATAGTACCGTGTGAAAATCTGTAGAATTTGCCTATTCTTCTTGGAAATACACATGATTTTGTAATAAATATAATTAAAAAATTTTAAATGCTTCATTTATAGTCAAAATTATTTGAAATAGGCTATTGCTGGATACCATGTATCAAGTTTTAATCATCCCTCTATACTGATGTGTACTCTCGTACAAACATTTTATTTCAGAATTAGGGGCTTGTTATGAACTTCTCGCTGAGATAGGATTGGCATTTTTGTCACGAATCTGATGATGCCGACACCGGCGGCTTAACCCGAGCCAACGAAGTGGAACGAGTCGTGGAAATTGATTTAAGTTAAAAAAGTCATTGTACTCTAATAGTCTGTGATCAGCATCGAATTCGGCACCTTTTCGTTCGTGCCAAGTCAACGCTCTTGAATACTGAACCTTCACCGTTTGGACCTGCTAATATATCTCGATCGACACGCTGAGTAATAAATTATGTCAATCTGAAGACATGTTTATTTACCTGATTTGCCTGAGATGGCGCCGAGCGGTGACTGGTTGTAGTTGGCCGTCTTCGTGTCGGCTATCCAAGTGGCGATGAGTATCAGAACAAACACGATTTGCTGGTGAGACATTTTGGAACGAATCACTCAAATGTTTTTTTTTTCACTTTCAACGGCAAACACTCAATCAGCGTTCACTTAGACGATAAAATCGATTCGTTTATCTATATTAAACATCACTCGTTGTCACTTTAGAGGTATTTATTGATTTCGTAATCGGTTCGAGACTTGTCCAACTCGTCTACGATAGGTATTCTAATTAGATGACGATTAATTCAAGTTCGAGCTGCGCGTGGACATTCAGAATGTTGCAAAAGATGCACAAATACGAACGGAATTCGAATATCGATGATTTTGCAATTTGTCTGTGCCAAAATCAATCCCTGTATTAACTCCTGTAGAAACTTTACAGGTAGTATTTTATTAATTATGGGTTAATAAGCTAATAACATGCATATTTTATTTTGTATATTTGTTTAAGTTTATTATTTTTTTTTATGTATTCATTTCATATATTATTTGTGTAGATATTAAAGTGAAATCCTATTAATTTTTAATAATAGTTGTTACGAAATTAAATGTCAAGCATTTGAAGAAAAAAATTGTTCATAACTGATGTACAAAAGACATCAACGCGTCGATATGACACCGTGCTGCGTCACTTTTGACATTTCGCATAGTTCACGATTACGACGAAAAAAATAATGGAAGAAGTACTAAATGTCTTTTATATTTTATAATGACATATATTATGTATTTTACGATAAAACAAAAATTTCTTTACAACAGTATTTCTGTACCGCTGGCATTTCAATACAGTATTTTAATTTTCTATTTTATTATAGGATTAATAATTTTCAATTTTAAAGTTGGTTATTTTTCTATTAAAAAAAAAATATAATATTAATTTCTTAAAATATATGTATTGTATCGCGTTTTTACCACTCTTCTCCTGGGATATTGCCATCTATGTTAATTTTATTTCATTTTGTTTGGCATTGAGGGGCTTCGGTCTTAAGGCCTATATGTTGATTTAGTGTATGTTAGCGGCTATCAACAATTTTTTGCCAACACCGCTGTGGTGTAATGTCCGAGACCAAAGGCTTAACATGCATTACAAAGCACAGAACAAGCGATTTTAATTTGATTTTGACAAAGCAAACTTAATAGTCAATACGCCCGAGGTGTGTTTTCGTAATTTTTTCCGATTCAAAAGAAACCGGAAAATTAGCTCGATAATACTAAAACTTATGTTAAAGCTTGCTATTAAACGATATCTTAAATAGTACTTATACGTATGTGTTTAGGGTTTTACCGTTTGGCCATAATGATAGCGTAAAGGATTATATAAAAATAACGGTTGAAGTGCATATAATTTACCCGTAGTTGGTTATTACATTAATGTAAGGTCATATCGTCGTTATTACAATGATTCAGTGAATAAGTACTTAAGAATTATTCAATCGTAATATCGATACACAAGGTTATTTCTATCATATTCTGAGAAAGCATCTATTAATGAAGTATAGAATAACAGCGGCGCGCTCTTGAATATGCTCTGATAGCGATGATTTCTTCACTTTGCGCGTTTTTTACTAATACCTACATATCTATGACAATGTCCTGGTGCTTGATTCGCCAGCCTTAAAAAAAATCTCTTAATTTTTGCAACATTTTGCGAGTAACGAACGAAACAAGTCGCCCACTACGGAATCGTCTTGGAGGTTCTCACGGCCTTATTTAAACTGCCTCGAACAAAATATCTATCACGGTATAAGCAGGGCAAGCATATTTAACATACGTTGTTTGATTTGCAATAGCGTATTTGTCTCTTTGATAAAAAATTCAATGACTGCTCAATGTGCAATTTTAAAAATATTACGTTTTCTTGCGACATGTCCAAAATGAATATTTGTCAATGAGAAGTGAAATGTGATGAAAAAAGTTAGTAGTATTTATTAAAAAAAATGTGGAGTATAAATTAAACAACATAATGACCAGTATCACTTTCGAATTAAGTGTATTAAGAATAAATTGTTTTCAGCTTGTTTTGTTATATAGTACTTAATTATGAAGATTTTTTCTTATATCACTTTCTGTACACATTGCTTAGAATTAAAAAGTTGCAATTTATGAAAAACGACTTTTAATATTTCTTAAAAATTTTTTTTTTCAAAATATTTTTCATTAATTCATTTATTAAGTTATTAAATACTGAGGTCATAATTCCTAACATAATTACCGGAATAACTATACGAAATCTGTTACAGGACGTCACTAGATGTCGCGATAGCATGTAGTCTTCTGCGTACGCAATCTCTTTAGAACGATTGTCGAGTTGAAAATGTCAGTTTTCGATTTGAATGTCAAATGTTTGAGGGTAAGAATGTCGAACGTTGCATTCAAAAAGGGCGTCTATTTTAGTGGTGACTCCGCATTAAAATTTCCTTTCTTACGCTTAATGTAACTTTGTTATCGGGAAAATGGATGAGAAGTAGTTTTTCTAACGCAAAAAAAAAAATATTGTAAATATAAGTTTTAAATATTTCTCCTGTGTTCATTTCCATAAATGACATTAATAGTTCCATAAAATTTAAAAGTATCGATTAACTCTTTGATATGTCATGAACATCCTTTACGTATACATATATCGTTAACGAATCAAAAAATTCATATGTTTATTTAAACAGTTTTGCGACAGATGTTTAAGAGAAACGTCATCTACATGAACACTAAATGTGAATTCACGTTACGTAATATATCATGATATCAAAAAAACGCGTTCTATAAAAGACGACGTCATGATGAATCAGGTTGTAAAGTTTCAAAACTTGTAAAATATAATTTTATAAGCTTTAAAAGGCAAGCTTATGATGATCGAATTGAGTTCTTCAACGTCTATTTAGAACAACATTCATCTCTTGTGAATTTAGGATGAGCTCAAATTAGAAGTTTATTATAACTGCTGCTGTAGTCTTCTTTGTCGTGAACTGAACTAAATATAACATTTATACACTGTTATTCAAAAGTGCAGAGATTCGTTATACGTAGAACAATGTCGACTTATTGTACGACAAAAGTTTTATAACATTCCATTCAATCTGTACTTGCCAAGGATGCGTTACGAGTACACCGAGACAAAATATATTTGTCTCAGTCAAAAAGGCGGGAAATCAAAAGCTGCACTTTCATCGAGGGCCGACCGTAAGAGAAAGGAATGCGTGGACAGGTTTCGTTATATAGTTGATAGCGAAAGCTATTGCGTTTAACCGCGAAATGTCAAGGCCGAGATGTTCTCGTGCGTTTTGCGTAAAATCGAAATTGAACCCTACTTAGCTGTTAAGTGCCATGGCGCATGCGATGTTGTATATACGATTATAGCCGAATTTCGGTACGAAATTAATATAATCGAAAAGAGAACGAATTTGAAAAGTCTGTAACCAATACCGGTTGTTCTTAATTTTATCTAGCATTCTCGATGGGTAAATAAGCATGCGAACCATCAGAGTAGATAGTCACCGCGGCCCATGGACACTCGCAACCCAAAAGGGCATTTAATGATAGGGAAATGGTAGGAGCGGTGGAGGGGGAAGTGTGCTATCGGAATTCTGACTCCCTGGACTAAACGTAACAACTGTTAAGTTTCGATTTCTTATAGTTGGACTTTTTTTCGAAATCCACGATGTATATGATTTTTTTTCATGATAATACTTTTACTTCACAATAGGTAGTATCCAAAACATTAAATTGTGATTTCAAAGTAACGAATTAATTTATCCACATCAATCCGGTCAGAAACATACGGATGGACGATAATCACGTGACGCCTTAATGAGACTAAAATTTTATAAAATGAAAAGGTTACTTTAGTCACGATAACGTGCATTAACAGACCCGCAATCGTTACGTACTTTTTGTGGCCGTTCTTTTTATTGAGAGACCTGTATGATTAGACTAACGAAAAAATACTAATAACAAGCAATAAACCTACAAGTGCAAATAAAAATGGCTTACATTAAGTACAGTCTTTTGAGTAAAAACTTTCATCGTACCTATCACGTTTTTCTTACAAAACAATTCACTTTTTAGTTACCATAAAACCCATAGATTTTCTGGGAGTTAATAGCGATTTTTCTAACGTCTTCAACGAAAACGTTTTTTCCTAAAAGCATTGTAATGTCACGAGAAAGGTGATTCAAAAAAGTGTTCTGACGGACAGGAATGTATGTAAATTTTTTTTACTAACTTCAGATCCAAAGTCGCTTTTGTACAGATTAGTTCGGTGGTTATTGTACTATATTTTTTTTAAACTCTGATTGGCTGCCATCTTGGATTTTTTGACGTACCTAGCTCAACCGCGAACGCCATCAGTGACCTAGACCAAATATGTCATTGGACTAGGTTCCATTTCAATCCGTCAAAATATATAAAATAGATTATGTAGAAACCGTCAGTATCGAATACTTAGAATCGTGCAGTGTTTCGTTTTTATTTTTAAAATTATTTTATTTAAAGCCTCGAATGAATGAAACTAACTAATATAGAGACAATTTAAAATTGTTAACAGAACCACAGACTAAATTGTAAAGAACCAGTTTTTAAATATTGTCAGTACAAATTTTCATAGGAGTCATCAAAAGGTATAACATTTAAGTTTCGAGATTTTGGACAGAGTATATCGAACTGTGGTTAGCTTTTGAGACTTTTGAAATTACGAAAATTTTAGAAGTTTTTAAACATATCACTCGTCATTTTTAAAGTTATTTATTTACGATGTAAGCGAATCTTACATATTATCGCACTATTCTAAGTTATTAATGAAAGAAGAATATTAGAGAAAATTGACAATTAGGGCACGGTGAAGATCTCCATCATATTAGAAAATGAAGCAGATAACAATGCAGAGAGATGATTAGGCGAATGCATTGCAATAATTTTAGACAGACAAATGACTGTTAAGCCAGTATGGTTCAAAAATAAAACTCTAAGTGAAACGAGAAAGACTTACTAAGCTATGAGAATACAAGTTTTTACAGTATTTATTATAATAAACATGCAAGGTATAAATGTATATAGTCAAAGCGTACTTTTAAATAAAGATGACACTAGCATCATTGACTACAATATGTTCATTAGATGTATGTTTTCCGAAATCCATAATATATTGTAAAATAAAAATATTTTAAGCCATTTTTGTGTCTAGGAAATTCATTTCACAAAGCATATAGCTTTGTGGTTTTTTTTGCAAGTCAATTTTATTCACAATGTATACTGTGTATGCGATGTTAAACATTTATCAAATTAAGATATTGCATAAGTTGACGATATTTAAATATCGAGGCATCGTCATAACCTTTCCATTTAACATTAGACATGCAACGTCTGCTTAATTTCCTGTTCATTAAGTTGTTTGTAATTTGACCTAAAACCACATGAGTAGTAAGTACCCAATAATATAAAAATAATATATATACATATAATTATAAATGGTTCCAACATTCTTATATTATTGTAACTAATAAAGTATATTATACTTAGGTCTTATTTTTAATGTATTAAAATAGCGATGAATATTTTGAAAACTATATGTAAAATAGATACATATATGAAAAAATCAATAATAAATAAGAGATGGTAATAAATAATAAATAAGAGCCTTTGCTCTGACCTATACAATAATAAATTATCCACGTTTTATCATTTTTTTTAAAGGTATACACACACGTACACACTACGTTAAAAATCAACCTCAATGAATGTGACACTTAAGGGTATACGACCTCTTTCAAAATTCAAAAATCGATTTTCTAACTGTCAAATTCCGTATCGAAAAGCGCGGCGCGCGCACGACCAACGGCGGCGTGCGGTTTAAGCGCTCGTTCCACACTAACTGTCATAAAGTGAAATAACATTCAGCCTTTTCGCAGCCTTCGCGAGAGGCGGTCGATTCTCGCGGGTTTTGGAATGGCGCAAACGCATATTCGAGTCGTCGCGACCCCTACAAGGCTGCCGATGAGCGCGTGTGGTAACGCCGCGCAGACGTAACGATGGCGGGCGTATTGTTTTTGCGCGCGCAGCGTCACAATCACGGTTTTTCGAAAGCGTCATTGTCGATATTTTATGAAAGTGTGTAACGCACGTTCGCCTAAACGTCGTGCGCTCCCCCCCCCCCTTCCCTCCGCTAATATTGACATGTTTTGTTTTATTTGTAAATTGTTGTATCGTGTAAAGTAAAAGTATGTGTAAATGGTAAAAATGAAAATTTACTTGTCGATCTGCATTTAATTCCGAAAGTTTGATATTTTGACTATCACAGTGACTCATATTTAAAATTACAATAATTATTTTAAAGTCAACCAGAAGAGTAAACATAAATCACATGCATATCTCAACAGCACGACCTTTGCATATCTCTCTTGCTTCACTGACATCAATCGATCTTTTCATGCAAGCTCGTCCGTTTGCCGCGGCACCAAGTTCTTCTGTCAATCTGGCGTCCAATATATATGACAGAAAAATAAATGTATTTAAAATTAATAAACACTTTTAAAGTTTTAAGACAATTTTAATTAAAATTTGTCTTAAAACTTTATAAGTGTTTATTAATTTTAAATACATTTATTTTTCTGTCGGATAAATACGCAGGTGGTCAGTATAAGAAAACACGCTGATACACTAACAAACACATAAAATAGCTACCGTGTAGCGTAATAGACGAGAAAGCATTAAGGGTAAATGTCGGTAGGGCAGTCTCGAGTGGGAAACAGCCGACAAGATCCAGAGTCGTCCGAATGCGACGTCGTGACGACGTGCATTTTGAGAATTTTTCTTCCATCCAAACGCACTATTAAATGTAGCACATCAAAATTCTTTTCCCTAACGAAACAGATCTATCAAATTAATCTAACAAAGTGTTTCTGTAACAAGTAATTACCGTACCGCGGCGTACAATCACGAGCTTCTAGTTTTCTTTCGACATATTTCTGTGCAAAGGCATTTTTAATATAATATTTAACTTCGATGTTTTTAAATTTTCTATCGTTTATCTTTATCATTATTTTTGACTTCTACATACACGTAGGTTTTTTTTTTATTAATAACAGGGCGTTAATTACAATGTTGATGTTTGATTGAAGACCGGTGATTTTCGTTTAACAAATTATATCATTGTATTTTTTTTCAATACAAATAATATACTGATCTGAAAAGCCCCAGTTAAAATGCAATCCCATTTCAAAAATGCCTATCATTCTTCATCAAAATGTCAAGGACTAAAGAACGCTGGTTTTCAGATTGCTACAGTTTTTAACTTCGTTTTCTTCGTTGAAAACTGGTTTGGATAACCTTTAATCATAGGTTTTTTATTACAAGGTACTCGACGAGTGTTATACGACATGAAGATGTGTTGTTGAGAAACTTGACTTGTGGATTTATCATAATAAAATTCTTTGATGTGCTGTCAAGTAATTTAACCCTATATAATATATTATGAAGTACAATTGTATTTGATGTTGTACTTATTTAGCTTTTGAGGGTGAAATTATTGTAATTAACGGATGTGATGCACTGAAAATGTGTCAGTCGTTGGTGAAAAAATTGCAGGCGACAAGTTTTATTGCATTTTCAAGGAGCTAACGAGCATACGGGCCATTGGAGCTTAAATAGTCACCGCCGCCCATAGACACCAACAACTCCGTGAGAATCACCAGTACGTTGCCAGCCTTTAAGGGAAGAATGAAGACCTTGTCGTAGTTCGTTGAGGATACCCCTGACGATAGAAAATTCCTAAGTTTCACCTTACGTGGCAGAAAGTTTTATATGAAGCGTATGATGGTAGAACGCCAGGTCCTGATGGTATTTCCTGCGAGCGGAACAATGACGAGTTCAGCGGCAGGGTTGAGGTTAAATAGTTCTTCAGAGCACTCCCCATGGTGAATACTCGTATTAAGGATATTGTATGAGAAGTAGAAGGAAGGCTAAAAATGTATACACTCCTTGTGCGGTAAATGTTGCATTTTTAAATATTAGGATCTCGACTTTTCGATGAGTCGACTTTGATAAATGTCGCTTTGTATAAAATTTATAAAGGACACGTTAAACTATGTATGGAGCTCCGGCTTGCACCTTTTATATGACTAATTTATAAACGCCATTAGAAAACTATAGTGCTTTGAGCATAATTTTGGCGCACTTTGTGTTTTTTTTTATAAAAAGCAATTGAGTATATTATTATACAAAATACTTAATTTAAAAAATGAATATGGCGGCTATGACAATAAATACTCACGGTTGAGCATGTCCGGCAGACAGACGGGGATAGAGCCATAGGAACGAAAAACAAAGAGAAGTGCATTCTTTTTTTTGTATGACTTTCTGGCTATTAGAGATGCTCATCCGTGAATACAGAGCTTACGTGGATTGAAACATATTGAAGTTTTAATATGCTTCAATCAATGTAGCTGTGTTTATAAGTACTAGTATATTTTTAACTTATAAAAAGATAAATACGAAAATTGCAAATTTATTATTTGTTCCAAAGATTCACAGATTTTTATTAGACTTTCTAAGATATGTACAAAGTGTAGGCCGAATATGAAACACCATCTTAGAGTAATCTAATTAATCGTATTAATATGCGTATGAGTGTCTATATTTGTACACGTTCGTGTGTGTTACGTGTTTCGTGAGGGTGTATGCTGTGTGAAGAATTATTATAAGACCAGAGACAAAAAGTTAAGTTTTAATCGCAAAGTCTACATTTTTGTGTTACATCCAATGAAAATGCCTCTTGTTTATTCTGAATAAATCGTCGAAGACAAATACATGTGTAATTAAAACTTGTATATATTTCTATGCAAACCGAAAAAAATATCGAAACATTCCAAATTTTTTATAGAGGAAAACACGTCCAATGCCGAACGCGATTCACCCGACCAAAACGCAGAACGGGATTTTTATGATAATCCGTAACGCGCGTGAATCAACACGGCGTTCGGCTGCGCCTTGACATTTACGGGCCTCGGTCTAATTATCATTTTGCTATATCACATATGATGCCTCCGAGAGTTCAACATCTTGAGGAGCTATCTGATTCAGAAAAAGTTACAATCTTTGCGAAAAACTGATAAAAAAGTAATGCCGGAGCGATCCATTTTGATACCGTCCATTTCGATAGCGTGAAAAAGAAAATCCTGACTCACTATTTATATGTATAACAAAAAGTAATTAAGTTTTTGGTGTGCCATATTTGTCGGTGGGCTTGGTAATAAAATCGATCCGCATGCCGTCACGGAAAATGGCATGACGCATGCCGTCATGCCACCTCTACGCCGTAGCTCTCGACTCCCTTGTGTGAGCGCGCGCGTGTATACACTTATTTGCTTTTCTGTGTGACCTACGTACTGTTTCCATCCGACTGTAGTATATTTGACACGTTTACCGCTTTTTACCATTTATTTGAAAATTTTATTACTATTAAAATGCTTAAAAAAAATCGAATCAGTTATAATATTATTGAATCAAAATATGTTTTCTGTTTATAATTTTATGATTGGACGTCCTGTGACGGACAAGATTTTATTATTATTATATTATTACGAGCTTCGGCCCGCGGTTCTGCCTGCTCAAAATTACATATAGTGAATTCCTTCATTTTATATCGTATATGATATCGGCACCTATATTCATCTCAGTGTTTTATTTAAATACTACCATCTTTTAGGTGCCGACATTCATCTCAGTGTTTTATTTAATTATTGCCATCTGTTAGTGCTATTCATAGTGTTTTATTTATTCGTTAGGTGCCAATATTAGTATCAGTGTTGTATTTAAATAGTGCCATCTGTTATGTGCCGCTATTTACCTCAGTAGCTTACAGATAGCACTATTTAGATAAAATTTTGAGATAAAGTTTGGCATCTAAAAATGACGCTATTTAAATAAAAAACTAAAATTAATGTCGGCAGCTAACAGATGGCAGTATTTAAATAAAACACTGAGATGAATATTGGCACCTAACAGATGTCAGTATTTAAATAAAACACTGAGATAAATATGTGCAACTAACAGACGGCAGTATTAAATTAAAACACTGAGATAAATATCGGCACCTAACAGATGGCAGTATTTAAATAAAACACTGAGATAAATATCGGCACCTAACAGATGGCAGTATTTAAATAAAACACTGTTATGAATATCGGTACCTAACAGATGGCACTATTTAAATAAAACACTGAGATAAAAATTGACAACTAACAAGATGGCACTATTTAAATAAAACACTGATATAAATATCGGCAGCTAACAGATGGCAGTTTTTAGATAAAATTTTGAAATAAAATTTCCATCTAATAGATGGCGCTATTTAAATAAAATACTGAGAAATATTGGCACCTAACAGATTGCAGTATAAAGATAAAATTTTGAGATAAATTTTGCCATTTAACAGATGGCGCTATTTAAATAAAGTACTAAAATTAATATTGGCTTTTAACAGATGGCAGTATTCAGATGAAATTTTGAGATAAATTTTGGCATCTAACAGATGGCGCTGTTTAAATAAAATTAGTGGTAATAATAAAGATAGTGGAAGTAATGATCCCATTTTGTGATAGATTTGTACTTGGATGGAAAAAAATAATGAACTTTTTTTCCGTTAGTATAGTAGAAGTAGCACCGAAAGAAATTATTTGGAAGCAGGCATTGTACTATTTTATATTTTGGAGAAAGCGTTTTGATTCTGGAGTTTCTCCGGTCATATAATGTAAAAATTCCCGTTGGTGTTTTTCCAGTGATGGTAAGTGAATTTTTCCACTAATGCAGCAGAATCCGGGTGTCTCCCTGCTAAATTTTTTCGCATTGCATATTTGACAGACGTTATCCAATTTTCCGATTTCGATGTGTTTGTACCTGAGATATTTATTCTTCGGTCCGTAGTGGAATGCTTCATTCATTAGGTCGTATTGCTTATTTATCCTCATCCTTGCTTTTAGTAGAGTAATATTTTCACAGGTAGCTTTCGTTCGCAGTCGATTATTATACAATCCTATTGCTATCCCTGAATCTTCAATTCGTTAATTTTTTTGCTCTTCACGTTTTTTGGTTCTCATAGTGCTCATTCTGGTAATTTATTTTTGAATTTTTGCGGCACGCACGTTATAATTATTTCTATAATATATATTGATATTGATTTTACAAAGCGTTTCAAAATATTCTAAAGAGTAAAATTATACAATATATTACAAATAAAATAATAAGCTTAGGTTCCTTGATCAATCCAGATCATGATGTGAGTCGATCTGGATTCTGGTTAGACTTATCCTTAAATGGCACAAGACAAACAGGCCTTGTCCACACTACAATATTTCACCGTACGATTTTTTCTCGCAATTCGTTAACATATTGAATCTTATGGGAAAAGCCGCACTAGCAATTAAAAATTCGCGCAGAAAAATGTGGTTCGGATTTATTTCCGCGCACGATTTTTATTTCGCAATCCAAACAGAGCCTTATGCAAAAGTCAAGCAATGGACATATTTATTTTATTTGAACATAGACAACATACATAATTTCTCATAGACTTGACAATATGCATTCAAAAAAGTTACTACATTTTTTGAAATACATGTCGTTAAGCCTATTGAAGTTGAAGCAAATGTTACCACGATCTGTGTTGCCCAATGTTAATCTGACGTTTTGCTAACTTCTTTATTATATAAATGAAAACCAGTTATTGATGGACATCTGTCGCCTTCGGATTTTGCGTATCATGAATTCAAAACAATTATTTATTTGGTTTTAATTTTATTCCACATCTGATATACGTTTACTAGTTGATAATATATGCAGAAATTTGTAATAGATATATTGTATAGCCGTACGTAATTCCATAAGCTCGACATTTTAAAAGTTTGAAAAAAAAAACAAAATGCCAAGGCTGATGTTACAAAACCATTGATAGACATATTTAAATCTATTGAAAGAAATAAACGCGTATTACAATATGTCAACTTCGAGAAGAATACCAAATTCTTGGTAGTTGGTTAGTGATTAATTTATGTATATGTTACATTATTCTGTTCAAATTCATTACATTATTGAAAATGTATTATGCGCATATTCTAAAACAATTATATATCAAAGTATGTATTAAAAAAGCACAAAAATTAAAAAGCTAGTAGTAACCATAAAAACCTAGCTATAAAAAGTTTGTTTTAAAGCGATGTTATGAAGTTTTTAATTCACAAGTCTTAAATTAGGACAAATTTTAAATTATCGATGGTATTATCCGCAATGAAATTCTCATACTTTATTTTTTCAGCAATAATTTCATTAAAAAGCACTAAAATCTTAGAAAAATAACGATTTTCAAAATTATTGTTTATTTCATTAGATTTATATTGAAAGTTGATTGTTTTACAATTTTAGCTAATATGATTTTTTTTGTTAGAAAGTGAATATCTTCAATAAAGTTTAATGTAATTTGCTGTAAAGGTAGAGGTTTAAGAGTAGAATATAAAAAAAGAACATAAAATTTACGAAAAATCGCTTTTTGGACTTTTTCCTGACGAAGCGGTTTACAAAACATAAATTAGCTACGAAGGCATTTTTAAATAGAAAAAAACCTCTGTGATTTCCATCTATCTCTAATTGAATATCGTAAAATATCGCGAAGCTTTGTATAATTGAAAAGATTAAAATAAAATTTACTTCCGCCAATGGGAAGAAAACGATATAGTCATCTGAAAGAAAGACATATATAACATATATATATATACATATGTATATGTTATATATGTCATATATATATGTATATATATGACATTTCAATATTATATACATACATATATAATATTGAAATGTTATGTAAAAAGTTTTATTGTCTTGGATATTAATAATTTTTTAATATTCTTAAGCAACCACAAATTCGTTGTCTAAATACGTACAATTTAAAAATAGGAGAGAAGTTTTTACACGTACGCACGTATTTCGAATTTTAGAAGTATCGAGGATGTGGTGAAATCTCGCCTAATTACGGGATTTAAGTGTTGAGTCACTGCGCATTATGAATAAGTGAAGAAATAGTCGCCAATTATCTTGTGCATTTCGGATAAAACCAGTCGGCCGGCCGTTTGTAGTTTACACGCTGCAGTAAGTATCCAAATTGGATTTGTTATCTTTTGTTAATGCAATACGCCAACAAAAAAAACACACGGTCGAAGTGGAAATCGGAATACCGTATCTAGGGTTCCGTACCAACGAATAAAACCAAACGAAATTCGCAATTGGAAAAGTTTAAATAAAACTACAAACATTAAGTTTAAATCACTCTGTACAAATTAAAAAAATATTTTTAAAAGAAAATTATTACATAAAACTTTTTTGAAGACATCGATCGAATTTTAGTGCTGCAAAAGCGGACATACATTTGAGAAATACACGTTTGAGAAAATATACATTTGAGAAAAAGCCACTTAAGAAACCTAAATGCAATTAACCTTTCAAACGATACCTCAAAAAATGGAGAGTAAAAAAAAATTTTTCATATCGACTTCTATTGCATGGAAGGTTACTTTCATATTTTCTTTTGCTATACTGTTTCAAAATTATATGGCGATACAAATAATAAATAATACACCTGCATGTCCAATTTTATTAGAATCGATACAAAAACAGTGGATTTATAAAGCTGTGACATGGGGACCGATGGTCGTGACGAAACTATAAGGTTTTTGTTATTGTCGTTTTACCTTACATTGTGTAACCCTAAAACGATTTTTTTTTTTGGATAAAGATGGCTTTTCTATGGCTAGTATTAAATTATTACAATAGATAGCTTTAAAATCATCAAAATTTACCCTGGAAATGATAAAATTGTTTGTAAAGCAGCACATAATTTAAAAAGTAAACTAAATTAAACATTTTATTTTTTTAAGATCACACAATAATTATATAATAAAATATTTGTTTCTTAAATATGATTAATTTATGTTTAGCCTATGAGAACTATGAGGCTGTAAAGAGCTTATTGTATGAACGACATAATAATAAAATAAACTCATTTACACTTTATGAAGAGAGTGCTTTTACGATTTTGATATTTACTGCGCGGTTTATCGACATTAATATAAGCTGAATTAAAAAACAAAATTGTGAAAATACAAACACGTATTACACAATGTTTTGTATGGATGATCGTCCTGAGCTAATAGACTTATAATCGAAAAAGCAATGACTAATCGATTGGTAAACCAAAAAATGATTTAATTTGTGTTATCGTATACAATAACATTAAATGTAAATTGACATCGAGGGGTTGTTAACTTGTAAAACAGGCATAGTGGTGTCCTTTTGTGGGATCTAAAATCTTGAGATATATCTAAATAAACAGCTGCGGTTGCGACTTAAGGGGGCGACGCACACATCGCTCTACCCCCTCTTGAGCGACGCAAAGTAACGCATATCTTCACTAGTCTATTAAATAGCAGACTGACGGCCGCGTTCCCTGACAACGGTAGCTGATGTTTTATCTTACGTGATCATAAAACGTTTGACGTCTCTATGTTCATCAATACGTCACTAGATTTATTATACAACGAGAAGATTAATTCAGGTTGACCGGCATATATCAAAGTTTCTGCAGCGAATTCTAATGATAATCGTAAATGTGAGATATTCTCGTCTTGTTGAAGTTGTAATCGCTTTTTTGAAAAGAAGTAAAATAGAAATATAGTAAACTAGCCTTTATCGGTCCGCTCAGTAGGGTGTAATTTTTTTTTCTATGGGATTTGTAAGAGGCAAAAGAACGCGCGGGCCAACAGAGAATAAATATTCATTGACGTCCATGGACGCACCCGCAATCCCAGGGTGAGAGGGAAACTCAGCCGCTGCGCGCTCTCGGCTGACCTCATTTCTGACGTCATTTTAAGTTTACATAATTGTCTAGCAGGGATCTTGACTAGTGCGTTGCCAGTATTTTAAGAGGGAATACGTTCTTTCCTTGAAAACCCCTTATCGTAGTTCACTGGTAGTATGGCAATCATTGGTTTATATATCGTAATATATTATTACGAATATATCGTCATATATTAGCGAAAACATTTCACTTGCATATCTTATTTTTGCCTGCCGCTTCATTGATATGGAAATGAAACGAATTTCATCTTTTTATATCGATCGATCTCGGTATTGATTCGGATCCCGGTTTTAGTTCAATTTTTCGATTCCGATCTTATCACGGTCTCGAGTGAGATCCTGTTCCGCTCTAGATTCACGTCTCGTTCCCGCTTTCGATTCTAATCCCTTCCCCACTAGTGATTCTATTCTTTACGTTATTCCAGATCATACTTTATGGCAAAATATAATTACGATCCTTTGTATGAAAAATGTAAAATAACTACGCGCAATTCACACGAAATTGAATCGCGTTTGGTTTTCTTAATAGTATGCTGTATGTACACGAACTACAATCATGAAGCAATATTTTTTTTTCTCAATCGACCGGGTGCGCGTAGGCAATGACTACGTGCGCGAACGTGTGTACGGACGGCTCCGTAACGGCCGAAGTGCCATATGATGGCGTAGGAATGTCCGTCCGGCCTTCGCGCCGCCGAAGCGAACACCACTCGACTTGTGGGATTAACGCGGCCGATGGGTTGGGCAACTCTTACGGTAGCCGATAACCAGTGGGCCTAGCATGACGCCCTAGACGAGGGTCTCTCTCTATAGGCCTATCCCTTTCACTCATCACTTCGTGCCAGAATGACAAGTCATATAGAGAGACTGTTTTCTACGGAGTCATGATAGGCCCGCTGGACCGCTAAACGGCGGATGACAGCGGGAATGGTTGACATAAAGAAAACGTTGGTGAGTTACAGGAACCGGTGAGAATGAAGTACAATGATACCTTTTACAATTTTGATTCGATCATTTTCTTACCCTTAAAATTGGATCTATCATTATTTTTGTGGTATTTTAAGGCGCTTTTACAATAGATTTTTTTTAATGAAATCTGTCAGTGAACTGTATTAAAATATCTCACCTTAAAAAACTTAAGTTTTCCATCTTATCGTGCGTCTTGAACATTTTGTATACACAACCAATTAAGTTTCATTTTCACATGCCATTCAATTACGTAGACGTTGTGAAATTGAGTCGAAAGTAACTATTTTAAATTGAGCTGCTGTGAACGATACTTTAATTTTTACAGATTCCAATTGAAGGTTAGCGCCAGTTCTAGTATTTAAAATAGGAAGGACAAAAAGCGCCAACAGCATGTCTGATTACGGTCAGTATAAAGTTCCGTAGCCGTTATTACAAAGAAATTCTCTACAGATGAAATTTTGAATTGTAAAATTTTGGATAGTTAGGTGTATACTAACATTTTTTTCTGTTTGAATGGGCAAATAATTACGTATATGACAATATTTTATACAAAGTTTATATCAGGTATATTTTATTACTTTTAAATTATTTACTGTAATGTTTTACTATTTTTGAAATAATTACTAAATTTTATGTGCGTCAAATCACAATGAAGCACTGACTATAGTTGCAAAATGTAAAAATACGATGTAAAAAAGTGCACCAACATAAGTATCTTCATAGCATTTTTGTACTTCTGTTGAGAAGCGCAGTTTTTCAGCAATACCTCAGAAATCATATATGTGCACATATTGAAAATAATTTTCGTTGAAAGTATTTATTAAACGTTATCTTCGTAATTTTATTCATAGTTTTTGGACATGCTGTTTAAAAGAAAAATGAGGACACACAATTTATGTTACTTTCGGAGCAATTATTTCCGAAATATTCGTTTAATCAAATAAATTGCATAAAAACCTTAAAGAATTTAAAAAAAAACCGTTAAAATGTGCAATTTTTTTTAGCTTCTGTTACATGTATGGAGTGTCTCCCCTAGAAATATTCATTCTTGTTATTTAATATTAAACTACCAAACTAAATAGCAGCTTGTACAAGACATTTATGCTTCAAATTTCATAAATATACATATTGTAGTTTTTTAATAAAACGCCTGTGACATATGAACTGACGGACGGACGTGACGAAATTATAAGGATTTCATTTTTGCCATTTTGTCTACAGAATTCTAAAAAAATGGGCGCTCTGTCATAAATACATAATGTATATGGTGAATCAATAATCAATGCTTAAAGTCATTTATAAAGATGTATATGATCGATGAATGGGATTAGTGGTGAAGAAGTATGAAGAAAGTAAAGTTTGGTGTTAATTATAGTTTATCATATCACTAATATAAAACAACGAAATCAGTTTCTATTCTAAATGATGGGCGAGAATTTGACGGAGAAAGATTTTATCAAAGCATGCACAATTCCATTTATATGAATGGAAATATTTATTTTTGTTATTTAATATTAAACTAAGAAGCGGCTTATACAAGATACCTATATTCCAAATTTCATTATAGTACATCTTGTAGTTTTAACTAAAATGCCTGTAACATACGTACGAATGGACGGACGGCCGGACATAATGAAACTATAAGAGTTTTTGTCTACTGAACCCTAAAAAGCGCGAAATAAAATTAGCACGAAATAAAGTTGAAGCATAAGTTATTCTATATTAGCTATTTAATGATACTGGCAACGCTAAAAATGGATTTGTCATGAAAAGAAATAAGTTATAGAGCGAAATAGAAGAGCAAGCAGATTCAATTTGAAATTAATCCGCTCTTACGGTAACTCCGAGTCGCCTTCATACGAGGGCCTCATGTATTTTTTCCTGCCTGAAACATCAAGGATAAAGAATTACACAATGGTATTTATAATTTAAAATATCATTAGAACAGTTTCATAGTTAATTTAAATTAAAAAAAAAAGCTTATTACATTTTTTTCAGACGTATACCATCTTTTTAAAAGACACGAAATGCGATCAATGAAATCGCGTCTTTGAAAAGTTTAAGGCTTTTAAATGAAAGGTTTCAACACACAGCTTAGATCGTTATACATACAAATTGCCAGAGTTTTACATGGAGTAATCAGAACTAATAATGTAAGTTCAATGTCACTCACAAACAGACATATGGTTATATTAATTATAGAACTGTGTTAAACATTTATTATATATATATATATCACATGCGCCAATTGGAAATAGAATTGTTATAAGGACGACATATGTATTTTTTACGTTTTACGCTACGGGCGAATATTGATTTATTTTCATGGTAAATAATAACAATAATAATCTTTATTAAAACAAAACAGCGGTCAGATAAGGATGCAATTTTATTATCATATATTATAGGTAAATGGCACACGGGACTCTTATGATGATGCCTTTATCGGAGTTGGAAAAAAAATCTTTTTTTCCAAGTGAATAAATAAAAAAGTACCCTTTCGAATACACGACGAGCTCGTTTCAATGCATATAAAACTAGTAGTGAATGCTTGCAAATTTAAAATGGAATGTACGGTGAATTCCGGAGTGAGAATTTAGGCAAGCTCGCTTCAGCCGCTTGAGGGATGTTACTTAAGGGGCACACATGTTTCCTTTTTTTTTTAATAATTTGATTTTGTAGATTAAATTGTTAAGCAGCAGGCGAGATCTATTGTCTTTCTTCGTTTATTATTTCGTTGCAGATTAAAGGTTAAATAGACAAATTTGATATACAAAATACTGAAATTTCAATAAATTTGTTAGGTAAGATACCACATATGTTCTATAATACATGGAGCATAAAAAGACACGCAAAAGTAATTACCATTCTTTTTCATTAAATATTCACAAGAAAGGAAACTTGAAGACAGGATCATAACTTTAGTAATGCAAAGCTATGCTGCCCCGATTTTTAAAATTAACCGAAAACAATATATTCAAGTTTTATTATTAAGACATTTGGAGATATCCATTTTGAAAATAACCAATCATAACCGCGCAATTTAACTGCTTCTAGGCACAGATTTGCAGTGATTGAGATGCAGATTGATTCTTCTCTAAAAAGAGAAGTCTGCATTCCCCTCTCCCCTTTCCTCACACTCATATAATTACACACCGTTAAATTCCTAATCACAGATATACGCACCCGTATCTGCAAATATATACTGTCCGGACATTAATTGTAATCTCACTTCAGCTGGCCTATAAATTGAAAAAACTAAAATTGCAATTTTTTACTGAACATATAGTTCTATGGATCATTTTTTTTTGTTAGACATTTCATATATTATTTTTTATTGCATCGGGCGTTGGAAAACAATCCTAAACGGTTTATACAAAATACGATGTGTTGTGCCCTTAAACGGAAGTGGGTCACAGCGCTCCGGCGTTGCTCCTTTAGGCGATTTCTCTCTTATTTCTCGTCGGGCTTCGGGCGCCCCCCGTCGGGGCGCTGACAAAAACGTGCATATTCTAAATTTTTTATTAAAGTCTTTACTTTTTCCGCTTTTCTGTTTATCGCGGCCTGAATTTAAAAAGCCTATTTGAATGTACTCAATGTTAAACGATTAAAAAGCGTATTAATGCGAGGAATACGAATTTTGCTGTAGAATCACGGTAAATGCATAAATACTTCATACGACATAGAGTAGTGCTGAATATAAATAATACTTAAGGGCAAATTAAAAGAAAATTATGTTCATGTCGGATTTGTTTTTTTGAGAACTTGTACTTTTGATTTTCAATATTGATATATCGTACAATCGTTCAGTTAATGGATTTCGATATTGTTTTTTTATACAAATTTGATATCTGTCAGTTTTCATTTGAAATAAACTGAGTTTACACAATACCGACATGGAAAATATAACTGAATATTAAATACAATGCTATATAAGGCTTTTTAAATACATTCAACACTAAAATATTGCTTCTGTTCAATTCTATATTGAACAGAAAAGATTTTTCATCACGCGCATTTATTAGGTTAAGTAAATTATACAGCTAATATTTTATGTTATCTTGGATTTGCCTTGGCTGGCACCGACTCCAAAAAAAAAACTAATAAAGTATTGCGAATATTTCATTAATAAGAACGTTTATGCGTTAAATTCTTTTGTAGGCTTTAGAAAAAATTGTATTAACACATCAGTTTACGAACTTTTTGAAGTCGGTTTCTGTTCGTTTTTTTTTTTGTAAAATTCAGTTTAATTTCATTTTTTTGTAGAAAATGTTATTTATTTATTGTAATAATTATCTGTAGTTCCACTACCTACTTCTTGACTCCGTCATAAGAACTTCGTTAAAAATGTACAAGACTCGTCAAAGCAAAACGAATGCGCCCAAATTCGAGTGGTCTACTAGATAACGTTGTAACGTTATTATTGTAATATTGATTACCGAGATTAATCCACTTAAACTAAGATTGGAATTTGTAGAGAAGGTCATCTCGAAACAGTCCACTAACATTATCTAGAGCGCATCCATTCTTCTAACACGATCTTAAGTCGGTTCCAACTGCTGGCATATGAATTACATTTTATCATATTTAAAATAATTTTATTACATAGGTTGTAAATTAACACTTGATATACGTTGTTTTTTTGCGAATTTACACTTTACCACTCATTCAGAAGAACGACGACCTATAAACATACGGTTTATAGTTCGTTACTGTTGTCATCATACACAGACAAATCAATACAAAACCGTTGCTGAACGAAACATCACGGTAAGAAGTCGAACCGCTTATGCCCATGAATATTTACCTTCTAAATATTCGGAAATTGTACAATAACCTTGTTCACTACGAGTTTGTTTAATAATGCTCTTAAATTCATATATAAAGATAAATTTCGTATATAGACAGGGATCTTATTGAACACGCGCACGCATAGTCCCTTAAAGGAATTCGTGTAAACTGAGTTTATGTCGATTATTATTTCCCATAAACATTTCTTACATGTAATATTTTTTTAAATGTGATAATTTTTCATATACATATTCATTAAAGTTGTAAGCCGTGTTCATGACGTTAAACTGGACAAGAGAACTTAAAGCCATTCGTTTTATAGGCAGGGTGAGCCTTTATATTGTGAATTTGTACATAATTAAGGTTTATAGGGGAGCAAATAGACCCCATGTGTCCGTCGTTGAGATCTCATAATTACCCTACCTTTCCAATGAGAACGTCGTATGAGACATTAAATAAAATTACCTTGGCGCTGAGATGTCAAAAAGAATGTATACATTAGGTCTAGAAGACGTCCCGACAAATTACTAAACTGGTACTACTATGTCTATATTATCTTGTGCAGTCCACATGGATCCTATTATGTTCTATCAAAAGCTTAAAAGCTTTGCCGCTTGGCTGCGCCGTCAGCACTTATGAATTTGATATGAAGCACGTCAGTATACATAATAAGTAAATGTTTAGCTGCAGTTCACGTTATTTAACCGTTAAATCGTCTTGGCCATGCGGCGTATTTACAATGGAATAAGACTATAGTACGACTCCCGGTGAACTTAAGAACTGACAAACCTCGTGAAAATGACTTTTTAGTGTTTTGGAAATCGAGTTTGAATAAGGGATGTTTTTTTTAATAGTGAAATGACTTTCTGTTCGTAAACTAAGTATGAATATTTTTTCACAGTGATTGAACACATGTAACAAAGGTTCCTTTCAATGGCGTTACACAACGCAACTAAAAGTGGCGCTTTAACCTTGAGCCGGTTAGAGAAGTCAATCTCCATACGAGTAGAAGTATCGTTCAAAGCTTACAAAGTACTTAACTTCGCACAATGAGTCACCTTACATTCAAATGTCTACTGTGGGTAATATGTATCGCAAAGGCCTACTGCAAGAATGTCAACAAATTAACAAACAAATGTATGTAATAAATCTATACATTGACAGTAATTTTGTTGCATGATATAGTTTTTATTTTAATAGAATTTTTGATGGTTTTTATGAATAACAATGTAGCAAAAAATTTTAATAGAGTGTGATCTCCAAAATTTTCTGCTTCATTAAAACCACGGCATCCGGAAAAAAACAATTTTTTGTAAATATTTTTTTGAAAATAGTTTAATAAAAAAATGTTTTGGCATTAAAAAAGTATTCTTAATAAAAATTAGAAATTTTCTGTTATCTATTAAAACAAATCACTATTAAAACAAATAATTTAGTATTTAATCAATTAATTTACTATTTATTTAAATAGAAGCTCTGCACATAAATATCCAAATTATCTATTAAAATAATTTACGTAGCGTTTTTCTGAAACGGTATGCACCATATCATTCTGCAACGAGAACTTATATCATTATTGTTTCTTCTTTCTATAAAGATGAATAAGCTACGTGTCATGGAATTTTAAGTCATGGATCGACAACAAAAATAATAAGACGAGACATCGGGAAGCATCGAACCAGCGATAAACAGTGCATCGGGTCAACATCTTTGAGGTTTGATGTTGCTATAGTCCATTGGCTATCTTATGCGGATACTACATAACCACACTGATGCACTCGTTGCTTATATAATACTATACATATATTTAAAATAATTATAGTCGAACTAAATTCAAAGCGAAATAATTTTCTACTTTAGTACAAACACCACCTAATTGTAAACTTGGGTTTTCAATATCGGGGTTGCAAACAAGCTATGATTAATTCATAAGCATGTTGTTGCAATACTGTTACGACAAAAACCATATAATTAATGACAGACGCAGTGTCGAACCGTATCTCCCGCGCAGAAATAAGCTCGCTGGGCTTCGGTGATTGTCAAGCCCTATATGAGTCGAATGTTCAACACAGAACCCCGACTAAATTATTATAGTAATAGAATAACATATTAATTTTCTTTGTTAGTTTATATCGCTACATTTATATGAACTATAAATCTTAAAGATGCTAATATTTATGACAGCATAGTGACTCATTGATAAATAGAAAACTTAAAATGGCTGCCTAATCGATTTTGTTTTAAATTGCACTTAAAAATGTCCAGTTGTAAGTACAGATAAAAACAAATTGTTTTCGATACATCGAAACAAACGGTTTTGATATTTTTTTTGAGGCATTTTGAGATATATATTATCAATATAATTTATTAACTTAATTTTACATAACTATTTCTTTAAAAAAATACACTTTGCTGATTTACTTTTATAGTCTCGCATTCCCTTTTCATGTAAATAGATAAGCTTTTGATATGCATAGATTAATTAAATACATACACATTTAAGCTTTACAAGTACGGATTAAATATCCGATATTTTAATAAAGATCAAGTTATATGGTCTGTCTCTAACTTAAGTGTTGTGCGTTAAGTTTTTAATTTAAAGATATTTTAAAATTTTTTAAGTGGAAATGTATTTACAATAAAATCTTTTTATAAGTATCTAATTAACCAGATGGCTTTATTATTTGTAATTTTCCTAAACACTTTTTTTCTAATTACGTTCAAAATTATTCAGGTTCAATACCAATTGAAAGCTAGTGAATTCCAATTTATAAAAATTTTAAGACGTTCTGAAAAAAAAAAACTACAATTCATGCTTGCTAGATCGAAGATCATTTAAATTACATACTTGCAATCTGTAGGTATTATTCACTTCTACAGCAGATGAATTGGCAATGAATATTGCACGACTCATAATGCGAAGCATTAAGAAGTGCTCTACGAACGAATAATTTTTTTTCCTCAATTTCGTAACTTTTTTCATCAATAACACGATTAATAATTCATGTAATTTTATTAACCTGTGCACTATTTGATAGATAATTTAATGAAGATTAATTCTATCACTGGTTCAAATCGATTTAACATAATACAATTAGAAAAAACTATCAAAATAGTCAAAAGAAATTTCCTGTCAATCAACACTTTTTCGTTCCGGACACGATAGCGAGCGTAAAATTCACTAATTTGATCCATTTTTTTAATAGCTTGAGATCCACTGTCCGGAGATTGGTATTGATTGAACTTGATTTGTGTCGTTTAATAGTTATTAACAAAAAACGAATGAACATAATGAGTCGTGCACTTTTGGATTTTCCAATTATTTTTGAATCTAGAAAGTTATATAGAAGTGTATGAATAAAAAATAGGTTAAATGTAAATACTTTTATATGTTTTCCAAAACATATAAGCACTAATATTCTTCCAAAAATTTTTATTCATTTATTCTTACAAAATGTGATACTGCACAATTCTGTCTCAATAAATAATTTGTCGATTACAGCACCGCTTTATTGGGAAAGTTATTGAATAAGGTAAAACATAAAATTTTGGTTACATTAAACAATACGTAATGCCTCACCTCAGCCCTGTCTTATTTGGCACCAGAAGCATTTTTGTTAAGTGTACCCGCTTGCAAACGGGGACAGTGACTGTGTGAGTGCACCGGCTGTTGTTAATAAGTGGAGACGACGATGAAGTGCACCGATGCGCCTTTTATGGTTATCAGCTCAGCATCAGCTAAGACGGCATAGTAACAAAATGTTTGTCCTGTCCCTATTGACAGCGATCAGCATTTATATAACAATACACATTTTGAAAATTTTTCTTGAGCGATATCTTTTGATCAGATCAACCGATTTTGATGCGGTTTGCGAGAATCGACGAAATTTTTCCGGGAGAAGTGCGGATTCGATTTTGATATCGGACAACGCATTGGAAAGTCGTTCAGAAATCTTGGAAGTACGTCGCTGCGGTTACAAGAACAGATGACAGCTGTGCGTTAGCCGAAACACAAAACAGGGACGTCCACCGATTTTGTTCGCGCCGAAGATAAATCATAGCGAGTAATAATATGGATAAAACTTGAAATTATATTCTCCTATTACTTATAAATTCGTATTATGTAATTTTGTTTATATACACGAAAGTATGGCGACAAATTCGAGCAATTGTATGTAGCTCGTGTAATATATACAACATATCTCATGTATCCATACAGTATATATTAAAGATCCAAGCTTTTGATGTTATAAACGTTTTGTATTACAGATCATTTCATGGGTCTTCATTAGGTCCCAACTATACCATACCACTAGGGCTGTAAGACTGGGCATCAAGCTTTATTGTTAAAACTTTTCAAGCCGCTGTGAGGCTTTTAACTAGGTTTAACGATTCATGTTTAGTAACTGGATTCATGTTACTAAACTTGGCCGAAGTGGTCGCCCACGCAGCTTTTACACTTGGCTAAGAAATCTAACTTTATACAATTCCTTTGCTTGATGCTAGGTGTCGTTTAATATTAACAAAACTCTCCCTAAGTAGTTAGTATCGTTGCCGGATCGTAATCACCGTGCAGCAACAATGAACTCGAAACGATATATTATTTTAAATTATCAACATCAGTAAAAACAATTATTAAACTTTATAAAATCGGTATTTTATATTTAGCTATTAGTCTGATTTCGAATAGACACTGGACTAATAGATCTACTATTAGTGTAATTTTTAAAATAAATAAAAACATTATATCTCCACCCACTTATCGTCGCGACTGTCCTGGGCTTGATCGTAATTCATTGTAAATGTCAAATGACGTACTCGTTCTCGAATACATATTAGTCAACTGGTCGACAGCGTCCTTAACCAAGGCACTGGGCACCCAAGGCCTCCGAGCGAATGTCAAAGACCTGACGTAGTCACTCCGCGAATGGGCTATGGGTTTTTTTGCAGGCATTCGCGGATGATTTCCGAATGACGCTACTCACTCTTGGGGTTTCTTAGACCCTATAAAAAAATTGAACCTTTTGTAGGATCATTCTCGTGTCCGTCTGTCGGTACCTAGGTATGTGAGAACTTATTTTCTCCGAATGTACTGAACGAAAAAAAAAATCGCGATTTGTTACATAGACAAAAATAAGCGACTTATCACAAATGCAGAGTAAATAAACGAATACCGATTTTGCGGAACCAATTAGAAAATTAAAAGAAATTTGAACAACTATCACACGATATATTAAATGAACTGGTTTGTTGTGACCACAAACATGTTTTATTAACAATTTCAAAAGGTATAGCTACAAAGATAGTAGGGAAAATATACGGAAATCCGATACTTTATCTTTTAAATAAATCAGTCCAAAATTTTGAAAAAAACTGGTTGTCTGTAAAGTCGGTTTACGGATGATAATTTTACGTGTAAGAAAACATTAATGAAAAATTGCATTCTTTTATGAATTGAATTATTATCACTGAATTATCACTATTTTGTGTAATAAAAAGGGAGTTAATTGAAAATGACAATGTTTTTAATAAATTAACATTTATTTGCACTCCTTAACTCAAATATTTTCTACTTACATTATACAGTAAAGACATAGATGCGCCACAAGCCGAACGCTTAGGCCGATCGTGCCTCTCTATTGTTCCGCGCTCTCGCTCGCACGCTCGGCTCAGGCGGAACGCGACAATGAGTCATGCTTTTCGTGCGTGCAGCCGGCGTTCATCGATTTATAAGAAGTAATCACATCAAAAAAATAATGCAGACTATAAGGCCTTACGTTTACAGAAAAATCTAAACGTAAGTCAATAAACATTTACAGAAAACGCAAAAAAACATTCGTGGAAAAAATCTATTGCTAAATTGCACAGAACTACATGATTTATAAACGGAACCCTTTTCACGCGCTTCAGAATCGCACTTGGCCGGGCTTTAATATATTTTATATGTATATATAATGGCCTGAACCAATAAAATTTAACCTGTTTTGGAGCTGTAGCAAAATATTAATGTACGTTTACTACATATTAATAGATTTAGTAGACTGAAATAGGCGTAAAGGATGTACTTATACACATTTGAACGTGGATAAGATTTGGTATTAATTTTAAAACGGCTATTCAAATATACGTCTATGCATTAATCAAATTCTTAAATATTTTGCCCCCTTGTAGAGCATAAGTAGAAAATGAAAGAATTTGTTTTCACTAGAATATAAGTTTCAATTTAAGTTCGTGGTAAGTAGACAAAAGTTGTTTATTTTCGTTTGGAAATCATTTAATTTGATTAAATGCAATTCTGTCACAAATTTTGTATTGTAATTTATTTTTTATATTTAAAAAACCAGTTGATAATCGTTTTCATTGCGTTATTTACACTCATGCTGCCCCGGTACTCGGTAACGCGTTAGTCGATCACATAAATCACTTTATTTTTTCGAAATCGACCACATTAAATCAATCTGGTTTTTAATAAACAATATCTACTTCTATATATTAACGTAACACAAAGTGGTGCATTTAGTTAGTACTCAAATAATTCAGATTTCTTCATTTTGTCACAGTAATTCGTTAATTGATAAACGGATAACCCTGTAATGAACTAGTATAATAAAATAAAGTAGGACTCCACTTGTATATCTCGAAAATTTATATTGCGTAAGAGTATGTACTGTAAATTTTTAATTCCCAATCATTTCTTTGTATCCGCCAAGTATCAGATGTTAATGGAATTGTTTGTAATTTGAAGGTAACATTTAACATTTACGACGTCGTTCACAGCCAGGATTTTTCTAGACCATCGCTTGCTGATGTGTCTAGGGCAGCGTTGATCAAAACCTATAGGGTGCATAAGATTAATCTTAGAACCATGAAATTCGGCAAGAAGAAAGGTATCACAGCACAAGTAAAGGAAAAATGTAAAAATCGTTAATTTGTGATAATTTGTCGTATGAAAAATACTTGTTTTTGTGGTTACAAACTTATGCTTACAGTCGTAGTGAAGATATATCGTAATGTAGAACGATTTATGGGAGATTTTTGTTTCACTTTCCGATGTGAAAATATAAGATTTCCAAAAAATTCGATTTTATTTTTAAAGCACAAGTTTCGTAATCGCGGGAAAATCATTTCGTCAGTTTTGTTATCGAAAATCATTTAATTTGATTGATATCGAAAAAAATCATTGAGAGCCTAGACGGATGAAGTATCTACGTATGCAATTAAATTTGTACGGAACCCTCAGAGCATGAGGCCTATCGGTACTTGACAGACTTTTTTTATCATCGTAAAGTTGAATATACACTTTTTGTTTGTTGTAGTGTTTATTTTTTCAATTTCTGTCTTCATATTACAATAACGTTAAAAGATGGTGACTATACACTGATATTTATTATATGTAAAACATTGAATGTAATCTATTTATAGAATCATGTAGTGCATATAGCGTTAGCTACACGAACTGACTTTCTATGCCTAGATGGTTCCCTTGAAGATCGCCCATGAGGCGTGTCACCCGCAGTCAGCACCCTTGCGTCCTATCGAGCCGCGTTCAGTGAAGCTGTCACGATCCTAGGGCTAACGGTACAGCCGATACAGTCATTTCTAAGGGAGGATATTTAAGAGGGTCTCGGCTCTACATTTCCCGCACGAACGTATATATGCAAAACTCACGCCTATATGCCCGAGGCGTGAGTTTTGCATATATACGTTCTACTCGACGTAAAAGCGGAAAAATTTGGAAATAACTCATATTTTTAGGGTTCCATAA
This sequence comes from Eumeta japonica, assembly GCA_005406025.1. Classification (NCBI taxonomy): domain Eukaryota; kingdom Metazoa; phylum Arthropoda; class Insecta; order Lepidoptera; family Psychidae; genus Eumeta; species Eumeta japonica. The sequence continues at coordinate 131,032 of BGZK01000156.1, forward strand.
CTAAAGGGTGCCAACGGGACCCTATTAATAAGCCTCCGCTGTCCATCCGTCCGTAAAAGGGCTGTATCTTTTGAACCGTATTAGACAGACACTTAAAATTTTCACAGTGCAATATGGCTGCTGTGACAATAAAAGATAAAAATAAAATTAAATTAAAAATGAAAGGGGGTTCCTATACAATAAACGTGTTTTTTTATAATTTTTATTTTATTAAATGTTTTTTTAAAATACGTATAGTTAAATATTGTACGGTTTTATCGAACCTTTTGTTTGAGGATCTGCATTTTGCAATCTGGCACTTGGCCAATTTTTGGAACTTAAACTTGTATAATTATATTTGTGAATAAGCAGTAAGTTTAGAATTTATAAAAGATTAAAGTTGAGGAAGCGAGTTGAAAAAAAAATCTGAATACGGCGCCTTATTTAATAAAATTCTTAAGGCACAGCAAGCCCCGGTTGTTACAAGACAGTAATTTACACGTGGTTTTAGTTTGGTTATGTGTGAAACATAAATAAACATATTATCATTTCCTTATATGATATGCCAAAATATAATAACATACTTTATTATATTTTCCATATGCGTTTATTCCATAAGCTTTTATTCTACTTAAAATAAATGTATAAATCAAGTGTACATAATAAAATTAATCTAGGTTTGTTATTAGTTACATATTTTGTGTTATCAATGCAACAATAAAACTTTGAAAAATCGTTAAATGTTTGCTAAAATATCACTTCAAGGACGCGAGTGTACAAACCTTATCAACATTTTTGAACTAATCTTCTGTATAATTACGAATTTGTTTATAATATCCCTACCTGTAATTAGCTCACACATAAAAATGTTTATAGTTGAGCCAAGAAATTGTTCTAGAAGACCGTTAATATTTCGAATAAAGCAAAAAAGATCTTGGACTTAGGCAAAATCAATATCTTACTGGGTTCAAATCATACGTAGCAAATGAATATAAATAATCATTTATTTATATTCATTTGCTACGTATCTCTTCTGTGTGTACATCTCCCCGATGCTATGTGAGATGTTAGGTTACTGTTACTAAATAAGTGTCCGCACGAGTGATCTTATTTGAAAGAATCTCTTTGATAGGTAACAACAACCTAATAATTTTTCTCTGTAAGGTGAGAGTGTACAAATTTCTCAATACTACAATACAATACTACAACAAGCATAATGTTATTAATTTAATTTTTATAAAATTCCATTATATAATTAGGCATAATTGCACTAAACATAATTATGAACATATAATGTATATGTTCAGTACTATTAAGCATAGGTTCATACTAGCTCCTTTGTAAATTTTAATTAAGCAATCATATTATTTTATTATTTAAACTAGCGTTTCGACCGTGCCTTCGCCCGCGTGTGGAAATGGAATATATTCTAAGTTCGCTTTATGTTGATCGATCTCGCTGCCAACGCCAGTATCGTCCCTATTTTAAATTCTAGTTGCCGTGCTGCAGTGAATTCTGTAAACTTTAAACCGCTCAATCGATATTGTTGATATCAAAATTACGTAGAGGGCGCGCGACGGCAAATATTCCGGCTCTGACGTGATTTTGACGTCGTAACGACATCGACTGAGCGGTTTTAAGTTTACATAATTGACTGCCGTTCCTGATTTCGATGCCGGTCACGGCTCTCCATTCTAATCCCGGCCCTGCACTTAATTTCAACAGTGGTCTTTGCTCTCGATTCTGCTCCATTTATACAAAGTCGGATAAATGCTGGTTGGTATCAAAATAAAATATACGTTATATTACCGGGGGAATAGTATAGATTTCTATGAGCTAAAGAGTTTTCAAGGTAGGTGTAGTGGGTTCGTTCAATAGTACATCGAGGACGGAGACGAAAACAAATGCTGGTAGGTGCAATGAAAACACGCGCGTATCTGAATTCAAGATTGTGTTTATAGACAGTTTTTCGAGTTTTGAATATATAGGAGAGAATAGAGAACGTGTAAGATTTGCATGACGAAAGCACAAACATACAAATGAACATCCTTTCGTATTTGCAATACGTAAGGACCGTGGGGATCTTATTTCTTGCTTAAATGCCCCTCATTCTCTTCGTATTCTCTCTCCCTTTTGCTTTCTCCCCTCATCCCTTCCTCTTTCTCTCGATCCATTCCATCTGCCTCCCCTTTAACTTTATCACTTATCGTTCCTATTTCTATCAATCCATATCCATCTCGCCCTCCCCTTTGACTCCATATCACCTTATCTCGTTCCTTTTCTCTCAATCCATATCCATCTCGCCCTCCCCTTTGACTCCATATCACCTTATCTCGTTCCTTTTTCTCTCAATCCATATCCATCTCGCCCTCCCCTTTAACTCCATATCACCTTATCTCGTTCCTATTTCTCTCAATCCATATCCATCTCGCCCTCCCCTTTGACTCCATATCACCTTATCTCGTTCCTCTTTCTCTCAATCCATTATACTCTCACTCTACCATCTCTCTCCCCTTCCTTTTCTTTCTTCAAACAAAACGAGCAAATAAATGTAATCAAATATACAAAACGAATTAATTCTTAATTTTTTGGTTACAGAGAGATATTGAAAGAACACGAAACATTTCATGTGACGATTAGTTTCATTAATATGACATGCAATGGCATAACCAATTCATTAAATAACTGTCGAGTAATAAGAAAACAGACACACACGGAAATAGACATATGTTAACTTGAAGCTTACGTGTTTTATATTAATACACTAATTTTAACAAAGTTGACATTTACAACCGTTGCCGAATTAAAAAAAATGTGTACAGACAAATAAAAGATAGAGAAACGAAAAGTGACCAAGGTCACTATGCTACGGTTAAGGTTATGGTTATGAAGATAGCCCAGAATCTGAGCTATCTTCATAACAAAATTCACCAAAATCGGTTTAGTGGTTAGCTGTGAAAACGTAACACACAACTAAACAGTGCGAGTTAATCACTTTTACTTTTATACCATTAGAACTGATATAAGATAATGTGGCGTCTGCCAGTATTAATCATTTTCGGTTTCCGTCGTGTTTGATTGTAATTACTAGTTATACACTACCCAAATGGGATGTGTCATGAAATTGTTTATTTCTGATTGCTTAAGTAACTCAAAAGAGATGGTTATCATAGAATGCTGATATTTAGTAACTATCTAGGTCATTTTTGTGAACTAACAATTTCTACATCTACAATCTGACATGTCTAGAGTTAAAAAGATGCCTAAATTGTTATGTAAAATGAATATGCCTGTAATTACTATGTCAATTGTTTGTGTCACGAGCAATATATACAATTACATAAGAAAAGAGGCACTGTTTTATATTTAAAGTGATTAATATATAAACAAAATGTATTACAATAAACACGCGCGTCGATAGGTGATAAACTATACCTACACTCATTTCTTTGCTAATCTTATTTTATTATAGCAGAGAATTGCTATTAAATAAATGAACGCGTAAACATCCCGGCGGGTCAAGAACCTTCAAACATTTTCCTGTTCTGATATATTTGTATCGTTGGTAGTTAGTTCGCCGCAAAATATTGGCTGCTCCGTGAAAATGATGATTGTTAGAAAGTTGTCATATTGTAAGCGAGGCATTGTTCGTGGAATTATGTGATTGTATACGCGAATTATGGCATCGCCGGCGCCCGCGATGTCATAATTCGGGTATACTGATGCATGACTTCCGGCAATCTTTTTATTTCAGATTGAAGGTGTTGGAATCGTGAGAGCCCTCGACGCTGCTAGGGACCAATTGTACCGATGCGATTACCAAACATGGGACCGAAGGTTTAAAATGCAGTACAACGCACGAAACTTTGCCGCTCTGAATCGCCTGCGAATGATGTAGTTCGCAGGTGTTACGCTCATCGACCCTTCCTTCTTCTCACCCGCGTTCCTATTTTAAGACATTGCGACGCTTTCGTGACGAACTTCACAGCGAAAGAGTGTGTTATACTGTACCCTCCAAGGCAAGACTCCAGTTACATTACTCAAAACAACAAAGATATTAATTACATTTGATTAAGGCTGACGCCATGTTAATTTTTTTTCTTTATGTTCAAATTTGCCTAAATGAATTGGTAATTGCCTATTTTTTTTTTCTATAGCTTGAACCTCACAACCTAAAGACAGTAATTGTTATATACAAAACCAAATGAAACTAAAAAACAATTAAATTTAGGAATATTAAAGAGAATTTTGTAAACAGATTGATCTATCTTTTTATTGGAACGAAATAACACCGATCGTGTAACAAAGCTCCATTCGGCAATAGGATAGGACGAGCTCGTCGTGACTGCAACTCGAAATACCGCATTACACGTTTATTTATTTCATCGCATCGATCCATTTGTGCCTTTCGAATGTATCTACTGGATAAGATTCTGTTGTATACCTTAAGTTAATTATAATACATTAGTGCCGGCTTCTCGTGATTTGAATTATAGATCAGCCGAGGAATCGCAGCGCTAACTTAGGACATTATTGTGGCGCTACTCCTCATAGGAGAGCCGCTAGAGACTAAAGAAACTAAATTCAGCTTTTTGTTTTTAATTAATTCTAAGAAGGGTGTTGCTGATTGAAAATGCTGACAAGTCGATAACACCATATGAGCCGTAGTTCATAAAAAAAAAAAATAGGTAATTACGATATAACCGGCCATTTTTAAGGATATTTATATTGATCAAGATCAAGGATGCGTTCACAAAAACAATCTCATAATACACCACGATTTTATTACAGTGGAATGGCTGTCATCGTCGATAGTACGTGATTGTTGTTATTGACTAATTTCAAGTTGCAACAAGCGGGACCCCGTCTCCGACATCCCAGGTTCCGTACCGACCGACGAAACGATGTGAGTTTTGTAATCGTACTAAGCTTAACTCAAACACGTATTGCATTAATCTTTATTAATTATAAATTTGAAAAAAAATGATCTAAAGCAATGTGGAGACGATTATATATACTGAGCGAAAGGGCCGTGATTTGACCGTTACTACTGGCAACGGAAAATTGTGGATATCTAGAAAATTAGTGAACAGATTTTGATCAAAATAATTTTTAATAAGCTTATATACTTTTTTTAGTTTCTTAAAACGCTTGCCTGAAAAGTTAAAAGTAGAAGGAAACAAAGCAACTTTGAAGAATAATAAATCAGAAAATATGTACCACGAGAAAAACTTATTTAGAAACTTTTAAATAACTATTCAATGACACTCCGACGATACTGTGTGAAGTATTCCCAAATTTTAAATTATAATTTTATCGCATATTTCTTGCATAAATTCATCGAAAATTGATGAAAAACTAGAGGAGTTACGAGGCTGTGACATTACGTAAGAACAGACCTATCGTCAGAATGAAACTATAGAAATGCCTTTTTGGTGTTTGACTACGGAACCCTATAAAAGTATGTGCTTGAGATTTAGCGTCCGTTTTGTAAGGTATTAACGATATGACATATTATTACATTGTATTTTCATTATGTTTTTTGAAATTCCGTACTTTACCGTCTTTAGGATATAAATGGTATAATAGGTAAATAAGCGAAAATAATAAGAGTCATTGTCGTTATACATATGAAAAATAAATATAATAACAGAAGCTGTCACGAAAAGTTAACTTATTTTCCTTAATTATTTTTTACTGTAAATTTTATTTTGTTATTATACGCGATTATTTGTAAATACTATTTATTTTAAAATACATGTAAAGATTTTAAGGTAGGTTTCCAAATATTGCAATCAGAAATGGTTATCGCGTGCAAACGGGTAGATCCCTGCATTTCGTCACTTGGTATATTTAAGTGTCTACTTCTCGCCGATCTGTTTGTGGTACAAAGAAATTGAGGTACATCAAATTCGCAAATAAAATACTTTGTAGATATCGCTGGTACCCCAACCTGGTACAATTGTAATTCCAATGAACATATTTAAAAATGGAGCGGTAAAAGGAAAAGTCACATAAATGGAATAAATACATAGTAAATAATAGTGCCTGCCCAACCGAGCTTTATTCGGCATCTCTCTTGTTTTCCGTGGGAATGTGGGAATATACATGATACCTCCCACAGGAAAACTTCCTCGAGATCGTTTCCAAAAATAAATGTCGAATACGTAATATACGTACGCGAAATATGTATAAAAAATTAACCTGCTGTCTACTTTCACGCTGATAGTGGTATGTGGTGCTATCTGTTGTTGACGACGTCACGTTGAACCTGCTTGTACCACGGGACTATATCAACAATGCAACCACACCGAAATTCTTCAATATGATGCAACACTGCAAAATATTTTTAACAGAGTTTTTGTGATGAGGGGATCTATATACACGAACTTAAAGAGTAAAACGTTATCAAAACACAGAATATGGTGGGCTATGTATATATAGGGCTATATATATATAAGAGAAACGCCACTGACTAACTGACTCATCATAAGACCTCCGAAACTATAGATCCGGTGGACTTGAACTTTGGCATAAGTAATCTTTTCTGGATGTAAACGCTCATCAAGATCGGATTTCAGGCCAATCCTATTAAAAAAAAAACATTCTTTTACCGTCACATATACTAGCCCCCTACGCCCTATCTTTGTAATGCCTACGCGTTCGGGGCTGCGGGCAAAAACTAGTATATATTACATGTGGTAGAGCTATCTTGTGTTTAACTCGACTGTAACAAGAAAATGGGTCGGCTCGTCCGGACAGATACCACACTCTCACGGAATACAGACGCGAAGCAACCGTTTGCGCTGTTGCATTTCGTCCGGGAACTGAGAGTTCTGGTGGTGCATCCTCTCTCCATCAGCCCTTCATCGAATATTCTATTCCTAGCCAAGAGGACGGCAAAGCATCGGTGACCCCTCTGACTATGCGAGTGTCCATGGCAGTCGGTGACCGCCTTTAACCACCTGACAAAAGATCGTCGGAATCCTGAGTGCCGTTTCCGAGATACCAGTGCGTAAATTTATATACATACAAGAATTCGTTCACTTACGAGTAATAATATGTCGGTAAACGTGCGTAGCGTATTCGGGTCGAATGCCGAAAGCGTTGTTCGTTTACGATGACGTCGAGTTCGCGGCACACGGGCGACGCCGGCGTGCCGCGCGCCGCTGCGGTTTTGTGAAAATTCCAGTTTTCACAACGAGCCATGGCAATATCCACCTCGACTTGAGAAATATTAGTATGCAGTATACTGCTAACGGCAGCGCGATGTGACAGCCTACAGGGGCGCGGTCGGTTACAGGCGCAGAGTAAGCTATTTAAACAGCCGAAAAAAGAAGAATCTTTTTTAGGCTGTTTAAATAGCTTACTCTATTTCTAGAACGGATACAGATTTCGCGTTCATTCATATCTAAACGAGCTACGTACACATCCGTAATCAGTATGATACCGGTACGGTATGATTCATACCGTACATACTTCTGTAGAAATATTAAGATTTATTCGTTGTCTCTAATTAGAAGGAACAGTGTCTCTGTCTACCCTTCTAGAAAATAGGTGTGAGTTATATTATTATTATAGAAAAATTATTCCATAATATAAAGAGTTTCTATATATTGATTAACCTATGACATAAATAATGCCATGATGAATATGATGTAATTTCTATTGAGATCTTGACCAATTAGAAAAGTTACACCACGCGAACGAAAAGAACGAAAACAAAAGAAAGAGAACGAAAATTTTTTAGTATTTTATATAAAGTCAAGATAATTGTTTATTCATATTTCGTTTACATTTAATTATAATATAATTCTATGCAGTTTTGTTCAACGACTTGTCGACATTTTGTAGGTAGTGACATAATCCCATTGTTGTAAAAATTTTAGGATTTCTGATTAAAAAACTTCTTAAGTAAATTCATGAAGTACATCCTTAGTGCTTATTGATAGCTGACGCGCGCATGATGCGTTCCATTTCCCGCCCGTTCCGTTATTTGAGCCTCGCACGGAGCGTACGCACGGCGATATTGATCCAGCTACGGATCCACCCGTCCGCGCGCAGTCAACGACCGGACGCGCGGTTTTATAGGTTTAGGTATTTTGTTATAAAGTGTTACGTTTACGATAATGACGTTTTTGAAGCTAAGATTGCGTGTGATTAATAGTGAAGAGTTTTATAACAATGTCTTTCACTGCTATCGGACGGAATATCGATGACATAGTTGATCAGATGTATCTATCCCTCAACAAAATCAATAATTTTGACAGTCGTCTCTTGAAGTTAACCTAGCACTACCTAAAGAATATAGAAGAGACCGGGACAGGTAAAAATTTGATGGTGCAAGGTCAGAGAATTTGCCGATCTTGCTCTACTTATTCTAAAATGGCATCGACTTTATTCGTAACAGATCGACTAGAGCGGGGCTGGTTCATGTTTTACATCAAAATTACCGGACTGAAAACGCTCGAACCAGTTTTATGCTAATCTTAGCGACACTGAATTAGGTCCATAAACGTCACAATTTTTTTTCAGGGCTTGTGTCGCATTTTACCCTTTTTTTAAATAAAAATTCGAATTCATATATTCGATACATATTGAATTTTTAAGTTCAATACATGTGATTCATTTTGGGGGACAGAACACCAACAGAAAATTGGCGGCATACCATTTTCACTTTTTATTTTTCTTTCTTTTAACATGTTATCTATTTAATATAGCACAACCAAAGAGATTTTATTACAAATTTTCACTTATAAAATACAAAAAAACTTATGATACGAATATAAAAAAAACATTTAATATGAATACATTAAATGTTTTTTAATTACATATATTAAACGTTTGAGCTAAATAACGAACTGATTTGTTTTATATAATATCGTTTTGTCACGTTTTATCTGCCCCATTCATGAGGCACGCGCTTCCACGACTTTCGAAATAAGAAGGGCGAAATAAGAAGGTGGAAGGGTGTCCACGACCTTCTCATCGCACCATCAGGTGTATGGCCTTCGGTCTCACTCGCGCTGGTCCAGTGAGGAGTGCTGGTGCCTCGTTATCGGTGTGATGACGTCCGCGACGGGTTTCTTAAGATACTCCGCTAGGTACGGAGTATATAATTTGAGTTACTATTGTATAATATATCACCTTTATATTGCATGGAGTGATATTTTATTGGAAATCGACAGTAAAGTTTATATGTAGAAGACCGTCTTTATAATATGTTAATAAGATTTCTTATTTGTGGAAAAACGATTTGTAAAATAAAAAGGGGATTGATGAGTGTAATCTACATTTTAATTACAACGTTAAATGCTTTGAAGTCTTCATTATACGTTTGTTAATTGTTGTTTTTGAGTCCAATGTTTGTTTATTTATAAAACGCATTTATAATGTATAATTGAAATTCGAGACTAACTTGTATTCAATATTTTATTAGAACAATATAACTGTAATGAAACTGTAACTCATATTAAATATTTTATTAGAATAATGATTTTATTTCCATTGTCAATAAATTAGTTTAATCTGTTTTATTTTTATCTAACGGATACAGACTTAATTTTTTTCGAGGTATAAATATTTTTAACTTTACAAAATTTTTGTTTAGAATTGAATGGAAATGCATTCACGAACTTCCCTTTAACAATACAAATATTTTTTGCGGAGAGTACAATACTTTTTAAAATTTACGATAAAATGCACACAAAAGTGTCTCTCCAAGTTTGCTATCCACTATTGCCTTACGCCGTCTCCTCAGGAGACAATCCTATTAGTTTTTATTTTATTTACATATTATTACTATTTTTATATACTAGTATTAATCAACTGCTAAATCATTTGCGTTTTGAACAGTCTCAACAATCATCAAATGTGTTGATGTGTGTTGTGTTGAAACATCAAATTTGCAACAAATTTTGTTGACGCAAATCGATACTCAAAAACGGATCGAGTCGTCCGAATTTACCGTATTCGACGCCTTTTGTTGCCTAAATTACGGCAGTTGTCGTTTCGTATGGAAAACGGAACAAGAAAAAAATTAAATGTACAGACGTACGGTAGTCATTACCGTATTTTAAAATACGGTAATCAGTGTGCACGGTGTTGACCTTTTCGACGGTCGGTCATTAAAGGCCATTAGAAGATGAACGTCATATCTCATTAAATTATCCTTGGGCATCGTGATTATATAGTTTTTATCTATACCCTTTGAATTTGTTCAAACTTTTGACAGATCCTATTGAGGAACATAACGCGCGTTACTTGTTTCTATATCCGGTCTCTATTTACGGAGGGAATACGCGATTTTATTAGGATTTATGCTGGATTTTTGTATCTCATTTGATCGGCTGGTATAATATTCTTTATTTCAGAAGATGTAATGGTAAGAACTTTACGTTTGGAAGATGTAGTTACTAGAGTAGAGAAAGGAAGGTTGCATTGGTTTCGCCATCTGGAGATGGTGAATGAAAGTAGACTGACAAAACTTTATAGAGCGAACGTGTGTGATGAGAAAGTCGACAAGGATCGCTCTAAGATACCTTATGCAGACCAAATTGGTGACATATTAAAGAGGGCCATGTTTTCAGCACCCGAAACCGACAGCTTGCATGAAAAGATTGATGCCTGTCAGTGAAACAAGAGGTGTGTGCACGGATTGTACCATGGGGAAATCTGTGATTTCTGGCAACCATTTCACGTAATAAGGGTGAATATAAAAAAAAGGATAACAAAAAAATATTTATTCATTCTCCATTAAGTAGGTTTACGCTTTTGCTGTTAATTTTTCTCATTCTGCAGATACATTCGACAGCTGCAAAGTGATGAATTTAGAAGAGAGCTCGAAGAGTATTCAAGTAATTTGATTTGTAAAAAATTACAGTAGTAGTGAATAAAGCATACAAATATAAATTTCGATGAAAACATTTGACGACATACGTGAAATGAGATTTTTTTCGTGTTGGTTTACTAGTCGGACTGTATATAACAATCCAGCAATATTTTTTAGTTATTTTATTTTCATTTCATACAAAACGTAAGTCGTAAAGAATTTTTAGGGCCGTGAATTTGATTAAAACAATAAATTCTATACATGGCAAAGACAAACATTTGTGTAATTTACTCTTTATTTAAATACAATAATTTACGTATAGTTTATGGTAAACTAAAACGTAACAATTCGCCACACTGATTTAATAAACAATTTCGCCCGTACGCTTGAACAAATATATCAATTTAATTCTTTAGTAGTATTTTGTGTAACAAATTCAATATGGTACAATTTTATTGTACTAAAATAAAATTAAAACGAACAGATACTTAATAACAAGTTTCTTGTGCCTATATCAAAATACCACTTATAGCATAATAATTATAGATATTTATAAACAAAAAAAAATGTGAGTGAGACGGGATGAGGGTGGGGTAAATTATTATTGGATTGGATATGGGCTAAGTCGACGGACTTGAGAATCTCATGCTTGAATTATTAATAATTAATTATTATTTCGAACTATGTGAACAGTGTAATCAATAATCACTTTGTTTGTTGAGTGACAGGCATTGATCAACTAAAATCATCTCGTGAGAAAGCCGCGTTAATTTTAGGTTTCAAAACAATATGAGCAAGATCTTCGATTACTCCATCAAACATGACATTTGCTTATGAATATTTAAAATGCACGACATATCACATAGCCGTTAGCTTTGTTACTCCATTTTTATGACATGTTTACGTCGTCTGTCGAATTAAGTGGGTCGTTTATTACCTGAGTTAAAACAGTTCAGTTTTATGTTCGTTATTTCGCATGAACTTAGCTCTTCGTCTGGTGTCGAATTTGTCAACATTATCATTTGTTAATGTTGACGATGTCGAATAGCCCTTACATGGTTTTATTCATATGTAAGTAACTTTTAAATGTTTTTTTATATATTTCATAGGTGTTTAGAAATAACTGAAAAGTGGACTCTCATAAGTTTGGCGAATCTGGGAGGAGGCCTATCTCGGCCCTTTGCTCAGGTCAAATCTCAAATACTTTTCAAATAGTCAAATCCCAAATATAAGTCTTGAAATGTGTTCGATGACTAGAAGGAACCAACAAATAATACTTATAACAGGTTCGATCCTGATTTGTTTAATGTTGTTAGATTTGCCTTGTACTGAGAAATTTCTGCTGTATCTTCGTGACAGTAGAATGGGGTTTGTACAACTCGAGTCTAATAACGTAATTAAAAAGTTACTTTTACCACAGAAAAGCCACTAAATATAACTTTTGGAAGTAAAATGTCGTTTTAGGGCCACTTTGGTCTGACCTACCGGTACAAATGCAGCGCAGTCTCTTTATTTCTTCATATGAACTGTAATTGGGTCATTTTCATGTCAAATCAGCATAATGTTGGATCGATCCCTTTTAATTTTCAAAATTTTCGAGTCTAGTTTTGTGAAAAGCTTCGCTCTATCGTATAATAAACTCCTGCTGAATGAATAAAGATTTTTTACGAAGTTATATACATAATTAAAAATTTCCAGTTTTTTTATTAACTCGAAAATCGTTATAAATACAGATTTATTTAGGGGGTTAGTATTATTTAGGTAATTATGTATATGATAATTTCAAGTTTCTTCGTATATAACAATATTGGAGAGAATACCTATTTATTTTAACTTTGTATTTAAGAGCATCCGACAAAAGGATTTTGAAGTGTGGTAAGATTGTCCATTTTTTGAAAACACAAAAAAAATGCTTATCAATATACATTATTTTAAGATCAGTGTATCGAGATTTGTGTAATATGAAACAAGAAACGAAAATCTAAAAATATTTAGTATGTGAATATTTTTACATAGATCAAAACATAAGACAATTTTATTTTTATGATAATTATGAATATGAATATAAATTATATTCGCATAATTCCAATAATAATATTGAAATAAATACACAATGTTCAGTATTTTAACCCAGCTGGTGCCAATAGTGTATTTGGAGCTTGAGTGAAAAACAACTTTCCTGTTTTCGACCAATTCACGGAGAACTTTTTCTTCAAGGGTATTTTATTTTAAAGCAGCTATCATGTTTATGGCATTGTCGTCCTCACTTTAATATACAAATATGTATATATATTTGTAAATTATATACAAATTTGTATTATATCAACTTGGGACCAGATTGTGATGTATCCATTTCCGAAGACATTATTAGTATTAACCTATTTTATTTGTATTTACTCAACAGCCGTTATTTATTCTTTGTATTTATTAACCCCACCATAACTCCGAGTTCTGGATATATTTTTTAATATTATGATTACATGATAAATTATAAATTAATTATAATTTTAACTAAGGGACCTTTATGACCCCTTAAATATGCATAAAAGGCTTAAATATGAATAAAACAGGGTGCGCGGTTAACAGGGTTACGAATTCTGTATTAAAATAAGTAATGCAAAAGACAAAAATTACGGTCTGTTGTAGTTGTATAAATGGAATGCACAATTGTGGTGTAACCTAATTAAATTTTCATTTACTTTTAATTTTTTGAATATCAACAATTTGGCTAAAATTATTATTAGTACATATTTACAATTCAAAGTGTTTTTGGATTACGTTTTTCTATAGTGATACCGTAGATTTTTACATGTCACTAAATAAAAACCATCTAATTATTACTTTCTTTTGCTTCAAAAATTAGGAAATATAAAATAAAACAAAAAGTGTAATGAAATTGTATCTTTCGCTATATAAGTATATAGTCGTATATACCGTAGTCTTTTAAAGGTTTTACTCGCTTTATTATAGGGCAGTGCCATTTGATTCTACGTGTATTTATGTAGAGTGCGGTTTGGCATTTGCGTAGTAAGCCATGTGACTACAAAAGCCCTTAATTGTTCTCAAAGAACTGTGGCGGACGCACAATAAAATTATTCCACAGGTGTTGCTTTTTATACCTTTTTGGGATGCTATGTTGATAACTTAGTAACAAACAAGAAAACCGAATTCGATGATGATTCTATTTCGGCTTGTTTATTTATAGCTAACGTACCTATCGATGTTTCTCATACGAAATATATTTTCTTATGAAAAACATCGATATAGTAACTGATTTCGTGATTAATATTTCTAACGAATGCTTCAGTCAGGTCTCTTATATACTACTTTCAATAATGATATTAAAAGATATAAATAAGTATAAGCAAATGAATAGGTCAGTGTCATTCTTTACAATATTCTTTATGAAACATTTATTAGTGTCAAAGTGTGCTGTCAAATTTACATGTTTAGATAAACTTTGCAGTCACGGCATGCAAGTTCGCCATTTTGTTTGATGTTCCAGTTTCAAAATGGCCGTACTACGGCAAATGTTTGCGCACGCTCTGTACACTTTGTGCAATTCTGTCAGACTCGTCCGTCCGTGTGCTCTGACAAAATATTGGCAGCTTAAACCTTTTTAATGTCATGGAGTCAAAGTAATTAAGAGTCCATTATTACGTAAAACTATGCGTCGAAAATAAATTAAGCCTATGGGCTATTTAAGGATTAGACTTTTAAATTACCTAATGAATGCTTTTAAGTAATGATTGTACGGGGTCATAGTTCACATTTTCAATGGTTCAATCTCGAGGAACAAAAACGTCATTTTCGAGATGTGAACATTACAGATTGCAAAGTACTGAAGATGCAGTGTAATAAATAGAGTTCAATTAAAATGTTAATATACACGCATAAAATATTTATAAAATTATAATAAAATATTGGGCTTGATCCAGAAATATACTTATAAAATTATGGAGAGAAAATTGTTGTGAAAGCATTGCGTTTGATTCTGGAAATAGTGAAAAACGTTTTAAAATGAAAAACTACTGGATCCAGGTGTGTATTGAATGGATACAAATTGCGGTAAAAATTGAGAAAAGAATATGCAAACACGAAAACGAAAAAAGGTTTATATCTTTTGTTTTGTCCAATATTTAAACCATTTTGAACAAAAAAAATTGTAAAAACTGCTGTTTTCATTTACGTGTGACCGCCTGTGACACGGTCAGGGGGGGGGGGAGGGGGAGGGTCAAAAAGCTTATAAAAGAAAATATTTTAGCAATACACAATTGTGTGTTGTTTAAAAATTTGTGATAACCCTATAAGCTTACATTAATTCTTTGGTTTTCGTTTTACCTTTGCTCATAATGTAATCCGTCTCGAATTCACTGCAGCATTTTATTATACATAAAATAAAACGTACAAAGGTTCGCAAATACTAAATTGAAGAGTCCCAACTAATAGACATTGAAAAATAATTTCGTCTAGTATTACTTTCTAATTCTTTCTGTTATCTCTCTTTTTAATTCATATGTCTTTTAAGTGTAAATTACAGGAAAAAGTAAAATAAAAAACTAGAATAGAACTCAATTGTAATTCTCAGTATCAAGCATTTATAACTGATGATCAGAAGTTTAAGAATGAGAATTAAGTTTCTTGTTTCAATTATTTGGTTCAACAAATTAAATTTTTTATACGATTACTTTGATTTCCATTCGAAGTTCGATTTTGTATACCCGTAAATCGAAGTTAAATTGATTTTAAAAAGAATTGGATAAACATTGAATTCTGGAAAAATTTATATTTAGCAATGGTTCTGCATCTTTGAAGGTTTGTTGTATTTTTTATTTTATTTTAGTCATCTCACTTATGGTTGAAGAGACTGTTTGAAATTTATGCTTTAACCTAAGTTGTGTAATTGATGAGTGTTAGTGAATCACGTTAATTTTTATCGATAATAAAAAAGTCTATAATTTATCAAATTATCATAATCAAACTACAATCTGGATATGCCGCGACTACAATTTCTCTTTCCTCACAAAACTCATATTCCTAAAGTTGGACCTCTTCTAATATGATAGTTCAAATTCTTTAAGAAAATGTTCATGTATTCTTCGGCAATAAAACTACATTTGTGAAGTTCTCTAAATTAAAATAAGGATTAAATCTCGGATTGAAAGTCACAAAATTTAAAATGTTTCTATATACATTCGTTTTTGCGTTCTAAACACTTGTTAAAGTTTCATATAAATTCGCGTCCACGTGTCAAGGTATAAAATTCGAAGGTAACTAAAATCGATTTCTTATAAATATGTCGTTTATTATGCATTTTATGCCATAAAAGGCTGTTATGAAATATGAGAATCATAAAATTTGCTATAATCTTAGTCTGATACATTTTTTTTAATTTGCATATACAAGAGTGAATCTGAAAGTTTTTAGAAAATCAAAACTCTCGGCAAACTAGGAAGTTATATTTATTGTTTTTCAAAATAGTGTCCGTTTAAATTAATACGTCAATGGATTCGATGGGACCACTGAGATGAACACTGCCCACTCGCACTTAGAGGTCACTTTGACGGCCTTTTATATACAGCCACTCTTTCCTCGACATCCATAAATCATTTTCTTTGAAGTTTTCTTTTATTTTGGAAATAAATAAAATGCACATGGCTCAAGATCAAGCTGTAAGGCGGGTGAGTCAGTATTTTTACACCTTAACAGTTAATTATTTGTTTGGCGGTAAGTGGTGATGCGGTGACATGATGAAGGAGAAACCTACTCCGAGGTTGTTTTTCCCAAACCTTTTCTAAACCAAAAGGCAAACAATTTTTAGTGTGTCAATCTGTATAGTGACTGATTTTTTATTTTCTAAAACGATTTTTGCTTAATGACCTGTCATTCCGAAAAAAGAAGCTACCATATTTTTGCCGTATCTTCGACCTTGTTTTACTTTAGTAGGCAACTCGTCGAAAAAAACACGCAATTTCTTACGTAATACTCAGTCAGCTTAGTGTGACCACCTTTGAACTTGTTAAACCAGTTATAAACAGTGGCAAGGGATGGAACTTCATCAACATACATAATAAGGTTGCTATAAAGCTCAATTTTTTAAACTGAAATATGTTTTTTTATGTTACAGTTCCTAAGTGGTCAGTTCTGAAAATTTTAAGTGTCACCTACGTATTATGGTAATACCTTTGAATGCTACAATATGCATAATTTCCTTGAATATGTATATTATTTAATCGAAATATTATTGTTAATAGATGTATAGAATTATGAATATGTTTAAAATAAGTTATAGGATTATCATGCAAAATAATTTCATAAAAACTTAGGCAAAAAAAGATTAATTAAACTCGGTGCGTCATGAAGTTAGTGAGGAATCTTTTTTTATAATAAAGGAATAAAATTGCAATGTTCGCTTTAAATTTTTATGATGATTTAAGAGGCATATGTGTGTCTAAGAATGCATAAAACAGGGTTGCTGGTTTAACGAAGTCTGTCATAAATTAATACGAAAGACAAAAACCATAATTTGTTCTGGAAAAGATACGGTATAAAGCACAAGTAAGTCATTTTTCTTAAATGTGTCTTGACTATTGTAAAATATTTAAATTTCATCATTTTAATTAATATTTTCATATTTTCCACATTTAGAACAAGTCAAAATGCTTTTTCATTTCGTCATTCACTAATGTTAGTAACATTTAGTTATATTGCAGTGCGTGTTACTTATCGTTGATCGCATGTAAACAAATATTACTGTCAAGTCATTAGCTTTTTTCATATCGAAGTTTTCAATATGAAATCAGAAAAGTTGTTAAGCTAAATTGTATCTTCCGTAACGTTTGCATATGGTCGGATATCCCGTCACATTCCAACGTTCGACTCGTTTTCATATAGCACAGCGCTATTTCATTCTCTACACGAGAGGAGATTGACATTCACGTAGTAAATGACTACGAAACCCCCTCAAAACTATTTTATGGAGATGCGACATAAACATGTTTACGTTTGCAAGAAATGTTGTTGTTATAATATGAATAAAGTAAAGTAATACAGTGGAATCTCAATAACTCAAATTCAAGGGAGATGCAAAAAAAAATCGATTTAACGAGTTTTCGACTTAACAAGAACTTCGAGATACATATGACTGTGTCGACAAGGAACAAACATAACGTTCGCAGCTGTGTTACTTAGAAAGTTTCATGAATGTATTCATTCATTGCACGTGTACAAGACAAAAACAATAGGTTAGAAGCCCCGAACCCGAACATTCATTTTGGAATTTATTGCTATTATTTCGGGGAATTCCAAGTAAGACGTCATTATATTTAACCAACTATGACTTACGGAGTCTCCTTTTTGAAATTCGAGTTATAGAGTATAAACATGTATTATCAATACTTCGTAGGGAAATAACATTTTGTTCGAGTTACAAAGTCTAAATAATTCGAGATACCGCGTATTTAGGGGTTCATCGGAAGGGAATGGCATTTTTTTTTTGAATTACTGAAGATTTCGACTTAACGAGGTTGGAGTTATTGAGATTCCACTGTAGCATGTACTTTCAACAAAAGATTTGACTAATGAAAGAGGTGTTGTTTCCTTCCGTTAAACTCTGTGATTTAATTGTAACAGAAAACTAAGAGGAGATCATGAACATCCTTTACTATTCACTATAAATCTTTATAAAATTTATAGTGAGTATTAGTTGACAACAAGTTTTCAACATCTGTATTATGCAAATGCCGTATCTAGATGTTATGTATGTCAATATGAAATTAGTAATGTTTATTATTTCAGTTACAAGGATAAGTATTCGTATTATTATATATCAATACCGTCGGGGTATACAGAATCGACATGCTCGCTCTCGACGCTCTGGAGATTGTCCTCGTCGTGGTACTGTTCCGGCTCCTGCTGGGTCTCCTCGCGCCCGGACTCCCTCACGTGCCGGTCCTCGGAGATCTTCGCCGTCGGGAGGATCTCGTCCACCGACGGAGGCCTCATGTTGCTCCTAGCTAATCCTAGCCTCCTCTGGAGGTAGTACTGTAGGATCTGCTGCGTGATCTTGTTCTGCCTCGCCAGTTCGTGTATGTCTGTTGAAAAGAGACATCAGATAAAAATGACTGTTGTGAGAAAGAGAGGGAGCGATAGTTGAAGAATAGAAATGCAATAGTGGAAAAGAACGAAGTCATTTTTATCTGGTTCTCTTTTCTTTATGAAACGGTATGTGTCGACAGTGTATATGGAGAGTTGTAGAAAATGTCAAATAAGAAAGTAAACAAAAAGTTTATTATGCTGCCAATTTTTTTAATTTCATATATTTTATTTTTTTAATTTTGGTATGCAAATTAAAAGAAATGAAACGTAAAAGAGGATAGAAAAGAAAATTAAATCTACCAAACAATGAAATAATACTTATAGAAATAACTATTAGGAGGAAGACATAAAATATTATGAAACAGCATGCCTAAAATTTAAAAAAAATCCACAACTTTTTTGTAATATTATCTGTAGTGCCCAAAATATATCATTGTTCACATAACTGAACTTACAGTTACTAAAAATAAATAGTTAAGTGCGAGCCGGACTTGCAAGCTTAGGATTCCGTAGAATATTGTGGTTTTGCTATTTGCTCTATGCTCTAATTATCTAATCTATAACCTAATTAGGTACGGAACTCAAGAGACCGGATAAATATTAGCCATGCATAAGATCATTCAGGCATCCGTCCGACTGTCTGTCACAGAGTAATCTGTTAACGCACCTAACAATTCGTTACCACTTAACCCTATATGTTACCCATTGTATTACTTATTAAAACATTTTAAATATCTGTAAGAATTTAGATTATACAGGCGATTGGATTGCTGCGTGCGTCTGTTACACAACGAGCCCAATGTTCGAGGACACTGCTTTGGACAGTAATTATGGCTATTTTCCACCAAGGTACACCATAAATACTTATAATCAATAGCTTGCCTCAGGGTTATCAATTCAGCTCGCATTGTATACATTCGTGGGCTTCTTAACTAATATGCAGTAGATTTGAAAACCTTTTTTTTTTTTCATTCAATCATAAACAAATATATTCCGTTTCGAGCTAAGCCGTCTTATGGGCAAGCATCTGTTATAAAGCTATAATTTTGCCGTTAGATATTAGCTAACAACGCGACGAAGAATACAAAACGATTGTTTGAAAAGAAACCGTATACTGTTATGCAAAATTGATAAAACGAAGTTGATTATCAGAATGGTCTATTGATTTCGTTCATGTGACAAGTCTACAGAAGAAGAAAAATTATTTCATCCATTGTTCGTTTTACGTTAGTTAAGTCAAGTACAAGAAGAACACCATGTAATTTTAGCTGGTAGTTCTACGCAAATCGGTCGGTCGTCCCCATGTCCTGGTTGTTCATGAGGATTTCCCCATGTAAAAATAAACAAAAAATGATTTACCTATCATGGAAGGACCGTAACTTAATTGTTTTATAAGTAAGTAAATCAATATAACGAATGCTCAAAAAAGTCTCAGTATCAACTACCAGATGTGTATCTATTTCAATTTAGTTTCATGTTACTATTATTTTTAAAGCGGCTTTAAGATGGGGTTTTCGCTGATGATTTCTGATACTTATATCGTCGTTTTATATTTAAAATTTCTCCCCATTAAAAAGCTAGATTAGTTCATAATTATCTACACTATACTAAAGCTAAATTAGTGAGTAAGAAATTTTTTTTATCTAAAACGCATCTATGCATATTAAATATTTTTAATCAAGCTTATCTTCTTGCAAGTTAAAAAAAAAGTTAGATATACTTAAATATATTTTGTACCTTCGATTGTGACTCTTGTTTGTTGTGAATTTGTGGCTCATACAAAAGTTAAAAAGTCATCCAAACAGATGCTTGTATTTCTTATGTTTAATTTCCAGCAAAATTTTAACTATCGACGAAAATTCAAATTCAAAAGCCAAAATAACTTTATGTCACATTTTATACTCTTGAAGCATGTACATCATTGTTATGAATTTACCAAATGACATTGAAATACTACAATAATAATATCATACATCATACTTAATAAGTGAGAATATTAGCCTCACTTATTAAGTATGATATTATTACTAAGCAAGATCTTGTTCGTTAATAAATTTTGTTCATTAATAAATCACTAAAATTTCTGGAGCATCCGGAAGTAATTAAGCGCACCATTGTCTATGGCAAAAGGGTTGATTTAAGAACAATGGCGGCGAACTTGTTACGTGCGAGGAAGTTAAAGTCGATATGTCTTGTTCTACTTGGCTACCTCGTGTCAAGGTGCCGGCAGCAGTTACGTCATTTAATACCGGCCAGTGATGTATAACTAGTTCTATTACAATCAGTAGCCATATCGCTTGCAAATTCAATAAAATAAAATCATGGATAAAAATATATTTGAAAAAGTATTTTTATATATGTATAAGTCTTATGTTACAAACTCTGGGAATATACATGAATTTATAGGAAACACTTATAGAATTTTTGGCTTTCGTCTCCTTGTATACTAAGTTCTTTTTTTTTCATAGAGACACTTAGCGTAAAAGTTTGGAAGGAATAGTTTTAATTGATGATTGATGGTCTAGAAACAGATTCAAATAGAGCTTACGTAACGGTCTCCTAATAGTTTAAAAAAAAACACAACCATAGCGAGATTCAATTTTACTTGTATCCTCACGGGGCGACGTTGGTCGGGGAAAAAGTTATTTTTTTTATTTTCTGTATCAATTCAAGATAATTTTTCATCATATTTTATTTACCATTTTGTTGGCAGTGACATAATCCCATTGCTGTAGAAGTTTTGGGACTTCTGATCAAAAAACTGCGACAAGTAGTTTTGACAGTTCTCTCTTTATGTTAACCTGCTAACAGTGCCTGAAGAATTCTAAAGAGACCGAAACAGGTGAAAATCTGAGGGTGCAAGGTCAGGGCCGTACGGTGGATGCATGAACGCTTTCCAAACAAACTTCGGCTATGTCGTAAGAACTAATAAGTTGATCTTGCTTTACTTTACCCAAAATGGCATCGACCTTCTCCGTAATAAGTCCACCAGAACGAGGTTCATTTTTTGACCCCAAAATTACCGGACTGAAAACGTTTGATCCAGGTTTGTGCTACTCTTACCGAGACCATATTAGGTCCATAGGCGTCACAAATTTTTTTCGCGGCTTGTGTCGTATTTTTCCCTTTTTTGTAATAAAACTTCAAAATGCATCGAATTTCTACATTAAATTCACTCATTTTGTTGGGCAGAAAAACAATAGAAAAATGGTGGGACCATTTGCAGAAAATTTCAATTCTGCTTTTCTGAAATGAATGCTTTCTATAGTTAGCTTAGAGCTGGTTTGCTCTCTTCGATTGCGGTCAGGTCACATTCCACTTAACCTAATACACTTCAGTGTTCTATGAAATCTCACATCTATGTAGAAACTATTGTTTCAAGATCTGTTTGGTGGCAAATCGAGTTGCATTATTTCCGAACCTCTATCCAATACAGCAGTTAATACTTCTCGTTTTTGTAATGCATCACTTAAAATTAGATATACTAACGAACTTCGCTATGAGCTGTCAAAATAAACATTTTATTTTTACCAGCCTTAAGCTATGTGGTCGGCACGGTTATCGAGCGATGACCGAGGCTTCAGTAAAATACTGGATTTGAAGAAAAAAAAAAAAAGATCTGTATGCGAAAATTTAAATCGAATACATAATTAAGTTTAATCTGGAAGCGCGATTTATTTACGATCATGTAAACGGCCAATCAGATTAATCATAGACACACGTACGTCCTCAAAATACGCCTCGAACAGCTTTAAGGTCAAAGCCGTCGTAAAATAAAGCCTAAAACGTCGTTTCGAGACTGCGACAGCTCATACTTTATAATCTATGGATAGATCGCTGTGTGTTTTCTCTCTCCGATTTCGTATACACGAATTAAGTTACCGTATATGATAGATAATTTCCATGCGAATCGAGGTATCGTTTGATTATATTTCTCGTATTTGCAGGTTGATAACCCTCGTGATTCATTGAACCCGTTTCTCTTTAATATTTCTCTTAAATATCTATCAAATGACTCGCTTATTCAACCCGTTCCTACCGTCTCGTTGGCGACAAGAAATTATTTAAATAGCCTTTCGAAAAATTTTTATTCTTGTGAGTATTACAAATAAGAAGTACTTATTATTCTCTTATTTTACATATGAAGTGATGCACACCTTTAAAATAATCGCTATTTTTGGACCAGACTTTCAATTTTTTATATACATAAGCAATACTGATGAATTATCACTTTAATTTTTTTTGTCCACTTAAGACTCCTATATAAAAAGAATCATTAGCTAGTAAAGTATGACATAGCGTATTTGTTTCTTCTTCGATTAATTGAAATGCGATTAAAATTATATCATACCTATGTATTATACAATGCAATATTAATTATATATTCTTTTATAAATTATAAGCCTAAGTATTTGATAGATAAGATCATTAGTCTTTTCACATTTCGATACAAGAAACATAATTTAACTCTTTTTTTTTAACTATCTTTATCAAGGAAACAGTAATTTCTGACATATGTAACATTCCATTTATTCATAGAAATGACTTAGACCCATCCCTAATAAAAGATCTGGTCTGGTCTGATCGCGAACGCAATACCGAATTGGAGGTTTAGGATATGCTTAATACTATATTATTTACAAACTCCCGATTCAAGGTCTATAGTTTCTTTTAGAAAACGGATCTGAAAAAGAGGAGGTTATGCCTACTTGTGCAAAGACGTGTGATGATAACCAATTTATAAATCAGGGGTGTGAATAAGAATTTATAAAATAGACTAAAGTATTATTTATTACTACTTCCGGTTTAGTACTTTACAGAAGGACAAATTATATGAGATCACATAAAAATATCATGTTAATGTATTCACATAAAAATAATTTTGAGAGAAACTGCTTATGATAATCATTTTTAGATGTATTTTATACGGCATATGCAAAATTTTAATAGAAAACGATATTCATTCTCCACACTAAAATTGTAACAATTTATCAAAAAAAAAATATTTCACTTTATTAAAGGTTAATAAATATATTTATGCACATATTTATTTACTTATCAAAACAAAAATATATTAAGTTTATATATATAAAAATATACTGTTTTGCATTTGTAATGAATCCTTTACACACAAAAAATTACCACTATAAATCTTATAATAAATTCCACAAGATTTACACAAGAAATACTTTGACATTCTAAACGCATATTTGACGCCGGTGTTTTCGTGTAATACATTAGCAATACTAATTTTCAAATTTTTGCCAAATTAACCTTATACAAATTCGATATGGTTGACCTCGACTCGAAAGGTTAGCCAAAGGTTATAATAGTTACACACAATTCATTAGGGTTTTCACGCTTTGCATACGTCACATTTGTGAAACAGAATTCATTTAGGTCTTCACGCTTTGCATACGTCACATTTATGAAACAGAATTCATTTAGGTCTTCACGCTTTGCATACGTCACATTTATGAAACAGAATTCATTTAGGTCTTCACGCTTTGCATACGTCACATTTGTGAAACAGAATTCATT
This sequence comes from Eumeta japonica, assembly GCA_005406025.1. Classification (NCBI taxonomy): domain Eukaryota; kingdom Metazoa; phylum Arthropoda; class Insecta; order Lepidoptera; family Psychidae; genus Eumeta; species Eumeta japonica. The sequence goes on from BGZK01000156.1 coordinate 155,480, forward strand.
TAGGTCTTCACGCTTTGCATACGTCACATTTATGAAACAGAATTCATTTAGGTCTTCACGCTTTGCATACGTCACATTTATGAAACAGAATTCATTTAGGTCTTCACGCTTTGCATACGTCACATTTGTGAAACAGAATTCATTTAGGTCTTCACGCTTTGCATACGTCTCATTTATGAAACAGAATTCATTTAGGTCTTCACGCTTTGCATACGTCACATTTGTGAAACAGAATTCATTTAGGTCTTCACGCTTTGCATACGTCACATTTATGAAACAGAATTCATTTAGGTCTTCACGCTTTGCATACGTCACATTTATGAAACAGAATTCATTTAGGTCTTCACGCTTTGCATACGTCACATTTATGAAACAGAATTCATTTAGGTCTTCACGCTTTGCATACGTCACATTTGTGAAACAGAATTCATTTAGGTCTTCACGCTTTGCATACGTCACATTTATGAAACAGAATTCATTTAGGTCTTCACGCTTTGCATACGTCACATTTGTGAAACAGAATTCATTTAGGTCTTCACGCTTTGCACGTCACATTTATGAAACAGAATTCATTTAGGTCTTCACGCTTTGCATACGTCACATTTGTGAAACAAAATTCATTTAGGTCTTCACGCTTTGCATACGTCACATTTATGAAACAGAATTCATTTAGGTCTTCACGCTTTGCATACGTCACATTTGTGAAACAGAATTCATTTAGGTCTTCACGCTTTGCATACGTCACATTTATGAAACAGAATTCATTTAGGTCTTCACGCTTGCATACGTCACATTTATGAAACAGAATTCATTTAGGTCTTCACGCTTTGCATACGTCACATTGTGAAACAGAATTCATTTAGGTCTTCACGCTTTGCATACGTCACATTTATGAAACAGAATTCATTTAGGTCTTCACGCTTTGCATACGTCACATTTATGAAACAGAATTCATTTAGGTTTTCACGCTTTGCATACGTCACATTTGTGAAACAGAATTCATTTAGGTCTTCACGCTTTGCATACGTCACATTTATGAAACAGAATTCATTTAGGTCTTCACGCTTTGCATACGTCACATTTATGAAACAGAATTCATTTAGGTTTTCACGCTTTGCATACGTCACATTTGTGAAACAGAATTCATTTAGCTCTTCACGCTTTGCATACGTCACATTTATGAAACAGAATTCATTTAGGTCTTCACACTTTTCATACGTCACATTTATGAAACAGAATTCATTTAGGTCTTCACACTTTTCATACGTCACATTTATAAAACAGAATTCATTTAGGTATTCACACTTTTCATACGTCACATTTATGAAACAGAATTCATTTAGGTCTTCACACTTTTCATACGTCACATTTATGAAACAGAATTCATTTAGGTCTTCACACTTTTCATACGTCACATTTATAAAAAACAATTGATTTAAGTCTTCACACTTTTCATACGTCACATTTATGAATCATGTTTCCATTAGTACTGAATGACACAGTTAAGACTCGCCTGTCATCAAAAATATTAAACGGTAAAAACACATAACAATTTATTGAATTCGTAACAAACATATACATACTCTTTTTACTCTTTTAGTTTCAAACACGTACGTTATTGGAAACCACATTGAAGTATCAGCGCCAGTAAGACTCAAAAAGGTAGTTCCAATGTACGATATCAAGGATGCTTTATGTACCGATGGGGACGACGGTGCGCGAGAGCGTCGTCTTTGAGCTGATAAGCGCCGGTTCTGATTTTGGTCGCGACGGGCGATTGACCATTGATTTATTAAATTGAATCATATTGAACCATTCGCTCCACGCGACAGCGGATCAAGTCCAGGCGCCGTTTACGAAACTTGTCAACACATAAATGACAATGGTCATTCGCGACCCCCCGGCCATACAGAACGGTAGTTGATGTTGTCCTTGAATTCTAAATGGGATAAAATATAGAATTAATACCAGAAAAAACAGCAACGATGTCCAAGAAATTATCAAGGACGGCATCGGAATCGGCATTGGTATATAGAGCAGGGCGGGGATCGAAATTGGGGGTAGGATCGGGGTTATTTAAATATTAACAAAATTTTCATATACATACAGCGAGACTAGCTGGCAACAAACAACCACTCCCGCTATCTGTATATGAAATGTGGGTATAATCTAATGTGGGAGGGGTTGCCTCAGCAGACTGTATAGAAAAAAATTTGGAAAATCCAAAAGTGCACGCCTCATAGCGGTTACTCCATTTTTACTAAAAAAAAGTGTGTATGTCAGCTTCGACGAATGACTGGAGCTCACTCTTTATGAATGATTACAAATTACTTGGTATGCATTGTTCAATACTCTAAATTCTATATATTAACAAAAATTTATACCGTAATCGTCATTTTTTTTTTTTATTAAAATAAATTAAAAAAAATTCTTACCGTGGTGTCAAAATTTTTACTTAAACATTGAGAATAAAAAAGACAGTCACGCTTCGGGTTTCTTATGTTCTCTAGATTAAGATTTAATAAAAAAAAATTGGTTGCCTGTAAAGTCGGTATACGGGCGAAAGTTTTACGTGACAACGACTTTGAATGGTAAAATCATTTTAATGTGAATATTCATTCGTATAGTAGGAAGAAGGATGAAATAATAGTAACAATTTAAAACATTTATTTATACAAAGAATTATATTTAAAACATTAATTTATACAAAGAATCTCGCACTGAATTTCATATTAACAAAATTTTATTTTTACCTTTACACATACATACGTATTTATATACAAATATACATACAATAACTTGCAATACATTTGCAAGCTATGCACTAATTCTCTAGTGCTGCGCGCGCGGCAGACCGATCATAGTTGAGTGGGAGAGAGACGCAAGGCATTCGGCGGGCCTCTCTCTCGTTCGGTGACTCATCGTAACGTTACCGAGCGTTACACTTTTTCATAAGTGACTCCCAGCCGCAACCTAATTTAAGACGTTGTCACGTCAAAAATAGATATACTAAGACTCGTCAAAATTTTGTTTATTAAATATCAATTAAACTACACCGAATTAGACAGTGAAATTCAATAGGCTTCTATTCAGATGCATACTAAAGCGAATGAAAAAAAAAAACACTCGATTAGTGAAGTATTTCATTCGTTATCGTGACCACATACGGGATCCGCACATACAGACACACGGACGTCCACGAAAAACATTTTTAAAACAGTTTTTAAAATATGTTCTATAACAAAATGTGTTTTGAAGATATTACAGATATTAAAATCAGTGATTATCCTTGCCGTTTGAGTGCATACATTATTTTACAAGTGCAACATGTAATAAATAAAGTCATTTAAAGTTCAAAAAATCACTCGTTTTTCGTAAGGCGAGAGTAGAGCACTACCTCATGAGCTCCGCTTATGAGGCGTGCAAAACCAAATCTGATGACACTACTTCAGGTAAGAAGTGCTTAACAATTTCTCTTGACCGTTCGACGAAGGATCTTCTTTAGATGGTTTTATGCTAATCATGTTTCATTACGTTCATAATCCATGACGTCTGGAGAACGGACGTGTGTGTCTCCTAGGTTTCTTGACTCCTTTTTTTTAAGTATAACAATTATTTATGTCGAAAATGTGACAAACGCAAGGGGACAATTTTATGGATACCTCATATGCACATATCAACAACTTGGACGTATCGCACACGAGGCAGATATTTAAACCCGTTTCGCGTAGATCAGATTACTATCGTAATGAGGCTGCAAATGTAATAATTTTCTTATCGAATGCAACAAAAAAGGAAAAAAAAAAGGATTGAGGCGCAGGAGAGGGGGTTTGGAATAAATATAAGTTATTCCGAAAGTCAGATCGTTAACAAGACGCGATATCGCCGCGCCGCTGTATATTCTGTCACGATATCGCTTTCGTTTCTGCGACTCCGGCGCTGGAATGTCGGACGGGTCCGTGACAAAGCGGGGGCGCTATCAGATCGCGGCACAATGACTTATCGAACGCGGCCCGCCGCCGCAGCCGGCAGCGGCAGCCGCCGTGTCGTCGGCGCGAAAAGTGAAATACAGTCGTTGTCGTGACGTCGCGCCTTTGTTGGATTTTTTTGCCCGCGGACGATCGTTCGCCGTTCCCATTTTGAATCTCGATACCGGTCGCCATGCAGGCATCGCGGGTGGAACAAACGCTGTGTACGACTCGTCTTACATACGATGGAGTCGTTTAAAGGCTGTGTAATTTCAAGCGTAATAAAGGTCATTTAATAAATCAGTCATAAAAGAGTTTTTTTTTAAAAAGCTATTAATCTGTTACTTGCTTCTACATCGCTTAATATATACAATATATATGACAGTGGTAATAGTCACAGGTATTCGATCAAATACAAATAAGGTAGAATCAAATATAATTAATAAAAAAAAACATTTTAATTTACATTTAATTGACTTATATTTTTATTAATAGCACATTTCCAATAAAATGTCAATTAAAATATTATCACTAATTTACCGGCCGCCCTGTCAATGACAACTTCGTTAGTTTTAGAATAGTGAAACATTTAAAATGTATAACCTAGTAAAATTAAATGCTTCATTCTGTTTAATAGCGTTCTATTAATAGACTACAGGCCCATTGCAAAAATTATCCTGTGAAATGACCCACCGTGAATTACTTTTAGAAGGCTGTTACTATATCAGAAAATAACTCTCAACCCTATGCCGTCACTTTTGAGCGGTACAGGTGAGTACATGGTAAATTTGTATTTTTCAGGTACAAATGAGGAACTGCGACTGATTGTTTTTGTACAACTTTCTTGTAGTTGATAGATCATTAAAAAATGAGAAAAGCCTATGCGATCTCCGGCTTTTTAACCCTGTATTGGAAATATGTACGGCGTTGATGGGTATAGTATTTGCAAAAATATCGCTAAATGGATAAAAACCAGTGGGAAAAAAGAAATGATGGCTTCAGAAGAAAAGAGCAGAAAGAATTTAGTAATATCTTAAATAAAGACAACAATTCAGTATGACATATTAATTCCGCATAAACTTTACACTGAACTGATTCATTTTGCTATCATTTGTTTAGGTTAAAGCTAATAGCAATTTAATGCCTTCTATTCTGGCTAATAGCAATAATATTGCTAATATTGCAGCTAATAGCAATATAACTGTTCAATATTAGTATCTTATATTGCAATAAACTGAATAAAACACCTTTTTGTAACGCAAACAGTCCCGTCATATTTTGTTACTTTACTATTGGACAATAAATAAGTATGCAAAATTAAAACGTATTTGTTGTGTCGAAACTAATTTTAAAGTTGTTGTATTGTTGATTCGCTTGTTAATAGCTTTGCTTACTACTAGGAAACGTTTTTTATTTTTTGTATAGAAAAATTAAACTTTTATATATTTTGTAATTTATATTTTTTCTTTGTTTTATTTTATAAGAACTTCGCCTTAAAAATTGACGCTAATCAAGAGTATTATTATCAGTAAAATTGTATTCGCATACATATTACGCTATTAATTGTATAATCACCTATTAATGTAGAAATAAATTAAATAGTACCATGACAGTATCATATTATATGATAATGTGATTATTGTTTTCAATACATTTACAATATTGTTTGCCTTTTTTTATTACAAACTGCAAAAACCCAAAACCTATATAATTTTCAGTCAAATGAAAGTTGCCTAGAAAGCAATAGAAAAACATCAAAAATAGCTACCTCACAGCTCTTATTCAGCAGAAAAGCTTCATAAATATGCGCTCTATAACGACTATATAGCAGCCGTGTAGAAGCTCACAATTACCATTACTCGATAAACATTACAACAAAGTCCTATAAAAGTACCGTTGACCTCGCTTTTATATCACCACTTTCTGCTTCTCAGGACTCCTATTATTCTTAGGATCAATACATTATTTCACTAATTTCGAATATTTTGACATTAACAGCTGCACTACTTTTGTTGCTTTGTCGTGCACGACATTTTAAAAAATACGTGTAAAGTTCGGTCCAAGTTAGTCCTTAGAAAATATTTCCATGTTAAAAGTTCTATCGAAGTTAGTTCATTTGTTCTCGAGATTATATAACGTGCAAACTGATGAAGAAAACGTTGGATTTTGTTTTCGTAAACATGGCAATGAAATGAAAACAGATTAATGTCGAAAATAATTTCTAGTGTAGCGAAAGCTTAAACAGCTTTTTTGATTGCATCAATTCAAAAGGATTAATAGTTTTTTTATCGGAGTGACAGCACGTTGTATTTTATTAAATAAATACTTACATTTATTTTTATTTAAGCGTCAAGCAGCCGGTCGCGGACGTTGTTTATCTTTTTTTTTTTTATATTTAGCTAATACGCTTGTATGCAGTTTTGAACAGAACTCTTATCATATTCCAAATTTCACGAATAAAAAAAAAAGTTTTTGAATATTGTAATAGACGGATAGCGAAAAACTGTCGGGCTTCAAATTTAATGTAATCAGTTGCGAAAAAATTCTGCTTTTTAAAAAATATCTTATCGCGATACACGAACATGCATATGTAAATCATAATAAACTTATTCCATATTATACTTTTGACGCATTCTTAAATCGTCATTTAAGTTTTGTGATGATTTTATTACAATAACGTCGAACATCAAACGAAACTGTTCATCACTAATAGGACACAAAAGTAAAAAAAAAAAAAAATGGTATTTAATTAACATAGTAAGTAAATAAAGCAGAATGTTAGCAAAGACATAATCCGTTTAGTCATTCTCAAAATAGAAACTTTGTTCCAAACATACTACTGAGTGTCGGACGTAGAAGGTTATTTGCCATGAATCAAAGAAGACTTGATTGAACTCGGCATTTGCTTGAACCGAACCGCCTTGACAGCACCGATCATATATGATAATAATTGCTATCTCCAAAAACAGATGTCGTTTTGATCTATAACTTGGAAGAAACATGAATCACGGATATGAACGTACGTCATAGTAAATAATGCAAATAGATAAACTCAAGATTGATCAATGCTGTTTACGGGCATCGCTGAGACGCATACAGCGATGATTTATACTGTACCATTGTTACAAAATTGTCAATAATATAAACACCTAGTCGAGATTTGACCGGTCCGGTGTTTATCTACTTGATGTTTAAAGACACCGAGTCGTAATTAATAATAAAAATATAAAAAAAAAATGACAAAAAGCTAATCCCACAAGTGTTCATATAAAAGTTCTATAAAAATTGATATGTTCCATAACGAAATTTATTTTTAAAATGTCCTCACTATTCGATTTAATCGATATTTGTAATAAAATACCTGGAATTACTTAAACTAAACTGACTAGTCTAAGCCATAGATATATTATATATGAATGCGTTTTTCTCACTGATAAAATATTCAAAAACCTGCCTACGTTTTACACGTGTTTCTTAAGTGGCCAAAACGATTGTTCATTTCGGCACTCTCTCTTAGCTCTCAACATGAGTCAACAACGCGATTTCATGTAAATACTTGCCTGTGATCGGTTATTCATAAGGAAGTGTGACATATTTCGGATTCAAATAGCTCATACACGCTAATTTTACGATTTAAACCATACCGAGCGGTATTTTTTTCCATTAGACAGAGCCATGTCTATATATACCTATAATATGATTTATGGTTTGTTTATGAAGTCTTATATCCCATACTAATATTTAAATGTGAATAGAAAATCATATATTTAATCATTTCCAACACGCAACTGATTGAAGACTGGATCACCTTTAGATATGTAGTCAATAATGCGTGATTGATGCTTATGTATTTATTTTACTCAATTATTAGTACAGATGATTTTCTCAATGAGGAAATGTCAGTTTCTTAATATCGCTGCTCACGCATTATCATGACATGTTATTTTGAGGTCAGCAAATTTAGTTTGTTTTAAATAATAGATTTCTTGAAATTTTTTTCAGTTTTGTGCTGACATATTCAAGTTTACATCATTTTTCCCATTTCACATGCCTCTGTATAGAAAACAATTATATAGAATATTTTTTAACGAGTTTCGATAAATTGGTACAACCCGTATAATATCCCACTACGGTAAGGTTTTCCCCTAAGAAGGCTAGTGTAATAACTTAATTCCTACGCTGACCAAATGTCTGTTGGGAGTTAGACACACACAAGTGATGTATGTGGAGATGTCCACGCGCATCACTTCCTCGTATTGTTTTCCTTCATCTTTACAAAGCGATTGATAGTAATTGATATTCCAAATTGCACATTAGTTCGACAAGTCGGTTTTTCAAATCAGTCAAGGGGATAGCCAGAAATTCGATTTGCCGATAAGAGAAAGCTTTTTATAAAAGTTTTCTTCTGAACACCTACTACGCCCACTTTACTGGCTACCCAACGTAGCGATTAGGGATTCTTTGCGTACTATCCTTAGTTGCTGTATCAGTATTCCTAGTTAAGCGTCGATTAGTGTAATTGACATATATTTCACACATTTTCCATATTAAACACGAGGAAATCTGTCAGTTAAACTACTTCGATTTGAACCGTTATTAATAATCTATCAGTCAAGCTATACTGAGATTTTAACGCTATATAGATGGTAAAACTGCTTGTCAGAGTACTGATGTGGCGGTCATGGATGCTTGTGAAGATACGTCGATGGAAACTAATGCTGACGTGTCATCTTGGGAAAGACTACGAGCAGTGTATTAGCATTACAGGGCCCTTGTTGTGGAAATGCGGTACTAAAGCTTATGCAGGTAACAAGAAACCAATAAGTAGCTTTTATTGATGTTTCGCCTAAGGTGTAGTCCATTGATATTAAAAAAAAACTACAAGTTATTTTTTCAAGAAAATGACAAATTTGCACTGTTGGAACTTTATACTGTTTATCTAAGTTTCAATAGAGTTATACGAATTCTCACATCAATAGCGCTAAAAATTGCTAAAGTAAAAAAAAAGAATTTCTTGCCACTAGTCCGGCTGACTTAGTTTGTTGGGATAAGACGACAGACCAATTTAGTGCATTCAGCCTTTTTTGAAATAGTCCTCAACGGTCGCCTCAATTCAAAAGCTATCAGCTCCGAACGAATCTTTGGCCTCCGAAAGTTTTGTTCCTTGCAGCTTATACTGTATAGTTGAATAAAAATAGAAGTTGCAAGGCGCGATTTCAGACTATATGAGAAAAGCACGTCAGCTCTATAATGGAAAATTAGAAGGTTCGTATGACTATGTCTTTGAGGTTTTTTTTTTTAATTTATTTAAGGGAAGTAGAGTCAAATTATTTTTTAAATAACTACAAAAAAAAAAAGAAATTGTGAATATTTCCAATTGTCAATTAGACGGAGAAACACTAAGAAATTATGGTGTCATTGTGTTATACACGTTCCAAATACACGTTAAGTAAATAATGTATACTCACGCCTATATCCCAGTAGGGTAGGCAGAGACTATAGATTTCCACATGGTACGACCCTAGCATATGTTAAGTAATTACAGTTTTGCAAAAAATAAAGTGCAGTGAAAGTTTGACGGTTTACGATCGGGAACCGATTTTGACTTTAGCTTCCACTATCGCACCTAGTTGATTTACACATCTCGTTAAGAAATGTAATATTTCAAACATCATTCAATAAAATTAAAGCTGATAAAAGTTGCCTACCCGATAAAACACGTGACATTTGTTTGGGATCTAGTGTATCACGCGTGAACTACACATGTGAGCCTGTATTTATATGTTACATATGGGATAAGTATACAATAGGGTGAGCCAAAAAACCTAACCTATTTGCCGAGAAAAAAATATCTGTGGAAGGCAGAATTTTTAGCTCAATTTTAAAAGGTGGCGGTGGGCAGTCACAGGTTCCCATTTAAATAACACGTAAAAAAATCTTTTTTTATTAAAAGTATCATAACTTTTGAACCGTATGAGCTAAAATTTTTTACATCACGGATTCTTCGAAAAATCGCATAATTTGAATATTTTTAATGAAAAAGCACAAAAACTGCATATTTTGATCTTTTTCATTTTTTCAAGACCTCCAAATATACGAATTTTTGGTTTCAAAAAAATCGTAACCGACATAGATTTTTAGGAAATTTTATGCTCTACAAGAATCCGCGATGTAAAAAATTTTAGCTCATACGGTTCAAAAGTTATGATACTTTAAATGAAAAAAGATTTTTTTACGTGTTATTCAAATGGGAAACTTTGACTGCCCACCGCCACCTTTTAAAATTGAGCTAGAAATTCTGCCTTTCACCGAGATTTTTTTCTCGGTAAATAGGTTCATTTTAGCCTATAAATTCGATAGGTTAGTTTTTTTGGCTCACCCTATAGTATACAAGTTGGCATGCCGCATAAAAAATCGGACGTTCTTGGCATAATACATTTTAACAATATCCTGTAAAGTTATATTTTTTAGAACTGTAAATCAAAACTCTCACCATTATTGGGTTTGCTTTCTGGAACTTGTGTCGAATTATGACGCATGACGTTAGCGAAAAGAGTTGATCCAGGGTCTGCCCGAGAACGTACCACACCCTCTTTCGACGGCGGAATAACTGATACATGATTGCAAATCGGCATTGAAACGAAAGTTAGCAGCAACACTACCGGGAATAGAGTGTATGATTGTAATGCGATCGCTAAATATAATGCCGGTTATTTAGCGACATGGTTTAAAATCACTCTGAGCTCTGGAAGACAGTCTAAACATATGTTTAGACTATTTTAATATATGTCTAGACATAGACTAGTTTAATATATATTAAAACACATACCGACAGACGTCTGTGTTAGTGAAATATTTATAAAAAAAATACGAACATGGAAAGTATTTATTACTTACTAAGTATTTATCGCATTATAAGTGCGATACAAGACAGAATAATTATTTCTAAAATTTTGGTTGGTCTGTCTGTCTGTTTGTTTGTTCGCGCATCGCGCAAATACGAATGTACGGAATCGAATGCGGTTTTCACATGTACGTTGCTGGGGGTGACAGGGCGTGTTTCATCTTGATGCACCGCCTGTAAGCCTAGTTATATGGAAAATTCTATATATACTGTGCATTTTAACTGGATATAGGAAATTATTTTTAGAATTTCGTGTTTGAATCGTTACAAATAACGTCATATTCCTTTAATGTGACACCTTTAAAGGTTCAGAGAGAGCTTCAAAGATTCTCCCATAATATTTTTACGTGAGATAGAAGTATTTGAGTTTTAAGCCCTGAATATTGGATTATTGCGGGTTTAGTGCTGCTAACAGTCGCAATTGCCGATGTGGCCGCGGTCGAAACTAATAAGTTAACGTTCTGCTCGAGGCGCAGAATTATCGGTTCGATTTCATTTGTCTATGCACCCATCCGTCACGTTTGAAATTCGCGACCGACATAAGTTTAGATCTGAATGCGACAGTCTTCACCATTTTTCAACCATCCGTATGCATATGGTGAAATAAAGTCGAGTGTGAATTCACTGACATGCGATAGAAGTGAAACTTAATATTCTGATTTTTTCCTACCCGATGCTCTCGAACACGATCAGCATTAGGTTTAAGTATTATTTTGTAATATTGTAATATATATATATATATTACAATTACAAGGGTATACCTGACAAGCAGTTTTACCGTCTAAATAGCGTTAAAATCTCAGTATAGCGTGACTGATAGATTATTAATAACGGTTCAAATCGAAGTAGTTTAACTGACAGATTTCCTCGTGTTTAATATGGAAAATGTGTGAAATATCTGTCAATTACACCAATTGACGCTTAACTAGGAATACTGATACAGCAACTAAGGATAGTACGCAAAGAATCCCTAATCGCTACATTGGGTAGCCAGTAGAGTGGGCGTAGTAGGTGTTCAGAAGAAAACTTTTATAAAAAGCTTTCTCTTATCGGCAAATCGAATTTCTGGCTGTCCCCTTGACTGATTTGAAAAACCGACTTATCGAACTAATGTGCAGTTTGAAATATCAATTACTATCAATCGCTTTGTAAAGATGAAGGAAAACAATACGAGGAAGTGATGCGCGTGGACATCTCCACATACATCACTTGTGTGTGTCTAACTCCCAACAGACATTTGGTCAGCGTAGGAATTAAGTTATTACACTAGCCTTCTTAGGGGAAAACCTACCGTAGTGGGATATTATACGGTTGTACCCAATTTATCGAAACTCGTTAAAAATATTCTATATAATTGTTTTCTATACAGAGGCATGTGAAATGGGAAAAATGATGTAAACTTGAATATGTCAGCACAAAACTGAAAAAAATTTCAAGAAATCTATTATTTAAAACAAACTAAATTTGCTGACCTCAAAATAACATCAGTCATGATAATGCGTGAGCAGCGATATTAAGAAACTGACATTTCCTCATTGAGAAAATCATCTGTACTAATAATTGAGTAAAATAAATACATAAGCATCAATCACGCATTATTGACTATATATTTAAAGGTGATCCAGTCTTCAATCAGTTGCGTGTTGGAAATCATTAAATATATGATTTTCTATTCACATTTAAATATTAATATGGGTTATAAGACTTCATAAACAAACCATAAATTATATTATAGGTATATATAGACATGGCTCTGCCTGATGGAAAAAAATACAGCTCGGTATGGTTTAAATCGTAAAATTAGCGTGTATGAGCTATTTGAATCCGAAATATGTCGCACTTCCTTATGAATAACCGATCACAGGCAAGTATTTATATGAAATCGCGTTGTTGACTCATGTTGAGAGCTAAGAGAGAGTGCACAAATGAACAATCGCTTTGGTCACTTAAGAAACACGTGTAAAACGAAGGCAGGTTTTTGAGTATTTTATCAGTGAGAAAAACGCATTCATATATAATATATCTATGGCTTAGACTAGTCAGTTTAGTTTAAATAATTCCAGGTATTTTATTACAAACGTCGATTAAATCGAATAATGTTAATAATAATAAACAACACAGAATAATTTTTAAAAGTGCACGTTAGTCACTATGTTGCAACAGAAAATAATGTACTATTAACGATATAAGGTTTCGACGTTTCTCTCTCTCTCTCTTTCTCTCCCTCTATTTGTATATATCTATAGTAGATTAATCGCATAAAGAGGAGACGAAGAATACGGAAACTATGTAGAAAAGCATTCTATCTCATTCTCTCACAGCCTAAAACCTGCGTGTACATTCACAGCTGTCTCTTTTTCGTTACGCATTTTCGTTTCATCAAATCCAATTCGCGCCGTCCCAAAAGGAGTCTCACTTCGAAAAAAGAAAACTGAATAAAAAGTAAATGCAACGCTACATAATTAAATTCCGAGTTTGTTTGTCCGTACATAAGTACCCGCTCAAGCTGACGCATACACGTAGACGAAGAATAGAGTTTTTAATTTGAGTGTCGCGGACGCGGGTCGTAAAAGCCGAGGGTCATCCGTCGCTCGTTAACTAATAGGTCTGTACGTCCCCCCTCGAACCCTTCCACCTCCCCCCCCCCTCCCGTTCGCCGGTAATTAAACTACGACCGACAATACTGTTGAGGTTGAAGAGGTTAAATGCTCTTGATGTCGATTAGTCTACGTGTAAAGATGTCTCTGAACATTAACATCTTACCACACATATGCGTATATATAAGTTTATCGATACAAGTGTCTACCTTGAAAAGAATTGATTTAAATAATTTTTACTAAACGTTGCTTGATAGCGCCATCTCGTACGATTTTAAGGTGACAGCATTGCTGGGAGGTACCAGTATAGGCATGACAACAGGTGTTATGTACGCAATACTTGATATTGACGTGAGTACAGGTAAAAGGTGAATGTCGCATATAATGTAGCGTACGTATGTTATTCATTTAAATATTTATTGTTAGAAATTACCATAGGCAACTTTTCTCACGGAAAATTCGAAAGGCGCCATGCAAATGTCGGTTGTCCGGATACTATTTAATGATCGACATAATCATTACCACATATATACATAATAATTTCTAGCCTGTTTCACAAACTGAATAAAAAATAAAAGATGATTTAAAAAAAAGCTTAAGATGTTTGTTTACGTTTTCGCATAGACTGTGAGTGAGGTCCTACATCCCATGTTTTGTTTTCATTTTAGGCTCAGTATCGTTGAGATAAGAAACGAATAGTTGAATTTAGCACATTTTCTTTAATGTCTTCTAAACCAATTATTTTTAGATGATAAAAAATATGTATTTAAATTCTTCTAACAAACCTATTCGTGTGATATGTCATATCGTGCACTTGACAATTCGTCTTTAATTCTATTAACCGGCCCCCTAAAATTAATAATAAAAATCAGTATTCCTACATTTTAACCATATGTTCGTCATAAGCCATCTAATTATTTATAAGTGTCATAACGTAACTTCTTTCGTCCAGTAGATTCGAACGAACGAACACACAAGTGCGAAAACGAAAGCGATTGGTTCCATTTTCACATCGCCTATACGTAATTCTAAAAAAACAAAACCAAAATAACAAACACCTGAGATATTAATCTCTTTTTCTAAATATTTCGTCTACGAGCGAGGGATTGAACTAACAATCAATCGTTGCACAAACCAATCACGAAGCCCAACGAAGCAAAGGACGTCCCGTGATAGTGCCGAGTGGCGTTTCATTCTAATCGGTTATCTGAAACCGGTTTCGTGTGCAAGTTATTCGGGTCAAGTCCGCCGAACGATGCCATCTGACGGCTTATTGTTTGAAAAATTATGTAATGAATAATAATGAACAATACTCGACACTCAAACTACCTCATAGTGTCAAAAATATCTTTAGATTTCCTCGTGAGTCCGTAGGTGTATATCTATTTGCTAAGCTGTTCAAAGAATTGCAATACAATCTATTACGAAAGAATCGGAAGACACAACAAAAGCTGTAATAATTGGGCCCTGTCCCACCATTCACGGGTTACTTAACATATTGCATTCCGCGATCTGCAAGTAGCATTATGCGACAAATAAACTCTCGAGTGCACTACTGGGTGCAGCATCTGCCCTGTAAAACTCTAACCGACCAGGAAAAGCAAAATGAAATGAGCTACTTGTATGAACATGTGATCGACCTGTCATCCCTTGCTTTGTATCTGGGTTGCGTTCTATTGTGTGAGGTGTTAGTTAATTCGAGGAAATCCTTAATTAAACGCTTGCCTGCAACGTGTATTAACATGCATATTGCAGGCAAGCGCCTTAGTCCGTTAATCGTGATGTTATTAATTCGTTCAATTGTTAATTCGTCCAATTAACAATATCACGATTAGCGGACTAAAGTAAATAAACAATTAACACTTGATAAGGTGTTCCATATGTGCTAATCCTGTCGAATCAATATTCAATTCGTTGAATTAGGATTCGCGGTGGAGGAACAGATAAGAAGGATAGCGGTGGGTTGCATTCTGCATGTTAATGCATGTTGCGGGCAAGTGTCTGGGTTGTGTTGTTAGATTTGAGGTGAATTTGACATCGTCGAGTATGACAGTATTTGCCATTGATCGTAGCCCATATTCAGCAGGGCGTCAGGAATGTTTCGGTTTTTCTAGGGAAGACATCCGTATAGATAAGCTCGAAAATCAAAACGTTATCAAAGCATAAATTTTCATCAAAATCTTTAGAGTCGTTTCCGAGATAATAACGTATAAATTTATCTATATACAAGATTTGCTCATTTAAAGCAATAATAATATTGTATTTTAACTGTGAGCCAATACACATTTAACATTTCTCATTTATTTTTATGTCTAGAAATCAATAAGTGCATGTGATCAGAATATAATGAACACTTTTTAATACACCCATTAAATAGTTGTATAGAAGAAGCTATCAAACGTAAATTACAAACTTTTTTCCTATTAGCATTTTCTATCATGTATGATCTATCATCCATATATAACAAAAATTGAATCTAACACTGAAAATAGGGTCTGGGAAAACAGTATAATTTGTACAATCAACTATTCGTATGTGGATAGTCCTACTTTATATACTTGTCTTTATTGTTATTAGTAATACTAAGATCCAACTTCAACAAGCAATGCCAACAATTAACAGGCCGTTACTCTAAATTTAGGATCTTCTTCCTACAAAATAGTTTTTAATTATGTTTTATCGACGTTTTAATTCTTAACATTGATCATGGTAATCGGACCTAAGACTAGTTTTTTAAAGGAATTTCATTTCTAGAAGCGAAAATGTAAATGGTGACGTAATACCTCTCTTATATTTTTCCTTCTAATATATTAAAAATTCAAAGAAACGACACACGAGTTAGTACCGGCCAGCAAAAAGTCTTTTCATGTGTTCCAAAAGACACCGGACAGCCTTCTAGACCGACGGCTGATCAATCATCAATAGATCGGACGATTGTTTTCCGATCGGTGTCCGTCGGTCAGTGAAAGCCGACAGATCGATCGGTCGACGTCGATCGACGATACCGATCGACGTCGACACGTCGACGCGGGTAGGGCGGGCGTGAAAACGGCAAATATGTACGGACTCAGAGCTTACTGCACGTGCTTTTTTAAATAGAATACTTGAGGGCTAACTAATTTATAAGCCAGCAGAGAGTCGGTGACCATCGCCGCCCATAGACACTCGCGATTCCGAAGAAGACACCAGTGCGTTGCGCGTCTTTGTTAACGGTGATTATTAAAGTCCACATGCCCACATGGATTGGTAATTGGATTGTCACTATTGAAAAACAACCTTGACGAATATTTAAAAACTTATTAACAGATTTTGTACAAAATATTTTTTATTTAATTTACTTACGAAGCTTTACTAGTATGATTATTTTCAAAGTTTTAAAATACACATTCAAAAAAGTTAAAAATAAAATACGAAGTTAACAGTTTTGGATCCGAGTAAACTATTAATTAGGCATATTAAAGGAAAAGTTACTTGGGAATCCAAGTGTTTTGACATACCTATCCAAAAAACGCCACACATTGGAATACCCAAAAAATATAATCCCTCGTTATGATTTTTTTGTATCGAAAGCTACCCCATTTTTTTTGCATTTATTTTATTTCATTTTATGGAGATTCACTTAAGACACATGTCTGTAGTCTCATCAGAATCGATGAGAAAATAGCGGAATTCCATACAGTATGATACTATAAGTGATGTTTTTTTTTCCTTTGGTTACGAGTTCGTAAAGAGGCATCCGTTTTAAAATTTCCTAGTTACTTGATAGAACCAATATGTCCATCTGTCTGTGTTGTTAAGGACTTATTATTACGTGTTAGCGAATTTGCCTACAACTTAACTCGTAATAGCGTGAAAAATTTACCCTTGAGTAAGTCTCAACTCGAGTACAATTAGCAATAGAGCGTAAATGCAATGTTTGATTTCATTCACAATGACGAGGTACTCACGTTCATGAGCTGTCACTTCATTTTATGTCTATGGGCGAGGTAAATGTTGAATTTTGAATGCTTGCAAGCATTTTTTTCAACATTAACATACATAATTATATTTTATTATTGTTTGTGTCATATAATAGATAGCATACCATGTTTAATATACGGTTTAGTATACATAAACATATATTGTTATCTATTTTATCGTGTATATTGTATATATATATTTCACTTGCATACTTTCCTCTTATTTCTGTCGACGAAGCGATAGGTGTCGCTATACGACAACAATTATCGACAAGAAGGATGTATGTAACTTGGAACGTTAAAATGCGACGTTAAAAACGCTTGTGCGGTAAAACATTTATATTGATAAAATCAAAACGTGTGACCCCCGGACGCAACAAGAGGTGACCCTTCCACTTCCTAAATATTCCCTTTTCCTATTTATTGTATTTATTTCAAAAATATGCGTATGTAAAATCTGAAAACGGACACACTAATTTGAGGTCTTGTGTTCGGCAAGACCTTGAAATTTACATGCTAATTAATTTTTAATGTCATGGGGTATACAAAGGGCAATAAAATGACCTTTATCATTAAGTTTTTGTTGCCTGATTTCGCCTTTTTCCGGTTATATGCCAATAGTTTATGGTTGTATGATTAAAAACTATGATAAAATTTTTTGCAATATTCGATATTATGATAGTAATCGACCATAAAGAATTTATTTCTAGATTTACCTATAAAGGTCATGCAGTTATACAAGAACATAATTTTTTTGAATTCGTTTAAAATTAGTTTGTTCGTTTAAGTCTGTATATCTGCATGTACATACATACACATATATAAATTATAACATAAAACAGACATAAAATTTGGGTTCACGCCCAACGAAGCAAAATGGGAAACAGCTAGTTTTTATTCATATATAAAATTAAAGTAAAAGTTTGTATGTCTTAAATTTAACAAAATTTTAAATTTTGTAAGTAACAGAATATTCTACATATTTATATAACAAAAATATATAAAATAAAGAAAAAAATTTTGCTGCTTTAAAACTAATATAACTATTTCACTCTAAATATAAAAATGTAGCCAATAAAGAATAATATATTTGTTTTGCAAAGTAAAATTAATACTTACAAATTTTAATATTAAATCTTTTCAAAATATGCAAATTAATCCGAAAAGTTCCTATTTCTAACGTTTTGAAAATACAGTTGTAACAGAAACGGATGGACGAAAAAACAGACAAACAAATGTTTGACCTCAAAGAAACTTTGAAACGAGTCATACGCGTCTATTACGACACTGTCGCTGACGAGTTTCCTAGCAGTGAATATTGCTGGGAAATATGTGCTTTGCGGTTTTTTGGTTTTGCATAATTGCAACGTTTTCGCGATGCTACCAAATTTCCATTTATGCGAGGTGAAAATGATGAAATTCGACACCGGCTAGCGTTGGGGGAGTGAATTTTAAAATCGAGTTCTTTGTGTTTGTATTGGAATTTGCGTTGTTCACTGTGGAGAAGGAAGGAGGTAAGGCTTGTCTATTGAGAACTTTGATTCTAATAAAACTAAGATTATTTAATTACTGTTATAATATATAGTATATCTGTGCTTTCGTAAGTTAAAATATTTAGTAGGTACCTACTAAATATTTGTGTATTTATTATATAAATAAATACACCTTACTTGCATCATTATTTTCAGCTGGCAAGAATGGAAAAAAGTATTTATGGTGATGACGAATTTACCAATTATTTTACAGTGATTAAGTAGTGAAGGAGTCTGGGAGCGTTATATATCAAAAGAAAATTTTTAATTAAAAATGTAGGCCATGAACCAATTTTAGTACAAAAAGTTCAAATATCTTAGTGCAAAAAAGATCTTAAAACAAAAAGTTTTCTACAAAAAAACCAAAAAAAGAAACTGTATGATTCAATTCACATATTTAATCATAGAATACACTTCACATCATATACATTGTATATATATATATATATTTATATAAATCAATGTAAGTATATTTGTTCTCTGTGCGAGCCTAATTCATTGATTTGATTATGGTGAAACTTTAGTAAAATATGCGTACAGACGGGTAAGGTTTTTAAAAAAGAACTAGCGTTTGTCCGTGTATTTGTACTCCTAAACCAAACTGATGAATCGAATTCTTTCGCTAAAAGATATTTGTACTATTCTTGAGAAAATTAGGATGCTAACATTTACCCCCGGCTTCAATCCATGGGCTTATATTCCATAGACGATTTCGATAATTGTTTAATTCATAGAAAGCTACTCAATCACCGAATAGTATTTTATTTTGATAATAGTATTTGCCACAGTTTGTTCAAATCGGAGCTGGAACTGGTAGCGGAATCGGATTTGGACTAGGAGAAAAATTGAGAGAGGGTCCAGAATCAGAATCAAAAGGGGGACCGGGACCGAAATTTAGAACGAGACTGGGGTCGAAATCGAGTGTAGAGGCAGGATCGAAACTTAAAGTGTGATCGGTATGTTTAACATTTCGTGTATTATACATATTAGGATTTGTCACCGAATTCGACCATTTGTTTGTATTATTAAACCGAATTACTGCACCAATTAAAAAAGTAATTTACTCAAAGAAAAATAACACTATTCTCAAGTAATATTGTTTGTATTTGATTTTGATACTACCTTCCGGCTTCGTTGAAATTGGAACTGTGATTGGTAGCGAAATCGAAATTGAGAATTGGATTGGGACTGGGAGCATTAACTATACGGACAAGTCAGCTACAAGAAAGTGCAGAACAACGTCTGTCGGGCTGGCTAGTTTTAAAGTAAGTATTCATTTAGTTTTATGCAAAAAATTTGACAAATTTTAAATGTTGTCAGTTGGCCGTGTCATCGAGTGCAAATTCAAGAGCGCCAGAAGAAAATATGAGATGGTTACGATATGACTGTGTTGATTCCAAGTTTTCTTCGTAAGCGTGAAATTTTTTAGTCGCATTCAACACACTTGTTATCGGAATAACAAAAATTTTTCTTCTTTAGTTTTACTATCAGGGAAATTGCGTGTACAAACGCGCGACCCGGCGGTTTAGTAACAATGTATAAATAATAGTTTTTAAATTTTACACGTGACGGCTAACACGTTCGTCCTTCGCGGGTGTGTCCGCGGTGCGGCTATCAGAAGATTACAAGACAAAGCGCCCTCTGCAAGCCACTTAAAACACCTTTCACAATGTCAAACTTTGAGGTCGCGTGGCAACTGACGGGCTAGTTGCAAGTTTACGCTAAAAGGAGTTGTTTCAAATCCGGCCTGCACGTTGTCTATTTTTTTGTCACCAAAATCTAAATCGGATTCCTTTTTTTTTTGTACTATGCAATATTTTATTTATAGGACACAGACTGGCGAAGATCGCGTCACCGCTGGTTCATCTTTATTTTTAGATTAAGTATTGCCTATAACGTATGTGTTAAATGCTTTTATAAAAGAAAAAAAGTGAGCTAAAATAAGCCAAAGTGATTGTGGAAACACTCGTTTAATGGTGACGTTTTTAAACTACAAGGTGTAAGGTCGAGGGTCCGTACACTCATGAAGTGCTCCTTTGGCGGACAAATACACTACCTTCGAACCGAAAGGTACTGGATTCGATCCCGATCATGGGTTTCTGTACTAATCAGGAATAAGGGTTGTGACCAACTATCTTTTCATCCTTGTACCGGAAATATGTACGGCGTTTATGGATAATGTATCTATCTGTATAAGAATAAAAAAGGAATGACAAATACCGTACAGTAATAAATTGCCTATATTGCTTCTACATTTATCGGCTAATTAAAAATTTGTATTGACTTCCGGTACCACTATTTTTGTACGGCAATAGGTTTTTCGTCATTTTTTTAATGATATATCGACTACAAGAAAGCCCCACAAAAATAATTAGTCGTGATTACTCATTTGTACGTATAAAATTCAATTTTCACGTGTACTCACCTGTACCGCTCAAAGGTGACGGCCTAGGGCTGTCGGCCTAGGCCGGCCTAGAGTCATTCTCTGATACAGCAGCAGCCTTCTGAATGTTATTCACGGTGGGTCATTTCACAGGGTAATTTTTGCTATAAGTCCACAGTCTATATATCCTTTGTTGTGTGTCATGTTTGTATCATGTCAGTGCAGAGTTATAATTTTTTTTTTGGGGTTTTTCTTTGCGGGGAGAGGATGATTAAAAAACCTAATGAGCTACCCACGCACTCGCGTGGGGAGTGTCCGACTTCCACGGGCTAAAGAACCTCCGAAAAACATGATGGTGGCTTCTGCTGTCATCTAATACTGTAGACAGCTCATCTGACGCGACCGATCGACATACAGATGCCGTCGGTGCGTGGCTTTTTTTTTAATTTCCGACTATCTTTTATATGCCCGCGTGGATCAGTATACAATGTATGTCATCGTTTATCACGTTAAACAATCTCACCACTTCGCGTTGTGTTCCCGAATCAGATTCCGATTTTGCTATAGTCGATTCTACTCCCTGCCACGCTCCTGATTTTAATCCCATTCCTGCATTCGATTCTGATCCCAATCAGATGATTCCACACGAAGACAGTATTGAGTTAACAAGTATTCTATATGTTAATTCAAAATATGCTTCACAAAATGTGCTAGATTACATTTAAATTCATTAAAACATAAAAGTTTAAGCAACATAACAAACTATAACATCTACAAGAGTTGTTGATAAAATAAAACCAATAATGTCATCTGTTCGTAATATATAAATTGTCATTGTAATATATTTGATATTTCTTCAACATTAAAATATTAAATATTATGTCTATTCGCGTTTGAGTCGTTCTTTTACATAGCTACAGTAATTATTGTATTGATCCTAAAAGTGTGCAATTATCCATATATGCATGTATGTTTGTCTATAGTTACGTATACGTACCATAGACTAACACTTTGGCGTTACTACGTCGAATTGTTAAAACCGTCTATCGCATGATACTAACATAATAAAAACGAAAGTATGGATGTGCTAATATACGTGTCTCTTGTCGCTGAACGCCGAAACTACTGAATGGATTGTAATGATATATTGTTCATGTACAAAAGATCAAAATAAATACGGCCTACATCACTTGGTGGTATTGTAGGTTTCTATCAGTGTAGAAATTCTTAAAACCGAATCAGTGTTTTCAGTTTACCAAAAAATATACAGACAAAAAAATCCTTTTTTTTCTATTATACTTGAAAATAAACCGTGTAACGGCAACAAGATCTAAAAATTATATAGGAACAAAGACACGTGTGATAATGAACGATTTGTCCTTTTTCAAAGCGTACGTCAGCAATTTATTCTATGTTAAACCACCTAAGGTCCATCAAATTAGGAGAGCTGTGTTAACAGACGGCATATGTGGGCCAAGGTTCGGTGCTATCGGCGACAATGGGGCCTGTGACACCGCGTCACAATGCCGCTTGTGCAATTGACTAGAAAAAATCTAGATCTCAGTTTGTATCTGTGATTTAGGTAACGTTCGAAATTAAATTTCGGATTTCGTGAGGAAACCATTTTTGTTTTAAATTCATTTTATTTTAATAATTGATATATTTATGAAACTTTATGTATTATTTCCATTATAGATAACCAAAAGCTATTTACTAGATTTTAGTCTTATAATTTCAAATAGATACGAGTGTAAGTAAACCTATATTCTAGCAGATCTTATGGCCCTTATGCAAATTTAACTGTCGTATGGTCTTGTACTAGCATTAAATAGGTATATGATTACATTGCATAACAATAATATGCGATATGTATGTAGCATACAAGAGACTTAAGTCTAATAAAATTCGAGAATAGTGTGTTTATTCTTGATTTTTACATATATTAGTAGCATCGGAAAGGAAAATATTTATTAGATTAACACTGTATGAAAATTATAATTTTGAGTGCAATTTTCATTTTTAACTAGTAGATATTACATTAACACAAATTAATAATTGTAATTTTTACTGTCAGGCACGTTGCATACGGTGTTGGACACCTATTTTGAAAACGCGAGATTTCAAAAGATCAAAGAAATTATAACATTAATACTTAAAATTGTTATGAAATAAAAAAATATTAAAACTTAAATAAATATTATTATTATTAAATAGTGTTATCGAAAAATGGGGGGAGGTAGAGTTTTGGGGGTTTTATGCACGTAATAATACAAAGATCTCTCTTATAAATAAGAGTAAATATATTCGGTTCGTTATGATTTTGATACGATCAAAATGGCTAAACAATGTACTTGTCCGTGTATTGCCCTGTTGAAAATACGTCTTGAAGACAGTCAAACTTCGTTATGTAATGATCTTAGTAATAAAAAATGATATTAAAGAATGTTGATAGCGCTAATAATAGAATATATTAAATATGTTTGCGAAATGTACTATAGATACAAAAAAAAAATACAATTTTTGCAGAAAAATGTAATAAATACAATACAAATACAAAGAATAAAAATATATTGGTTGTACCAAATATTTCGTCTACAAACAGTTGAAAAATATTTTATGGTGTAATGGGCACACATATATAATAGAATTACTAATGAAATATATTGGTCTTATATAATGATAACAATATAAACTCACGCCTATTTCTCAGAAGGGTAGGCAGAGACTATAGACTTCCACATGGTACGTTCTTTGCATATCTCTCTTGCCTCACCGACATCCATCCATCTTTTCATGCAAGCTCGTCGGTTTCGCGTGCTTAAAGTTGGCCCTTCTTTAATGTACTACCGATTTGGTCTGCATATGCTTTTCTAGGACGACCCATGCCGACCTTTCCATCACACACATTCGCTTTATAGATTTGTTTTCTCATTCTACTTTGATTCATCCTCTCCAGATGGCCAAACCACCGCAACATGCCTCTTTCTACTCCAGTTACTACATCTTACTTCACACAACAACCGTCTCTAACATGATTGGTTATATCTCTCAGTAAATTTAAATCGATTATTAAAAACAGATTAAATAAAAAAAAAATAAAAACTTTTTATATCGTTAACAGTGGTTAGAAAGAAGCTCGAACCGGCGTCATTAAATTTCCTCATGACCACGTTGTTGTTGTCATATTAAACTTTTGACGAATAAGTCACCTTTTTGAGGTCCATGTATTCAAATGTACAATTTAAACTTGGGATGTTTCTTTTTATAGTGAAAAAAATAACGGAAATTCATTTAATTTCAAACGTTTTGTGAACACGGCGTTAAACGAATCAAGAATATATGTCATATATTCTAAAGATGAAAAATATATGAAATATATAAAAGCAAATATATGAAATATCTCGAAATTTATATAATAAGCAAAGAGGGTAAATTAACGCGTCTCTTATTATACTGAAAGTATGTCTCTATGTTTTTTAAAATTTATTTATATCGGTTCAAAAAATGTATCATTTAAATCGTAGACAAATTAATACAAATTTAAATCATATTACATGATGAAATTTTGAAACTCCAAAATTACGCATCAAACGATCGATTACAACGGCAGTAACGTTTACTATCACATACAACGAAAACACACGATATAATATCCAAAGCCTATCTGTAAAACAAAAACATGTGTAAATCAGCAATGGAAGAAATAATACACGCGTTAAGATGCGCAAATACATTGCGCGGTGGGTCAACATACCAACAGCTTCCATTTTTGTTAACATTCGATTTTACTCCCCACCTAATAATTTGTTCGCCGCGGGCTACGTGCAGGAAAATCGTAGGAAAAAACTTCAGAACGTGAAATGGGCGAGAACTTATTCGGTTTTTAATGCATCCCACGCCATAAATTATAGTCACAGAGCGCAGTAATTTCACAATGGCGCCCTCCGCCGCGGTGATACGTTACCCGGCGTTGGACGCGGTCCAAGCGGCCGGATGTAGGCCGCGCCGACGCGCCACCAGTGTTTTGTTCTTGTTCTGGATTTGTTTTCGTGTTTCGGAATATAGAAAATATCACAGTGGAATGGCCGAAATTGTTATGATTTTTGAGAACTATCAAGAAAGAAACTGACTTGAGAAAACGCTGCGGTGACTAATTCTTATTAAAAATTATAAGGTTAGGGAAAATTTATTTTCTTTAATTTTATTCCATATACAAATTCAAGATAATTTTTCATGATATTGTATTTATGTTTAATACCATTTTGTTGGTAGTGATACAAACCCATTGCTTTATGAATTTTGAGACTTCTGATCAAAAAAACTGCGACAAATAATTTTGACAGTCCTCTCTTGATGTCGACTTAATACTACCTAAAGAATTCTGAAGAGATTAAAACAAGTAAAAATCTAAAGATGCAAGGTCAGGATTATATGGTGAATCATTAGCACTTCCCAACCAAACTCTCTCAATATTTGCTGAATGGCTAAAGATTTGTGTGGTCTGGGGTTATGGTGAAAAACCCCATCCTTAATCGATTCCGGTCGTTTTCTCTCTACTTTTTGCTTGAGTCTCATCAGCTATTGGCAATAGAGATCCGAATTGATGGTTTTTCCCGGCGGTAAAAGCTCATAATGAATAATGCTCTTCCAATACCACCATACACATAGCATCAACTTATCGCGGTTAATCAGGGTTTCGCTATAGTCTGTGGAGCTTTGCTTGCCTTTTGTCCATAATCTTTTTCGTACATTCTTGTTGTAGGTAAAGTATTTTTCATTACCAGCGATCAAACTCTTCAAAAACAATTCGGTTTCATTATGTTCCAATAGAGAATCGCAAATAAGTACACAATTCATTAAATTTCTTTCAGTGAGCTCGTGTGGGACCCAAGTAAGAAGTTTTTTGTATATTCAGCTTTTTTTTTGAATGGGTCAAAACTGTTTTGTGGTCAATCCTCAACTCTTCAGCGATATCATAAGAACTAATACACCGATCTTGCGCTCTACTTTTTCCAAAATGTCTTAGACTGTCCATAACAGGACCAGAGCGAGGTTCAAGGTTCATCTTTGACATCAAAATTACTGGACTGAAAACACTTGAACCAGTTTTATACTACACCGAATTAAGTTCATAAACGCCACAATTTTTTTTTTTCGCGGCTTTTGTCGCATTTTTCCTTTTTTTTTGTAATAAAATTTCAAAGCATATCAAATTCCTACGTTAGATTCACTCATTTTGGCGATCAGAAAAACAATGAAAAAATGGCGGGACACCGTTTTCACTTATTATTTTCCATTTTTAAAATGTTATCTATTTAACGGTATCAAAACTAGCCAAATACATACAGCACACCAAAGAGATTTTACTGCAACTTTTTACTTATAAAATAAGAAAAAACTTTCTCCCTGACCGATAATCAACATTTCGTATATTTGGGAGTGATTTCGGAACTACAGTCATTATGAAATGTAACAGGAAATTATGGAACAGGAAAAAGAAGGTTTGTGTCTTTTATAAAATAAATAAAATACGAAAACATTACCCATCTTCCAAAATAAAATAAACGTAAAACATATCGACAAATTCTAGTAAAATACTCCACACAAGGAAGGAAGTAATCGAAAACGATATTATTCAGTTCGACTTCGAACGAAATATAAATATGGAAAAAAAAACTAAATAAAAACTATTAAACAAGGAACAGCCTCCGTATAGACACGTTTTATAACGAGCTATGTAAATCAAACAACATGGTGATACCATCGACAGTACATAAACATTTGGTTGTATTACAAAAAATGTGTGCCCAGTGAATGAATAATGATATACATTTGTGTTATTTCAAGAGTAAATAAAGGACTTCGTCAAATGACAAAGAGTAAAATTTAATAACACTACTTAAAGAAGTTACAATTTTAAAATATTGAAATGCAATTTGAAGGAAATTGTCTGCATGTGTATCTCGTCTTTACAGTATGAAATGTTAAATTCCCAAATTTTATATTCGTTCATCGAATGTGGTAGAATACCAAAATTATAGCAATACTAAATTTAGGTAATTATTCGAAATACATACATAAACATAGACGATTTAGTACTTTTTTTTTTAGTAATTAAATGTAACTTTGTAGTGCGGAATTATCTTTCTAGGCGGAATCAGTGTCCGTCAACCAAAACTAATAAACCTACGGCACGTTTATTCTTTGCGGTTTACCTCCACTTTTGTTTTTACGCAAGTCTCCAGTGGCGTATGCAAATGCAGGTAACAGAATGCAAAAAGCTTTCATATTATACGGATTATACGAAGTCAGTTTTGTTAAAGACTAGCTTTCATCTGCGACTTCGCCCGCGTGGATATAGAATGAATGAAACACGTGCAGTTTCTTAAGTTAGACCTCCAGCAAGACACCCATGAAAAAGGTATTGTTTGTTGAGTAGTTTTTGCGCGATGCGCGAACAAACAAACATGCAGGCAGACAGACGAAAATTCTATAAATGATTGTTTCGGTTTCTGTTGTGCTCATAAAGACCTCTAGTAGATTTACATAAATATTTCCCAAATACAGATATAGGTCAGTTACAGATCAATCACATAATTTGTACAGGCATAACCGTTTTCATTCCAGGTTTTTCAGCAACATCATGTTTAATATCATCACGATTGGCGGACATAAACATCATTGTATGGCAATCAATTTAATTGTGACGAACAATTATTATCGCTACCCGATCAGGGCTGAGCTAGCTTTAAGTAATATAATTATTTCGAAATTATTAGTATTTAATATTGTGCACTCACAGCTGTGACGACTATTTCTGTAATGATGTTTTATGAAAAATGATCCTGTTTTTCACATATCTAATGTTGCTATAATGCGTTGTTCTGTATTACTTTGAAAATTTTAAAATGGTCGATGTCAATAACTATTGTTTCTATTTTTTTTTAACAAACATGATTTCGTTGTGTAATAGTGTGCATAGGCTCCGTTGTTTTGTCATGAAACAACCGCAATGGAAAAATCACAAAAACGTTTTGGTAAACTGCACTTTGCGAACACACTGCATTTTTAAATTTTCATAGTCCAATAAACTGCTTTAAATATTTTTTTCTTCGATATCCGTTCCATCCATATAAAAATAGTTGATTTTTATATTGATTCTTTTTCATTAACTATATTTTTTTCGCACCTTCCAATTTTAACGTAGACTTTGCTATACGAAAATAATCTCATAATTTATCATTCTTTACTTAGTATTTACAGTAATTACTTATTCATATAATTGGATACAACGAAAAACTCATATATCTGTTGTTATAAATATGTCGGATAAACAATTTTACAAATCGGACTAATTATTACTGAGATAAACTCATTCAAATATATGAAGAATTTGTAATGCATATTAGTATAAATTGTTACTTATAATATAGTTTTTGTTATTTCGTAGCTATCACTATGTCCTCGATCTAAAATAAAAGAGATTGTGCAAGGATACGCCTGGGTGAAGCACCCCTGACACATTTATAATAATCATTTACGGAAATAATTTTCATTAATATATTTTAATGATCAAATTATAATACAAATAGTGAATACTGAATGTTTAGTCTCAATGTTATAGACACGATTTATTTGTATTTTTTTTTTCGTTCTTTATTATGGGATTTTTTGAATCTACGTATTATGGAAATACCAAAATAAATTCTATCGGTTAAAAGAACAATCATCCAAATTTATTTATATAGAGAAAAATTGCTATATATAATTGTACTCCATTTTTTGCGTATTTAATAAAAAAATAAACCTTTAAATTGAATTTATTCCTTATTTTTAAATCGTTTACAAAGAAAACTAATGAAAAATAGAATTTTGTGAATATGCAGTGTGTACAAAATCTGTACAATCAATTGTATAAATGTCATTGATTAATCACACAAAAGTTAAAAGAAAAACATTGTATGTAGTTCTTCATATGACGTCAGATATTGTGTTATAATTTATGCAACAATCCGTATTTAGATGGTAGTATATTATTAAGATCGATGTTATTGTTTTAAAATATTTAATTCAAACTATTTAAGTAATAATATCATATAAAACTATTCAGTTCTGTGTAAATACATAGAGACTGTACTGCTTTGCAAATAATATACTGCTGTGTCTGTGTTTATTAAAATAATATAATATGCGTAATTATTTATTCATAAACACAAAATAATTGATAAGAAGTTCAATATACATTCATGGCTTGTATGACAACGATAATATAATATACGGTATAGAATTAGTGATCTAAAATAATTTCAAATCATCCGAAATAAACGATCAAGATTGCTTGATTTGAGCCTCTACGATAGTGTTCAATATTTAAGTTTAAATATTTACATAATATACGTTTAAGGATCTATAAGGATAATAATGGCATAACAGATGACTTATGCCAGTATATGGCGCACTGATGATGCATTTACAAGTAAAACTGCACGCAAGTTACTTGGCGACGTGATTGTACTTTACGAGAGCTCATACAAGAGCCAGATCGCACTCACAGATTGCAAGCTAGTGATTGTTTATGCAGTACATTTTTCATAACGATCATGGAAAGCATTCGAAGTGTATAACAATACTATATTGTAATTTTCAACAGAATAGGTAGTTAAATTAAAAATATATTTAATTAACATATATAATTATGAAAAGTGAGCACCGATTTAAGAAACTAAATAAATCATACCGAAATAAAATATATACGCGCAGATCGCTTGCACTGTCTTCGCCGATCGCTTAACAGTTCCATGAACTCTCCAACATTGGCACGCATTGGCACTGCGCTATGCGCCAATGTCAGGGTTCTGTCACTTGCACTTGCGGCCTTACGAGCGAAAATTACTCAACGCTCGTCGGAATATATGTATATGTTATTAAATTTTAGCAATCGCTCTAACTATTGAGCTAATTAATTATTTATTAAGTTATTGTTACTACAATATGCTACAAAGATCCATCAGCCCTGTTTTTGATTCTTTAAAATACACCTCGTGATTCTTTTTTGATTTATTCTTTTCGTGATTATATTTCATATACTTTAAGAACCCCCGATCAAACTAGATATTTTTGTAGTTAAATTATTATGCCAATTTTTGCTAAATTGCTTTAGACTCATGAGATTTCTTTCATATTCATACCATCGAGCGATCACTTTTTACGTACTTTCAAAATTTTAACAAAGCTAAATAAATAATAAAATACTTCAATAATTAAATAAAAATAAATAAAATAATTCACACGTGTGGCATAGGGTCTTTTAAAATATTTGGCAATAGCACAAATATACAATAAAATAGTCTGTTTGCTATTTGTCTGTGATTTTTTAAAAATATTTTATTCGCATGCCATCTATCAGATATAAATGAAACTAAATGGCATTTCAACGACCAAAACGCTGATAAACTTTCACACGCCGTTCACTTACATAAATGCCAATTTTATATTTTATCGTACACGTAGAGTATGAAAGGCTTTATGAACATCGATGAAATTATTAAACCACAAAATACAATTTAAATGGAACATACTTAGATCAAATATTAAATAAAATTTAATAGACGCAATTGAAAAAAAAAAAAAATGTATTCCTGTATTTTATAATTTCTATTCGTTTCATATCATGATAATAAAATTCAACTCGCGACAAGGACGGTACATTCACGAGGATGGAGATTTAAATAAAAATAATAATTTATTTTGTGTTTAAATTCGAAATTAAAATGCAGAATTAATAAACCCTAATAAAAATAAAGAAAAACGCAAGAAACCAAATAGTAAGCGGAACTTTAGACTGTAGTACGGTTGGTTATCAGGGGGCATTAATTAAATCTAGATATTTCAATCAGCATTTAGGTGCTGATTTTCACTGATGCTTTCTTAGACGAGGTGAACACTAAATTAAAAAAAAATGGAATTTAAAAAAATCGGCTCTATCACGCCAGCCAGGGTTTTGGACAGAAGCAGTTGTTTAGATGAAAATATACGTGTTAGGTACGTGTATCGGATTGTGGCTTCCAAAGTAATGTATAAAGCATAATTAATATATTCATAAACTCACTTCCTTTTAACGAGCCGTCATTGATAGCGTTATTAATTAATCAATAAATCAGACGGCGGTAAAATTTACAGTCCATGAATTAATTATGGAATTTAATGGTTTTACAATAATAATTATGTTTTCGTACTTTATTATCCAGGGCCGAAGATTTATTTTAATCGGAAAACGTGATTAATGAAAGGCTACATTATAATTTAGTTTAAGATTCGTTAGCCTGAATAATATGAGTTCATATTTTAATTTAATTAATTTTAACCGACAAATAGGGCAATTATCCAAAATTAGAGACACTCCATGCATAAAAACATGGAGATTTGGTTAATGGAGTTGGAGATTTAATGGAGAATCAGTACTTTTTATTTATTGTTATATAATATGAAATATAGTAAAAATAATCATTATATTATATATACGAAACATAACGTAAAATTAGCTATATATAATTCCCAAATATTAAAAAATTAAATATTATATTTTACAAAAAGGCAATACGCAGAATAATTTCTTCAAAGGCAATATCTATGAAAGTTTTAGACTGAAAAAATAGCTTCGAAATTTTTGGAGGCATCAAGGGTCACCAAATTTTGTGTAAAATTAGATGAAATTCATAATTTAGCTAACAATCTTGCAAACATATGAAATAAATGTAGGAATAAAAATTAAGTCTTTTCGCTCTAAGTTTCTTCGCTCTACAATTATAAAGCAAAAATTTGAAAAATAATGAATGCCGTTCATACATAAAGTCACACACAAATATAATTATATATATACACATATTGTAGTATTGCCACAAAAACACATAGGTAAAAAGCAGGCAGATCCCTCACAGTCGCGTGTGTTGTTACTTTTGTTATGGTTATAATAATATGTTACTTATATACTTATACACATATTTCTTGAGCTTAACAGGTTATTGCGGGTAGTGACCTGCAATAACACAAAAAAAAATGTTTAAACTAATATACTCAGCGATCAGGTACTACAAGTTTCCTACGTATTTAGTTCGGTCATAATACATAGCTATTATAACCACGTTTAATAATTACTATGAGTTGTTTTTTGTGTTTAATCCTTTCATAACTTTCAACACTTGATTATGATTTTTTAGCTCCTATTGTACCTTTGCAATGTTTGCACGCAAAGCCCATTCTCAATGTAACACTATTCAACTGTGATATATTAATTGTAAGTATGTATCTGTGATTAAGTCTTAATCACAGCCTCAGTACAAATTGACAATGTTCTAACTTATTTAAAAGCATTCTCTAGACTTATCGTGATTGATTCATTAAGATAAAATGTCCATAATCGTGAATTTCGGATTTTAACATTTAAAAAACTGTTGCACCTAAATAAATGAAATTCTGATTCGAGCTCTTTATTGACGATCTTATTGACCTCATTGACAGTTCTATTGACAATATAATGAAAATAGAAATAGCTTCAATTTAGAGGCTCAATCAAAAATCGTTCGAATCGATTCGCGTAAACATTGCACAGTACAAGTCTGGAACGGTATTGCGAGCACTTGACATTGCACCAAAATACATCATATTTTCATCCAAGTGTCAAAGTTATTTAAATTGTTTTCATGCTTATATCAGCGGG
The DNA here is from genome assembly GCA_005406025.1 of Eumeta japonica. Lineage (NCBI taxonomy): Eukaryota > Metazoa > Arthropoda > Insecta > Lepidoptera > Psychidae > Eumeta > Eumeta japonica. The sequence continues at coordinate 188,539 of BGZK01000156.1, forward strand.
TTTACACAATAACTTTACTTCATAAATTTTAATGGCAAGTATCAACTATATTGATCATTGGGAAATATGAACTACATTAAATATATTTTTATGTTATAGTAGAAATTCATAAGTTAGATTTTGTATTTCCATTTTCATTTTGGAACCTGCTGTCAAAATATGTAATATCTGTTTATACGTTTTCTAGAGGCGATAAAATGTAACAGCTCTTTTATGTAGTTTTAACACACTGGAAACAAATTCAAAGTTTATTTCTAGTATAATAAAACTACACATTAGTTCACGTTGATTTGACATTGTTTAAAATAGTATAAAAATTAATAAATATAATTCTAATGGGATTAACATTTTTTATTAAATTAAATTATTTATTACTTTTACGTTCTTTTCGTTAAGACTATGGAAACTTTTCGTAAGAAAATACTTTGCGAAACCAAAAACACTGTTATACGAATATAAAGTACGTGTGATGTAATTACTAGAATTGGTCAAGATCTGTTATACCTACGTGATTTACCAAAGTTATTTCAAAATGGTACAGAGTGATTTGTACGTACATTCAACTTTCTTCGCAAGTTCTCACGCACGATTGGCTCTGGGCAATTGTTATAAGATCACCTATGTTCTTTACAGTACCAGATAATATCTTTAAACGTAATATGTTAAATGAATAAATCTTTTAATAATTAAGATTAAAATGTTACCTAAATATGTATTAAATTACATAAACATATATTTATTATAAGACAAAGGCATCTAAAAGTGGTTTTTAATTTAATATTTTCACCTTCATATTGCTTTACTTGTATTCCTTAATTAAATATATAAACATTACTCAAATAATCTATACAGGCATTTTTATTGTAATTTCAGACTGCTCATATAGAAATTTGCTAAAAAACAAATATATCAAATGACGTAATGGAAAGATCATCTTACCTGTTGCTAAGCAAACGAAAAAGACTAAAATATTTTAATAAAACTATGAACAAACCGTCAAGTACTCTATCGAGTATATCGGTCGACAGTTTGAAGTAGATAATAACAAAAATAATAAGAATGATAATACAGAAGAAGTTTATTTAGAAACCGTTATGGTGCCGTTCTACGAAAATGACGTGCTCATACAAATACCGAAAAGCCAAAAGAAAAATTTGAAAGGGGCACAACACAGCGAAAAGAACAGCAAGAAACGCACATCGGCATTGTCAACGGAAGCGAAATCGACGCAAAAGAACTATCTGATTAATCATCTTAAAACAAAGAAGGAGCGAAATTCTTATTTAGAAGCATTCCGCAAAAGATTCCCCCAATTTCGACCCGAAGAAAAATCTAAAGACATTGAATTAGATTCAATGTATCCAGAGTTCGGCGACACCGAACGTGAAAGCATCGGAGAAGAATCTTGCCCTAACACAGCAGAGTTTTATAACACAGAGGTATACAATGAACTGTTCTATGAAAAACTTTTGGAGGAAAGATTTGATAGAGGTTGCAGTCTGAGCAGCTCTTTGGATGACCAAACAACATCACCGAACGAAATCAGAACTAAGCATAGTGAAACACACGATAAAATCAATTCGAGAATCCGATCCGAAAGACAGAGACGTCCACTCCGAAGACGCAGTACACCGCCTATGGCTGTACAGAGTCCCGGAGGCTTAGGTCCGGACATGGAGAAAATAAGACCCAGATTGGAAAGAGCTAGAAGCCTCCAGAGGTATTCCGAGAAGGTACGCATGGAGAACAGGCTTAGAATATATAAAAATGCCGTTCAAAAAGAAAAGGAGAAGACAGATAGAGAAAACCTACGCCAGCTGTCGGCAAAACGCGGCGTTAGTATCAACGAAACCGGAATGGAGGGCAAAAACTTCAAAATCTCGTACCTAGTGAACAGTACACTCAAAGAGAGTGCCACGAAAGAAAAATCGAGGAATTTTCATGAGTCCAAAGCAAAATCTGCCGATGTAACTAAACGACGAAATACGTTTTATACAAGAGACGAAAAGGCTACAGATGAACCACTGCACAACTCACGGGAATCCAACCAAAGCAGTAACGAAGGCGGAAACGCAATTTTTTTCAAGAAAGACCACGGAAATGCCAACGTCAACGATAAAGGCGAGCGTAACAAGAACCCGAGAAACACGTGCACTGGAAAAACTCGAGGGAGTCCGCCGGTGCAGATAAACTTTTCCGTCAACGTGGGACAGATGAAACCCACCTCTGCTCTAAGGAATCTGGAGGAAAAACATCGGCTTTACCAAGAAAAGGTCAAGTCGTTCATGGTCGATTACCACTTGGACACTTAAGTTTGTATTATTACAAAATTATGCCATACTAATAATTTTCTTTTGTGTTGTTGAAAATAAATTTGTCTTCGTGCATATTTAATATTGATTCTCATATTTTCCCATACATATTAAGGGCCTGTTTCACCACTAGCCGGTATGTCAAGTAGCTACAGGTCAGTTATTTTTTACTTGTAAAGTATACTTGAGAATAACTCATGTCAGTTCCACTGAGATCTAACAAGTAACTTAATTTCTTAGCGAATTTACTCAACAATGTTTCTTACACCTAAACAATAATAAATAGTAATTAATTTGTTATGAATATTACTTAGTGTACATTTTTTAAAACTATAATTATATGAGTATACCAGGTCTCGTAACTGAACACGAGGCGCTTTTTTTTTAATTTATATAGCGACAACCACTTATTTAAGAAATCAGCACAACCATTTACCTGGCTATGATCAAAGAAAAAAATGTCACATTCTGCTATGTCAAATTCGCGTCACAACAATTAACGAACAACAACTAGCTGACGCGGCAGAAGTTGTTCCGCCTTTACTTTTGGGTGGCTTACCCGTATAATTAATGCCCGCAGTTCGCCACCAAGGACACAGAATGAATTCCTTCATCTCTTATATTGATCAATATCAATCTCAACCCCGTCTTACGCTCGATTCCGATCCCGGTCAGACTTTTAATTTTGATCCCGCCCTTACACTGTTTTCGACCCCAGTCTCGTTCTCAATTTCAGTCCCGCACCCGCTTTCGATTCTTGTCTTAATACGGTTTTTGATTCTGCTACCGTCCCGCTTTCAATTATAATTCTGCTACCAGCCACAGTTCCGATTAGATGAAACAGGGGGCGAATGTTAGGATCAAAATAAAATATAAACTATATTACTCAGGGATAATATAACTTTCTATAGGTTGATTAATTATTAAAATTATCTAACGAATATAAACTCATTGATGAAGACCGGGGTAAAAATTGTAGCTGCCTAATTTACTCAAGAATAGTGTAGCTATTTATTAATAAAAGAATCTTTAGAATCGGTTCAATAGTTCGATTTAGCAGTACAAATATACAGATAAAACCAGGGATAAATGCTAGTTTATTTTTAAACATTCCTGGTGTGTTTAAAACGTATCACCAAAGTTTGACCGTAATCGTATCAATGGTTTAATCACGCTTAGGAGACAAACATACAAACATTAATTTTTATATATTTTCTCAGAAATTGTTGCAAAACATCATCTGCATTACATGAATAACTTATAGAGACATAGATAAATGGGAATGTAGTAGTAAAAGGAAAAATGAAAACTTAGTAAATATAGTTAAGACACAAGATACCTTGCCGAAGGTAAGGTAAATGTATCTATTGTAAGTCGATCTTACTCCCAATCCTACTTGCTGATGTTACAAACACTTTCGAATAGCTGCATTGCTTCATTACAACGTGAACGGCTGGCAAATGTCTATTGACAGAGCCATGTAACAGGAATCCTAAGAAATTAGAATTTAATTTTCCAACGCAAACTATCCCACGAACAGCTTCCGCAGCCATCCCGGTGCAAAGTTTCTCTATGCGCAAACAGTCATAAACCGCCGTTCATGAATCTCATCATAGATATTTGCTTTTGCGTTGTTTTCCGTTAAACGCAACGCGACGTGCGTGATGCGGATTTCCCCGGCGTAAATAAAAACGAAACTTACGCATTTCGTAATCTCAAACTCCAATATTTATACGGCGTTCCGGTTTCGTTCTCTTCGCCGGAGAAAGCGGTTACAGTGTCGTCTCGGTGCAGGCCGGCCGAATTATGCGCGTTCGCGTGACTGATACATTTATATGAAACCGTGTAGCGTATTCAAAGTGGCCGCGTAACGCAATAACTGTTTGTTGGCGTGTTTCATACGTGCCGCGTTCTGTTTTGACGATTTTGAATTATCGATTTCGCCGCGATGTCGGCGTGGTCGTTTTCCTTTCGCCGATCGAACTGAAGGACTATCCGAGATTTCATCGGTTTGCCGAATTCTATAGGAAATCGTCTTTGTTTGTATGAGGATTTTACAAGACGACCGCTGTAGTGAAGGAACCTCAGACGTTTGAAACAGCCATGGGCGGGTCGCACTAAGGGTAGACAGACTGTCTGTCATGCATTGTATGTCAAATCTTATAATTAATTTCATAATAATGGTATCTTTAGGTGCGGTGCTTTTAACCGACATATATGCAAAATAACTCTAAATACTTAATCGTAAATGGAAAAATATTTTTGAAACTGACCCACACATCATATACATTATGATCGAGTTACGAACTCAATCGTTATGTTAGAGCTTAGAAGAACAATTTTAGTACTTCAGTGTATTTAATGACAATGACACATAACGAATATATACATTTTATTCAAGTCCTATGCGGTGTTCTTTTTATCGTGAAATCCGATCCAAACTGGTGGAATACTCACAATTTTAAATTAACCTAACGTTAATAGGCATTAATTGAACCTAAAACTACAACTTTCAATCAATACTCAGAGAATGGAATTAGCCTTCGATTTAGCGTATTGTTTATAGGATATTTTAATTATACATACTAGCGATTGCTGTAGGTTATTCATATATTATTGAATAACAGTAGTTAAAAATGATGCCTACAAACACGAAGGTACAGGATTCAATTCTAGCCACGTGTACGGGTAAATTGACCAATAAATTTTAAGAATTACGTCGATTTAAACCAATAGGCCCGTGCTTCTTAAATCATGGTGAGCCGTCAGTCGGATGTTAGCATTGCATGGGCCAGCACGGGGAGCTTGAGATACAAGCTCCTTCGTTTTAAATAAAATGTCGGCGGAAAAGTAGGCCTCAGCAATAGAGGATTAAATTCTGGAACATCATCTACTAATAGATAAATAGGCGTAAGCAAAATATACCACATATGGACGCGTATAATACATAAATAAAAACATTTAATTTTATCGTATTCATGAATTTTGATAATTATATATTTTACATAAAAATCAAAATAAATATAAATAAAGCACTACGCATTTTTCAATATTTAAATATATCTAACGCGAACAAAATAGTAAATAAGTAAAACATTATAATTTTAAATTTTATTTCCATGAAGAAAGTAAATTTTATTATGTTACGCAAAATATATTGTTGTTTTAAGTTTATTTTAATATTTTGCCAGTTGCAGTTTCGAAATGGAATTTTCTGTTCCTTCAACAGTAGCTCTTTTCGTAATGACGACGTTCGCACGCCGCTGTGACAATGTTTTATGTCGATTAATTATAACGCAATATTTTATTTAGACTTTCGTAAATTTTTGACATTTCTCAAAATGATTGACGTGCCGCAAATGCGTTTACGTCGACGTCTGACCTTACATTTTTCTGTTATCGAATTCCCCGTTCATCCATCACTGTAACATCACGGCCTTGTATCACATACTTTCGTCGAAAAAAAAAAAAAAACCTGTAAGCTGATTAAATTATAAGCAAAGACGTAAAATGATTATCAAAAATCAAAAGCGAATATAGATTTGTAAAAATTTTTTTTGAACTTAACTCTCGTTACACAACATGTTTACATCCATGTTTAAGAGGTCTTCAGTTTTCAATTTACGATCTAATTATAAACCTAAAAAAATATGAAAAATATTCTATCACCTTCGATAGTTCAAATTGCAACTGTCATTCACCTTGATTCAAATTCGCCCCGTACTGTTTTATCTAAATCCTTCCGCACCTCTGAGAACCTTCTCCATCGACGCCGAGCTAATTAGCGCGAGTGGCTCCCCGCATCACAGCCAATGCCATTTAGTTAGGCAGAACAGTGTGGCATAAATTTGAATAAGGTAAATGACTCCGGCAATTATATTTTTTAAAATAAGGATTTTTTCAAACGTATTTTTATGTTTAAAATTAAATCATACATCTGTCCTGAAAAGAGGTTTAAATATGGACACAAACGTGTCATTATCATAGAAGAATTTTTAACTTTTCAAAAGATTTACGAAACAATTCCACGTACTTGATTCACGCTAATGGCTCTACTAAAATAAAACAAATAGTGCGTGAGAACATTTTATTTATAGCACGTTAGTCATGGATAATACGGTTTTAGAAACAGAATAAATTTATTGCCTTTTGTTAATATATATATGCAGAAATATTAAAATAAATACAACAACAAAATTATTTAATTATTTTAATTACCATAGCTCTAAGTATCACTATAATTCAAATCGGATTAAATTTATATTGAAAGATATATTTGAAATTTTGTACAAATTATCCTGTAAAAGTTGACAAGATCTCCTGTAGGTTTTTAAACGGTTCGGGTTATACACGAAAAAATGGTTACCCTACGGTGTCAAAAACTAGGTTATTATTGAGACACGAGCGCGAACTTTCACTTGTCCTTGAAACCCTCTTAATTCTTTCTGCAAGTCTTTATTTGGATATCAAATTTTATAACTTTTTTTTTATTGATCTGCGCAAGTTCAAGACATATAAATGCCAATTTCAACAACAGCGAAAATGTTGTTCTGTCTTTCGTTTATTTTTTAAAATAAATATATTAACTGTGATATATTAATTTCTACGTTTGTTTTGTTTTTTATGTCGGCATGACCATCGCAATGTAAAAATTATAACATCCCATACGTGAATGCTTTTTAAATATTGCTTCTTAAGTATTTTTTTTTCTTTTAGAATGATCTTTATAAACTTTAGAATAAATAATACTTTTAATTTTCCTTTATTGGTATCTTCTTCCATAATATGGAAGACCATGTCATGGTTCTGAATCACATGGCGTGGAAGTATAAAGCGCAGGGTCCATTAACTAAAATGAACAAAAAAACGAAATTATTGTTAATTCATAGATATGTCTTGTCTGTTATATAATTGTACACAATGTGTGCTTAATATTTCTTAATAGACATGCAATAGATAATCAGAGCGAGTGAAGTACTCGCCCGATTATGGAATTGAAAAATATACTTTATTCATTTTTAATCGAGCTATTCACATTTAGAAAATTGTGAAATTATGCCAACATTGTGGCTATAATAATTTGTGATGATAATATGAAATTAGATTATAAGCGCAATATTATTTAGTAACATCTTACAGGTTGTTTATATTTATCTTTCTTTCTATAAAAATGGATTTTTTTTGGTTGTTATGGATACTCAATCACCTATCAATTTAGATTGATATAACGCGTTCGCATACATTTGTTCTGACAAAATTTGTATTGGCAAAAATTTGAATATTCATTGGATCAAATCAATTGTGGGGAAAAGCGTCGCTCCCATAGCTTTCGTCGACACTTGCTATATTTTCAATTTTCTAATACAATCTATATTTGACTTTTTTTTACCTTATAATATAGAATAAGTATGTACAGCACAGCGGGCATACGTAGAAGTGGGGCTCGTATTCCTTACTATACATATCCTAATGTATAAGGGTGTAATGAGATCGAAAAGTTCAATAATAGAAATCGTCAAAATAAAACGTATGCAGTCGTTGAACGTATACTCGTGCACGAAACGCCAACTCTAATAAAATAAAAGCTTAGATATAATTAAAAACGCGCGTAACATTAAGCAATCTTTAGACCCAAATCTAATTCTCGCAGCCTCACGGGCCGTTCCGACTTTGGTAAGTTATTGCCTACAAGATAGCCCTAAGTACTGAGACCGCTCCAGTTTCTAGGTATCGATTACGCAAGCACCAAGTTACGCTCACAATGGTCAGATGTCTTCCTGTCCAATGTGCAGTGGAGGATTTCGTTTTGAATGCTTTTAGTTGTTGCATTTAATAATATCGAAACATTAACCGATGATTTTATTATTCTATCGATTTTATGTACGAAAATTCTAAAATCCGTCTACGGTGACAAATAATAAATAAGGAACAAAAAAAAAAAAACGCAAGGAAAAACATTCTGTTTTCGTGATAAAACCCGTCCCTTGCAAAATCGTAAAAAATAACGACAATGGCGGTATTCGATTTTCAGAGATAAAATGTAAAAACACAGTTTAACATCCTAAAACTCAATACAGCCAAAAGGCTTCAAAATCTATAAAATTATCAATTTTTATTGCCGTAATTAATACGTTGATCACTTTAAAGTTGTTTACGCGGTAGAGTTTAAAATTATCACATACACAAGCTTATACTACCAGAGGAACAGTGTTTCCGTTTGATCGTGTATGTTCCAAATTGAAATAATTTATTGTTACACTTTATCAATCACCAATACATTTTGTTCATAATATTCAATTCATAGCTCCAATTCTAAATCATTGCTAAACAAAATGGAACATCAAGTCAAATTATTCAACCTTTTTAAGACCGTCAATGATTGTCGCCTTGACCTCATTAGCACAGATCACGATCTGACTGTAAAACAACTAAAAATCTGTAACTTCTCACACCGACTAAATCGCTCGAGACGCATTAGTAATGATGATAATAATCGATACAAATCGTTCCGTGTCTAGTCCCTATTGTGCTCGTAATCAAGTCGTTATACAATAGATGAAGATTAATGTCAGACAGGTGTTTTTTTTTTTCAATCATTGTAAGTTTTAAATTTTATAAGCCAATATATAAACATTACCGTAACTTTTATTAGGAAAGTCCGGCAGTTTTCGGAAAACCCATTGATTTCAGCAATGGCGTGAACATAAAAGGTTTTTATTTTCAAACATTTATTTTTCCAATGTCGCTGAATCGTCACTATATTTAGCTGATGAGCATTAAAAGACAAAAAAAAAGTACGAGACGCGTGATTTAAAAAAACCCGTCCAACGATATCTCACCGAGTGTAATGCGCATAGACAAAAAGAAATCACGATTGTAGACACAGACATCCGTATAAAAATTCGACAAGAAGCTTTTTAGAAAAAAATATAAATACAAAAAATGCGTAAAAATAGAAATATGTAAATGCAGTAACTATTAAATAGGAATATAGCGAATTAAAAATCGTGCCGAGTTCATATCTGCTTTCTCTTTCTATCGTCCTCTTAGAAATTGAAGTGAGATTACATTTTATTACGTAGGTGTTCATTACATAAACACAATATTGAGACTAAGAGACTGTAATAGGAAGTAGACATACATGCATACTCGAACATGGTAAGATTATTTGGTGCGACACAGAATACATCAAAATCGCGTTAGTTCATTTTTGCAAGTTTTGTATTTGAAATTTGCGACAATACATTTTTTCTAAATTGTGGCACATATGACTGCGATAAAAAATATATATCTGATAATGTAACAAATTATGTTGTTCCCCGAGTGCCCCTTTCTTGGTAATTATTCTTTACGTTTATATGTCTTATTTATTTTTAATAGTATTTATAAAAGTATATAATTTTAATTTTGGACATGAAGTTACCTAAGTCTACAACAGTTGTTCTTTTTGCTGTGTTTTATGATTTCGTAAATGAAATTTATTGGTGCAATATGCTGTAAATGTTCCAAGTTCTGTTTGTGATATTTTATTTAAAAAAAAATTAAATACGACTGTTTCCGTAAAAATAAGTTCGGCCGCATTGTAACTAAATTACAAAATATGGATTCATAGAGACATGCATAAAATAGACTTTTCCGTTTTCTTCAGAAGTTGCCAGTGTCTTTAAACTTTATTTTATTTTTTTGTGTCATATAATATCAGAACGTCTACGCTTACAAATTATTTCAGGTCGTTCGCCTATCACACCACCGTCAAGGGGAAGCTATTGTTTTGGAATATTTTAACGGCGAAAAGCTGTGTTCAAATTATTTCTGAGACTGTAGTAAATTTTAAGTCAATATAAGAAAAGCAAACATTTTAACAAAAAAAACCAACTTAAAAAAAAAAACCTACTCCAAAACAAATTAATATGCACTAAAAGGTAAAAAAATAATTGCGTATTCTTCTACAACTTAATAATCAACTTACTTTTACTACTCACCGATATGTAGGTACGATCTGTGTGTTTTTTTTGCGTGTTTGAACCATCCATTCGATTACTATAAAACTAAATATACCTATGTTGTACACGTAAATGAGAACCTTTAGAATAAAAAAAAAACCTAGCTTCATCTTCATATTTCTGACACCAAAAATTCTGAAAATTCTTTCACTCGTACATAGCTATCTGCGAGTTATCCAAATTTTATTTTTGTTACAAGCATTTGCTACGTCTTCGTTTAAATCAGAAACGTGACCGGTAGCAGAATTGAAATTGGGTACAGGACGAGAAATAAAATTTAAATATAATTAAAATTTAAATTTAATTTTATTTAAGAAATAAAATTAAAATTTAAATCGAGATCGCGATTGAAATCGAGAATTAGAATGTTCAAAATCGAATGTGGGATCAAAATTCGAATCAAGAGCGTCAGCGCAAGCGGAATGAGGGGCAGTACCTACTGAGAACTATATTTGAAGTGGGACCGCGACTGAGAATGGAATTTTAATCTCTTAGATCGTGACCGGATTCAGAATTAAAGGCGGGACTGCGCTCGGAATCGAGAAATGAGAGAAATCGATATCGAGAATATTGAGACTACCACGATTAGAATCGAGAACGGTATAGCAATCGTGATATTGATTTCGTGATGGGGCGATACACAAGATGAAAGAATTCATTTTATGCCTACGTGGACGGAGCCGCGGACAAAAGCTAGTAGTAAATAAGGGCACTAAAAAAAACTACTAGTTATTATATATATAGTGTACCGTACAAGTATTACAAGAGGTGTAGAGTGAGTGAGGTTACATAAAAAGTGTTTATGTAAACTGTGGTTATATAAAATACATAAACGGACTGTGAAATTCCTAAGTAGTCTCATGAGAACTATGTAATTTAATTTTTAATTATCAATATCGTGTTCTGTTGTTTGGTAGAATTCAAAGTTAGTGCACTACTGTGGTCTCGGGTTCTACTAAAAATTTGTACCGAATGTGTACATATTATTTATAAAAGTAATTAAAGTCGTTGCGGAATGACTTAACGAGATTCTAGAATAATCTTAAACAAATATCGCCCCACAGTAACATCGTGCTGTAACACAAAATATGCTATTCCATGCATTTGCATAGAATGAAAGCTGACGACACGACACGCTGTGATGGTTATCTTCTTCTGTAACAGTATCAGATCAAAGCAGTTGCTGTACTTGTTAAGTGGTATTTTAAAAATTCGCCGCTCTGAATGAACTGGAACTTATAGGGAATAATAAGGCTATGTAAATTGAAGATTGAAATTCAGTGCAGAATCGACATTTAATAAAAATAAAATAAGGAATAAAACTATTAAAATTTTTCTCAATATTCAAAAAATATGAATTCAAGATCTTATGAAGTATATTTGCATCGCGAAGGTCAACGAACTTCCTATAAATATCATGAGAGCATAAGTATTCATTGCTGTCTTGGCAATAACAATATTAATATAGCTGTTCGGTCTTTAATACTGAATGCATAAACATGTCATAATTGAGATGTGAACATCGGCACTATATTTAAATTTTAATACCATGCAGGAACTGCATGCGTGCATAATTTATGTCGTGTAAACTTTATGAGTCGTAAATTGCATAGGAGCATCTTCGTTGCATTTGTATTTTTTTTATCGCTTTAAGTTTATTCGAAAAAATAGCCATCTTTATAAAGCCCGCTGAATATCTAGTTGCAATTTTTATTACATCGAAAATTCGATGATTTCAGCGTATTGTATTAAGTTCCGTATTTATTGTAATAAGTACGTGTGATGCCCTTTATTTAAACTACATTTATTTATGAAATGTATTTGAAAAAGGATCGAAATCAATATCGTATTATAATATAGTTGTCGAACTATCGAGGTTATTTTTATAAATCGTTAACAGTCGATTAATATTTAAATGAGTTTTGATACGTAATTAACATTTAAAGATTTAAATCATAGAAAAATGCCAATATTGAAAATAATAATTTTGCTGAACTTATCGGAAAAAAAAAACTATGCGTTTTCTTTATTGATACATTACTATTACACATATTAATTCCAACTTATACCAGCTAATTCGCATTTTGACAACATAAGACTACAATAATGAGCTACTGTAGAAGCGAGTCAGTCGAATTTTATTGACCGCCTATAAAAAGTACTACGGCGACATCTGTCGTGTGTTACCGAAAAGTATTCGGGGCCTGCCGTTACTGAGAATGCTATAGACGTGAGTAATTTATTTTGAACCGATTCACCAAAGAAACGAAAGGGTTTATCTTAGAAAATCCACTTCCACGTTCAAATTTTTTGGTCCAGCTCAATGGTTATCATAAGAGGTGAATACATATAAAACATGTACGTACAATAATATGTATATTTTCCATAGGGGTAGGCATAAATAATAAATTTGCTCTTAGAAAACTTTACGTAACTCTCTTGTTTCAATGGCTTTAGCGTTACTTTAATATGGTACCAATTTGGTAGGTTCAAGATGTTTTAAAGCATCCACTGATATCCCCTAATCTTCTATGATAAATATTCTCTCTACATATTTCTTTTGTTAATTTGCTTTCAGTAACCATAGTGAAACTAAGTCTTCATCAGGACATCCTGTAACATATCCTTTTCTACTCTATAGTCCCTCCATCTTCTTTCAACTCGGCCCGTTCTCTGACATCGCTATTGTTAGAAATATCTCTTGATTTTTTTTAACTAATTAATTTGCCAGCGTGTCTATGTTATTGAATGATAGTACAGAATATTATAATACTATATTGTTTAAATTTCAAAGTTCACGTAAGATTTTCTATCACTGCCACTTTAGAAATAATTTGAGGCGAGTGACAATTGTGATATTACGATCTTATTCTTGTCTTGCAATAACAGAAATATCGATGCTCGGATGCATAGATGCCGGTAAAACGTTACGCATCACCCTATCTTTGTGTAGGCTTTTTGAGAACATTAGCCGAAAGACCTAATATCTGCCTGTCCTCCTCATTGCTGAGGTTCCATCATATCATCAGATAAAATCCTTGATATGATTGTCATATCAATTATCATATCAAGGATTTTGTCTGTGTTTTTCCAAAGGATACAGTGAAGTATCCATTAAAGGTTCTACCTCTGGAAACTTTCGACGAAACCAAGTTGCATCATATTGATGAGAGCGAAGAGACTATTCCATTGTGCATATTCATAAGTCAAAAACGTTATGAACTTTAGCATTGTCGGGTTCAATTCGTGGGTCGTTGTGAAAACAAATAATACCATTTTTGAATCGCTTATCAGGATGTATCAAATAAGCATACATATCATCATAAAAAAATGTGTAACCAACAAGCATATGCTTAAATTACAATAGTTTAAAATCATACGCTTCAAATTTATCATGTCTTTTGCATGTAATTAAATGTTGTGAATTATTTTTGTTTAGCGTTTATTTTCATCTTGTATTTCTAAAAGTAAATCATTGGAACATAGCCCAAAAGCTAATGCGTGCACTGTCTTCTTAATCCGTACATTGAGGTATTGTACGCATTGCTTAACCATATAATTACTATAGCAGCATAATTGAATTTTAATTCTGACGGGATTGAAGTATTTGTAAAATGTGCAAATTGTTTTCTATAATTAACATTGCCCATTAAATATTTGCAGTACAAAGCTAGTTGCACGTTTTCGTTTAAATTAATAACATTTAATAAAACTGATGTAACCGATTATTCCAAAACTATATTACAGTTTATAGAAAATTATTGACTTTATTCACATATTGAAACTAAAAATATTGACTAATCAATTACATTCTATAGTGAACATTATAAGTTTGTAGATCACAAGTCACAATTATTTGTGATTCCGTTATTAGTACAGAAATAAATGTCTACTGATTTTCTTTCATACACTTTAAGTCCTAAAAATTTTGACAGATGTCATATAGACAATCGATGGGTTACATCAGAGGAAAAAAATACAGTTCGTAATCGTTAACCGTACATCGTCTGTTAAATCTTATAGTTAATTTTACAATTACCTTTTTCATCTTTTGATATAATTCGTTAGTGCTAATTCACTGCTCCAGCATCATCGATCTCGTGTGATAATAATCGCATATTCTACGGACCCGTTTTTTTTTATGTAATTCTGTTCCGTTTTACTCATTTCTTTTTTTTTGTAAAAAATGAGATAGCCTGTGCTCTCTCATTTTTCATATCGAGTACGTATATAAAAGTTGCTGTTAACTTTTATATACGTACTTGATAAAAAAGAAATACATGTCGCGTCGCCATAACATTTTCTCCGATTCACTTTGCACCTCGAAATCTACATATATAAGCTTTGCTTTGAAAATAATTATTTATGATTTAATGAAATGAAATAATCAAAGCCGTCGAGATTTATAAGTATCATTTTACGACAAAGGCAAAGGTCGGAGATAAAAGTGGTTCTGTTGGATGTTTTCTGTTTTGTAATATTTTAAGTTGATTTAACTAATACACGTCGGACAACTTAAGATTATTTCCAATGTATAACGTTTCATATACCATTTTGTAAGACGCATTTTCATTTGTTTTAAATAATATCCTAAAAAATAATTTGTAATTAACGTAAAATTTGATCATAATGCCATTCACATAGATCATTATTGTATTGACACTAGCTACAGAATGGTTGTGGTTTTTTATCTTGCATTGCTTAGGTAAATTTATTACAATCATTTAACTTCAAATCGTAGAGTTCAGATTTCAATGTTATGCCACGCTGGCTCTAAGGAATCAAGGGTCTCTGTTGATCGCTATAAAACCTTTGTCATGCCCAGTAAAAAAATAATTGCATTAAAATAGATTTAACGTCTTGAAATCTGATTAAAGGATTAGAATCAAAGAGTTACATTTAATATTTTAGGAAAACATTCATTTATTCAAAACAAAGTAAAAAGTAGTGAATTATGAATTACATAAAAAATGCTAAATAATAAATTTCAAGATAAAGAGAGATGGGGGGAGACAGAGATGAAACGAAAGATGTTAAGATGGAGGTTGGGCAAGGAGGAATGGGTTTAAGGGGGGGAAAGACATAGAGAGACATAGGGGAGAGACATAGAGGGGAGAGACATAGTGGGGAGAGTCATGGAGGGGGAGGAAGAGACATAGAGGGGGAGAGACATAGAGGGGGGAGAGACATAGAGGAGGGAGAGACATAGAGGGGGAGAGAGTCCATGGAGGAATGTACGTATAATTCTCACCGTAAGATGCGTTAAGGAATTACGAAAAGCGAAGAAAGAAATTGAAGATACACTTCGAGGGTACGTCAAAATATCTCCTGATGCATGCGTGAAAACTACAAAATGCGACGAGCTCGTGAACTGCCATGTTGGGTATGAATAACTGCTAGACGTGGATGTGCACCAAGTTCATCTTTACAGGCTACCCAATATTATAGGCAATAAAGCGAGATTACAATTAAAGCCATAAGTTCAATAAGAACATGTTATGTAACTTCTTATTTGAACATAAAATCGAAACCGACGCATTTGAACATTTTGAATAAAAAAAAGGACAATTGCAAATAAAACTCGCACACGAGGATTCCGTACAAGTATAATGTATTCGTAATAGATATTTACAATATTTTTTTTTATTCTATGCGAGATTCTTATCACGAGCTCGATTCACGTAAAAACCTTAGACATTCCATTTGCATGACAATGAATATTACGAAAAAAAAATGAAGTAACCACGGATGACTTATAATGTGGTTTTAATCGAATCTCTTGTACCGTAATCTGAATTAGCGCACACGTGTCGCGCGGCGCGCCCGCCGTTTGTCCAGCCGGTGCGGCGTCCATGGCTTTGTTTCATGTGATAAGTTTTCGACACTCGAATACGCCTTTCAAAATGCTTCCCTCGTCTGCGCAGTCTTGTGCAACGCTGATAAAAATTAATTTCGTTTTGAATGCACGTATGAGAAATTTGCAAATATGAATTCACATTGCATGCAATAAACCCGCGAAATTCAAGCCTCTCGACATAAGCATAAACGATATTAGCACGCAATTTTTCATCGATAATTGCGTCTAATCGATATATAACAAAAGAGAATTATCGTCACAATTATGATGCATAAATTCTTATATATAGGAAATTTACGACACCATATGACCTATAAAGGTAACCATGTAGGCTCACGGATGTGTACAGTCAAGGTTTTATGTTTTGGCAGACTATTAATAAAAATATGTAAATATTACAATTTTTAATATCTTTATCTATAACAATATGTACGTATGATTGGTAATGTTATTCTGTGATGATAACTTATTTTAATTCTATATTTGGACTTTAAAAAATATACCATAAAATAGAACTAATTTCAAAAATAATTAATCTCATTTAACACCATTTTGTAGGTTTACGTTTGTTAAAAGTTTCAAGGAATGTAGGTTTATCTCATTGAAAATTTTAAATTAACGCAATGCAAATAATGACGCTAATTTGAGATTCTTCTTAAACGATACAAGCGAACTTGTTAACCTTGTGTCTATCGAAATAGGCTTTACAAGGAATTTGCATTTTGTTGCCGTTTTCTTTCGTTTTATAACACGTTTTTTTAATGAGATATGTCTCGTATTTAAAATAATGTTTCATATTCAACATATTCGTTGATCAATAGAATCGTACATTAACGAGAACACTTGCTTATGCCCGCGGATCAGCGTGCGTGGAAAGATTTTGATCTCTACAGATGGTCCATTAATCACGTTTGAAAAAAACAAGGAATATCACAAGGGGGTGGCAGGGTCTAGAGATATATAACAGGCATATAACATGTATTTATTTCTTCGTTGACTTGCCGTTGCCAGGCAACGATTTCCCTTCCCGTCCGGCGGGCCAGTATACCTGCATTTAAAATTATTATAAATTTTAAAAAAATATTTTGTAGCAAAAAGTAGACGCATTTTGAAAAAAAGGGGAGGGGGCTAAAACCTCATCACTTATCGCCGTGTTAAAAAGTTGCTAAAAACATTACACGATTACTGGACAACCCTTTATTAATACCATGAATCTTAATTTGTTTTCACCTCATCGTATTTCCTATTCCGACATCCGTCTCTATCCCTCTCGCTTTTTGTCTCTATCGCCTTTCATTCCATATATTGCATATATCTTGCATTTATAATATTAGTATGAAGTTCGAGCTCAATGTGTTTGCGGCTTTCTTTTTAACACGCCTCGGTCGCGAAAGCGTCGGGTGTACTCGACGTCTGATCAGTTACCCAAGATGTCTGAGCAATCTGACCAGTCGACTTCGGCGTTTTTGTAGGTTCGGCGGCGTCTTCAGTGGCAATGCGTTAGCACATCCCACGGGAAAAGTCGCTAATACTAATTTCCAACAATAAATGTTTGTACATAAATTTGTAAATAATATACACAATATACCTATATTACAAATGCAAACATTTTCCGCTACCGACCCTCACGTTGGTGCCACCTGACCAATTTATGCCACGTGGCATCGTCTGATAGCTTGCAACCGAAGCCATTCTAATGAACCTGCCGATTGCGGTCTATCCATCATCCGCACAACTACGTGACACCTGCTACGGCTCGTTTACAACATCTGCGAATTTTTATTTTGTTCTATCATTTTATATTTGATTAATTTAGTTGGACGTTCGCAAATTTCTATTTTATGCAGAATGTAAATGCTAACCATAAACGAGTTGCACTTTCCACAACTACTGAACGCGGATATGTGAAGGCGATGCTGGTGCGTCGATTATGCAGTTTTTTCTGTTAATCATCGGCACTTTATTAACACGTACGATCAAATGGAAATATTTTCGTGTTTTTTTTTTACTCAGTGTCATTCCCATGACCGAGTTGTATGAAAGGTGGAAACAACTCCCGTTTTTCGTTTATTTTATTTTTTTCATTTGAATCCCTAAACCCAGAATGTGGTAAGGCGTAATAACATATTTGTGTATTGAAAATTATTATAAAATTATGAATATTGGATCGATAAAATAGAACTCTTCTTCTGTAGATCTTTTATTTTTGTTACTATTTATTTATGCTTATTATTAATGTAATAACCATTTTTAATAATTGCTCAATTTTTAAATTCCTTTTTTTTTTTGAGGAAAAAAATTATATTTCTTTATAGATAAACAACAAAGATTTTATAATAACTCGGTCAAAAGCTTTTTTCCAATTCAACTAAAATACATCATACTTAAATATATTGATGTCAACAGTGAAGGTGTGTATTCTGGATATTTTCCTTTTTTTTTTAATTCTCTACAATAATTGTTATAAGTCATCATAATCCAGCCATAAAATAAATTAAAACCATGGTAAGTATCGTTATAAGATTAAGCGATAACACAAACTTTTACGTGGAAAACCATAGCATTTTTTTTACATAATCCTCAAACTACCGTCATTAACATTACGAATGATGTCTTTAAAAAATGAAACACAAGCAGGCGGCGTGTGATGCAACCGATGTCTATTTGCAAAGACGCAACGGATACGTCATAGACTTAACAAAGGATGTAGAGGCCCTGGATACAGATGTGGTGTATGTCTTCTGTAGATCAAGATTTCTGTATCAATTAACAATCGTACGAAATATTTAATAAAATTTCCAAGTATGAGACAAACCAAATTATTCATTAATTCTCAGTTCAGATTGAAAAATCCTGACACGAAACTGCGGAGCACATACCGTTCTAAATGAAAAAAAAAAAGCTCAGAACTTGCTTTCTGTCTTAATAATGAAACATACCAAAAATGAAGTCCGTCATTTTGAGGCTTTATTACTAAAAGTTGAAAATTAAATTGAAATATCATGTGAATGTGATTTTTCGTAACGACGTAGTACGCTTCTACAAATTATACACGCGTGTCGGTGACGCTTGAATCTATAATGAATAATTTAACTCTATTACATATATTTATTCAGCGATGTCCGGTATTAGTTATTAAATAACACTAAATTATCATTATATATTACAAAACTTAAAGCAAGTATGTAAATAAAATATGAAATAATAATTGCCTTTGATAATGTAAAGGTCTAATAATTCATAATTCGCTGAACAGCAATGATACAGGTTGATTGATTGCTATACTATTATAGAACATCGCAACATCTCCAAAACTATTTGAATTGCTCAAGTTATAAGTTGAAGGTCGAAACGTTTTGTATTCTCGAGTTCTCAATCGGATAGAAACTCGTTTTGTGAGACTTGGATACTAAGTCTTCGAGCTTATTGAACGTTATTAGCATTGAGCACGAAGACGCTGGACAACTGAAACAATCTCGATTATCTATAGAACGACGTTGTATTGAAGTCGTTATTTTTAGACGTTCATAGAAAAGATGCATTTCATATTTGACCGGCTATTTTTTACTGTTCCAACAGCTCCAACTACAGTTCCAACTGATTCTCTGTTAAGTAAAACATATGAATCAATTAGAAAGAAAACGAGAAATATTTTTTATTCAAAATAAAGTGTTTACGTACTCTTATTGGCGATTAAAATAAAAGAAGATTATTCATTGTAGAAGCGGTAATACTAGACAAGAATTAAAATAAAATCATGGCGTTGGTTAGTTGTGGTTATTTTGGAAACTGTGGAACGATTTGAGGCATAATCAATTCGTATTTTGTTTTAAATTAAAAACCTCTTCCATTTTTTAAACTTACATTAAACAAAAAAATCACTTTTAAAATAAAATTTGCGTTTCACGTCCTCGTTTTAACGGTTGTTCAGGCTCAAGCTTGTCAAAAAAAAGACATGGAACGCAAAATTATTTTTAACAATGACTTTTGGTTAAAAGTTAGTTCAAAAAAGATGGTGGAAAACGAGTTAGAATTCAATGAATTTATTTGTATTTCGCTTACTGAAAAACACAATAAAATCAATTTTTGTAGATTAAAACACAAAATAATACCACTGGATGGATAATTTTTAACAAAAGTTTTAATATGGTTTTTATTGATGTTGCAAATGACTTATGATTTTCGAAACGGACACATATATAGAAATTGAGCAGGCCTGTCTTTTGTAGGGAAATGGGCATTTTTATTGATTTACTTACTTACTACCTTACATTGGTTAAGAAATACGGGAAATTACATAATTATATGATTAGAAAACATATCCAACTTTCATGCAAAAAATTATTGAATTAAAATAGCTTCTTCAAAAGCTACTTATGTACGTAGTAAATTTGAAAGTGTACACTAAAAAGTCAGAGTTAATATTTCTGATAAGGTATACAATAAAGGTTAACAAAATAATGCAAATACTGTACAATCTTATTATTTGTATATATTTTTAAAGTCGGTGTCAGTTAAAGATATGCCAGATGCAATCGTTCGCAGACTTCTACATCTGATGGCAGACGAAGTATTAAATTGTCAGCACGCCTGGGAGCGGCAAATTAATTTTTTTTTTTTTTAACTTTTTATGACTAAGTAAGTACATAAATAAAACTGGCTGAGAGGATGTTGGACCATACTCAATGTAGAGTTCCGTAGCCGTTACTATATACAAAGAAACGCACTACAGATGAAAAAATTACGTTGTTACACTTTATTCCATGTTTTCCGCACAGAAAAGGAATGAGCTTAACTACTGGTTTTTCTAGTTATAGTCGACTAACAGCTATAACTAGAAAAACGGGTAGTTGTGTCGACTATTACTATTAAACTAGGGTAAACTAAAGTGTATATCTTTATGGCACTTACGTCTTTTTGTCGAGAAGAGCAGTTTTTCGGCAATAACTTAAGAATAGTATATGTGATCATGTTCAAAATAATTTTAGTTGAAAGCATTTACTAAGCATTGTGTTTGTAATTTTTTTCATATTATTTCAACATATGATTTATAACATAAGAGGGGGAGAATACAATTTCTGCAATTTTCGGCGCCATTCCTTCCAAATATATTCACATAATCAAAAAGATTGCTTATAAACCTTAAAGTATTTTTAAAAAAACTATCGAAATATATGCCACACGTTGATATGTGTAAAAATTTTTTTCAGCTTCTAGTACATGTATGGAGTATCCCTCTAAAAATATTTATTTTTGTCATATAACTACTAAACCTAGTAGAAGCTTATACAAAACACCTACACTCCAAATTTATCAATGTAAATCTTGTAGTTTTTGAGAAAAAACGCATGTAACATACGAACGGACTGACATGACGAATCTATAAGGGTTCCGTTTTTGACGTTTTGGCTCGGAACCCTAAAAAAAATATGGTATTTATGAGAGATAAATAAGTATCACATTTTGATATTTATATTAAATTAAACTACTTTATATGTAATTTAATATGATACTTGTTTATTCTGAATTTGCTATACTTCCTAAATACAATAGAACGTTCCAAAAAATCCCTAACTATTGTATTTCCCCATTAAATTTTATGGGAATAAAATTCTATCTATCAATAATATCTAAAAAAGAAGTCGTTAGGAGAGTTAATATTTGACCTTGAGATAAAAACCATGACGTAATTAAGCATCTCAAATTTAATCGATATTCGATTTGATTCGATATTTAATCGATACATAGAGTATACAGTATGTTTAAATTTTTAAAAAGCATGTAAAACATATTCTTTAAATCTCGTAGTTTACGTATTCATGAGGATCTAAAGGTCAGATTTTCACCCGAATGCTGATGTCGAACCATCGACAAAATGTCAAGGTAGCATATTATAGTAAGATCGTCCTTAACAACGCAACACATTTTTTTTAAGCTAATTGCCAACGTTTTAACTGATATACAGCCGTGCATGTTTTCTATTATTTAAAACCGGCCAAGTGCGAGGCGATTTGGCGCGTTAATTTTGCCGTTTTTTTTTTTGTCAAAAAATGTACAACATTATTGCATACAGATGTATGAAATAATCTATTATTTCAGCACATTTTACTTTTTCATGACCATCAACATGGTTATGATCGCTACAAAATTATACATCCTTTGTCGAATATTACACGACAGACCAACAAAATGGATTATAGAAGAATCATGAATAAGAAATTGTTTTTAACGACGTGATTTATTTCCATAAATAATTACCATCTAGATGCCATTACACTCTATGGTAAGTAATTTGACTGCACACGTTTAAAGTATTATTTTGACAAACACGCTTCGGCGGCCGAGAATCGAACCGGATATTCTCTATGCAACAGGCGAGCTCTCTACCGATATGACGAAAGCCTTCGTATGCATAGAAATGTTATATTACATGCCTACATGGCTGTTGCTCTATTAAAACATAATTGTCGTTGTTTTGTCAGATTGATATCGCCACTGAAAGAGTGTGTTGTGTGAGGACTTTTTTTGCTCCTTAATTTCTAATTTATCTATTTATTAATCATTTATTTATTAGGATATCTAAGGGTTGGACACGATGCCTCCACGCTGACCTAGCGCGGGTTGGGCGCTGTCGCCGTCGTCTCAACGCCGTAACAACATCCAAACTGATCGAGCCAAGTCGGGTATTTATGATCGGCTTTGTGTGCTCTTTAAGACAAAGATTGAGTGGTCCGATCTGACTTAAATTGAGAAGTCGTCGGTCAGCTCACTCATGGTTGAATTTTGATTCCGGTACCGGTAAGAGACAGTTCCTAAGAAGTAAGTAATTTTGACTTTGATTCAAGTAACTAACGACATATATCAGTGTGTATAAACAACCGTAATTTGTAAGCTCTCTGATATTTTTAATTTTTTCTCATTTTAATATTGCCTCGAACAATTCTATATTTACTTCACACTGAAGTAAGACAAAACGAACAAACGCATAGAGTTATACGCTTAGAGGCATACATTCAAGATGGCTTGATTTCAGTTCAACCAATTGGTGGGTCTAGTGCTAATAAGAAGTCACCTTTCGTAGCGATAACTTGTGTTAATCTACGACGATGCATACCTGTTTACATACCGAGATCGCTTACGTTGACGGACGTCTCTGAAGAACCCTTGGAATTTCCAAACATCATAGTACATTTCGCGTTTGAGCGGATGACAAAATTAGATCCAGAAAAAAAAAAATAGTAGAGTTAAGGCGCCATGAGATCCGAAAATCAGACCTACAACTGTACGCTACTCATTACAAAATTTATTTAAAAATATCATGAAAAACGGTTCTGCTACAACTAAGTCATGCTTTAACCAAATATCTTGCACATAATTGAGGAAATAAATAATCACTTAAACTCATATATTTTGATTAATAGGTTTATGAAAAATTAAAACTTTTATTATTCTTATAATTTGTATCATTAGAACTACTTTTATTTAAAATACGCGATCGATATTTTTTCGAGGGTGTAACTTAAATAGATTTATTAATTTATTCGTATTGTTATAAAAATAAAATAAAATTTAAAATAATCTATTTCGTATTTCAACATTTGTTACACAAAATTGAGCTGTCAGTATCTTGCTATTACAACAGAGATCCTCTGTAGAGACGCTCAGTATAGTACACTGGAATGAAACTGCCACTCTGAATTTTCTGCGAATGATATAATGCACAGGTTTAACGCTCCCCGACCCTTGTCTCTTCTCCCCCGTGTGGCTACTTTGCGCCATTGCGACGCTATCGCCACTAACTTCACAGCGGCAGACAATCATGCGTTGTAATATACACGCCCAACCGACGCATACGTATGTGAGGTCTATGTTTAACTCTTCGATAGAGTTACTTTGAATTAATAAGTGATTTTATTACTTTTTAACACGACTAATCCTTTAACAGTAACGGTGTTTCTTCTAGTTCAGTTGATTAACAGGTAAAGAGTAAATAGTTTGATTATTTTACGTAATTAATTTTTAAAACTAATTTTTCACACTGCACAGTGATAATTTTTATTGCCATTAGACTTAGTCAAAAAAGTACAATATTTAATTAAAAATTGTACCAAACGCTAGTAACTTTATTGCGATTACGTTTTGTTCTTAATTAGTAAATTATTTAAATACGGTTGTTTAGCTCGAAACGCAACTATATCTACATTTTACTTTATGTGTTAAAAATACCAAAATTGACCTATTCAACTCATTCGTTTGAGACAGTTTGGAATTGCGTTGTGTGGCTGACAGCGCGCGTGCATTACCGTTTGACGCGCTTCGTATGGAGCGGACCTTTCTACCTACTTATTTTATTATTCAGCAGTGATGCCACAGTAGACCACAAAATAAGTAGGCACAGAAGGCCCTTCTGTGCCTCATACAAGACGCGCCAAATGATGACGTACGTGCGCCCGCGGCCGCACAAATCAATCCTAACTGTCAAACGAGTGCGGTTACGGCTGGCGCGCGCAAGCTGTAGCGAGAATACTATGTAATTTAACGACAAAATAATTGTAAATAACCGGAGCTTGTATAATTTACTATTTATCAGGGTATCTAAATACCTTCGTACTTAGTGAATTTATGTTTTTTCTCATTGCTATTGACATAGAAATGTAAGAATAAAAAATATTTTGTAAAAAATTTTAAGTACATAGAACTTGTTTCGTTGAAATACCATCATTGCACCCAAATTTACTGTATTAGCTCAGTATTATACAATAGGCATTGCAATAATAATCTAAACCATACTATCTATAATAATAATAATATAAGAACTATTTGTTTTGATGTGAGAGGTACCTAATATTGAAAACTAGTCGGCCGATTTCGATATTTTTTTTATTTTCCTCACAATCCTGAAAGGCAGAGAACGATACAAAATACAGTCGCAGAAGACAAGAACACTCTTTTAGAATGTCTTTAAGCAACGACCAAAGTAAGAAGAACGTTGATAAGATGCAATCAATATCGACCACATATTATAACACATTTAATTTATCCAAGAAAAATGCTTTGATATGCAAACGCGGCTAAGCGAAAGGACGACGAATTTTGGGAAGAAATGAAAAAAGTAGTTATATTTTACATGAAATGCGTGTTACCAGATATACTACATTATTCAAGACTAGCAACAAATATGCCAACATAACATGCATGATTTAAAAAAAAAAAACACCGTAAATGCTAAGAGTAACCGTGAAACAATCCAAAAATATTGCAGTTTTCTTCGAGCTCATAAAGTAATGCTTATGTTTATAATGTTGTATCAAGCAAGCGGTATGCAATCTTGATTGAAATGTGTTAAACATGTTGAATTGGTTATAGAATTTAGATAAATATCTATTGTATTTTTATAATTTTAAATGTAATGTATTGTCTGTCTGCTTCTGTCTCTGTTCCTGAAAAAAAAATGTAGGTTGGCAGGTAGGATGCATAAGGTGCTTAAGGGTAGGTTTTAAGGTATGTAGTTAGGGTGCATAGGATATTTAAGGGTAGTTTTTAAGGTATGTAGGTACGTAAAGGTTGGTGTTATAAAAATACTAATAACATTCATGCAATCAACATCAATCGTGTTATAATTAGAAAGAACAGATTGTGATTGTATTATAAAAATGTTAAATTAAATACAACTATAAATATACTACTTTTATTGACATAATCTTATTTTTTAATATCATCATATTTTTTGTTAATTTTGCGACCACGTTTTTACTTGCTTAGACTACAACTTTATGCAGAACATTATGCATATAAGCAAAAGAGTAAAAATATATTTTAATTCAAAATATACATTTTTAAATACTGAAAGTAATAACAGAATTTAGTGAATAAATATTATATTTCAATATTATTTTGTTTAAGGCGATCAAATTTTATTCCTTTTTTGGCTCCATATAAACTTAAATTACATTGTGCTTTATAAATGTAAATTTATGATAGGAAGTATAAAAAAGTTTCATAAAAGTGGAAGAGCATAAATAAAATGAATGTGAAAATTTGAATACTTTTGGCGTCTTAATACGTCGAAGCCACAGCGCAACGTGCGTACAATTGGCCGGCGCCTAATTGCTTATCGGTTAAATAATTGCCAGGGCTAGGCCTTTTTATTAGGTACTTAAACTAATTAATTTAATTTAGAATATTATGTCGCTTTAAAAAGTATAATGCAAGATTAATCATTTCATTATTGCAAAATATATTTCGTAAACTCATACTCGATTATTTTAATAAGGTAAGTTCACCTTTGAGTTCATGTCCCCAAATTATATGCACTTAAGTAAAGGCTAAAGTAGAAAGCCTTACAATACTGTAGAATGGATCTAGAACGGATCGCCAGAGTTGTACAAAAAATATTTTTAGCACATTTTCTATTTTTAAAGAATTGGGCAATTATACAAGGAGTAGATGGTATAGAAACAAATAAACTAATTAAAAAACACGATAATTATTAATGACACTTAATTTAATGCAAATATAAAGCTGAAAAATAGAAAGATCAAATATTAAATAAACAAATTGAAAATTTAATGCAATTATCGAAACGAAAGAAAAAGAAACTAAGTTTGAAAAAGCTTGCGTAATCGATATGGAAGCATTTTCGTGGTTTTTATCGCCCATCAGCGGGGGTAGGGTTGGGTGACCTGTCGAAACGTCTATATTTCAATTTTGAGTTAATCACAAGATGTATTTATCTTTTCTAATTGAGGAAACATCTAAAAATGGGCTTCAAAATGTCATGCGAATAAATTTCGATACTGTGATCGAGAACGCGGTCAGCCGAAAAACAACCTGTTCGAGAAATATATATTATGTGTATCATAAACGTCACTTTTGGGCGGTGCAGATGAGTGTACCGCCCAAAAGTGACGCCCTAGGGCTGAGAGTCATTCTCCGATACAGCAGAAGCCTTCTAAACGTTATTCACGGTGGGTCATTTCATAGGGTAATTTTTGATATAAGTCTGCATTCTACTAAAGCGAATTGGACTCGGTAACGAAATCGGGATCGTAGAGGAAATTGAGTTATAAAATGTGAATTAATATTGGATACAGTTTCATTTCATATTTATATGGACGACATCGCAAACTAATTATTATGCAATTGTAAACAAGTTATAATAAAGTTACAATACAATAGTAGTTATAGTTAGTTAGCATATTTTTGTTATTTAATAATGAAAAAGCCGAACATCGCGTAACATGGCAAAATTATACCTGTTTGTGAAGAATTCACAAACAGGTATAAAACGCAAATCTAGATTTTGCTTATTGCCAGTTCTGTTAGGCAATAAAACTGTAGAAATAGTTGACTCCGAAGTGTTGCATCTTTATATGTAAAAATTCAGCCTCCGTGTATTTGTGGTCGCAAAATTTGAAAAGTGGAAGGTCGACTGACTCGAATTTTTGACACAGCGTTGCATTCGAATACGCGAGTGTTTTAATACACCTATATCATCTGTCCCCGACTTCGACGATATTTGTACTATCAAACCGAAATACTGTACTGATTCTAAAAAATTCTTATACTCATAGAAAGCTACTCTAACCCCGAGTAACATAGCTTATATTTTATTTTGTTACTGGCATTTGCCTTGGATTTGTGGAACGAGGAATAGAGCCGAAATCGGGACTAAAGTTGAGAATGAAACCGGGGTCAAAACGAATTGTGGGACAGGGATTTAAATTTAGAGCGTGATTGGGAGCAAAGCTGTCAACTTGCTGTCAATTTTAGTCTCAGTTTGTCTTTAAATTTTGACCCTGGTACGAATTTCGTCTTTCAAATTTTTGAGCTCGAAAAGCTTAAAAACTTATAGACTAGTATGTTTTTGAACTCGAGGACCTTAAAAACAGACTAATAAATATAATAGTGAGAAGTTTTACTTCGTACTTAGTTTATTAGCGACAATCGTGTGCCGCCGGCAAGCGACTTCAGGCGGGGTTTGCTCCGATTGCAAAATGTTTACAAATAATTCAAGGTTGCAATTGATAGGTCTTTTTACACAATATTCGGCTCCATTGATTCAAAACTTCTGTTGAATAACATCTCGTTAGATTTTGTAG
Source organism: Eumeta japonica (assembly GCA_005406025.1). Lineage (NCBI taxonomy): Eukaryota > Metazoa > Arthropoda > Insecta > Lepidoptera > Psychidae > Eumeta > Eumeta japonica. The sequence continues at coordinate 216,812 of BGZK01000156.1, forward strand.
TGTCAGGTTTTAAATTGGCATACGCTCCCACTATCTTTTTATTTCTGATGGAGGGTCTTGAACGTAGATCCCGCACGCTAGCTCGGTGCGAATCTGGCGGGTGTTCACGATCAATCGTCAGAGATACGATGACAGTGTCGGGATCGGTCGCGGATTAACGTGCTCTCCGGGGCACAGAGCGAGTGATTTAAGATCACTTAGTAACTTATTCCGCGATTCGCCCGTAGCCAGGATAGAATCCGTTGCATACCTTATGACGCTCATAACGATTGAGCCACAACCGCTCTGTATATACGCGACACATAATTTATTGATGTACTTGATCAATGAATTATATGCAACGATTTAAGCTGTAAGAGCGCCAACCTTCGTGACGTAGAAGGCAAATAGCCCTTTTCATTCGATTCCGAACGCGAGTCTAGTTGGAAAGTCAAAATTTGAAAACTATAAACAGCAATGATAGCTTATCGCGCTCGTCTGTGATATAAAAGGCGCCAGTTGCGTCTCCGGCGTGCAGTAATTTTCATCACCATTGTTGGAGGTTGAAATATCTATTATACATTTTAAAGTTCATCAAATCGTGTGTTTTGAGTGACGCCGACGCACCGCGAGATCTATATCGATGACATCGCCTTAACTTCAAAAGCGCATCATGTCTTGTCATTAATAGCATCAAATGTGTCGACTTATAGCGATCGCGTCGGTACCGTTGTGACGTCAAAATTACGTCAACCGAGGACGCGCGGCGGCAAAGCTTCTCGAACTGACGTAATTTTGTCGTCACGACGATATCGATTCGATCGTTTCGAATCGACATAATCGCCCGAGGCGAAAACGAGATGGCGCGCGGCATAAACAATCTAAAAAGAAAAAGTGTTACATTATATCTATTTTGTTCAAAAATATTCAGTCGTTGAAAAAGTTTGAGAACGACCGCATAGCACGTGCTGTACAGTACTGGAAATGAAGGATTTACTGTTTGGTCTAATTATGGTGTCGGAAGACTACTGACAGTCACAACACGTTACCTCCTTAGGGAACATACCCATACTACGTGACCCGTTTGCAGGGGTCAAATACCACGCTTGGTGACAGGACGGGGGCTTAAGGCTTCATCACGCAGTCAGAGAATTCTCGCGCTTTTTGGAGCTATATTTAAATTATGACGCGCAGCGCTCAGCACTTTTTTAAACTCACAAATGGCAAAACTAACGCAAATATACCGGGACGCCAGCTGATTTAAAACTAGATAGTTTTTGTACTCATTCAGAAGTGGTGCGCTAATATATTATTCTATTTGTAGTAAAGCGCAAGTACCTGTTAAAATATGTTTTTACATAAGTTTTTTTCTCCTTGTTTATATTAATTTTCTCTTAGCAAAAAAAAATTATTCATATCATATTTATGAATTGCTGCGTCAAAACTAGGGATGAGGGGGTCTTGGCATATACCACGGTTGGTCACCGAAAGGTAAAATTGTAAAATATGGATCACGTATTATGGGTATATTCCCTTAGGTCAAGATAGGCGTCGTATTAGTGTGGTAATACGCTATGGTAATATGATATGGTTTTATAACGAAGTTGCAAGAGAGCCCATGACACGATTAAATAAACATTCCGTCTGTAAGCATTTCATTTTTTTTTATTACGTTAGCTTATCTCGGATATATTATCATGTTAGAAAACAATTTACATTATTTCTAATTGAACTGCTTGACAATATCGAGATATATAAAATATTGATTAATCTATAGAAATTCAGACATGTTTTATGCACTATACAAAAACACGTTAACAATGAAACATATTACTTATCTATTGACAATTATGTTCTTCAATTACTGTTCTTATAATCAGAGATCAATATTTTCATAACATTACATGTTTTTCCTTTTCCTATAATTATTCTATTTATAAGTTCTAAACTTATGAATAAGAATTTTTTGGACATATAGATTCATAAAAATACAATAGAAAATATATAAAAATAAAAAATAAATAAAGGAATTCAAAAAGTTAATTTATACTTCTATGATGACTATCAGATTGACAGGTTTAGCGCAGCAAAAGCGTTTGGTGAGTCCATTTAAGGTCGTGGTTTCGGTTACCGGTCAGACATATAATCGTAGCTTGTCACTCCAGTTTGAATGTTCGAAATTCCATCGAGTTTTTCTCTCGGGCAAGCTCAATTTCTCGTTTTGCAAAGTTAAAAACTCATTAGTCAATTCGTCAACAAGCTAATTCCATTAATCAGGATTAAATTGCAATTATGTTTCCTTTCAAAAATACACGTATGTCGAAAACGTTTTTTCATTGCTACGAATTATTTAAGAATTCGCTTGTGTGAGGAGGCGATGCCAGAACATTATTATAGGTCAAGATTAGCAGATTATTGCATGGCAATTAAATTACTTACACAGTCATATATTAAAAATTTTAACTCAATCAAACTTCAAAAATCGGTTTAAGCCTACGTCGAATGCAAAATACATGTAATTAACTATGTATGTCATTAAAACAATTCTTTGAAAAATAATTCTCAGTTAGTGAATCATTTTGAATGAATCTATGTAATATATAGATTTTAAAAATAAATTTTATATTGTATCCGAGCTCACATTGGAAAATTATATCGAGATTTTTTTTTTTGTATATTACCACCGTGACGTATAAGATACAGAGGTTTGTGGGCGCGAAAGTGGTCAGTCGGCAGTACACGTTTGTGAAAGCAATTATATCTATACTGACAGACGACATTGAACACAGATCACCTAGTTCGACCGACGTGCGTGTTTGGGTATTACAATAAAAAAAATGGTATTGCATTAAAAAATAATGATTTTATTTCAATAGCATACCCACCTTCTAGGACGCTCTGTTTAACAACAGAACTTCTTCTGATATGGATCTTTGCGCAACCCGCCATTGTGACGAGCGGTCCGGGCAATTTTAATGCGACGTGTGCTCTGTATAGCGCCGCGCAACGCCGTCGACCGGCGGCCGCTGCGAGAACCGGTCAAGTGCGAATCCGGTTAGGCTCGTTAGCATTCCGTAATGAAATGCGCGCATATAATATGTTTGCTTTCGAACTGTTACGAGAGTCTGCAGTATTCTCGTTTTGCTTGAGCCGCGGCGTGTTGCAACGGATAACGAACAATTCTTCACGGTGTGTAATTTTTATTAATGATAAAGTTTCCATACAAACAGACATCAGCGTCCAAATTTCCAATGTTAAATGGCACTTTTTTTTTTAAACGTTGGCAGTAGGTACGTTGGTTAGAAAGAGAGCAATAATAAAAAAAGAGAAATTGGTTGTCTGTAAAGTCGGTTTACGAGCGATAATTTTATGTGATAACGTCATAAAAAAACATTAATGGAAAATTGCATGCTTTTATGAATTGAATTGAATTATTATCACTTGCCGCAATCGTTGTTGTAATAAACAATGGAAACCACATTAACTTTTCCCTTCACTTTATAAACAGTTGACAAAACAGTTCACGTGTAGGTTGTGTGCGGCCGCTGTCTCTCTTCTGCTCGGACGCATCGGCCGATGGAGTGGAAGAGAGATCGCTCGTTCCGCGCTCTCGCTCTCGCGCTCGGCTCAGACGGAACGCGACAATGAGTCATGCTTTTTCGTGCGTGTAGCCGGCGTTCATCGATTTATAAGACGTTATCACATCAAAAAAATTTATCTTTGGAAGTTCGATCAGTAAAGAAATACACAACATTCAACTATGTAATGAATAACACACACATGGATCTCCATGATTGTGTTAGCTTATTGCATTAATAATTTTGCCTAGAAGAAAATTCCCTATTTTGTCTAGGGGTAATGCAAAAAATGTTCTTGTATTATGTATATATTTCAAAATATAGAAACTTCAAAACCATTTAATGCACTTAATTTTATTAGTAAATCTTCCCCTTAAAAACTTGTATTCATTTTAGTGAAGGCATTTCATATTTTTTTATTAATTTCATTTCATTATATAAGAGGCATCTATAAAGAAATTACCTCTTATTTCTCTCACTAAATGTAACGATGTCACCAGTGAAGATTTTCAGCAATCAAATAATTTCATGGGGAAATTATTAACGAAAAAGCATATTTGTTTTCAATTAAATATTTAAATATGTAATAGGAACTTATCTATTTCTTTAAAAATATACATTAAAAATTAATTAACCTAATTTTCATTATACTATTAAACCGAACCGCCCCAAGTAGGAAACATATTTTTAAATTATTTTAGAAAGCAATTAAAATTTATAATGTAACTGTACGTAAGTTATAAATGACATTAACTCGTCCCATTTTTGTATAAAGACGTGTCACCCACCCCACGCGCATGCGTCGTCCGTCCTCGCGAGTCGCTCTCATTAGCTAGGTAATAGTTTAATTATCCGCTATAATAATTAAAACATTTTTTTAATACTTATTTTAATTATCGAAATGCCTACCTAGTTTCGTAAGTTAAAAGGTAATGTTCCGTAAATTTAAACGTACCAAATATTGCTTAATCTAAAATTCATAATAAAAATAAATATTTCACTGCTTATTGAGTATTTATACATACTGCAGTCTACTTTCGAAATGCCTATCGCCTTGTTGAATTCACGATTGAGCATGTTTACGTAAATTTACATTTTAATCGTTTAAGTTTGACTGAAACCAAAAACTATAGCGGCTGCATAGGTGTTAGCTTCGGGGTTTTTTGTCAAAATGTTCTCTTGTAGTTCAACATTAATAATATTTACGCCACGATCTACGGCAGTCGAAGGTCAAAATTGTCCGAAATCGCGGAGACGCTAGATCGCGCACATGATAGTGTTCCAATTTGCACTTATTCCGAACCGTTCACGATGGACACGCACTGTCTCTGAAACGTTGTCGTTGTACATTGCAAGTGTTCACACCATTTCCCTATATCAATGTCGAAATATTGGCACGCCATTATTAAAGTGCGTGATGTGAATACGTGAGTGATGAGACAGATCAACGCGAATCCGCACACCGCACAAAAGAGATAGTGATACCTTATCCACGCGAGTGAGCAGGATAACTCGCAGTGAGCGAGCAGCGAGCGGCGTACTCTAATACAGCTGCCGCCGCTGCCTGCTAGTAACTACGAGATATCACCAAATCTTCGAAATTTTGTAAGACAAAATTAGACAAAAAAAATAATAATATACAAAATCGATTCTGTAGATGATATAAAGTATTTTCTGTTTTCTCATGTAATTACAATTACGTTGTGTATAAAATAAACGAATTCATGTTAGTTACTTTAACCGCTATCCCTCATTTCTCCGGAAATGCATTTCGGGAACAGGCAGTAACGCATAACGTTATTTCTCAAGGAGATTATTAATATTTGCAAAAACATGCATGATCGATTCTATTCTGTATATTCTATCATTTTTAAAATTGTTGTATGTATTTTATTTTATTACTAAAAAACGGTACGTCCGATCTTGATAAAAATTTGTATGCAATAAAAACATGTAATTGTGTAAGTTACAGATTAAATATAATTTCGATACACCGTATGATAACAATAAAAAATAGTCACTACTTCTATATTTCTTTGGTAGACATATTTATTTGTTTCTATATGTTTGCGAGTGTGGATGGGGGTGTGTGGGTGTATGAGCGAAGCGGGCATATCTGTATCACTTTAAGAACTTATTCACATTGCTTCTAGGTATGGTTGCAAAAATAGTATTTTCGTAAAATTTTACACAATTAAATTTTTCGTGAAATCAGTTCAAGCAATTCAGTTAAGCGTTTTTGTATAAAATTTAAATACGTATTTTCATACAAGAACACTTAATATTCTTTCGCTTTACTAATATTTTGAATATCAATAAGCGTTATCCCAACACCACGTAATCGGTTGTACATCAGAATCATAGATTCCTCCCGACCTCGGCGGGCCGTCTTTTTTTATGCAGTTTAGGAATGCACGCGACCACCGTCCGTCCGAGCAGCAAGTGGCAAGTGAATGGTGTTTCAAAAAAAAATAAAGAGGTAGGTACACTTTTAATTTCAAAGATATCCGACGCGACAGAGACGACTTTCACCCGCCGACTTTCGGCGGTAGTCTCCAGTTCGGCTCTTTAGCGCGTTTCATACATATTACGGGTACACCACGCGTCATACGGAGCCTTTAGACATTTGACATTGTTCGCTAATATATTTCTGTACGTCACCCCGAAATTACGGACCGTTCGATGTGAACGGTGAGCTTTATTTTAGAGGCGGCACGCATCAGCTCTAGATAGACAATTCCAAAAACCCTTAGAAATAAAAATAGTGTACGAATTTATTTAAAAGCGGTGCTTATGAAGAATTTTTTCTTCTTTAAAGTGACAGCATTCGAAGAGAATCATAATGAATTTTGATAAATTCTTAATTAAAGAATATATTTTTCTTCTTCGAAAACGGGATCTACAAAGAACCAACAAATATCGGAAATAGTTTACAAAATCACCAATTATGACTATATTTTGTTCTTCCGAAACCTAGGTAGAATAATAAACACTAGATTTTGTGCTTAATATAGACAACTTAATGTTTTAAGGTTATATTAACGAACGATTCCGAAATACACAATTTCGTTCGAATACATAATATATTACTTTAATGCTGTAGTTTTGTTTTTGAAATACATTTTTAGTGTATGGGAAAAGTGTACGAACACTTGTGGAATCTTTTACGACTTATCAGACATTTAATTATGTTGATAACACAAATGTCATTGACATTTGTGTTAAATTCCTTATAGTTTAAACGATGTTTAAATTATAACAAATTGCGATGTAAACGGCAATGCAAATAATTAAATATATATATTTTCTTATTATTCTGTTCCTCCTTCGTATATTTCTGGACTAAATAAATAAAACTCTTAACTACTTATGAGAGCGAGTAAGTAACTTATAAGTGATTTTTTCATTTCTTTCGTTCTATCAAATAAATAGTTATTGAACACGTTGTATTGTGTAAGTGAAACTTTTTTATCGACGTATGAGAGAAATTTTATAGCAATGTAAAAAGCAATCGTCACATTTTTCTGTTACGCGCCATAATTATTTCTAAGTCACGTTTTTCTGTTACGCGCCTTGCTTATTTCTAAAAATCAGTAGTGGCGTGAAAAATAATATTTTAATAATAAAGTGATAGGCAAAAAATAAAAGGATTTATTTATTTCCAACAAAAGTAATTATATCTTTTTTTCTAATACACCCAACACTTGGTGCAATTATGGTATTTATTTTTTTTAGGTTATTTCAGATAACCTCAATTTTTGATTGTAAGTATCGTTCAATGAACATAATTTCATTAAAACTAGCAATTATTAATTAATACGGCTGTTAATCCAGTAAACATCAATTAATTGTAATAATAAAAAATAATTCTATCTTAATTAATGAAATACTGTAATAATTCTAATAGCAATAATAAGGTGACATAATTATATTATTTATATGTACGTTTATGATAATAAAATAGCGTTAATTTAATACAAAATGACTTTTTTTTTGCTTAAACATTATCTAATTCAGCTTTATTTTACCGATTTCTGTAAAGTTGTAAATAATAGATCATTTATCGAAAAATGATGTTATAAAGAAGTTTCACTTCTTACGTGTGTACACTAATACACATACTTTTTTATTTCAGAAAATCTTTTAACTAAAGGGTTGGTATACTGGAAGAGATGGCGTTTGTTTAATTTTGTAAGAGTACGTAGTGTGATTTTGTGAATCAAAAGGCTTTCATATACAGCTTTTTCATATAAGCTTTTCATATATAAGTAATGTGCGATAAACCGAAAAATACTATTCCTACGAAATAGCCGTCCAGGTTCGACGATTGACTTAGAATTACTAGCTAGAGTACGACAATAGGAATAGTTGCTGCCAAGAGGTGAAAAAAAAAAGTTTTCGAGCGTAAAGCGCTCTCAAATGCTTTTTGAATTATGAATGCCTTATCCGTCATGAATTGAGTTATGGATTGTGTAGTACATTAAAATTAACGCATTTTATTATTTATTTGAGAATAAAATAATTAATAGACCATTTTAAAACAAAATCTTCACTTACACATCACGTCATATGTCACAAATAGCATTGAATTTCTAACATATTTCTAGAAATTTATTCGTATTTGAATACTTACGTACTTACGTACATACACATGTTTTGAACGAACACAATTCCTATTTAGAATGAGAATTGTCAAAAAAAATTACTGCAGTTTTTATAATTTGTACATAACATTAAAGTAAATTAAAGAACTTATTTGAAATTTTTACATTCAAATGTTTTTATTGATTTACATTACTTTTTTTTATTTATGTCATTAATGGCATTATGGTCGTATGAGAAAAGCGTAATAATTCTCATTTAAATAAAAAAAATATCCAGACAAATTGCATGTACTACAATGTCAGGCTATAATGTTCATCGATCCAGGTATTGTATATTGTTTACTATTTAAGTTGAATATTTTGAATCATTACATAATAGATTACTAACGTAAACGAAAAAATAGGACATAATATTATAATATTGACAGTACTATTTGCTAATGCGTTCCTTAGCAATATTTACTAAGCGACGGCTTAAGAAATGCATGGCGGCGCACCGCGTACGTACGCATGCGCGGCAAAATTTGAGCCAACGTCGACCACGTGACGACGACAAAACTGACAGCGTAATGACAATTAGACCTATATACATTCATGGTTCCTATATTGAAGCGAACTGACTTAATCATAATACTTAATACTTAGTCCGCCTATTATTTACATCCATACTTTTTTAAGTATTTATAATAACTTTTTCAAAACCGACTTATATGATACAAAAAAGCGGACAGGCTATCTATTCACTAATTTCACAGCTGACTCATCCGTTTGACAAGCATTCTTTTAGATTCACGCAGAGAGATTAACCTTTAGAGCAGTGAAAAGGGTAGATTGTATGGTGTCACTATGTTCCCGAATAAAGGCCCTTCGCTTATGAATTCGTCAACCAGAATTCAACCTTAGTTTATGTATATAAAAAAATCATATATTAATAAATCAAATATACAATTTGAGAAAAGAAAAAAATTGTTTTTGTTATCAAGTCAAAAAATTAACATAACTAAATAAATATTTGAACTTTAGAAAGAGAATAATAAACTTGTTAGTAGAATACTTTAGAATCTAAACAATGAGATCGTCCCACGCTCTTGCAGGAGGAATGTTAAATTGTGGGGTCTATTGCGTGCTGCGTTGATATATTTAAATTCTATTATAATTATTACGTAGTTTTACTGAATGATGTATGAAGATATGCTATAACAAAGGGTATGCTAATATGTATGTGTGTATATATACATATACAGATGGGAACGTGTGTGTGTGTTATATCGGTATCTTTTATCCCTAACTTCCCTTCCACGTCCCTACTTTTCCTTTTAAACCGACTCAACAAATCAGATCTTTATCAAGAGAATGCAGGGCGTATCTTCTTGTAATGTTGACAGTAAATATTACTATTATTATAACTTTTCGCCTATTTGCTTGAAAGATAGCTATTGTTGTTAGATATTGTTTTATGTGGTTCGATCTAAGCATACCTTTCTTGCTTCACTAACATACATCAATTGTTTCATGTAAGCTCATTGATTTTTGATCCTTAAAATCTGCCTATAATTAATTTGGTCTCTATAAGATTTTCTAGGGCGACTTTCGCCGACCCTTTTACCACTCACATATTTTATTATATATGTGTAAAGATAGTGGTGTGTTGTACACACATTACAAGTTTATGATTTCAATATAGTTTTCAATTCACTTAATTGAGACCATAAATTAAGTGTTAATACATAATTATTGAAAATGTAATTTTGTAAGTTTTAGATATAGTTCGTAATAATGATGTGCTTAATAAAAATATTGAATAAATTTCAAATTAAGACTTTTACGTTGTAAACACTAGCTAACAATAAAAATAAAGAGTTCCGAAATTCATCAACTTATTCCCTATTATATCAAATGCTAAAATATTTTAAATACATCTATTCAAAAGACGAATTAATTTTTGAGTAAATCTCTCTCTCTCTTTCTTCTTCATGAACGATTTAAATGTTATCAATCATGTAAGTATGATTTACTGATATGTGATATTATTGTACATTAGACGAAAAAATAATAAGTTTTTCATGACATGTATCGAGCGTTTAAGAATCGACCGCTTAATGTATTTTGTGTGACATTTACGCCGACAGCTGTACACCGCTCTCATTTGCATTGAATTAGATTTCGGCTTTTGTGATAGTTGTAGCACCAAAATTGATACAGAACTTTAAGTCAATGAATCATTAAAGACTAAGTGTGTACGGCGAAGATGCTGAGGTATGTTCCGAAGTCTATTTGTACGCGTATAATAACTATTAATTAAACGGTTGATGCTGTTCTTAAAAGTTAGGACATTAGGACGGAAAATGGAACGTTAAACGGAACATTTTTTTTTTAATTTTGATGAATTAACATCGGTTCTTTATTTTATCAAAATTAGTTTTTCATTAAAAACTATTGGTTAGCGTATAAATACAATCTGCAAATAACGCGCATGATGAAAAATATAACACATGGTTTCTATTTAGAGCTCTGTCAAATTCCTAAAAAAACAACGAACCCTATAAACATTCCTAACGTTTTTCTTTTTAAATTGTCCTTTCTTTTTTTAAAGATCACATTTTATGTCTTGCTATAAAAACGTACAATACAGTTCAGTGTTTTACTTCAAATATTAATTTAACTATCTCTAAACTTGTTTAAGACTCATAGTTTTCGAAATACCAAATGAACTAGGAAAAATGGGCAAAATATGTAGTTGCAGCGTCAAATAGGCGTGTCATGACGTTCCTCAGGCGGTAGGTACATCATTTTAACCATCAACGCGACAGAGGTATGTTATGAGTCTGTGGCATTGTAGCTCCCAAACGGCTGAAACGATTTGAAGTTAGCATTTGTTGTCCGAAAGATGATTAAATCAAGATTGTTCTTAACTATTCATTAATCAAAAAAAAATCGGTTCAGCCGTTTGAAGATCAAAACCGACACAGAAGAATAAAGCCGACGCGGCGACGTTTGGATCAAAATATTACCTATTATTTATATACCTATGTTGAACGTAAACGACGAATAAGTATATATATATATTTTAAAGGTATTGTTAGCATCAGGGTTTTTTTTACATTAATTTAATTTAAAAGTTTTATATGAAATGGCATGTTACAGTATAATAAGTCCACGGCCTCATTTTTTCGTTTATACTGTGTAATACATAACACAAAAAAAGAAACTCGTTCGTTAGTGATGAGACTCAGGCACTTGAAACAAATTTAACATAGATTTTTTTAATTAAGTATTTTCTTTAATATATATATATATATATATATATATATATATATATATATATATACATACAGCACTTACTAAATAGCGTAGTAATCATAAAAATTTAGTTGTTAAATCAATAACTGTGTTTTTCAAAGACTCGGAAGGAAATGATTTGTCTCTCAGCAGATATTACGAAAGTACCAAATAAAATATTTTGAGTTATTTAATCGTTTTGATAAAACACCTCACTTCGAATTCTAATATTTTGTTATAAAATACTTGTAATATTTAAATACGTTTGCTATTCTCAAAGTAATGAACCATTCATTTACATTTGTAGCACGCCAGGTTAAGGTCTGCGTCCTAACTCGCGTACACTTAGAGTGTGTTCTTTATCTTATATTTTGAACATTCATTTATCTCCCCGCTTTCAATCCAGCGGGCCTAGCATGACGCCCAAGACAAGAGTCTCTCTATAACATTGTCCCTTTCGCTCAGTGCATTGGCGCGACAAGGACAGCTCCATAGAGAAACTCTAGAGCGTCATGCTAGGCCCGGTGTACCCTCCCTGATCTCGATCCTGCTCACGCTCTTGTCTATGGTCCCGGTCATCTGTTTCGATCGCGGTCCCGGTCCTCGATTCTGTTCTCGTATCGCTTTCAATTCCGATATCGTTGCCGGGCATACTTCAGATTTGTCTGAAGCCGGGACAGATGCTAGTATGAAAATAAAATCTAGACTATATATATCATTTGGAAATAGGGCAGTTAAAAAAAAATGTAAAATAAAAACGAAATAAAAAAAGAGTTTTTTTTTAGAATAAAGTAATAATACCCTATGTTTTTTTCTAAACCCCTAAAGCGTAACACACAACAAACTCACATTCGCGTATATTACTAATATTAGTTAGGGTTGTCATCATAAGACTAGTATTTATTTTGCGATTTCGCGCCTTTTTACAACGATTGATCGCGTGCTGACTTTGTCGCGCTTTCACGGTCAAGTCAAAGGTTATAACCATTGATAACGTTGACATATCAATCTGACTTTCATCGTATTTGCAGGAATAGACACACCTACCTTTCTATCTATTTATTTTTCATAGCATAAACACAAGTCGCGCTAATTGGCCAACTCATAGTTATCAATTTCCTTAGTTATTTTAAAAAGCACTCCCTTTACGAACCCATTAACTCACACCAATTAATCAAACTCTTGCTCATCCATTAATCCGGAAAATAAATAGTCACTAGAATTTTGTGTTGCATAATCGAAAGTTGTCTTAAGCAGAAAAAAATAACCGGTCTTCGAGTGAAATCACGCATTCACTGCATCTGCGGCGTCGAGCGAGCAAGAGATATTTATAAAATATTTAAATAATTACCTTTTGAGTTGGTAAAAATTTCGGTAAAACATTTACTTGCTCGCGGTAGTCACTGTGGCCCAATTGTAAAAAGAAATTGGAAGGTTCAAAGTTTCATTTTCAAAATACAAAAAAAATATACATGATTAGTATGTTTCAAATGAACATACAAACAAAATGACATCGAATGGGAATGTTGCCTTGATTAAAAAACACTTTTATAAGAAAATAAGTATATTTTACACGTATAATAATATTAACGTCATTTACCACTTCTCATTATTTTTTTTATCATATCATATTAGTACGCCATTATAAATAAAAATAAAGTTATAAATAAAAACGGGGTAGAAAGATTCTATTTCACATGAGTTATGTATTATACTTAGGTAAGATTAACAGGGCTATGTATGTCTTATTTGTATGTTATGATATTTCAACTGCCTGATTGAGATGAGCAACTTATATAGGTCTTTAAATCTGATACTATCTTTTTAACGATTTTTATCCGTTTTTCTGTTTGTGCACACAATGTATACGGGATTAGTGTCGATAGGTATTTTTAACTTAAAAGCAAAGACTTTGTGCTCTAATTTAATTATTGCGACAAGTGTGAAAAATCGAAAATTAATCTTTCTTTAGTATGCCCGTCACGTTCACGGATAGAATAAGCTATTTACATCGGACAAAAAAAAATCATAAGGTCTAATTTAAACAAATAAACACCTGCCCATGCAAGATGGATACATCATGCATAGACAAGTGACTTTTTTTACATTTTCTACACTTTATTACCAAAATTAGTATAACTTAGACTACTCACCCTTATGAGTATAAATTCCACCCAATAGTTTTCTGAATAATCACGGAGATCACCCTTAAATTTTATATTTAGTAATGATAATGTTAATCTCATCGTACTTTTGATATGGCGGTCAACAGAATTCAACTGACCAACACATAAGTATTCCACAAATATACAGTAAAGTATTAAACTTGATCGTGCCTGGGTATCGGAGCTTAGCCGCGTTTGTATTTATGTTCTAAGCATGTATTTATAAATTTAGCTTGTCTCTGAACAATAGTTATCTAAATAAAGGGCACATTCCATTTTATAACTTAAACTTGACGATGTCACGTTTCGTGATTGTCGGAAATAATAAATAATGACGTAATACGCATAAAATCTAGAGCTATTTTCATATTGATTTATTTAGAGGATTTTAATCTATTATATTCTTTGTATACATACAAAACAATATTAACTCATAAAAAGTTGTCGAATTGAAAAAGTCAGTATTATATCTTCTCATTTATATTAGCTTTATTTCAAAACAAATTTGACTAAATAGCTTCATACAATCCGAACGGTTGCACGAAGACGACCAAGATCTCGAACTCCAAAGATTTTGACATGTGTATTAATCGTTGAGCCGTAAACTTAGTCGATGTTTCATCTCAAAATATATATTCCGAGTTGTTTCTTTTTTATACTAACGCAACTGCATCCATTAACTCAAGGCCCGCGCTAACGTGTGATCATATAATATATGTATCGGCTGCGCAACCCACGCGAATTCGACGATATCTGAGGAAGATTGCCATGTTATGCGGAGCGATTATATTACGGTGTTTTTAGATTGGTGGCAATTTTAAAAGATGTTATGTTACTATTGTTTTTTTTTCTTCTGTTGTTGTTCAAATGACCATGAGTAATGTCGGCGGATTATGAAATGGAATCTGTAAATATTTTAGTCGGTTAAAAGGTTATCGCGTTTGCTGAATCGATTCGTCAGGGTCGGGTTATTTTTCGCCATTCGCGTGTTTCATTAAACTTGCAGATGCATCAGGTGAAAATCGTTATCATAATTATGTTAATTAATAAATATCAAAAGTCGATTTAGTTCGGTGTAATATATTATTTAGAGTAATTTCTTGAAATGTTTAAACGTACTTTGAGTTTTAAATGAATTTAAAATTAAATAGATTTTTTTAGTTCTATTTTAGGTATCAAAAATATTAAATATTGTTTTTAGGTCAAATTCAAAAAAATAAGTTCTCGTCTTTATTTTTAATAATTCGAATAATGTTTTTTGGAATCCATTAAAATTTTACTTAAAAATAAAAAGGCATTTCATTGCTCATGAATAATTAAATTAGTTTAAAGTAATAATATCGAACATGTAAAGCGAAATATCATCCTAGTGAAACTTTAAACATTTATGATTTCTTATTTTATGTTCGTATTTTGTTTATCTATTTTTTGAGGAAGTATTAAGTATTTTTATTACAAGATTGTATAAAATATAAATAAAAAATAAATAATTAATTAACGTAATAACTCCAACTCACCTGTATCTTTAACTTGATTATTTGTTCTTTGTGCACTAGTAAATAACATTAGAGTCGCCAACAACACACCGACAATGTTATTACTGATCACAAATTTCATTTTTAACAAAATTATTGAACAAAACAAAAACAAACTAGACAAATATTTTTTTATTATATCAAAGAAAATCACTACGGCTAAATTTAGAAAATAACGAACATTTTTATTTAAACATTCGCATCTATAAATGTGTCATTTTCGCGCGCTACGTACATGCGCGTGCGACGGTACGATAACACGACGACTTTTCATCACAACGCAACAACGACTAACTACAGACCCACTGTTGCGCTGTGGCCAGCGCGGAGAAAAAAATGGAACTAGTCGCATCGTACCATGCGAATTACTATAGTATCGCAAAACTTTACAGTTCTAGCCTACAACATATTTTGTCGTTTATGGTATATTTTTAGGTGATATGTTCTCATTGGTGAAATTTTCAAACAGTTGTATTCAATTGAAAGACAATGCGTAAAACCTTTTCTTTCAGATGTACCTTGGTAAATCATCAAGTATAATAATACTAGTAGTGACTCACATTCATTACTGTGCCATAGAGTTATTTTCTTTATATTACTAAAAAAATAATTTTTAAAATTGGTTTGCCTAAATGGAACTGAAAATGGACAACCTAAAATTAAAGAAGCCAAGTGCGAATTTAAAACGTTAACCGAGGGTTCTGTACCACCATGCAACGTATACCTAATGAGTTATTATTCAGTACGAGAAATCGGACTCACACTTGGCCCGTTTTTTGTTATTCGTTGTTTTATTTTAGAGTTTAAGCACCATAATCACATCAATTTTGACACTTCTACGTGTCATCATTTTTACGATAGAGCAAAATAAAAGTTTAATTTTGAAAAAACACGTTTTTTGTATAAGAGGGACCCTGTTTGATTTGTCTTTTATTATTCCACGTGAAGATATCAGCAGTAAATATTATGTGCAAATTTTAAGGAACTACCCATTAATGATGTGATCATACGTCTTATTTTGGACGGGTCAATCCCAGTGTGTGGCCGAAGAAATTGAAAATAACACGAAAAGTAAAAAAAAAATGTTTATCTATAAAATCGGTTTACGGACAATAATTTTACGAGATGACGACATAAAAAACATTGATGAAAAATTGCATACTTTTATGAATTGAATTGAATTATTATCAATGAATTATCATTATTTTTGTGTAATACAAAAAAGAAGTTAATTGAAATTGTTGTACATAATAAACAATGGAAACCACATTAACTTTTCACTTCACTTTATAAACACTTGACAAAACAGTTCACGTGTAGGTTGTGTGCGGCCACTGTTTCTCTTCTATTCGGACGCATCGGCCGATGGAGTGGAAGAGAGAGATAGCTCGTTCCGCGCTCTCGCTCGCGCGCTCGGCTCAGGCGGAACGCGACAATGAGTCATGCTTTTTCGTGCGTGCAGCCGGCGTTTATCGATTTATAAAATGTTATCACATCAATAAATACGTCAAACTAGTTACGTGGCGGAACACGGCGCATTTCTTCGATCAATTAATCGTTCTTTAACGTTTTATTGGTGCGATATTTTTCCTCTTTACAGTGCAACGCACGAAACTTTGCCGATCTGAATTGTCTACGAATCATGTAATGCGCAGGTTCAACTCTCCCCGACTCTTCCTTATTTTTCTTCATCTTCCCATTTTACGCCGTTGCGACGTTATCGTGATTAACTTCGCACCGGTAAGTTTCGGGCCTTGTACTGTATGAGTACTTCGACGTATTTTGTTAAAAATCTTTTAATTTAATCACACCAAAGCCCAGCGTACGTTTTATTTTAAAAAAAATCACCTCCGATTTTCTTATGTCAAAAGTGTTGCAGTGAATTTAAATTCTTCACACGGCGGTGCCAGAGACATTACATAGAATTTAAAGTTCGTAAAATACAAAAACTTATATAATGTCGATTCAAACACTACATTGTTACAATTATTTGAGAAATCAGAAAGCCAACTGCGAATTTGGACGTTGTCGTGGCGGTGGGTGTTTTCTCCCACCACATGTTTCGAAAATCCATAATTCGTCTAAATAATTGTATGTCGCAATGGATTCGATCACGTTTCGTACAAAAATTTAAATGTGCTCATAAGGAACCTGAAAAGTTTGTTGCTGACGTCACGTATCCAGCAACATTTAATTAAAAAAAAATTCTTGATGAATATAAGCGTATTAGAACTTAGATTGATGTTTCAAACCACGGTATCAAGAAAATATTCTTGATACACTACTTTCTACATGAAAGTATACAAGTGTAAATTTCACTTCTCCAACTACTTTTCCTAGGCGGATAAAAGAACTGATATTCACGCTATAAAAGCTGTAATATTCACACTCTAAAAGCTGGCTGGCTGGCCATTGGGCCAAAAGCTGCGTCCAAGTATGTCTTACAACAAATTTTAAGAAAATGGGGTCTTGACTTTGGCTTTCCAGTTTATATATGAAAATTTAATGCTCGTAAAACATGTAAAAAGTATATAGAAATATTCGAGATAAATTGTGATTGACATAAATTCAATACAAAAAATAATAATAAAGTGTGTTTTCATGTTAGTCGACTACATAAAGTCACGGATTCATTTAGGAGATTGTGTGCGCATCTTCAATGTGGTCTCTGAAAATATGAAAAATTTATTCTTAGAAAAAAATTAAAATCCTTACTAAGCAAAACCTTGTTAAAAAACGATTTAAATATTCATACAATTTATGAATATATAAAATATAAATATTTATGGACTAATTCGACTTCTTTCGGGTTTGTTTCTTTATGTTATTAATTTATGTATGTTTGATTGTGTACAGAATAGATTATACCATGCATTTTTTCATAAATATTCATAATCATAAATAATCAAAAATTCTTTCATTTTATTGTATTCACACAAATTGGAACTGTTGCGGATAGCGGAATCTAAATCGTAAGCGAAACGGGGAGCAAAAGTGAGATTCGAAACTGGGAGGGACCGAAATCAACAACGGGATCAGGATATGAATCGAGTGCGGAAACCAAAAAGTACGATTTTAGGTTCAGTATTAAAAAGCAGGATTGGGATCAACAAAATCGAGCACGGGATAGCGACCGGGATTGAAAGCGTAATCAGTCAATACACAAAATGAAAAATACATTCTATAGCAACACGGGCGGAAGGTAACAATATAATATATTTAAATTTTAAGTATTTCTCGCCTCAGGTTTCTTGCCCACTATTCTTGAGGAGCAAATTGCCTTTCGAACTAGTGAGAAAGTGGAAAAATGTAAATCCTTGAGTAGAGATGGGCATACTGAATTAGTTTCAGAAAACACATTTCTGAATTAGCTCAGAAATGTGTTTACAATCTTAATTTTATTTTATCACGTTAAGAAGGTTCTTTTTGATTCTATAAGTATAACATGTCAGTCGATATCTGTTGTGGTTGTTGTTTAAACTATTTAAAACAAATAGAAATGCAAAATAGAAGCAGCAATATATTCTTTTTAAAGTGTTTTTTTTTTTATTTTTTACAACAATACATAGGTTAAAATTATTTTTTGGAATTAGTCACTTAAAAACTGCAAAGTAAAAAAAAAAACATTTAAATTAAAAAAATGGGACTCTTTACGAACCTTATTGTGTATATTCTATTCATCTGTCAGTTGTTTTTACAATGAATTTAACGTGAGAAAATTTTCGTGCAATGATTTTCTATGACTTTCATTGCCATTTAAACCAACAAGAAATTTATAACAGACTTCGGTTAATCTTTCATGATTGAGCTCCATCTCTTGCCACTGTTTATGACAGGTTTAATTAGTTTAAATATGGTTGCACCAATCCGACTGACGATCTACGTGAGAGACGTCCTTCTATGGCGCCGACCAAAGACAACGTCAGTGCTTTGCTCAGTTCATGATAGTGGCCGATAAAAAAGTGACCTACAAGTAGATTCGGTTAAGCTTAGGCATCGGTTTGTCAAGTGCACAAAATACTTCATTAATATTTAGCTGTCAGGAAGCTTTGTACTCGGTGGACACTTCATAATTTGCCCACAGCTCAGAAACTCTGTCGCATTGATTGGTGCCGCAAAATGATGCGAAGATTTGCCGGTGGTGACTCAAATACGGTGTACGACATGGTCACAGGTGACAAAAGCTGCATTTACTGTTAGGATCCCGAAACCAAAATACAGTCTGTTCAGTTTCCTCTTAAGGAGTTGTCTATTAAAGTAAAACGAAGTCCAAGCGTCGAAAAAAATATAGTGGCCTCTTTCTTAGGAATGACAGGTCATTATCACTTAGTCACTGCAGTCTGGTACACTAACAATTGTTTGCCACTAATTTCGGATAAACGACCTCACAGTAGGATTCTTCTTCATTATGACAATGTCCTATCACGTACCGCTAGACAAACGATTAACAATTTGGGGTCGTTAGGTATAAAAATACGGGGTTACCCGTTTCACATCCGACCTAGCACCATGAAAAGGGCGGTAAAACGACCCTTAAGTTCGAGTAGATAGTGTTTATCTCAGTAGTCTATCGAATGTAGCGATATATTAACAGACACTGTTTTGAAAAACCATATAAATAAAAATAACTTACTAATTTGCACAGTTTTCGATATTTTAAGGACTTTAAATTTGATCCATGTATACTCTCCGCACGCATACGCTACAAAGAGAGAAGTATGTCCTTCTCACTCACAATTCAATGAATCATAGGGGTCATCCATAAATTATAACGTTTTTGACCCCCTCCCGTACTTGTCATAGGTGGTCACGCAGAAATGAAAACAGCAGTTTTTACAATTTTTTTTGTTCAATATTCTTTAAATATTGGACAAAACAAAAGACATAAACCTTTTTTGCGTTTACGTATTTAGGATTTGACGTCACAAAGCTTTTAACCTGCTCTTTGTCACATTTCGGTGACCGCAAACGTGTGATATAATTTATGGAATCGCATTTGTTTTACTAGAATAAAAAAAAACAGTATGTGTCACACACACGATGTGAAGTGAAATTTTTTTGGCGAAATATTCAAGAATGGAGTTTAAGGTTAAAAAAAAATGAAAAAGAAAGTAAATTAATGTAGGTATTATTAATGCGTGGTTACAATATTCTTTTCATAACCAACTATTATTAAAAACGAAAATCCAAATTGGAACACAATTTAATTACTAACCCGAGACAATGTTTGTTAGTTGTTTTTATCATGATGATCTCTCGTACATTCCGCCTCTGTCACATGCACATAACCTTTTTTTTTTCGTTTGGGCAGGAGCAAGTAAATTTTTGTCGTTATTCTCTATTTGAGATGAATTAATGCCACTTTCCAAAAGCAAATCTATTGTCAGCTACAACAAGATGAGTTACAAGTATTGGGATCGATTTCAATAAAAATTATATTGCATAAAAGATTGCAGTAATGTTTAGTCAAATTTTAATTATCAATTTACCGTTGACTTGCTTAAGCACCATGTTCACGTAACTATTAGAAACCACTTATAACGACAGTTTCGCCACTATATTCCATTTATTTTACATGAATTCTTCATTTTTACAATGAATAATAGCTGCGCGTATCTAAAATAATTGCAATCAGTTGCGTGAACGCGTGGGCCCGCTGGGCCGAGCCGAAAAATATCGAGCGGACCCGACCATGTCATAGCACGTAATAATTCTAACGTGCCTATGAAGTTTCACTTCAAAAAAATACCGTTCACAATAAAACCCTATATGCAAGTAGTGTACAGATACGGTCATAGCATAAGTTTGGGCTGGGGGCGGTTGTAAAGACTCTGGCATAATCACCAATGGACTTTAAATTCGAATTGATACTGCTTTCCTACTTGCTCCATACAAAATAAAGAAGATGTCTGACCAGTTATATTAACCATGGTTTAATTCGCATGCCTAATGAATTATAAACTTATAATCACTCGATACCTAAAAAATGTAAAATAAAATAAATTTTTCAAAAAACAGAATAAGAACCGCCTTCAAAAACCTATTTAAATAATTATTCGGTTCCAGCTAAAGATGATTCCAAAAACAAATACTTAATTGTTTTGGACTCTGTTTTAACAATTATTTCAAAAGGTTTTTGAACGTAGTTTTTTTTATTAGTTTAATTTTAATGAAATAATTGAGTGACTACGATTTTGAGGGAAGGAGGGGACATGACATAACCCCCTTTCGAACCGCGATTGGTATTGTAGTATTTTGTGTATGACCTTTATGCAACAGTTGCAAAAATACTTCAAGCACATTAAATAGAATTGAGAACATGGCAAACATAAGCAGACAAGTGAAATAAATAATTTTCATATTTCTCTTACTTCTCCTTTTCTTGAAATCGAAAAACAGATTTCAAATACTTAAATTTTAGAAGATTTGCACGCTTTTGTTCTAAAATACAATACCGTTTCTTAGATTTAAGAATTATACAAAAAATTAATCTATTGTATTTGACTTGTCTGCTTTTGTTCGTCAATTTTGCCAGCGAAGAATTATTTTTTTACTAACATATTTCTTTAAAACGCATTCGTTTCCCAAATCTCATATGTGTACAAATCGTAAAGACAAAACTAATTTTAGATAAGAGATTTTAATATTTAACAATTTGTCGCTCATATTAGCTAAAATTCTGCTGTGATTACGTTTATAGACGTTATGAGTGGTATAAAATGAAACTTTATACTGTAATAATTTTGTATTTCATTCCATACTTAAAGGTTTCACCTAAAGTTTTGTATTGCAAACACTAATGTAAATATCCTTTGACTCTTTCGCCTTTTTTTTGTACTGTCCAACACGGACTGTAAATGTCAAATTCTATTGTCTATTGTACACTATATTGTTTTTCTCTATGATCTATGGTTAAATGTGTGTTGTGCTACTGCTGAGATGTGTACGCGGTGTTTTTAATAGATTATAATTATGGCTGGTTTTACTGAGAATGCTTTAATTCGTAAACTTCAAGATCTAAATTCAAGCCAACAAAGTATCCAAACATTGTCATTATGGTTAATACATCATAGAAAACATCATACTGCCGTAGTTAAGACTTGGTTTAAAGAATTGCTCAAAGGTACATAACCTGTAATGTTTGTATATCGTATATAAATTCGTAAACATGTATTTAATTTGTTTCTTCTTAATTATAGAAATATCTAGTGTGATAAGATCTTTAAGTTAAATCCGCAATTTCAGCTTAGTTTCAGGACATTAACCTATAAATGATATTAATGTTACTTTTTAAAAAGAACTGTATGAACCTGGAAATAAATTTAGGAAATATTTTTTTTTAATGCAATTACTTCAAAAGGTATTTGTTATATAATTATACATGTCACAATATTTGGAACAAATTATTTTCTCTTCATATTAAGTCATTCTGTCACTATATGATTAAACTGCAAGCTCTTACCTTTAGTTTCTCTTTTAACTTGCTATGTTTTGTAAAAAAATCTACTACATTAGCAGTTTTCTATTTTAGCAAAAGATAACAAACCGCTGACTTTCATGTACTTGGCTAATGATGTCATACAAAATAGTAAAAAGAAAGGTCCTGAATATGGTAAAGCGTTCGGTGAAGTCTTGGTTGATGCATTCAAGCAGATGGCACGTAATGGTATAAATGAAAAAACGAAACATTCACTTCAAAGAATATTAACTATTTGGGAAGAGAGAGGAGTTTATGATGCTGATAAAATACAGGAATTTAAAGATGCATGTAAGCATATTTTTCTTTTTGTTGTTTTTTTTTTGTTCCAAGTATGGAACTATTTGCTGAATTGAAAATAACTGTAAATCCAAAATCCAATCATATATTCAAAACAGTGTTGTTATATTACATTATCAAAAATATTAATTCCTTGAGGTTATGACGCTAATACATAATAACTTAATTTTGGTTTGGATAGGTTTTATTCAGTTCGGATAGTAGTGTTTCCACTTTATTATTTGTTCTGTAACAGTTGCCATAGAAAATAATAATCTCAAATTTTATAACTTTAACTTCCTTATTAATTTAAGAACATAACTTTATTTCATCAAATACAAGTTGCTCTTGACATTTTCTATTAACTTTGGCAAATGACTTCCGATGATAACCGTCAAACACTCTCAAATAACTTATGCCTAAAAATTAAATTTTAACTTTTTTAATTTTTCAATCATAATAAATCAATATGTATTGTGAAAGACCCTTTATGGCAATGGCAATATAATATCATTGCTATCGGTCCGGGGAGGGTTACGGGCTACAGGTGGCAGCTTCATGACAGAACACATGCAGTGAAAAGCGGCAATGTAAATATTACTTTATTTACTTTATACACAAGTAAAATATAAACACTTTGTCTTTGTAAATTTACAAAACAATCTAAGTAACTAAGCATTTCTGAATATATGTTCTTTGACAACTTTTGAAAGTTATAATTAATTGAATCATTTGCAGAAGTTAACAAAAAAACTCGGAAGCTTATTGTATTATGGAAACAATAAGTCTACTACATTTTTGTTAGAAAACATTTTTGTAACAATCAGTCAAATTAATCAAAAAGATGGAAAAAAATTCACCTGATAATTTCTAATAAATATTAATTGAAGGCAATAAAAATAATATACGATATATGACTGCTTAAATGCAATGGTATCTTTGTCATTAATTCATTCTAAAACTACTATTTTTTATAATACCACCCATATTCAACTAACTTTAATTGCTATATGCTACACTTGATTTATTTCACATATTCATCCATTATTGAAAGTGCTATTTGGATGATTGTTAATGTTTCAATTTGACATCTGTGGTTTATAGTTATGAAAAAATAGTAATAACAATACTTTTTTCTGTATTGAAAATTATTTGTTGTATTCTAATTATTTTTATTGATACATGAGACAAAAGAAGCTTAAAATACTTATTCATGTCAAATGCATAATGTTTCTCAGGTAAAATTTTAGCAATGCCCCTTTAGTAAAATTTTACATATTTTGTAGACAGACCGCAGAGAATTATTTCAGGTTGCCCCATTTTTACGGATACATGGATGATGCAATAGATATACAATGTCGCGAATTGAAATTGCCATTCATTGTTTTCACATATGTCTAAATGTGTACTGTACAGTCAATTAGACACAATCTCTCCAAGGATCTATGTTCTGTAACTTTATGAATACATTATTACATAAACTCTGAAAAATTATGCAAAATTTCTGTAAATAATATATCCAAGTGGACTTTTCTCTTGAAATGCAGTCTATTCAAAAACTTTGAGTAAAATCTGATAAATAATTAAAGGCAAAATTGTGCACATATATAGAAAAGCATCTCACCGTTATAAAAAACTAATAATTATTTTAAGAACTCTTAGAATTATCGTGAGGTTGTAATAACTAATAAAATAATGAATTTGCATTAACAGTCAGTTTTACTTCTATACTTTATTTTCATGTTAATTATTTTATAATCAATTCATATCACAATCATACCTGTAAACATTGCAGAATAGAAATAGATTTTTTTTTTTTAAAAGAATATTCACTTCAATAGTGTTCTTGATACTAGCTTTATAATTGGTTTTGTCTATTTTGTTCCATAAGATTTTAAATCGTCCGAATATTGGCACATTTGGTCCTGATGATACTGGCAATGTACAATATATGAAATAATTAACAGTTATTTTTTATTTATAGATACTCAAATCTATATGAGTATTTCAAAAATTCAGAAATACATCAAATTAATTATTTTCAAAATAGTTATAGCAAATCTATTAATACCGGTATGTATTGAACTTTAGACGTAAACATTTAATTGCTTACAATAATCAATTTAACCACTCAGACCTTTTTTGGAAATCAGTTATTTTCCTAAAACTATACATTTCCTATTCCATTTATTTACCAAGTTACAAAATTAAGAAGCAAAAAAAAATTATTTTTAAAAAAACTTCGAATTTGAATATCTTTTAAATGGTTATATAAATCAAAAAAGTCTAAGAGCCATAATTTTCTAGAGGTGCCTAACAACCAAGTATCAGAAGTAAAAAAAAAATTATTTGATTTACTTTTTGATTTATGGCCAATAAATTGTTGTGTAAGTCAATTTTCATTTTATTGTAATATACCCAAGATGTGATATCTTAAAAACTATTTATGAAAGTTATATTAATATTTAATGTAAATAATAATTTTGAAAATTGTTAACAAAATTATAGACATTTGTAGAAAAATACAGGATGTAGGTAATATTTGACATACTTTGCCTTGAATATGTTGTCATTTGTTACACAAAAATGTTTCAAAATCAAGGCAAATATAGATAGTAGGCATGTTATTTTATAAGAAAATATATTCACATATATATTTCACAAATTTACAGTTGATCCATCAGATACAGCAGCAGGTAAGGTGCGCAAACGCAAATCTACTGATATAGACAAGTCGAAAGAAACTGAAAAAAAACCCAAGCTAGAAGTTATCCATAAAGAACGTAGACGTAGCGAGACTAAAGTCGAAGTGGATGGCCATATCGAGACTCACATCACCCTCAGCCCTAAAACACCACCCGGTGACCCACCAGAGCCCGAGGAATTAATCAAGGTATAACTTGAGTATTTTTTTTAGTTACTAAAATCTTTTTAATGAATAAACATGAGAACAACTTTGTCGTATTACATTTTTACATTTTTGTTGTCTCAATTTGACACTTTATTAGTTTATTAATTAATGCAAAAATATTAGTTTAAAAGTAGAGTTTTGATATGATATAGTATTAAATAAAACAGCATCCTATGAATATGGAAAAAATATCTCACAAATACTATTACATCTTAAGAATATTAGTAATGCAATTTATCTTGGAATGTTACTCCTCCATACTGATATGGCTGCGCGAATTTAGATGTTGACAGCGAGTTATGTGAAGGCCTAAGATGAACAACTCAATAGGAGGCTTTTTATTTAAACAATAATATTGGCGATGATGATGAGAGTGGTAATGATTTTATGAATGCTGATAATAGCAATGAATAGTTGAGCTTATGCAGTAAAGCTTCCTTGCTATTTTGAATGTATAATATATGTAACAATGTAATGTCTGTGTACTTAATGTAGTTAACAATGTCTTGTATTATGTCGTGCCTTAGTAATATATACTGGACTCCCTAGTTATTAATTTTTAAATGGCAAAAAGTATTTAGAATTCCATCAGAAAACAGCACTATTTGTATAGTAATGGGGATGAGTAATATAATAGGGATTGACATAGGAATCGGGAAAGAGATATTTATTGATTTTCAGATTGGATTTATAAATAAAACCTGATACGAAAAGAACTTAAATATATGTATATGTATAAAATTTCAGGCGTTGCTTGAACTAGAATCGAGCGCGTCGAGCGACGAAGCGGTCCGCGAAAGAATAGCATCCCTGCCGCCAGAGGTCTCTGAAGTGCAATTATTATCTAAATTAGAAGGTAACTACACCACAAATGTACCCAAATACATTTTGTATGAAATATACAATAAATTGTGTGTTTTACATATTGAAATTTTGTTTTATTTTATGCATAAAAGGGATTGTTTATAAATATTGCATTACAAAATGAAGTTTGGGAAGACATTGTGGTATGTGTATATTGCCATTTTTCATAATGGGTCATAAATCTGTGATTTTCCATGTTTTTGATGCATGAAAATAAAAAAAATACTTTTATATTAATTATATGGAAAACCAGAATGATGGATTGATTTATGGGCAACCCCAAACTTATGTATATATTTTGCACTGACCTTGTTGTCTATACAAAACTGTTTTTCTAAGCACTATTTAGCATTAAAGGAAGTAAATTCACCATATTTTTAATGTAAATTTTTTTGTTTTATTTGACACATTTAGAATCTGATTTGGAATACTACAATATTCAGACTATGATCAATTTTTTTTTACCTAAGGTTAATGTGACAAACACCTATGTTCTTCGATTGTAATATTACCTATATTTCAATTATGTAACAAACAATATTCTGAGTTACATTTTACTATTTATAAAAATAAAATTTGACTCCTAGGGGACAGTTTAGATCTTTTGGTGTTATACTGGATGTTCAAATATTCATCCACTTTTGATTTTTTACAGATATCTCTCATAGAATAAAACAATTTATTACCATACTGCGTCATACATAAGCATATTTTTTGAAAAAAGTCAGCACAAATTTAGGCACAATAAAATTCTTTATCATTTTCTCTTTTAAATATTTTGCAATAGTCAACTAAACTTCATTAACAAATAATTTTAAGTGAATTAATTTACAATGGAAAGATTTTTGTTAATATTCCTATCCTATATATCTCGTAACGTATGTGCCATATAGTATTAAAACAAAAAGTTTTAAATTTGATGAGAACCACCTGTGACAATTTAAAAGCAGATGAATTTTCGAACGCCCAGTATGCATTTATTATTAATTGACATAAGGTTTCATCTAGATCAGATAAGCAGAGAGGAGGGTGCTCATTTGTGACTTGAAGCATATTTTAATAAATTTTATACAATATTTTTATATTTTCACATATAACTGACATATTATAGTTACTTATTTAATTAAATTCAATGAATCGTAACATAGATAAATATAATATATGTTTTCTAAATCAAGAAAGTGTGGTGTTAACTCATATTTAATGTTACTAAAAGGTCGATTTGCCATTTGATACATAATTATGTTAGTTTTATGGAATTGCGATTCTTTATGTGTGGGAAGATTAGCAAAAACGTTACTCCTTTTTTTAAGGTGTATCATTTTAATTTATATTATATACAAAAAACAAAAATGTCTCGACAAATTATTTAGATATCAATATTAATTTTCTCATACCTTCTGACAACTGTTTTTTGACAACATTCAACATTGTTATTTGTTGTCATATATTTATAGATATGTTTGTGCTTGTTGTTTACAATAGTTTTTTTCTGAGATCGACTTTAACCTAATCAATAGTTTTAAAAGGTAGTGACAATAACAGTGCATATAGATCTAGTATAAAACACAAAACTCTTTATGAGTGGAGCATGCATAGTCACAAATATCATATATTGCATTCTCGCGATTGTCAAGTATTAAAAAAAAAAACATTTTTTTTAAATGATAATTCATTGCAGCTTGGATTCACTTCAGTGTCAGAATATAACCTCAAAATTCAGAACATTTTCTAGTAAAAAATATATTGAGAAACTCACTGTGAATTATTATACAGTTAGAAAATATTGTCTATATAAATATTAAATATTCATTCATTATTTAGGCATACATTATACAGGCCGGAGGGACAAAGAAGAATCAGCAAGCTTGCTATTGCGCACTGGGCGATAAATATTTCCTGATAAGCTTTTAAGTGAACAAATTTCAGTGAAGTAATGTCTAGGTAAATAAATTCAAATTTCCATAACACTAATCACAGTTTAATGATATGTATCATACAAAAGTGCAAAATTTTATACAATTCATTTAAAAATGATTTGCTTATTTTTTGTATGAATTGTATAAAATAAAGTTGCTTTTGCATACAATTTATCATATAATGTAGTAGACTCATATAAATAGTGTCCTACGGACACTTGTATAATTAAATTTAACGCTCTTGAATTTGTATTAAAATATTTTTTACGTATACTGCACGCTCTGATCGCGTTGTTTACGTGAATAAACAATGTGCGCGATAATGAGTCCCTGTGCTGCAGTGGGTGGAGCATCCAAATACCGCTTTCAATGAAATGTAGATGTCACATTGTTAAGAACAAACAAAAATTTAAAAGTGCAAACTCGATCTAATTCGCGTTAATATTTTTCATAAATGTGTATTGGCTTAATAATTACTATGTTTGCCTGTATCTCAACATATACAAATTGAGATCAAGGCCTGTTGTGTCACTGAGTTTTTTCTTATCTATGGGGATATGGCTATTAATTATTAATTGCTTTATCATAATAAAAATTATTAAGGAAAAAAACAGCCGAAAATCATTTAGAAGAATGAAAGCTCGGACCAGAGTGAGCTTTGTAGCTTAATATGCTGCTCCAAATTATACATTCTTTAGTATAATTTGGAGCCTGAATTGAGGGAAGAATATGAGTTATATAGGTATCGGTGTTGGTCTACTAGAGGAAGAAAGCACTTATTATACATAAACATTATATAATAATGCATTAGTTATATTTATAATAAAATGTCCTTTATAATAATGTGTCATATGATTTGTGTTGAAGTGTCTTTCCTAACAATAAATCGATAGAGTTATAACATTTTTTGTTTAAAACTCTTTATACTTATAAAAGAGTGTTTTTATAGTTATTAGAATTTAAATAATTGCTCATTTATATATAAATAGCTATAAAAACAGTTAACACATATATGTATAGAATTTGAATACAAACAGAAAAAGTAATAGTTAATACTGATATATCAATATTCAATATTTTTCTATAACCTTATACATATTTCTCAGAAGGGTAGGCAGGGATCACAGATTTTCACATGATTTTCATTTATCTCTTTTACTTGATTGACATCCGTCAACCGTCTCATGCAAGCTTGATGGCCTTTCTTTAATATATCACTATTATAGAGTCTTATAAAATAATTGTATTTTGTTCATTTTACAAATATAATCTTTAATGCTTCGTAGCTTCTTAGTTTTCCAACCTATCGATTTACTTTTTTTCTTTGTGACACCTATGTGTTATATGTTGACAATTTATGACCAAATTTATAATTTACAAAATATGTATATTTTGTTGTATATGATTTATAAAATATATATATTTTATCAAAATATGTTTTGCACATCGACTATCGAGTTTACCTTTTCTACAAACGGGCATGATTTTTATACAATATGCTAAAAGGCATTATGTTATGTTGCTCAGGTCTTAGAAAGTTTCTTGAATAACATGAGCATGGCAATTTTTTTATAATAATGTTCATAAAAAATTGAAGATATGATAATTTAGGACCATAAATGAAAAATATTTACTATTATGACTCGCTGCAAAGGTAAAGAATAGATGAAATGTGAACATACGTTTTTTTAAACATTTAAATGTTTCAATAAGTGCTTAAATACAAAGAACTTATAGTATATCATGACTTAAGTTGTGCATGCACAAGTCTTGATGATGCTCCAAAAAGAGCGAGTATTGTAACATTTATAAGTATGAAAGTGACAAGTGCAAATTTTCTTTGATCTGTTCAATAATCTCATGCTTGTTGTTTCTTGACCGTTATTTCCTGTAAGATGCATATTGCAACAATTTATATATCTTTACCTCTTCTATATTTCTGTATCCTCTAATGTTCTAGATGGTTCTGAAAATGAATGGAGGAATCCATTCATTCTCAGAAAGAATATGAACATCATGAAATCACACTAATCAATCCTGAGCTAAGAACCAAGGCTTCAAGGTGACGACAAATGTATAATGTAAAATACAATTAATTACTAAAGTGTTTTTTAATTCTGTAATCCAGAAATACTGTCACATATCTCAGGTTCATTGTAATAAAGTAATAATGTAGGGTTTTATATTCATTTTTGTTGTGGGCAGCTAAGTAACTTCGTATGTTCCATATTAATATTACATTTTTTTTTATTGTTTCGTATACAAACTTTTATTTACAAACAAAAACTAATTCAACAAAAAGAAATATGGGCCGTGTTCGTTGGCGTTTTTTTTTGGCGCATGCGTCATAAAATTTTTTATTGCGCATTTTTTAAAAAATATTAATAAAATTAACACGATGAAGTTTGAAAAAACTACACATTTGTATTGATTGGACCACCACGGTGCGTAAACCACCAACCGCCTACTGCGCATGTCAAAATTCAATTTTGACATGCGCAGTATAAAATATTACGGTTCATGCGTCAAAAATAAACGCCAACGAACACGGCCATGTTAATTGAACAGCAGAACATGTTTATAAGTAAAACTCATTTTGACATTGGCATTTGGACTATATACTTGTAAAAATAGTTTCTTGCTTAATTTTATAAGTATGATTAATTATGTAGTTCATAAAAGTGAGTATATAAAATAATTTTTAATGTACAAACATTCAATTATTTAAAATTATTACTATAATTTATAGATGAATAAGTTATAGTAATAATTTAAATTAATTAAATACAACAGTACCCATTCTTAGGTAATAAACTTACTAGATTTTGGTACCATTATTATTAAAAAAAAAATTCATTTTTATTATTTTTTTTTATTATATAACATATATAACTGGTGTAGTTAAACCAGGACTATTTTGTGATTGAACAAGCAGTTATCATGTAACTTACATTAGATTATGAAGTTGTGGATGCAGTTATTGGTAGTATGGATATAAATTGTAATTCAAATATGTTTTTATTTCATAACCAATATAAAATAACCTGTAAGTAATGCATGCAATTTAATTTGAATCACTGAAAACAGACAAAAGTATTTATAATATTCGAAAATTACTCCATGTTGAATATCACATTAAAAAGAAATAGTGTCATGTGTGTCTTTGTGATCGTCAAATTGATATAACTATTCTAAGTTTTGTTTTTATGTTGCATGCTTCAATTACATAAGCTAGTTTAGATACCATTTGGTAAAAATATATTTGTAACCTAAGATTGATTCATTTCAAAAGCCATACTTATACTTGTAATGTTAATGCTAATGTTGATCAACATTTAAGGAATTATCTGAACTATAAAATCTGATTTTTTTTATATACTCTTGAATAAAGATTACTTACTTTTTTCGTGAATTTTTCCAGAAAGCAGATATTTATATTTAAAAGGGTGTATGTTATCATATCAAATTTTCACTTTCTCCAATGTTGCATTTTTTTTCAATTTAATTTCGTACTATGTAATTCATTCATTCATTTCATATGATATGTTTATCTTCTTCATTCCAAAGATGGATTTGATCATTATTTATATTAAGTAATGAGTTTGCTTTTTTTCATGTTTTTCGCTGTATTTTGTTTGTCGAATGCTGTCGAAGTGGTGAGCTCCCTGAGCCCCTGAAATACAGTGAAATTCTCAGAAACTTGTTGAACAAAAAGGTCAATAGTTATGTCGTTTCTAATTTTTCATAAACAACCATAACTTGACCTCATTGATTTTCTTTTACTTAGACCATTATGAACATTTAAAATATCGTTGTTTTAATATTTAAAAAAATCGAATTATAAATTAATTTAAATATAATATCAAAACATTGTTGAAGTAAAATTATTATGGATTAATAGTATCAATGTGCGATTTTTGGTGTTGTATAACTAATCGATTTTAAAATGCTTAAAAATTTGTTTTTTCTTTCATGCCTATATTTATATTGTTTATTTCTTGTACTTCATGTACTAGCTTTTTGATAAGTATAGATTATTAAAAATATTAAGTATTTAATTTTCTAATACTGTTTATCAATTTTAAGATCATATTACTTTCTTTGACATAGTTGTTAATTGCTCAGTAAATAACTATAATTTCAATCTATATTTATATTTTAATTTATGTGTTCGATCGAATGGAATTTTATTTTAGTATGAAATATGGTTATCATTATAAGTGTTGTATTAAATTTTATCAATTAAAATTGGTAACATTTAATATAACACTTCGAAATTTATACGTATATTCAATTTTTTTCTGCTTCAGTTACATAATTAAGTTTAAACAGCTGGGCTCCATTGTTTCCAATCTGTTTGAATTAGTGTGCTCCAAATGACTTGAATGATTGTAATCTTTGATTTATCACTTTTTAAAAATGCTGTGTGTGTGTGTATGTGTGTGTGTGTTTCAAAATAGGTACGAGGTCTAATATTTTATTTTGATGCTGTTATAAATTAATACTATGCTTGAACAAAAAACACCGAGGACACAAAAAGATTTATAATGTTTTCATATATAATTTTTTTATAATTAAAATTGATTATTTCGTGTGATTAGTAAAATAAATAGATTATTAGCTTTAAAAAACTGGTCCAAATATTATTACAAATGATTGGGTTAACGGCTGTAAAATATTGCCTCAAAAAATATGACATTTTAGAGTAACATACAATTTATGTACATAAATATTTTTTACTTAGGGTGTTCTGTATTATGTTTCAGATAAGGAATCAGCTATTAGTCTGAGTGCTGTGGTTAATTCAGCTGTGGAGCTTCTGGCTGAGTACAATTTGAGGCTGTCCGAGGAATTGGAGAAGCGTCGGCGCGTAGCATCCATGTTAAGGGACTTCGCGCAGGCGCAGCGGGACCTCGCTAAGCAAGCTGAGGCGAGGCTAGAGGTA
Organism: Eumeta japonica; assembly: GCA_005406025.1. Taxonomy (NCBI): domain Eukaryota; kingdom Metazoa; phylum Arthropoda; class Insecta; order Lepidoptera; family Psychidae; genus Eumeta; species Eumeta japonica. Next base: position 250,347 of record BGZK01000156.1, read on the forward strand.
AACGATTATTAACACGTGGTATTTACTGAGACGATTCTCGACGTGAATTATGAGCCGTAGGGAAAAAGTCTGTCAGGTGGAACTGTCGGATTGGATTTTTATTTCCCAGAAAAATATGCGTGTTTAAAATAACTTAAAACACATTTCCACCTTAAATTTGACATGACAAATTAGTCTGCGATGAGAATATGAAATAAGAGACGAATAATATTGATCTCGCCCGAGTATTAAACATGGTTATGAATCTACTATTAAACAATTAACAATTTTGAAATTTAACATGTGGATAAGTCTTAAGGAGTACAGACAGACATGAAAAAATGTCTGTACTTAAGACTCAAGACTTACCCCACATGAAAATCGACATAATTCTCAATCTCGTCTTTGCCTTAAAAGAATCTATGTTTTGTACCCGCCCGCCCCCCGACTAATGCCATAAAAAGAAAAAAACTTACTTCGTCGTACAATGTGGAGGAGCAATCTAATGTGCTCTTTTTATTTCTTCTTCAAGGAATACAACATAAAGCTACAGAAAATTTACGCCGTCAAGTCCGAGGTGAAGTCGCACATCGAGAACCTGCCGGACGTGTCGCGGCTGCCCGACGTGACCGGCGGCCTGGCGCCGCTGCCCTCCGCCGGCGACCTGTTCATGCACTGAGCGACCGCCTACACCCGAACGTGGCGTGGCGCAGGAGACAATAGTACTTTTGGATACATCGACTAAGACGACTGATGTTGTGTGGGCGTGCCGTTTGAAGACCCGTTTATGGCAAATAGACGATGTCGAAATTCATTCGATTCTGTGCCATCTTCTTATGACACACAATCGATTTTGCAATTTTTTTTTATTCTGATAATTGATCCTTGTAACGTCCGTTGTTATTTTTTGACCCATAGCAGTGAAATTGCTGTGATTTTCTACACATATTGCGTATTAGGCGTATAAGAACTACATTATACATGCAATACATAGATTTTCGGAAAATGATACACATTAAACAAAACTTGTTTACAAGAGATATTATTATTGTATTCCGTGAAAATTACAGCAAATGAAATAAGAATAAACAAATTCAATGTAAAACAAAAATTTAAGTTTTTCTAAGTTGTCAAATTGTTTCCTTTTCTGTTTATTTCTGTCAAAGAAAATATGCTAAAGAAAAAGATACATTTTGCAAAATGGAAGATATTTAACCAGAAATATGTTTATGTTGTTGGGTATACTGCGTAGATAAATACGTTTTAAGAGGTATTGACTGTATCGAAAAGCATTTGTTTTCATTACATGTTGTTTTACAGGTGTTCGAGTTTTGTAAAAGTCAGTTAAATTTAAATTTCCACAAAAAAAAACTTTTACGTAATTCTTATTATGATAAAATACTTATTAAGATCTAGTCGAAAACTGACTTATGACCGCATTAGATTGTTGAATAGGATGCTCCAAATCGCACCTTTTTAAATGAACGACACTTTATATACCATTTTTTAGATACGTTTTATGTATTTTATGACCTGAGAAAAAATTAAATTGCTGCATTTTTAAGTATGCCGATATCAAGAAAAATGCATTACAAGGCATTTTCTATTTTAGGTTTTTGTTGTACGAGCACTTTTATTTTTTTCAAGCACTTTCAAAAGTATTGACGAAAACTATCTATGCACCTCACTTTCATTATAAACAATAAATACATAGGATATTGAGTACAATAAAATAATATATTATGATCAATGAAAAAAAGCATATCCAAGAGTTTGTTGAAATAAAAAAAAAATAATGTGAGAAAATTTGTGGTGCTGCAACTAGTTTGCAAGGCAATCAAGACTTTGCGAATGTCTTGAGAGTTTTAAATGGCGAAATATGTTATAACGGATCAACAAAAGGGCTGTTATGCTCTGTATGGATACATACTCTATATTAAAATTATGTGTATCTAAATTTAAAACGACTGAATAAAATTGGACTCTCATGATCATTGTAATTATTAGTAGAAAAAAAGTCATATTATTTAACTTCGGGACATCCCATGGATACAGAGACTTTACACAAGGATATAATATAACAGCTTTAAAATGAAAAGAAAATATTTCACTTAATCTTTTTATGAATTCTTACACCATGTTTAGAATAAAATGTTTAGTAAATACTTAGTGTATTACAAAATGTTATCACACTTTTTTTCTATAAAATTAAACAGTGTGCATCTTAAAATGTATTAGACTTGGGTTGATTTTTTTCAGTCATCAGATAATAGTTATCTGTAGGATAAAATACAACAAGAACAAATAAGAAATTACAGTTTTATAAATAATTATTATAATTGTTTAATTTTTATGTTCAGCCAGGTTATTATTTAGTAGATGAACAACTTTTATTTTATGATTGAAAAATGAACCTTTGTGTAAAATCATAATACACAAATATAATGCAACGACTCTTAATTTATCATTTATGTTAATATTATTATTTGTTTCATATATAATGTGTTCATATCATCCATAAGATTTCGTGCAATAACTTGGTTTCACCGGTCATAGAAGTACACCAGTTATATATGACTGAGTGACCACGAGGCGACGGGTGGCGAATTGACAGCTTCACAAAACATTTTGTATTTTGATCACATAATTGGCACACTCGAGATGTTTTCTCATATCCAATGGAACGGTCTATTAATTGGTGATACGTTAAATGCATCAAACAAATATCTAATATCTGCACCACTTCTTCCAAGATTTGCCACCTGCATCTTTTATTCTTCTAGACATAGCAAAACCTAAACCATGCTCTCCGGACTCCGCCAACTCAAGATTATACTTGTGACTAAGTATTGGTATCAATTTGAAACACGATGTAGAGAATAAAAAAATAAAATGTACAGTTTAAATATCATACAATTTCCACCCACTTTGACTTATCTTTTGACACCAATCAATTGTCTTTCTTTGCTATTTGCATATGTAGTTATTTACGGGTACATATGCAAAGAGCAAAGGCATAAAGTACAACTACTTTATGCCATACCATACCATAAAGTAGTTGTACTACTACACAATTAAAAAAAAAAAACCTGTTAAGCCATAAATATGGGTATTATTAGGTGCACACTCTGTGCCCTAGCTCAAAAACTAATGGAATTTGAGAGTGAAACTTTGTAAAGAATGTTATTTTGACTAATTTACTAAAATATTTGCATCTGTCTTGGACCACTGATTCTGACCGATTATTCTGGGCGACTTATCTTAATCGATTTTAGACAAACGTCTCATGTAATTAATTCTATAAAATTGTAAGGTTTGTCGTGCGCTATCCATTTATTCAACAATTCAACAATGCACAAAGACTATCGGATTAATATCTTCACAAACTGTAAATTATGATTCAACGTCAACAGACATCATTGTCGATCTGGAGCAAATTCATGCGCATTATATAAACTGTCATCTGTAGGAATTGATTCGTTGAAATTTTAAAATAATCGCATCTCATAGAAGCGATTACATCACCAAAAAAATAATTTCAGTTATACCTTTTAGGAAATGCATAATAGTAGCATAAACAATATAAATGTTCGTTATTCAAATATAAAACGTGTATGTGTGGACTTCTAGAATGATTTGTAAATTTTAGTGAAATATTCGTTTGTAACATTTTTTTGCATAGGGGTTTGATGCATCTTGCATAATTTATACCAACCATAGAAGGTATCTCACAAAATCTACAATTGTTGGTCATTTGATTATGTTGTTGCATTATAAAATTTGTGTTAAAACGAATATCTGTTTATAGAGTAATTTTAATTAATATTATTTTTATATTTGTTTAGTTTCAATAAATTGAGGTAGCTCCAACCCATTATTATTGTAGTGTTATTTTCAAATTATATAAAAATTTAATTTGCATATAAAATTTCATTGTAATTGCCTTTTTTTTATACATACCCAAGTGTTTGTTTCATTGGAAGTTATTCCCAAATAGTTATTTTGTGTACATATTGATTTTTTTTATAATTGATAATAAATTAAACCTTAAAGCAACTTTGTTATATCTGGAATGACTATCCGAAATTCAAATTCTTGACAACAATGTTGGAAGTTGTGAATATAAAAGTATTAATTAGTTTATTGTCATTAGTTTTCAATGAATAACAACAGATTCAACTACATTGCTATGTCTAAAAATGTCTCGATCTCATATCATTCTTAACATGCCAGCTGATACTGGTCTTCCATCCGCATTAAATGTTATTTGTCTACTTAGATTTTTTGCAAAATATTTTTTTCCAATGTTATATGAATTTGTCTTTATACAATACGTCTTTATCTCACAATCACATCAAGTCAATAAAAAAATTCACATGTTAAGACATTGTAGTGACAAGCCCGATGAGTGTTGTGAGTTCATGAGTTTAAAAGTAAAAATTAAAAAAAAAGCGCCTTAATTCGATGCACTCATGATGATGATGCAATGACGGTGCTAGAACATTTGAACAATTATGTCATACAATTAAGATCATATTATGTCAAATAGTATTTGTACATGACTGTACAAATTTTTCTCAACTGTATTTCTAGATTTTTTTTTTCATAAACAGTATGAAACGGTTTTCTATTAACTAATAACATTTTTGTCTATGGATAACAATTTCAGACAGTCTTATATAAGATTGTAAAATTATCTCATATTCTTGACTACATATATGAAATTATACTTTTGATTTTTGTACTTTAGTGAAATAAAATAGTACATATACAAATCATTTGATAGTTATGTATATGGAACCATTATGAGTGTTTAGCTTAAAGCTTGTTGCAATATATAGTGACAAAGTGTTTTGATTGGGAAATATTTATGTATTATGACAAGCTTTTGTCGTAATTAAAGAAATATGCTGTAAAACTATTTTCTTACTATGGAGAAACATTAAATGTGTGGTTTGAATTTGTCAGCCATTTTTGTATATATATGTAGATCATAAAATAAGAGATTTTGACATAAAATAAACACCAAAAACTACATATTGTGTGTAGAATTTTATTAGAAGTTTAGTAAGTTTGTGAACGTTGAGGATGTTAATGTAGAACACGTTAGTCGCCATTAAAATAAAGTTTTGTTGTATTAACAAACAGTTGGTATGTTTTATTCTATGTACTGGAGGGCGTCCATTAATTACGTGAGGCGATTTTGGCGGTTTTGCCCCTTCGTCCCTCGGTAAGACCTCATGAGAGTTGGCTTGAAACCTTCCCCTTCCCCATCCTCTTAACCTCACGTGTGATTTTTAAAATTCATATTTCATGTAAATACGTTAATCTGAGCTTGACTGCAATAGATTTATTAAAATAAAAACGATTTGCTTAACTTTTGAGTGATAATGTTTTATAAATCGATGAATGCCGGCTGCACGCACGAAAAGCATGACTCATTGTAACATTCCGCCTGAGCCGAGCGTGCGAGCGAGAGCGCGAAACAAGCGATAGAGAGGCGCGATCGGCCAAAGCGTTCGGGTTGTTATGCATCTTCCACTCCATCGGCGGATGGAGTGGAAGATATGATAATTATTTTGTATCTCTCATGATGCTGCGAAATAATTATCATTACTAGATAATATAAAATAATGATAATTCAGTGATAATAATTCAATTCAATTTATTAAAATATGCAATTTTTCATCCATGTTTTCTTATGACGTTATAACATAATATTATAGTCTGTAAACCGACTTAATGATAACCAATTTTTTTTAATAAACTGAGTGATTGCTGGAATCAATATGTCCATGTGATTTTCATAAAAATCACCTGCTCCATCAGCCTCGTTCATTTAGCCACACTAAGCCGTAGGTCGCTTGCACACAGAAATTCAGTAGCTCGATAAATATTATTGTGTCGGACTTAACCATAAATATGGCTAAGTCCTACACAATATTTTTTTATTTTCTCCATTAAAATTAGTGGAGAAAACGTGTTTAATTTAACCCGGTTTTCTTCTGTTTCTTTTTGACAAAAAATATGTGATATTTGGCGAGACACCCTCACCCCGAGCGTCTCACGTATTCAATGTACGCCCCCCTTTCCTTATAAAACTTTAATCTACAAACGAAATGATTTCTATCCCGCCACCGACCGATATAGGTATATTTAGGATTTAAGTGATTCAGTAGATCTGATTATGATTATTAATATCTGATCGGTTCGTGATACTTTATTGACGCACTGAATCGATCGCTGCGGGTGTCTTACGCATGCACCCACTTTACTTCAATAAAAGTAAAATTAATCCAACTTTCATTATTAATATGATGACGTAGAACTATATTTCACGTAGTTTTAGGTTTCTCCGCCCAGTTGAATTTCAGTATTATCAATATTGTTTTTCTAAGTTTGTATTTGTATTTACAAAACATACAGTACGATCCTCTGCATTGAAATTGAGGGTACTGGTAAAAATGGGCCTCGCTGATACTTCACCCAAGAGATTAGTCCACGCTACTTTGCGAGCCAACTACTGGCAAAAGTGTAAGTATTGTTTCAACACAAAAATCCAGCGCCTGGCATACTACATAATATCTGACAAGTCTGCTGCAGAAATATCTATCACAGGTTTAAACTTTTGTAATTTCGGATCTGTATTTATGAATCATCGTCAATCAGGATTTTTCTCATTGTAACATTACTATAAATTAAAAATCATTATTCGCGACGAGCATAGAAGACGATAACATAGAAAAGTGGTGGTTGAGATTTCTCGAATCAGCAGGGTTCTTTCGAATCGGAAAGCGATGCGTTCGATCTAGGATTACCAACTTTCTTAAAAATAATAAAGTATATGTCATTTCAATAAGGATAACTTTATAAAAATGAGTATTACTTTTTTATATTTTTTTATGACATCATTTTTTAGAAACTTAAAATTTGTTGCATAATACCCCTTCTCTACTGAAAAAATTGTATCACTAAAGAGAACGAACGCACACGTCGTCGCTAGTTTAACGTAAACAAATGCAGGCGACACAAGTTTGTTATTAGGGTCCGCCCATAAGACGGCACAGGTCTCAATTGCGTAATTTTAATATATATATATATATATGACATGAAGTTATTAAAATATATTCTTGATTCCAGCACATTTTTACAATTATTTTAACGCTTTGTCCTTCCCGCACTTGCGCCGCGCAGGCGCAATGAGCAAATAGATGCGATGATTTTACTAAATGAGTTCACAGCGATATTTTAAAATCACTTTGCGCCCATCAAATTTTGAGCACGTTCTTTATCATTTTCAAGGTACTGCTGCTACATCCGCCGTGTGCTGACGGTGATCAGCGCATTGACGATTAAAATTTCCCAACAGCACGCGGCGGGAAAGTAGCGAATAAATCAATGGATGCAACGAATGAAATGCGATTCAGAATGACACAATATTTTATTCACAAAATTCCATAACACCAATTTGTTACCAAAATAAAGTATGTGGTTTTTTTCCCTATATAATTAGTCACACGTACATATCCCATTATAACAACTTAAATTACAGCCCCAATCGTTAATGCAAACCTGGACGACATTCTATATTTAACATTTACATTTTTTTTTGTTTCATTTTGTATTTTTTTTAGGTTTGCATTAGCAATTAAGGCCATAGGAACGTTTTTCACTCAAGCACGCCGATTTCATTTTTTTTTTAATATAAAAACCAAAGATGTTGAACATTTGAACACCGTTGTAAGGATACAACAATGGCAGTGTGCGCTATGAAAACGATCACAAAATAAAGATGCCGATACACGTACATTCTACGTCAATAATTTTCATTTTATCACAATTAAACAGTCTAAAGCGGTCTCTCACTGCGGTGAACATAAGACAATTACGTTTCCTTAAACTCACACTGCAATTATGTCCTATTAGTGTTCTGTGGTATAGAGGGTTAAAAATAAAATAAAATGAACTCCACAACCCAGCGAGCTGAGAAAAAAAATGCTCCTGCGGTATTACAGCCTTGGGTATTTCTACATTTAATTAACTTAAAAAGGGCACAACATTTCCATACTGAAACACTAATAATAAAAATAGATTATTTATATACTATAAGATATTACCTAAGTATATAGACCGCCAAGTGATCGTTAACTTTGAAATAGTTTTAAACTATTCTGAATTGGACACGTTATTTCATTTCGTATTTATATGATCAGCTGTACCGTGACGTTTGATAAGATCATAAAAATGTTTATGAAAAACAACAAATGTATTCGCATCATATTCGTCTATTAAACGTTTAAGGCATTTTTATTTAATCGCATTATACACATATTCACCGATTGTACAACGCGACTATGAAAGTGTTTTTGCATGCTTCGAAATTGTAATTAATCTAAACCATTAGAAAATCGCATTAATCTACTTTTTTAATCCATACTAAATCTGATAACTATAAATAGACAAGTGCGTCACTATTCATTTTGGTGTTTAATTTAGATACAACTAAGTGATTTTTTTTTTAACTAGTATTAATTTCTTTTTAACAATATACCTAATTTTGGCGTGGAAACTAATTCCTACATAGAGTAACGAGAAAAAGTTTCACAAGTCTTTTGAGAGTTACCGCCACCGGCGAACGAATCGTATGTACCTTTTATTATGCTAAATAAAAAAGGTATTAGCCTGAATTTATTTCAAATTATGTAAGGCAATTTAGAAATTCCATAAACCTAAAACTTTGTAAGCCGATTCGCAACGGTCACACGACACAACAGGGTAATATACTGATGCTCAAAATATTATATTTGTTGATGAATTATTTGAGCCGACTACACATGAGAAATCACCATTAAAATCTGTTTAAAAAATGATAGACTATAAGCCATCGATAATTCTATGCCATGTGTTACTTGCGAAACGGAGTGTAAAATTATCCTATACTATTCTAGTAAACGATGAAATCACTGGATACTAGTTGCCTTCACTGTCCAACTAGCAATTTGAAATAGTCATTATACTCAATCTATTTTTATAGTTATCAAAAAAAGAAAACGATTTCACTGCATTCTTACTGAAACGAGAAATCTTTAAATAGAGTTAATGTATACATAAAAAAAAAACCGTAAACTACCCCCATTGTGACAGATGAAATTGCAACTAGATAAAGACCAGTACAATGTCGTTCGCAGTTCACGGACGATTGAAGACTTGCCGCGTGTCCTTTGAAAGTCACTCGTTGCCGATCAACGGGCTATTGTATGTGCGACGCCCTAGTTGGATGAGAGTCGTTTCTCCGCAAAAGAAAAATAAAATCAATCCGAATTTGTTATCACAATTACATCCACCATAAGCTGATGAGTACAGCTCACAACTAATTTCAAATGGGTTCATATAATCTATAAAAAAAAGAAATAAGCAACGAGGCGAATAAAGAATACCATTACATTTACAATTAAGGCGTGCAATCGGAGGTACATCGATTTTCAAAAGATTTGTTAGATGAAATTTGAACAAATAAATTTCGTAGAGGTCCTATGAGGCACCAGTGAGCACGATAAGAGTAGTCGTTTATTAACCGTCTGGCACAAGCGGTTCGCGTTAATATATTTTTTTCAACCAAAATCGATAATAAAAATATTACTACAAGTTGCGTTTTCAAAAACTATCCTGGTACACTTCAGGAAAAATGTCGGAATAAACAGCGAATTCATTGTAGTTTCGTTCGGTGTGAATTTGCGATTCGCTCGAACGAACGACGAATTGAAAAAAAAAATGTAACATACACAACTAATCTGCGTGTTCGAACCACAAGCGGCGTCGCGCCTACAAAACTTCGCGTCATCAGAGCGCAAGCTGAAATTGGCACTTTTTCAGACTGTTAAGTACAGTACAAAGCACGAAACTCTGCCGCTCTGATTTGCCTGCGAATTACTTACTGCGCATATATAACGCTCCCTGACCCTCCCTTCTTCTCCCCCCGCGTTCCTATTTCACGCCATTGCGACACTTCCGTGACTAACTTGATCGTGCGTTGTACTGTAACTATGCTGAAAAAGGCGACGGCAACCTTAGTAGCAAAGTGCCGCAGGGCACCGTCCTTCCTAAATCGGCATACGACGCGTAAAGGAAACGAAAGCCTATGTATAGAGTACGACACGTTTCCGCCGGTAGATTTTAGTCTACGTAATTTTCAGTGGTATGTTCTAAGCGGACACATTCAGTAGCGACGATATCGGCATAATCAGCACAGCGATCTTGTTACAAATTATGAACAGATATCTTTATTGAAAAACTATTTGTTGGTGAAAATGTATTGTACTGGGATAACAATTATTGTATTAATGTGTTAGTTAATGCTTCTCAAGGTGATAAATATCACTGTGACCGGAAACTATAATGAAACTTTTATGGCAAGACAGATAGATTGTCAAAGAACGCGTTCGTTTGACCATCTAGGTGTGTTGTTTCGAATCTAACACTTTCCACAACGTAATAGGTACCTATCGTTGACCATATTACAGTGCACAGTAACGTGATGGGTAACGACTAATTCTACACATAATCAGAGTGATCTTCTATGAATATCTTAAATATATGAATTTAGCAAGGGAAAGTTCCATAACCATAAATGTAAATGGCTTATTAAATTGTAAAATCACACTTTTCACCGTTTTGGAGATTGGAACATAGAGAAAAATTTTGGACTGTAAAACGTTATAATATATAAATTATTGCATTCTAATGTTATTGGCACTTGAGTGATATATACATACATAAATATTTAATTAATTTCTTTATTCTTTTTGATTGCAAAAACTATACAGTAAAGCATCTAATATTCAAGATGTTAATTTTAAGCTATTAATAAATTATTATAGTCAGCTAAAGATTTCAACGGTGTTATGCAATATTAAGATCACAATGGACAAAAATTTACAAACATTTTGTTTTTGCACCTTAACAAATATTCTATGTAACCTTTAATATTTATTTTTATAATTATCTTGTAACCCTGTCAAACTGAATATATTTTTTTGTCAATGCAATTTTATCACTGTAAGAATTCTTCAGAATAGCATACAATTTTTAAAATAGTTAAACTTAGGGAGAACTGTGTTGTACCAATGATGTTTTTATACACCTACTCATATCTAATCCTGCATAACACCATCAAACTTTATTATTAGTATTTTTTATTTAATTTTTAATTTAACCTTTACCATAGATTAACATAATTAAGGAACATTTGGATAAACAATCAGGCTGTTTACAAACTATGCACTATAGATAAAGAACTTACATTTGCACAGTGATTCGATAAACAACTTTTTATATTCGATTCTTTTATCTCGAAAGCACATCTGTTATTTTTTTATTTTGACGAAATCAATTTATTTATCAAATACATTTACAGCTACGATATATTTTAAAAACACAACTAGAAATTAATGATCAAAGCTGCTTAGTAAATTTTAGAAAATTACAACTACTTCAAACGATTTCCATCCCTACAAAACCAAATTTTGGAACCCTGCCTTCAGTCTTACGTATACAATCTGTTTTTCATTCAATATACGACATTTCAACATTATTAGTATATAATGAATGTACACATAATGACAAAAACGTAAACTAAATGATAAATAATTTCGGACAAAAATTTTTGTTATTACTTTATGAATGTATTTTTTGTTTAAAACAAATATGCATATTATAGGAACCAAATACTTAATTAAAGATGCATTACTGAAAAAAAAAACAAGTTAAATATTAAAATTAAATTATTGGATAGATGTTATTTGCAGGTTGCACCAAAAGAAAAATGCAATTTATAATGTTAAATGTAAGATTTGACAGATTGTTCATAGATTACCTATCAAATCTTACAGTTAATTTAAGAATTACTTTTATATTTTGGTGCAACTCGTCATATATCTAGTAATATTCGCTTGATTGCATTTTATATGCACATACAGACATCATAACAAACCCTTACAAATGAAACTTATATAATTGTACATATATAAAATTAATTCTATAGAAAACGGTACAAAACTTATATTTATGAGAAAGCATGAGTGATGCATAAACCGCTTAATAGTACACATTATTGCTGTCATAGTACATTTAAATATTCACATAGATATTCATACTCATTTTGTCAACAATGCTATAATTTTTGATACTATTTCTATACAGTAATTTAACGATCAATAGCTTCTTAGAAAAAAAAAAATAGCACTAGTTAGCATTTCCATATAACAGAACCCTTCTATGTATATTTACAAATCACAGAATCTAATCTGATGGAAAATACCCAACAAATAAATACATTTCAATACACATTACTTTGATATTGAACATCGTACATCAACATTCACCACGGCCCACTTGAATATTTTATTCTCATCGAGTATTCCTCAGTTCAGAATGAATGTTGACGGGTTCGAGGAAATTTTTAATAGCAACAAACTAACCAATCAAATCCACACTAATGTACATATCAAAAACAAACCGCTTCTTAGAGATAATTTATGTACCTAACGATTTTCTAATTAAGATTTATACAAAATCATGCTTTCCGAAAACATCCTAATAGTCAGGAAGCACTTTCTGTTATGTACACTTCTTTTTAAGACTTTCAAAATGTGTGTGTTGTCTCCATATGTTGTTTTTGAACTGTTATTGGCTATTATGTTCAAAGCACAAAGATTGGGATATAAGAAAAAAAATGTAAAAGTTAAAAATATTAAAACAATAGCAATTTTCCACCCACATGGCTAGCCAAAGGCGAGATCGATAAAAATTATATATTAAATAAAAAAAACAATGTTAATAATACACACCTAACAATCTAATAATTTTATGATCTATGCCCCCAAACCACACACACAGTAATTCCTATCCATCAAATTACAATGAATGTATCTTCAATTTTTTCCAGGCTTTGATGGCAGTGAATTATATTTAAGGCTTTTTTTGTTACATAAATTATAGTTTGACGACATAGTACATAATGCACAGATAAATGAAATAATCATTATAATACACACACTTCACAGCAAAAATTTACAATCTACTTTATAAAACAAAGAAAGAATATTTACCACTTTTTCTCACATTAAATTAATAAGTTAAAAACTAGCTGCATCAAATGGCATCACTATACACCACCTCTACACACATATGTACATACACACTTAATTCTTCACATAAATACTTTTCTAATACAAACATTACTACAATATTTACAAATAGCCTTGAGCCATTGATCCTGCCCTCGAATCCATTCACTATTGCAACAAAATTTAACCAAAATTTCCTTCGAGAAATCTTAAAATCAAAATGATATCAAATGCAATTATATACAAACAACTAGTAACATAGTGATGCCACATCAGATTTTTAAACTATGTTTATTATTGTTATTTTTCATACTTGTATAAGTTAGGTTAAAGATATGACTTATATTAATTATTTATGTCATTCATGTTCCTGTTTCTTTCTGCATGCAATAATAAAGATTGTATGTATGCAAATTTAAAACCAAACAACATCAAAAATTGTTTACACCGATGAAAACCTGCTAAGCAAATCAATATTGAGTAGAAGAAATGAAAATTATTGTATCAAAAAAATTCTGAACTGCTTCATTTTGTAAATGCCGTAATGACATATTTATATATATTTTTTTATTTCAACATTTCCATATCTTAAATAGATAGCCTCTTAATCAATATGTAAAAAAATGTTGTATATTAATTAATGTTTACTTCTGGGTATGTAGATCATATCAGACCTGCTTTTTTTATATAGTATCATAATAAAAAAACATAAGATAATTCAAATTGTTTGTGCTTCATAAATTATGCAACTAAATATACATTTATATTTAATACTAAATACACACACTTTTAAATACTTTCTTTCCAATAAGACACTTTGGAGATTCCAACTTAATTTTTTTTTATATTTTCCATTTTAAGGACAAAGAAATATTCATAATTTATACTCCATTATAAACTAAATATTTTCACTATAATGCAACATTTTCTCATAAAATGTACAAATTTACAGTTAATTTAAAATATAAATATGAGACGACAGCTCCACTTCCTGGCTAATAATCGCCATTAATGGTAAAAGGAGGCATCGAAAAATCTTCATTAATAATTTACAAACATCAAAACATCGAAATTAATACAAAAAAAAATTTTTTTTTTGGATTTCCTTCACAATTATTAGAATGGTACAAAATTTCTGTGAAATTAAAATTTATTATACAATAAATGCATTTTAAGTGCACACATAAAAAGTAGATATTTTCATTATATACATCACACTTTTATATACAATTTCAATACCACAAACAGGGATTCGCTGAGTTGTGCAGATTTCGTATAACAAAATATTTTATTGTTAAATATATAACAATACTTCTTCTATGAGATATTATCTTAATTCGATGTTACAATTCTTCTGTTCATAATAAATATCTATATGTAGACAACCAGACTTTTTTGGAGAACAAATTTAATCATGTAACATATTGCCCTCAATTAATAATTTCCATGAATTTGTAATGTGACTTTAATGTATGCTTATTAAATGTTATGGATATTAGTATTATTTTCTAATTTTCTCAATGATAGAGTTTAAGTAATTACATAAATGTTATTTTTTACTTTTACTGAATTTATGTGTTTAAAACACCATTTACATTGTTATAAATATTTTGAGGTGAAAAAAAGGAACTTTCTTCTATGTTATAAAAAATAAACATAAAAACATTAATTATTGGCCAGTTACAAATGTCATCAATCTGGGAAAGTGTCACTCACAAGCCACCGATAGCTTTAATCAGCTTTGTTGGTTGGTCGGTGCGGCACCGGCAGAGTGTCCTGTCTCCTGTACATCAGCAGGTATGGCATCCGAGGAGGTTTTGGCTTCAGCACTTGACCATCCGAAACTAGAGTTACAGTTGAGTCGTCATACCTGAAAGTGAGTTTGATAATTCCAGTTACGCTCCATGCTACAAGTATCATAAAAAAAAGTTAACAAATAAAATACTCAGTTAATGCTCTCAACACATTAGGGTTCAGAGACGAAAAATAAATAAAGCATCATCGTAATCCAATAAAATAAGATACTGTTGAAAATCAGTACATAGATTTTGTGGGCAACATTTTTATTAATACCTAAGAAACACACTAAAATGCTGAATACTCATAGTTTCAGTTTAGCAAATATAAACTAATGTACCTGAGTATATTATTATGTACATATTGGATACATATTAGGTCAGGGAAAAAGTTTATTTGTGTTTTATAAGTAAAAAGTTTTAGTAAAATCTCTTTGGTTATACTGTTTGTATCTGGCCAGTTTCGATACCATTAAATAGATAACATTTAAAAAAAATTAAAGAGCAAAAACAATGTCCTACCATTGTCCTGTCTATCAAAATGAGTGAATCTAAAATAAAAATTCCATACATTTTGAAGTTTTATTACAAAAAAAGGAAAAATGCGACACAAGCAGCTAAAACTCTGTGCCATTTATGGAACCAATGCAGTGTCTGTAAGAGTAACACAAAACTGGTTTAAATATTTTCAGTCCAGTAATTTTGATGTCAAAGACGAACCTCACTCTGGTCGATCTGTTACAGATAAAATCATTTGGAAAAAGTAGAGCAAGAGGATTGACCACAAAACAGTTTTAACCCATTTGAAAAAAAAAAAGATGGATATATAAAAAAGCTCAATACTTGGGTCCCACACAAGGTTACTGAAAGCAATCTAATAAATAGTGTATTTATTCGAGATTCTCTATTGAAACATAATGAAAGCAAACCATTTTTGAAAAGATTATCACTGATGATGAAAAATGGATTACCTATAACAAGAACGTGCCATGAAGATCATGGTTAAAAGGTAAGTTAATGTTATGTGTATGGTGGGATTGAAAGGGCATTATTCATTATAAGCTTTTACCACTGGGCAAAAACCATCAATTCGGATTTCTATTGCCAACAGTTGATGAAGCACAAGGAAGTAGTAAAAAAACGGCTAGAATTTATCAACAGAAAGGATGCGGTTTTTCACAATGATAATGCCAGATCATACACATTTTTGGTCCACTCAGCAAATATTAAGATAGTTAAGGAAGTGTTAATGCATCCACCTTATAGCCTTGATTTTGTACTCTTTGATTTACACCTGTTTCGGTGTCTTCAGATTTTTTTTAGGCTAACATCAAGAGAGAACTGTCAAAATGATTTATCGTAGTTTATTGATCAAAAGTCCCAATCTACAGTAATATGATGGTCACTACAGTACAACGCATGAAAATTTGCTCTGAATTGGCTGCCAATGATACCCTACCCTTCCTTCTCCGCCGCGTTCCTATTTTACGCCATTGCGACGTGTTCGTGTCGAACTTCACAGCAGCAAAGTTTCGTGCATTGTACTTTATCTACAAAATGACTTGTTGAACAGAATTGCATAAACATACTATATTTAATGGAAATAAAATATGATGAACAATTATCTTAAATTTGTATATAAAACATGAAAAAATTTTCCCCCAGTCTCATATTATAAAAATCTTATATCAATTCAATTTGACAATACTTAAATTCTTAGATCTACGAAATAGCGTGGAACTCAGTTATATAATAACAAAGTAAGCTATGAAAAATGAAAGCTAAATAAGGTTTTATACAGGTACTTTATATTTATCAATCGTTTTATGAATAATTATTTGAATGTTGATATTTGTGTGACATGCAACCTTTAACTTCTTTATGTACTTCTGTGAGATAAATATAAATGTAATATGGTTTTAATATGGATTTTATGATAAGATGATTCATATGATTGGATGTTATGAATATTGAGTTTTTGATATCTTAACAAATATAGCACAACACTACATACTACATTTGTAATGTTTTTTAAGGTCGGTAATAACGACCAGTTTTATGAAGCAGACAGCTCATTTTTTTTTATATTTAAAAATTTTTCATAAACCAATCAACAAACTGCTGACTGACACCATAAAATAATTACATGGTAGTTGACTATTTTTTTTTTAACTGTAATAATACTCTTTTTGTATTATTAATTAAGAAAGAGTGCAGCGACATTATTTTTTTAGATGATTATTGTTAATTTACATGTATTACACAAATATTCGATATATCTTTAAATACCCGTCTTTAGTAGTTAACATGTATGTTACTGTGTTTGATGATAAGCTTCAAGCAATACAGAGAAAAACTATAAAATTTTATTCAGGGTAAATGTTTTTACAACTTTGCCAGTGTGCACACTAATTATCTTTATTTATGACTAAAAGTTGACATTAATGGTATGCAGAATTTACAAATTGTCAAAGATCACAGAAGGGGAGCCCACCATGCTAAATCGGGATTTAAGCGAGCATCATAGAGACTTATTGAGTTGTGAGGCTTACGATGATAAAAAGAAAAAAAATGTCATAATATATACCTTTTCATCAGTGGGGAAAGCGGCTACAGATTTTCAAAAATGTAAAAAAGAACTGTTGCATGGACATACTCGAGTGCGTCAGATATTGATAGCATCCATGTCCTACGTATTTATAAAAATGTAGTATATTAATCTGACTGTTTCCATGGTGGGGGTGGTCGTATGTAAGGGTTGAAAATGAAAAAAAAAAAAATTATTGAGCGAATCAGATTTTCTAAGGGGATGTTAAGTGAACCTAAAAAAGCTCTTATATACTAATCTGACGATTTGGATGTGACGTAAACTCGCGGCCATTATTAAAATGTTCAAAAAAAATTCGCCATTTTGAAATACTCAAGCGCGTCAGATTAAGATATATGGTTCATCTTTATGCCGTAGACGTGCTGTCTCATAATCTGATGATTATCTGGAGGGATTCGCCTAATTATTTTTATTTTATTTTATTTAAATAATTGAATTTAATTAATTGATAAGCTCGAGAAATAGCATGTAAATAAAAGTGTATGTTTTTTTAAGTAAAATACTTTTATTTATAAGAAAATAATAATTTTTTTTTGTATTTCTTCTAATTGTCATCTTCGTCGATAGAATCATTTTCCTCCTCTGGCTGGATTTCATCCTCAGAGGGGAATAGAGGCGTGTAGAGGGGGAATATAGGCATTACGCAGCTGCGCGCATTAAACTTTATCGATAAATTTTTGGTACATCGGATTGTGGAAATCGTCAATTTCGTTTTTCCTTATCCTTGAATAATTTCCTTTAAAAAAAAAATTGTCACGCTCGAAAATGTGGAGACGACTTTTTTTTTACTAGTTTGTAATCCTCCTACTTCTTTACGTAACTCGCAAATTGTTAGATAGTGGAGTATACACTTTTTAGCATGTAATTAACTCATCCTACTTTAATCTGACGTGCTCAAGAATTTCAGATGATCAATTTTTTTTTACTAATCTGATTCCTTATCCCTGACGGGCCGCGATATATATAGGGCTCCTATTTGCTGGAGATACTCAACAGGGTACAAGGATGCCCCCTTATGTTAATCTGCCGCGCTCGAGTAAATCCCGGAATGCCCTTTTGGGAGACTTTCTACACTTCTTATAATTATATATTAGTAAAATCTGATACAAGTAGTTGTGCTGTTATTGCACCATTGTGTTACACAAGATAAAACCTTGTAAATATCAGCATTCATTATTTTTATATGTACTGTTGCCATTTTTTTAAATTTAATTTTATTAATTCTGAATGCATTACCTGATCCATCCAGCTTGACCGTGATATGTGTCCGTGAGGTAATGGCCCTTGACTGCCTCCACACCCTCATGGTACACCACCGCAAACAGCTTATACATCCGCTGCTTCGGCGTGTACTTCAACTTCGATGATATAATTTCTGTATAAAAAGGTTTTATATGTATATATAAAAAAAAAATTTTTGATGGAAAAAAAAATGTATATGCAACATATACTCAGCAAGTTTTGTCTACATTGTGATATTAAATTTCAGAGACGAAAAATAGTACCATCATAGTAGTATAAGATAATTATAGATAACAATACAAAATTATTGTTAATTAAAAAAAAAAAAATATATAACTTACTAGGATCAATTTTTAGGTCCATAGTAAAGTCAACATTCTTGACAATCTTAGCTGTGTGACCTTCTGCATCAAGCTGGAAGCACTTAAGGTGTAATAACAAAACTACTGGTAACTGTTCCAAGGATAGTTGTTGCCAAGCATCACTAACTCCTTCCAGAGCATCCTTGCCAGCAAGCAGCTCCAATGCTTCTTTAACACTGCTAGTACGCTGTTGAAAAAACATAATTGTACTTACTTTCATAATAATTTAACATTTTGCCATTTAAAGGAATGCCCTCTTAAATTATATTGATTCCTATAAATTATAATTCTGAACTTGATATATCTAAGGAAATTTCTGTTTACCTGTTGAAATAGAGTTATGCTGGGTCACTTTTGCCGACATTGCTAAAATCAATACTATAACTTACCGTTGTCCTACTTTATCTGTACCTTCTTTTTATTTATTCTTGGTTCCCATTTTTTTTGTTTCGGTTACCTATTGACAAGTTTTAGTGTAAGCAATAAAAAAAAATTTGGAAACTTGGTTTTTTTTTCTCCACCTTCAATGCATAAATGTGATGTGCCGAAACTTTTATTTTAAAGTATCTATTCATCACACTTTATACTCCTCATTATATATACAATCCACAAACTTTGTACAATATTCAATATAATTTTTAATATTTAGATTTCATTATATCTGTCACCATATAATGCCTTATGTATTTTTTTTTTTTTTACATATCTTTTTGAAATTTTATTAGCATTGCAAGAATTAAGACATACAACACATGCTAATAATATATTTGTACACATTCACAGCTGATTTAATAAACAAAATTCAAAAAAATATATGCACTGAATGATTGTAGAGATGTACTCTATGACAAGAAAGCTCAATAATGTTAGAACTTAAAAATTTATCATAAACAATGAAAGTGATATCGTCTCACCTCCATATCTAACTGAAGCGTGAAGAAGGGCTGCACGGCGTCGGTGACGTCGTGGTGCGGCGCGCGGTGCAGCCGGCAGCGCGTGCGCCCGCGGAAGATGTCAGACAGCGGGGTCCGGCCCGCCGACCACCGCCGCTCGATTGCACCCTTGTTCTTAGGACCCATCACCTGCATATGCGATGCAATATTAGCTTTTACGATATTGATTTGTTCAACACATGCACAGAGTTTTGTATAAAAGGTTATTTAAAAATAATTTGAAACAGGTCAGAACTACTTTAAATATAGAGTTATAGAAGGAAAAAAGCAACATTTATTCTGGTTTTCTTTAGAAATTTTCAAACAGAGGAAATAAGTGTCGTTAGATCCGATTTTTCCCAAATAAAAAAAAGAGCAAGATTACTTTATTTTACAAAACATACTTATGAATCCGATTAATAGAACGCACCCTAGAAAAGGTACTTGAAGTATGTGCTTTTTAGAAAAACAGTACATTGCCTCAAGTACAAAATTAAGGAAAGTGTAGCTGTGTACCTCGCTGTCTTTTATGATATTTCAAAGATTAAAGAGGGTTGTATAAAATGAATATCTAGATGATTCTCAGCCACAGAAAAAAGAGCAAACCATGAAGGTCATTATTTTTTCTATTTAAACAAGCAAGACAAAAATTCATAATGGTGTTTTGGTCATTAGAAAAAATTATTGCTGAAGTAAAGCACAACACAGAATATGTACCCAAGATCCAACAATCCAAAATTACACAATGTATGAAGACCAAACAGTACCAGGAACAGTAACAAGAAGCTTCTTCAGGAAAATATTCAATACCTCTTTTAATATTGGTTTTAGCTCTCCACACCAAGATGTATGTTTCTACTGCTTGTAACTGTTGGAAATACTAAAAATAGGAAAAAATGAATTCCCAAAACGAAGGCTGTGTACCCAATATAAATTGAGAGCAAAGTGCTTTTTTGATACATTAAAAGATGGTAAACCTGGAAATATTTACGATATCAGTAACTGTCAAAAAAACTTGACATTACTAAAAGTCAGCATACTTAGAATGCGTTCAAGGACTATTTAAACAAATTTTCAATGATTTTACACTCCAGCCCTGTATAAAAATAGTGAATACCCCCACCTCCCATATGACATGAAAACTTTTTATTTTTTATTAAATATCGGTTGGTAAAGATTATTTTATTTTGTCAGTATAAGAAATCTATGCGAGCCTAAACACAGCCAAAAGCTAGTCGGTATAAAAAGCATAAAATAAGTATATTGTTGATGGTTATATTCTTGTATATGTTAAATGATTTATCATCAATGCATTTAATATGACTGACATCAGAACCAACCAACAATGTATATAGGGACAGTGCATATAGACTATCACGCCAACTGGTGACTAAAATTTACATTTTTCTAGCAACAATATTAGATTGCAATGAGCTTGTTTATTTAATTTTGTTTAAAAAAATATAAAGATTTTTCACGATATCTTTATCAATACAGTCTTGTTAAATGAGAAGATATACAAATATGAGTGTGAGAAGCAGAGTCAATTAGCTAGAGAAATTTCATTGCTTTTCATGGAATAAATGTGGTGTTTCATGAAAAATGATAAAGATATAATATGGTCAGGCACAAATTGCCTGGAGTATTTGTTTACTTAGCTATTTAAATGTCTTATTCCTATTTCTGAGATATATATGCATATGTTTTTTCTACCATTTGAATAATTTTTTCTTCAAATATGATTTATTACCAGTTGAAAACTGTATTTATTTATTTTCAACTTCAGCAATAGTACTGCCTCTGTACTTCATGTTGTCCTCTATATTTATTGCCTGTATTTCATTCACTTTCTTTAATTGTGAAAATAATGGACATATAACAAAGGAATTTTCCAAATTGTTAGTATTTGCTAGTAACATTATGTTTTAATTTAAGTACTACGTTTTTTCTTAGTGTCTTAGTGATTTTTTACTCACAACACTGACACAGATCACTGTTGACTAGGTATGCACTTATATGTTTACGGTCACAACAGCAGCAAAAAGCAAAGTTAATATTGGGGATGGAAAACGTATTAGTATGGCTTTATTCAGAAATTTTAAACAAAGATAATGGGTTTCTACATAAATTTTTGTCAGTTTACCTTCCACTCGTCGTCGTCGTCGTCTTCCGGGGGCGGTTCAGTTGCTACCACACCGTTAGGCGGGGTGCCTTCTTTGCTCTCTTCCGGCTCCACCAATTTTATCAACTGTTAGCGGAATACACAAATAAGAATGATTGGAGTATACCAATAAAAGTTACTAGTTTAGTATCAGATTAAAAAAGTCAAATTATGTAATATAATTCTCATAGTAATTCAAATTTCACTGCATAGAAGTGTAATTTTATTTTAATGATATGTAACATGGATACGTGCAAATATCTAATAAACTCAGTATACTTCCTAACCTCAAGCATCTCATCATTGAGTCCATTTAGAAGGCACCCGAGAAATTCCTCAGCGTCTTCTTGACGACCTTCCTGCGAGGGGAACGGCCGGAGAGCGCGCAGAACCCTCTGCACTGCCGAAGGGTCCAGGGGCTGTCCAGTTTGGATAGGGAGGGAAGTAGATGCGCTCTCAGAACCACGAGCTCGTGATATTCGGCCGTTAGATGACAAAGGTGTGAATTCATAGCACAACTCGACCCTGAAATTATATAAGATTATGAAATAAATCCACAGTGATGATATAAAATAATTTAACAATATTTCACAATCACCCTATTAATAATCATTAGTTAAAAGTCTTAATATTTTAGCTCCAGCATATCAGTAAATACACTTATTATAAAGGAAGGTTTTTACAGACTTTAGTATGTATATCAATATGTTGAATACAGTTAATTAAGAATTTTGAGATTACTTTCCATCACATGACATTTAAAGGCAACTGAAGATTTTCATTTTGCTTTTTGTACGAAGGAAATTTATGACCAACCATTTTTAAGCTCACTTAATATTCTACTTTTGCAAAGAATACAAAAATAATGCTACATGTACTTATCATATGTATCAGGATATAAATATATATTTATGAACTCAATCTTCAAGGAAAGTGGGTCATAAAATTTTCTTACATGGCATCAATAACTGGTGTACTGGATTTCCCTTTACGCGTTTGGTATGGCAGAGCTTTGAGCATGTTATAGAAAGGTGGACATGCGATCAGTGCCTGCAGTATCGCATTCACGTAGCAATAATTTGAACGGTTGGTAAGGCCGCGTGGCAGCAGTGCCACCGGTCGATTGTCAAGCTGATATTTTGAGAGGAATTCTGAAAATATAATAACAATCAGTAATCAGTTTTTGTAGGCTTACATCTTAATTGATTTCTTATTAATTAACATGATGTTTTTTGAAGTTGTAGGATTTGATGCACAGACATTTTTTTAAACGTGGTACGAGTGTTATGAATATTGTTTGTTATTCACAACAGTAACAATTTCTCAAATAAAATCAACTTCTGTGAAGAAAGAAAATAAACTTTGAGCATGAAGATGCTTTTGACATGATAACAAAATTTCAGTGTAAAGGCACTCAAATTTTGTTTTATTTTGAATTGCATTTGAATTATTACACCAAAGCATTGTATAGGTAATCACTACATAGGTTTGGGAATGTTCATTTTGGTGATTGCTTGATTTACTCAGCAATTATTTACTACACTTACAATGGTGTGTTTCAAATTCTCGTTTGCAATAATTAACTGATAAGTGTTAAATATATTCAGATTTATGACATTAAATTTCTTTTTCTCTAAGATTATTGATATTTTGACAAATTTAGTTTATAATCTTAACAGTTGGCAGTTCACTACTGCAAATGAAAGTTTGAAGCACACCGCTGTAATTCATATTTATGCCAGGCGACAAAGTTGTGTGACATTGTATGTTAATTATTGTTGTGTCACAGACATACATCTATGTAGCAAATTCGTACAGATCTTATTGGTTCTCGAAATTTTTGACCTTTAAAACCTGTTTAACTTATGATTCTTTTATATGGTGATAAAGTAATTAAGTCATTGACCTTTTTGCAACAACTATTAACGAATTCAGCCAACAGAATAAACAGGCAGTTGAATGAGCAAACGATTTGAGGCAGTCAGTCTTACTGTCAAGTTGTATCAAGTCATTTATATGTGTAGTCACATTTTCAAATGCACAGATTGCATCACATTGAATTTTTGAACTGTAATCTTCATATAATCTATAAGTTTTGGTCAATTAGGATTATGGTTTAATAGTCCAATACAATCCTAATAGTCTAAGTCAAATGTTTTGTAAAAGATGATATGAGTCAAGTATTTAAGAACCAAATCTCTCATTTTCATTGTATAAGAATCCCTTTTTTCTCAGAATATAATGTCATGAATCATTAGTTTATAAAATACAATTAATATAGTTCGTATAAAATTTTATTTCAATATATTTACCTCCCATCCTATAAGAGTTTGGGTCATCAGCAAAAGGCGAAGGTTGTATTGGGGTCGTTATGTCCTTTGGCTGTTCAGGTTTTTCTGGTACTGGTGAAGTAGATTTCTGAGCTGGAGAACTGACGGCATTTACTGAAGTTTTTTCCGAATATGATATATTAGCAGCGGCATGACCTGTTCTGGGTAAAGTTGCACTTTTCTCTATCATTTGTACAGGCGATGCATCAAAAGGAGGCACTTTGGCGACGGGCTTTTGTACACTAATAGGTGGCGCTGTTATCGTCGGACTCGCCGGTTCTTCTATTGCGCTAGATGACGGTAAACTTGTAGATCCTATGGTCGTTTTGTTAGAGAATAAACTAGCCCAGGATTTTCCCGGTGCGGTCTGCGGCTGTTGTACCACGACCGGAGCCGGCGCCGGCTCACCGCGGTTCCTCGGCGTCGGTGGTGGCGGGAAGTCCGAAGCTGTAGGTGCCGGCGGCGGCGGTTGAGGGGCCGGTGGAGGTTCGGACACGGTTACCGATTTTCTGGAATGTCCGAACGGCGCTTTATTTGTGACAATCACGGGGGGGCCCTGCGAGTTTAGCGTGATCGAAATCGGCATCGGTGCCTTGCTCGGAGGCAGAGGAGGTTCGCGCTTGGCATGCTCTATCGATGTATTATTGCGCTCTGGAGTTTCGGAACTGTTTTCATTCGATGGAGACTTGGTACTGGAACCTTCTCGCTTTTGTCTGTTACCAAACGGTGGTTTCGGCGTGGACGCTGCTTGCTGGACAGGCACGGCCGCTTGTGGTACCGTCGATGATTTCGGCGTCTGTTTATTACTAGAAAACGGTGCCGCCGGTCCTTTAGTTACTTTGCCAATGGTGGGTGTAATTTTAGTACTGGTAACATTTTGACTGGACGTAGGTGTGACTGTTGGGAAAGCTTTAGAAGCAGGTATTGATTGAACATTATTAGTATTATCAGGTGCTTTTTGTTCGTTTGAGGTCCAAGCCAATTTCGGAGCTTCAGTTTTTAATACTGGAGACACTTTTTCATTTTGTGCCACCGGATTCTTTGTCTGATTCGCGTCTGTTGACCGATCTGTCTGCGTGGGGCTAGAGGGACCCTTGTTACCTATTTTCAAGTCTTTAAGTGACAACGACTCGACCGACGCTGTCGACGTTGAAGGTGCTGCGAGTGGTGTCTTCTGTTCTGGAGGCTTGTCTTGGGGTTGGGGCGTATAAGTTTTGTTTTGAGCCTGGTTCTGTACAAAGTTTTTGGCATGTACATTGAACTGATGAGGCATAGTATGATGTGAAATTGGAGGCACTGGTGCAGGTGCCGGCGGCGGGTGAGGATGCGGTGCCGGTAGGTAGACAGGAGGCATATATTCGAGCGCAGCATCCGGCGGTGGGCCATATGGAGGAGCGTAGTGTGCTCCCGCGTAATACGCATCGACAGCCTCCTGCTCCATCAACACTTCCTGAGCATATTCATCAGGACCTTTGTCGGTTACAGCATCACCTTCTACAGGCAATGGATATTCTGGATAATAGGACTGATAGGGATAAGCGCCGACATAAGCGAGCGGCTGATATACGGGCAAGTGGTAAAGTGGTGCACCCTGAGCCTGCGCTGTTGGGTAATAGGGCGGGTACTGAAGATAGTAGGAAGCGGGTGGAGCATGATGGGTGGGGTGGTGTGCGGACGCAGGATGATGAGGTGGTGACAGTGTGCGTTTGTGTCGACGCTCACGGCGCGGTGCTCGTTGTGGCCGATCTGTGGTTTGCGGCGGCGCATACTGTTGCGGTGGTTGATAGTACTGTCCCATAAATCCGTGTACATTCACATTGGCTGTGACTTGGCTAACATACACGTTCGGCGGTACAACGGGCCATTGTTGTGGTGGCGGGTAAGGCGGCGGCGGCGGCTGCCCGTAACCGGTTTGATGTGTACCCGCCCCCGCGGCAGCTGCGCCCGCGCCCGCCCCAGCGCCAGTTGCGACACGCTGCGGCGAGTGGGGCGCCATCTCGCACTCGCCGCCCGACAAACTATCCAGGCTGCTAGTCACTGTCGGCGCGTCTGCGGTGCTCGATGAACACGAAGATAAATCTGAAATATATAACAGTGCTCTCAACTGAGTACTGTCAAACTTAGGGAAATCTGATCATATGAGAATATTATGAGAACTTCAATGAAATGGATTTAAGAAGGTATGGATGGAACACAAATATTGTTAGTATAATCAACAAAATTTTTTGCCTTCAAATAAAGTTCTTACTTAGAAAAGGAGAGGTTCCCTTCAATTCCGTTTCTACTTCTAACCTTTAAATCATATGATATAAATATTACTTGCACATTCAATATTTACTATCCATCAAGAGTCAATAATTATTTGTTTCTCAGTCTGAATTTTTTTTATACAAAACTACAAAATAGAAGAATACCTTAGAACACACGACTAAAACAATATGAAACCAATAGGACATTAATGATGTAAGATTCACAAAAACAGAATTAAATTTAAATAAGCCTTTCACATCATAAAAAATCTGTAAAACAATGGAAACCTTCCCTGAAACTTTTCACTACAATATTTATCGATGTGTAGTTGAGCTCCGTAAGTTAAAAATAATGTCTTATAGTTGTTGAGCTAAATAATTAGAAACACAGTTGACACTTCAGGCCATCCTTGAAACGTCTTATTACTTTCAAATTCATAGTGATAAAAATAAAAGAACAGCAAGTTCATTGAGTTTAAAAGATTGATTTTATTGCCTTTTTAAGTTCTCCGAACTCAAATATATAGTTGTAATACGTTTTGAGCTACTGCAATCCAAAAATCTGTTTATAAATTTTTTTTTTAATTTTTCAATGACACAATCATTGGAACATGTTTGATTTAGATCTGCTTTATGGCATCCGATGCAATTTTTTAAACAGAACAAGATAATTAATTAAGGAGAAACCATAACACCTATCAGGAAGTTTACATGTTATATTGAATAAACTCTTTCAAATTTTTGTTGCGGTTATCTCTTGAATGATCCCATTAATTTTGATGCGGTTTACAAAAATCAACAGTACTTTTTTAACAAAAAGAGGTAGTTACATTTTGGAATTTATCAGTAAAGTAGTTCAAAAAATGTTTTAAAAATACATCTTTTGAAAATTAAACACACAAAGATACAACTTTATTCGGAAAATAGTTGAAATAGATTTCTAGGACCCTAAATCATCAAGATCTGATGAAAACCAGGGTGAAAACAGTAACTTTCCAATTTTTAGAAGAAAAATTTCAAAAAAGTTATATTTATGTATTAGTTAGCTATAAAAAAAATAGTATCTATATAATTTAAAAGAATGACTGCCTGATTGGCGCAGTGGTAGTGATTCTACCTGTCGCGCTGGGGTCGTGGGTTCGATTCCCGCACAAGACAAACATTTATTTATTTGATTAATAATTAATGTTTGTCTTGAGTCTGGGTGTTTCTATGTATTATACGTATATATTTACAAAAAAAAAAAAAAAAAAAAAAAAAGTATGTATGTAGTATATCAACTGTCTGGTACCCCATAGTACAAGCCTAGTAGCTTAGTTTGGGACCAGACGGTGCTGTGTATATATGTCCGAAGATATTATTATTATTATTATAATTTAAAAGAATAAGGAAAATTTTATGTTCAATGTATCTCCCAAAACCCATGTCATCTTGCAGATATACTGAAAACAATTTTTTTTATCATTACTAAGATCTTGACCAAAATTTATACCTATTTATGATTTCATGCATTTTTCCGGCAAAGGATAATTTATTTTTTTTAACATGAATGTGATAGACAGTCAAATATTGATTATTATTAAATTGTGTTAAAAAATAATTAAGGTGACAAAAAACATTATTGATTACAAAAACGAAACTAAAAAGTCTCTCTAATTTTAAAGGCATTGTGTCTGCTGCTTGCTAGTATAATTTAATATGATCATTAACTGTACTTTATAGAGGTTACTTACCTACGACGGGGTCAGCCCAAGCCAGATGTGGTGCTGCCGCGGCGGGATGCCGCTCGTACAATGCGCACTGGAGGCTGCTCAGCTCCGCTTCCTTCACATCTGACAAGTCTAGGAACTCATATTCCTGGAACATGCAAACCCTTAAGTTTTAAAACCTCCACATCCAAATCCCGTTTTAAGAAGACCCATGCTTAATAAATTTAAGAAATGTTGCAGATAGATAACATTAACTATTACTTGAATAAGTCCAAATGACAAAAAAATTGTAATATACTTTTATAAACACCATTGTCATTAAGAATGATAAAATATGACCTTTCATAATAAAATTTAATAAACAGTGATAGGATATTGTACAAAATATAGTATATACATTTTTATGCTGTATTCGAATTCACAATTCTGTTCTCATATTTGATTGTGAGTCCTATAGAAATGTATATAAGAATTTAAGAGTGAATATCACACAATATCTAAATTAGGCATCGATTCTAGGTTGGTATAGAAAAAGTTATGAGCACATACTATGGTATTGGTTGGGATTAGGACCGGCTTTGTGTGTAGGTTAGGGATGTAAAGGTGCATTTAATCACAGTTTATGCATAAATAAACAAAAAATAGTTGGGAAATGTATCTGTCTGTAAAATAGTTTTATATGAAAATTATTTTTTATTGGCAACTATATTACAAAAACAAAGGCAATCAAATATATGGTCCAGCAATATTTTAAAAGCAAAAATTTTTTAAACCAAACATATTTCAACATTTGGTCACAATTGTACACTTTGGGTTGTCAATGGTTCAGTAATAAACTAACAAATCTCTATGTGTTTTTCATTTGTTTAAATAACCAGAAATTAAATACACAATTCCATGTTATATGTCTGCAACATATCATTCAAGTATACATACACACACACACACACACGAAACATTTCATATATGCTATACTACTACAGTGCTAACAAATATACAGTAATCTAAAAAATATAACATGAGCACTAATTCTTACAGAAAAAAAAATAGTGTGATGCCTATTACGCGACAATCATTGCTAGAACATATTTTACACAAAACCAATTGTTTAAAATAAAAACAATATCTATCGAATAACCAAAAAGTAATCCTTTTTGCTATACTGCTCTTTAATAATAGCTCCATTTTATAAAATCCAAAATCAATATAAAATGTAATTTGACCCTTTTATTTCCAATAACGAAGCGTAAATCACTAGACTAGTTCCTATCAATTTACTATCTAGATAGTAAATCATACCATTTATTTACTTAATTACGTACACGATAAAAATAAAATTAAAGTCTGGTTTAAATGTAACTACAACCAAAATAGACCTCACATAGCTTTACTTTTAACTTTTTATACGCGCGGCGGAGTTTGTATATCCCGTCAAGTTAGCCAATCGATCAAACGAATGCGGAATCCCTCATCAAAAATTTAGAAATGTTTAAAAGAAATAGTAGTCGACATAAACTCAATACCAGAAATAAAAATAAACTGATTTCACACGTTAGTCGACTAAGTAAAGTGACAAATTCATTTAGAGGGCTCTGTGTGCTCATATTCAATAAGGTTCCTGTAGATATACGAAATTTACCCTTATATAAATTTAAGAGTGTTATTAAACAATCACTCAATAAAAAAAGGGGTATTATACAATTTCTGAATATTTAGAAGACAAATATCCAAGGGCATGAGCAGCTCGATTTCTTACCGGGCTGTTTCATTCTTAATAATTTCGTATTTGTTTTGGCTATGTATATGCAAATTAGAAAAGAGCTACCCTTAAGTTTCTTGCTCGTTCTTCTTGAGGGAAAACTGCCTTCCGAACGAACGGTAAAGTGTAAATTCGCAAAAAATTATGACGTATTTCAAGTGTTATTTTGTAGTAACCTATGAAATAAAGATATTTTGAAATCAAATATATATGTCACACGCACATTCGTTCTCTGCCGTGAAACACAAAAAAGTTCACTTTGAACTTCTGGGTTCTACTTAGTTTGTTATTGAAATTGAATCATATTCTTCAGATAATAAGGCAACAAAAAAATTTCTTTCCGAGTACTTATGACAGAAAATTTACAATGTATTTGTAAAACGTTCAATTCACTTCACGATGACGCTGTCATCGCCTATTTGTTGCTATCTCTGTTTATAGTAATCCACTTTGCAAAAGTATCATGTTTCTTTTGATCAAAATATTTAAAACACTTCATAGCACAGTAAAGTATATGCTTTTATAGTATTTTTCAAAAGTAAATACATGAAAAATGTGTCTAAGTTTCCTTTGTC
Source organism: Eumeta japonica (assembly GCA_005406025.1). Classification (NCBI taxonomy): domain Eukaryota; kingdom Metazoa; phylum Arthropoda; class Insecta; order Lepidoptera; family Psychidae; genus Eumeta; species Eumeta japonica. Next base: position 281,173 of record BGZK01000156.1, read on the forward strand.
AGTTTTGAAGTAGAAAATGGCAGTTATAATTTTATTTTGTGTCCATTCCATTTTAAATCATTTGTAGTGATGAATTGTAATAATAGTTTTATCTCAGTTTCATTTTATGTGAAATATTTATTAAAATAGTGTTGAATGTGACCAAGGGCGAATCGGTCATTGCTATTTGCAGTGAGAGCTGGAAAGAAATTTCGTATTTCTTAATAAAATTACGCATACAAAAATAAATAATAATTTTTTTATAGTTTTTCCTTCCTGCGACTTGTGGTCAGCTGGCACACACTATAATCACTACAGTCTTATACCGGTCGATAAGAAAAATGTCTGCGCGCGCTCCAAAAAACAGTATTATTTAACTGATACAGTAGAATAAGTTGTCATTCTTTGAAATAGGAATCAATTAAGTTTCTTGATGATGAGAAAATCCATAAATCATCATTAATTCTGATATGTTTGGTGAAAATTTACCTAAAGACAATTTCAAGGTATTGTAACAAATAATTTACTGCAAACGATATCAGTTCTTCTAGTGTTTTCTGAGCTAGAGATAATATTGAACAAGATAATTTGTAGATTCGAAAAGCATGTTTTGCAATAACTTCTTTAAAATGAATTATTAGATTTTGATTTAAAAATCAGTAACGATACAAATAAGTTAGGATTTGCTATGAATCAGTATTTGTTAGTTATTTGTATAATCAATACTTTTATTGTTTTTGTGGGGTGGACCTAAATTAATCTACATACAATTTTTAATATAAAACATTATTCTATGAGATAATATTTTTATGTTTCTACAAAATAAACACTATCAAACTAATTTTTTTTTCATATGATAATCAAAATTAAGGAGATCATGCTCTAAGCGGTGTAACCTGACCAAATAATCCCAAACCTCAAAAGTTTTATCTTTTTACTTGATTTCAGATGATTATTTTTCTCAAAGATGCATATTTTATTTAGGTTCTCTTTTAATACTGCAAGATACACATACTGGATATTTTTTTTAATAAATGTGATACAAAAATAGACATTCGAAAAAAACATTAACACAGATATGTGACCACTAGGTGTATAGCTTTAATCGGCCGACCCCATTGATGTGATACATTGAGAATTGAAAGTATGTGCCCGCATGTGACTTTAATTCCATTAATACTATTTAAAGAACATTATAGGTCCATAGGCTTTATCATTTGAGTATATATAATACATTTGCTCATCCATGTGATATTTTATTAAACATATCAGATATAAAGTATTTTTTTTAAACTTTGACAATTTACTCTACAATATGCATTATAAAAAAATAACAGTTATTAAAGACTAAAATCTCTAAGCTTTCGCATTGAAGTATGGGTAACCTAACCTTTTTGACAGACATCAAGGTGTATTTACTTATAAAGTTGGGAATGAGGTACACACTGGAAAGATACATCATAGGCAAATTATGAATGATTGCATTTTCTAAGAAGGTAATTAAATGAAAATAGTTAGATTAATTACATGTAAATTGTTCACCTCTAGTATTTGAGTGTTTGAGTCAGTTTGGAGAATACTTTTTCTAATTATATGCATACAGGTTGGTTTTACAGATCAACATATGCGATGATGTGTAGATGCTAATCACTTTATAGATCAGTATCATATTATATAGTTGACAAATGCGTACATTATACATATCTTTTTGTAATATTATTATTGCCATAATACACTTTTGAAATGCAACTAAGCAGAAAAGTATGACTTTCCCACCCAAGGATTGTTGTCATCTGATCCGAAGGCAAGGGTGACATAATTGCAAGTGGAGATGCCCAACTTTTTTTCTATGATGAATACATATTTTTTTCAAACCAGCAAGGAAGATCTTTAATATTGGGGTGAAAAAGTGCTACATTTTCTTCAGGCTCACAAGGAGATGGAAAGTTTGTTATTCGTCTCCGATATCATTCCCGCTCGCAAACTATGGTCGCCCTCGTCTTGATTTGTTGCTTTTATTTATGCACTATTTCAAAAGATATTGTTGAACATTCAATCGTACAAAGCAGCAACAATATTCAGAATGCAACAGGGGGCCAGCTTCGCATAGGATGTGTTTTGAAACAAACTTTCAAAGCCAATTCATTCTAGAAACATTGGACAACTACAGTTTATTCAGCGATACAGATCTATAAAATAAATTGCTTCTACACACCACAGCACACATTGATATATAAAAGCAACTTATGTACATAAAGCATATACTATTTTCACAATGTAAGAGAAGAGCTTTCTCAGAGGACTCGTATGATCATAAACAATGAAAAATGTAAATAAAGTTCCATCAAAATTAGGTTTTATTTTCTAACAAAAACATTATACAAAATGATATTATACACGATACGATATTATCTTTTAAAAAATTTGTTTTATTTAGTTTTGTAATTGAAACTATATGAAAAGCATGCATCTTTATATATATATATATATATATATATAAATAGCTAAGTTTTCAGATTAAAGCGATTTTGTGTAGTATTATTTTGCAAACTATCAATCAAGCTTATTAAATTACCTCAAGTAGAGGGGTTAAGTATATTTATTTATTGGTAATGAAATCGAGTTATTGTTTTATAAAACAATATGAAGTTGTTCATTTTGTAATACTCAAGACGCACAATATCAACAATGCAAGCCCTAGTCTTGAAATTACACTAATTAACATTGAAGCTTATTTAAGAATCATGTAAGTCAAGGGATGTAAAAAAATTTCCAAATATAGCTTAGATCAAAATAGTCAATATGCTACATAAAGGTCAATAAGATTAGTCAAACTACCGCTCAACCGTTAAAACATTGCATTACGTTTTTATTGCTTATTTGTTAAGTTTCACCAACACTAAAAATTATCTAAAATACCTATCAATAATTTTGAGAGACCTGTCAAATTATACCACTGTCGATAACATTGTAAAAAAATGTGGCACTTTTCTTATATTATATGTTATTTTTTTTTTTGTAGTGCAAGATCTATTTTTAGTAATGATTTTTTCCAATTTCACATCAAACGAAAGTTTATTTTTAAACACAGTCATCACCCTTTATAAAGTCATGTCCGAAATATGATACTTCATAATGTGAACTGAAATAAGCATAACTGACTATAAAAAAGTCAAGCTATGACAGCTTGAGTTGTTAGTATCTCAGCATTGAGATTAATAATGATTTTGGCTATGAAATATTACGATTACTGTGACAATGGCAACTCAAACTTTCACAACCTTTAACTCTGAACAGGCTCTGGCAGAAGAACTTTGAAACAATGTCTAAAATGGTTCTTTATATCAAAATATTTTTATAAAAATGCTATGTTGCTTTGTTAAAAACCTATTTTTTTTAATAATCTATTAATTGTAAAAGGTTAAGCATGTTTCCCTTCATTTAATACAATATCCAAAATTAAATTACTTCAAATGAAATTAAGACATTTTTGAATGTGAAATTTATTAAATGCTAATTCAAATGCAAAAAGGGAAATGGCATTGTAAGCATTTAATGCAAAAAATTCTATATTGTTGTAAATATCTAAGAAGTCAAATTCAAATAGATTTGAAGTATATGTGTATAGTTTACATTGATTACATGTTTATAAAAATAAAAACAAAAAAACAATTAATTTCTATACACATAAAGCTTGTAATACTATTCTGATATAACAACTCTAATTTCATCATTAGTTCAATAATTCTGCACTTTTACTTCAATGTAATCAATTTACAATAATTAATATTTATGTAATTAAAGAAACAACCAACACTTTCTAAATACAAAAAAAAGCTGGCAGTACTATACTAAAACAACAATTTTTGATTCATCTTGGACAGAATGATTTGGCACTTTTATACTAAAATTATCAATTCACTCCAAGTACTGATACCAGTAATAGTAATTATTAATAAACCATTTAATTTTAAATAACAGGCAAACAATTTAGTAATTTAAATAACAATCAATACAAAAATGGAATCTTTATATCTTTCAAAAATATTAATAATCAGTCATAAATATTTATGTAGTTTCATACCATGACACACTTCCCAATAGAGGAATTTTATAAGCTGTATACACTGGAGTGATACTAGAAATCATTGTGAAAACACAAATTGGCAATCTGTTTATGGACATTGGACTGATGAAAACTTGACAAACTTTTAGGTTATAATCCATCCAATAGTCATCAACGCGATATCGCGGCCACAATAAACATACACATTGAACAACATGAATCGATAAATAACTACCATGCAGTATTCAATATACATAACCTATTATACGACCAATGAAATTGACATAACAGCTTATTTAGACACATGTGGTTTTTTAACGTCATGTTATACGATGCAATAGCGAAATTAACATACCCAACACAAATGGACATCAAACAGGATATTTTACGTTTTATTCTTTAGTTTAATGCGTTTTTTCAGTCTAATTCCCCTCTTGTTAAAAGCTAATCTGTAATTTATATGTAAGATTTCGAGGGCTATAAGATGGCGTAACAACGCTAGTAGGCTAAACAGTTGCCGGGTACCATTAGGTATTGACAAATCAACATATCAAACGTTTTAATAATAAAATTTTGGAGCTAAAAATCGCATAATCGACAATAAACGTCACCACTTACCTCTCAGGTGCACACAATTTCTGGAAAAAGATATTTTTTCTAATGTAATGGCTAGTTTCAAAATCACCAAAACAAGAAACAAAAGCCAAACAAATTTTAGCACGTTATTTACTATTTAATTGATACTCTTACCGTTTTCATCAAATCCATGGCCTGTTAGAGGACACCATTACGAACTTTATTCCCATAAATATTACATATATACAGCGGCGTAACAATGTAAAAATTTTTGAGCAGGATCGACGTCGAGGCCATGCACTTGCCCAACAGCAAAACAGGACGTGACACAGAACAGGGATGTGACAAAACCCGCAATAACCAATGTTGCCAGTATATTATTGCATATAATTCAAATAATCTAACCCTTAAATTAATAACAAATTGATATTGGATAATGCATTTGAAATTAGATTTAAAAGAGTTACAGCAAAAAACAATTTATAATAGGTATGGGCAACTTTTGATATATTGTGTGTCAAACTTTAGTGTGCAAAGACGTTCGCGGGCCGCGTTCAAAAGTAGTGCATTTTAAAGTAGTGTTTTAAAGTAATGTTCATAATATTTAATAGAACAACAAAATGAAAAAAAAAATGGGTGCATGTACGCGGGTGAGAAGTTATACTTCTTTGGCTTCATTAAAAAATTGTTTTTAATTACATGCAAATAAATAAGTAGGATAATAAATAATTATTAATTAATACATAATTAATTGTAATAATTATTTTATTAAAACATTTAAGAATTAAATTTAAGTTTATTCATTTTTTAAATATTTCATCAATAAGTTATCATTAAAATTGTTCATTTATTTCTATGAATATATATTATTTATTCAATATAACAATAACTATTAAAAATTAATATTTTAATTTGATGTTAGATTTTAATTTTTAACACAATTTTTTTATTAAATGTCTTATTAAATTTATTTCTTTATTTTGTAAATATCAACTAACCAATAATAAATATTTAATATTAACCAGTTAATAATATTTAATATTAATTATATTAAATAATAATATTGTAATTTATATCTATAAATAATATATAGGAATAATTAACTTCATTTATATTGAAGCACTTAAAAAAGTATATAAGCACAATTTTTTTTATTAATATTTACGAATAGTAAAAACTTGGTCCATGAGAGGATCGAACCCGCGACCTTCGCGTTATTAGTACGGTACTCTAACAAACAGAGCTAATGGGCCATTGAGATGGCGTACGAAAAACCTATATATATCAAAAAACCTGTTAATTTTGTGTTACATTGATGCGCGCGCATCTTAAAATTTCACTCTTATCATTTTTTCATAATGCGCCTAAAAAAGTATAACATCGAAAATAGGCACAACATTAATATTATTGCGGGCGGTATTATTCAATTAGGTTAGTGGCTTTTTGGTTTATATTTTCTTGCAAGCATTGTGTTCCTATTGTGTTATATTCTTATTAGGGATCCTCGGAAAAGATTTCTATTTGCGAATAATGATCTTATTTGTTTTTCTTCTTATATAACAAATATTTTCATAGTGAATAAGTGTTTACACCGATTTCAGATTTATATTTTTTTACAGATTGGCGAAAATATTATGAGGGTCCTGAAAACTTTGTTTTGTGTTGTTTAAAAAACTAAACGTTCATTTTTTTTATTTGGTATACGTTTCGAACATAATTTAACATGTATAAAAAACATTTAACAGTTTTTAGGACAAGGTAGCGTGTTTGAGAATGCTACGAGTTTAATAAATTTGGAAAATGAAATGAAATTGCGTGTACGCTATGATGACTTTGCACAGTATTGAACTCGGATTAAGAAGCTATAAGAAGCGTTGCTAGAGGTTTTGGACAACTGTGAACCCGAATATAAATCAATGTAAGCTGTAGATAAATGGATGCAGACTTTCTTGGAATAGTTGACTTAGCTGACACCATCAAATTGACCTTCGACAATCGGGGATGCGGAACATGCAGTTGGGTTCAGTCCGAATTTATTGCGTTGCCATTACCAAAGCACTAGATAGTTAACGGACTCATTCGTCTTGGAAATCTTAAATCTTACGTGCGTCATGGGTTCTAAATCCAGATTGTGGATAAACTTCCTTAATCTTCTTCTTTTGACTAGAAAGTCGCTGGAGCGGTTGAGACCTCCAGTGAGAGAGTGGTCGTACCTATTCTTCAATATAGCGGCGACTAAATTTCAAATTAAGACAAGATTTGAGCAAAAGTACGACAGCAACTGTCAAGTGTTGCTAATCTTCGATCAGCTCATGGAGTTTCTAGAGGAGGAGTCTCAACTTCTTAAAAACATTTCAAAATAGGTACGGGTATCAAGCGGCAATGTGGTTCGTGGGATGACACTTGATTAGCGGGTGGGCGTTAGTCCTCAGAGATCTAGACTCTCATCACTACTACGTGGGAATTGAATCCAAGACCACGTTCGGTTTATGCGTCAGAACGGTACCATAGATGGTATCTATTTTATGAAGAGGGCGGTCATGTATTGACATCATTGCGCTAAGAGGAAAACGTTTGATTAAACTATAATTTATGTTAAACTTGTCAAATATCATGAGGGAATGTGAAAAGGTGCAGCGCTGTAAGTTCTGTGATAGAACTTCGCACCATTTTTTCCGGTGCTGTAATCATCTCTTAGCCAGGCAGATAGGGCAGTCGGTGGACTCTTCAAGGCAAGAATGCGGACAGCGTACTCTACGGGTGGAGGAGCTGGCAACATCCACGCGAGGAACGATTCGTCCCGGAGTTGTATAGGCGGTAGTCAGCAGGCGGGTTCAAGGTCACGCAGACACCGAGACTCAAATAATGGGCGGTAGAGGGATCAAGGTTCGACCAATTAATCCTTGCGCCGTCGGCGTGCAGGCTGCAGGAGATGGTAAACAAAATGAATGTTTCTGTTAAGGAAAGGGGTTAAAAAATAAATGCCGGTAAGACTAAGGTGATGGTGTTTGAAAGGGGGCGAAAGCACGACTGAATGCAATATACTTGTAGAAGACGAGAAAGTCGAACAAGTGAAATAGTTTGTATACTTGGGCAGTCTGTTTGTAAGTGATGGTAAACATGACAGAGATATCGAAAGGAGAGTGAATGCGGGAAATAAAATGAATGAGCTCTTGTTCACTATTATGAATAGTAAAAGCGTCTCGTGTTAAGTGCGCTTGGCTATCCATAATGCGGTTCTAATCCCTACGCTTATGTATGGTAGTGAAAGTTGGGTATGGTAGAAAAAAAATGAAAATAGGAGCAATGTAATTGAGATGCGATTTCCTGCGTAGTATGTGTGGAGTGTCTCGGAAAGATAGATGTAGAAACAGTGAAGTTAGAGAGCGGTGTGGTTTGAAAGAAAATGTAGTGACTAGTGCAGAAAGAGGTATGTTGCGGTGGTTTGGCCATCTGGAAAAGATGAATCAAAGTAGAATGAGAAAACAAATCTATAAAGCGAATGTGTGTGATGGAAAGGTTGGCAAGGGTCGCCCTAGAAAATCCTATATATCATATCTTCGTACCAAAAAACAGTTAAATTGAATGCTCTTGTGTTACATGAAAAAAGAACAATCCAGTAAAGTAAAAAAACACATTTATGGATTTTTAACTTAAAATAGTTGTATTAGTAGCGATATCATGTAGAATTATATTTACACGTTTTGAGTTTCAAATTTAACTAAAAAAAAAAATTGTCCGTTTTCGGGTCCAGTCGTAAAATTGCGCTGACATAAGAACTCAGCACGTCAGCTTCCATCTCAGCTTCTTTAACGGTCGTCTCGGGAATGGGAGAGTACTCGACGACCGGTAATAGAAAAGAATCTTTTTTTGTGAGTCGTTTTCAAACCAAATTAATTTTCGAACTACGAATCGTCAGCCCAAAATGAGCTTTCGACGCCGCTGTTTTGTAAACTATCATCAATATGTTAATGAAAATTATCTCAGTATAGACGGCGTTATTAATTATTCGAATATAGCATTATCATACCCTACATAGCGACAATCAGTCGTGACATTTCTTTAGATATATTGAAAATTTTCTTTGGGCTTTTGGAAGATTAAAATAAACGTAGATACTTTTGAATTAATTATTCCTTCAGTTCATATTTAATACTATCAATCAAATCAAAGATTTTTTACGTAAACGTTTCGTTAAGTGAATTTAAATTTTCACTTTTCCGTCGCAAAGCAAAACTTATGTGTGACGTCTATACGTAGTATTATTTTTTTCTGTGGTAAAAAAAACGTCGTTTTAATTTGACATACATTTCATGTTCATTACTTACGAGTCATCGGCTGTAATTCTATATCCTAAGACATTTTTCGCTTAACATAAAATAAAAATTGAAAATTTCATATTTAAAAATTTGGTTCGATGGTAATGCAAGGATAATGTATGCACGCCATTAACGATTTTCGTGGTCATATTTTTCATTTTTTTACTAAAAGTATGTAGTTCTACTATCGTATATTTAGATTTATCAAACCTATAATAACGTTACGACAGATTTATTTAGCTTTTGTGAATAAATAGTGTATTTTATCGCATTAATGTGCAGTGAAATTTAACCAATGTGATTTTAGTTGATTTATTTCTATTAAATTCTCACTAAAATGTAAAGTCTGCAACAATGCATTTCATGTGCATTAAGAATTTAATTGTTATTCGAAAAAAAAAATACAGTAAAATAATGAATATCAGCATTTCAGTACATTTTTAAGTTTGCAGTTAGGTTACGTTGTTTAGAGTATAATAGAAAACAGTTGCACGTACGTGGGGAGAACGTAGTTTCATAATCGCGTCCTCAAAGGGTGATATCTCAATTGCAGTTTTAATAAAATCGTTCAAATGATAAGAGTACTTAATTCCACGAAACAATTACAAAACAATAAGCCACTTTAACCACAAACTGTTTCTACTAACTGGAGTACCTTGTGCAAATTTCGTCGAAATCGGTTCAAATATACGGAACCCTAAAAAATGTAGCTAATATCCTTTTATTGCTGTTCAATAATCTTTATACTAACCTTTATTGAAATCGGTTTTATTGTGAATAATTATTTTCTTCTGAGGCTTCACCCATCTGGACATAGAATGGATCCCTACATCTTTTATATCGACCGATGATGCTGTGACTATCGTGATCCTGATCCCGGTCCTCGTCCTGGATTTCAACTTGATCTATATCGTAATTCCGGTTCCGTTTCTCCGCAATTAAACGCGTTTGATTCAATTGAAATAAAATTATCCCATTTATAAGTTTTCTTATAATTTCACGCAGAAACTCTAAATATGTATTTTATCATAATGTATATGATGAAAATGACATCGAATGTCACTTTGTTCATTATATGCTGAGAAGGCGAAGCGGAATTTGAAAAACTCCGCACATGTAAATTAGACTGAGATACTTAAGGTGCAAGCTTCTCAATATGAAGTAAAAATATTGTGGGAAAATAATAATATGCCTCCGCAGTGGGACAATTAAAATCTAACAAAGCGTTCACTTCATATTACATGTTTTTGATACTAACCTTCGTCCGCTGCTCCGTTCGCGTGGACAAGGATTGGATTCCTTAATATTGCATATCGCGCTTTCAATCATGATTTCGATCACTATTCCGTTCTCAATTTCGATCTCGATTTTGTTTTCGATGCCGATTTGTCTTCCCCTCTATTCTGATCGCGATTATCAGACCTCCCCGCCAGTTACAAACCTATTAGTATTTTGAGCGTACTGGGAAAATTATATGGAAAAACGCTCAAAACTCGCTTAAACGAGCACCTCATAGGGGAGGGTCTTATAATTAATGGACAATTTGGATTTAGACCCAATCACTTTAGCCCGCAACAAGCCCTTCGACTAGTTGAATATGTTTTTGAGGGCTTTAAAACCAAAAGGAAGACAGTAGCGATCGTCTTCGATGTAGCTAAGGCCATCGATAGGGTTTGACACGCAAGACTTAATCTCTATCAGTCAGAGCTCCCAGATCGTCTTGTTATTATCGTCCGTCAATACATTAGTAATCGCCATTTCATTTTTCGATTTGACAATACTTACTCGTCAATGAGACACTTAAGAGCTGGAGTACCTCAAGGTTCCACGCTCTCCCCACTGCTGTACTCCGCATACGTAAATGATGTCCTACGAACGTTGACAGGCGTTCAATTCGCGCTTTTCGCAGATGACCCTGATTTTTTTTGCGTCCCAATTCCATCGGTAATATTCTTCCGAGGTTACAGAGGTCCATTGATGAGTTGACACAATAGCTCCGCCTCTGGAGAAGTGATGTTAATCCAGATAAATCAGCATCTATATAACTTGATTATAGCCCACGTAAGTTAAGTTTTCGAGTACCAATAGATACTCCCCACTTATGTATTTAAATCAACCTAGTGGCAATATCACTATATATATACTTAAGCACCACGATCGACAAGCATCTTCACTTTAAAGATCATATTGTTCGTTTTAGGAAACTAGCATTATTTTATCTATCTCGTTTATACGAAATGATAGGTAGGAAAAGTAAAATGGCATTACGTGATATACGTACGATATATACTATGTGTATCAGACCTGTTATGACATAGGCGAGTCCAGTTTTTGCTCATGCAGATTAATGCACTACACGAACTGCAAGTAGTGCAGAATAAATTTTGAAGGAAAGAAGCTGATGTACCATGGTACGTTAGAAACTCTGTACTTCACCGGGATTTAGAGCTCCCAATCTTATCCAAATTTATGAAAGACAAATTAGAGCGTTTCTTCGATATAGCGAGTTGCCATTCAAATCCGTTATTAATTTCGGCCGTATCAAAGTCACCTCTTCCACATCATTTCTGTAAAAAACCACGGAATATCCTATCAGATCTCACCGTCGAGGTCGAAAAACGACATCTCTATGTCAGACTGGCCGACAGACGAAGGCGTCAAAGCCGTAGGCTTTCGACATAGAAGTCATAAGTTCTTCAGGAGGTTTTTAGTCTGTGCGAGTCGGACACACCCGTGTGCCTGGGCACATGGAAGGCCCATAATGGGTTTTTTTCCCCCTTCCCCCCTTTCGCTTGGGGAAATCTACAAAAAAAGGCTTAGTTTGTTAGTTCGAGTGCAGCGGCCAACGGGAGAAGAACCCCAAAGAAAAGGGGAAGCAGCATCCACCGAAGAGGGTGAAGCCAGTGCGTATAAGTGTGCAATGACATGCAGTGTGCAACAACGACGGGGTTTCATATTCCCATGAAGGAAAATTATCTACAATATAAAATATCAAGACTATGATTCTTCTTCAGGGTTTCGTGAGAATGAATAAAAACTCTTATAGTTCAATCGAATAAAAAAAACTGGGCAAGAGCTTGTCGGACCATGGGGTGCCGAAGCCATTATTACAAAAAAATGCACTACAGATAAAAAAAATACGTTGTTATACTTTTCTCATGTTTCCCGCACAGGATATTTATAAGCACTTTAGTCGCCTATAAGTAGAAAAACAATGTCGACTTTACACTATTACGACATGAAGATCTATAAACTATTAAAATAGTGTAAAGATCTTTATGGCTCTTATGTCCTTTTATTTAGAAGCTCAGCTTTTCGGCAATAACTCATAAACAGTATAAGCAACAATGATTAAAATAATTTTAGATGAATGAATTTATTAAGCGGTATCTTCGTTATTTATTTCATATTTATTGAACATAGCGAAACCAAACCAAATTTAGAATAGAGACAACGAACACTAATCAAAGAATTATTAGTACATTTTTAGGATTTTATGAAAAATACTAAGAATCTGTATCATTAAATTGATTTCAATAAAATTTTGATTAGAAATAATTGAAATTTAGTAAATTATGGAAATAACACCTACAATTATAATAAATATATAGACCAATAAAAAGCATTGACTTTATAATTTCAATCAGGACTTAAACTCAATAGACTGGAAAGCAATTAGATATATGAACAATGTAAATGAAATATTACAATGCTATAATGACAACATTCTAAAATATTCTAAAATTTTTTACAAACATGCACCCATAAAATCAAATATAGTTAGAGAAATACCGAAACCATAGCTTACCAGCAATATAGTGCATATGATGCAATTGCGTAATGACGCTCACAAGCAAATAAAAACAAGCTAAACATAGAGCACACAAGCAGACGGCTTTAAAAACACGGTCATTAACGCAACACATGCTGAAACGTGGCCCTATGACGAACGCACTGGTGACTCGAAGAAGCGGTGGAAAAATTTGAAACGGCATCTCATATCGAGTAAAAACGACTTAGATTTGCCACCGCATTGTAATTACACTGACGAAATTATTCGACATTTCTTTACATACCTGGAAATTCAAGTTTAACAGTTTCGGATCTTAGATTTTATGAATTTCAACGATACGGAATTATCAAATTGCAACCTACAAACACTCTAGGAGGTGGCTAAAATAATAATGTGGATTAAGACAAAACCTGAAGGGATGGATCTAATTTTTTCATATTCATATGTTAATACTAACCATGACAACGACTCTGGACATTTTGATATACATAATAAATGTCAGATTAGAAACACAGACTTACTCGACGAGCTGAGGAATTGAAGAGGTAATTTAGCTAAGAAGTGCAATCCTTCCCAGATTCAGAATTTTCGTCCAGATAGTATTCTATCGTGTATCTCAAAAATAATAGAGAGAGCGATATGTGACCAGCTGTCGAAATATTTAGAGACGAACAACGTTTTACCGGTACACCAATCAGCCTTTGGCTAATTTCGTAGAAAAAAATTAAACAATGGTAGCTTTATATTAAGCTAGCAATGTCTTACCTCAAACTCCATGATGGGCAGAATGTGGCACGAATTTTAAGTACTAATAAATAAGTGCTCAATTAGTGTTGATTTAGGGTCGAAAAAAGATTTGATGCTCTAAAGAATAAGAGAAAAATTGATATACTTGCTAGCCTAGGAATATCCAGGCGCAGTCGTAGTTTAAGATTGGGGAGGGGAGGTCACAGTATTACAGTAATGAGCAAATTAGAATTTATTACCTACATAAGAATCAAGCATCAATGTTTCTTTTAGAATTTTGGTAGATAAGGAAAAAAATGGCCACTTTAGGCCAGAACGAAAAGTAGTGTAAAATAAATAAAAATGATTTAGTAAATATTAAAGGTAATGGTGTTACATGTTATGAAAATTAATCTGATTTAGAAATAATAAAATCATAAATGCTTGAAATAGACATAAATCAGAGTCGTCGTAGACATAAACGTCAATTAAAAACAAAAATGGAGAAATTGTTTTTAAAAGAAGTATAGGAAACATTTTGAAGTTTCATCGTTTTGTCTTCCTGCTATGAAAACTGAATAACTTTAAAAAATAGAGAAGTTTCTATTTTCAGTCTGATTTTCGAAAACCGAATTTTTATTAGTTCTTGACGTTTCAGAGTACTAGAAATCTATTTTGACCATGTCCCGAGTGATATCAGTACGTCTCTCTGTGCGTTTTTTTTTTATAGAGGAGGAAATACATTTACTTTCCAGGTTTAGGTGTTCGCCTAGATATGTCGGATTCAAAATGTTAATACCGACTAAAATTTCCCATTTTCTCCGGCCTCTGATCTCCGCAGAAACCGCCATTAGGCATTACTTCGTGGAGGGAAGAACTAGCTGCTGCTCTTGCTACTTGTAGCTAAGGTATTTTCTTCCTTCTTTCTATTATTTCGCTCTCTTTCTTTCTACGGAACGCAGGTCCGTAAGGACTTCTGTGGCAAACATACTGGTAGTGTTCCAGGCAGCTTTTGAAGATAACATTGCTTCTACTAATGTCTCTCGTTTGAATCGCTTGTTCAGGATTTTCTCTAGTTCATCACGCTGAGGGTTGAAACGGGAGCACACAGAGAATACGCACTTCGCATCTTCAGCTGCTTCTGGGCAGGACGATCATTCTCGAAAATCATCGTGCTTAAAGCGGTGAAGATATGCTTCAAAGCAGCTGTGTCCTAACAACATGAGTGTCAGATAGTAGTTGACCTCACCGTGATTTTGATTCAGCCTAACATCAATCCATGGTATGAGACGATGTGTCCACCTACCTTTCTCTGCAACATTCCACTGTCATTGTCATTGCGAGATACTATACCTCTGTTCTTCTGTTCTGAATTCCTCAGGGGTCAGCGTAGTTGACCTCTTTTTTTGGTAAAGGGTCCGTCTTTCCTTAACTAGGACTCGGAGAGGTAAAATTCCGGTAATAACGCACACTGCTTCCTCAGATATTGTGCAGAAAGCGCTGGCTACTCTTATTGCACTCACTCTATAAACTGGTGTGGCTTTCCTCCATGATTCCATAAGAACAGACCAAGAACATAACCCTGTGGTATACCTCCGGTAATACCATTTTCTCTTGAACCAATCTTCCTGTCATATTTCAGGACTCTATTTGGTTTGGTGGTTAGCTATTTGTAAAGTAGCTAACCACTATCTTACGCAAGTATCCTTGTACGTTATTCTCCTGGAGAGGCTGCATAATACAGTCTCAATTAGTGAAGGCGTTCCTGATATCTTAAGCGGCCACCAGGCAGTATTTCTTTGAACCACCCTTCTATTTGGTCCCTGCGATTGCTTCCTTGGCCGTACCTACAACCAAATTGATCGCGTCCAGGGTTGATCATCCTTTCTGAAATCCATGCTGATTGTCTGCCAAGAGTGGCTCGACAATTGCTTCTGTTCTTTGGTGAATTATGCGTTCAAATATCTTACCCGTTGTAACTAGCTTGCAGAGTGGGCGGAATGTCTTCCGTATCACACTGAACAGACGCATAACTGAGTATACGCGGTTGTGGAAACAATGTAGTGACGATATTTTGTCAGAGTTGTAGGCATGTGGGTGACGGCATTGGCTGTGTCTGTGTGTGTGCGCGTGTGTGTGTCTGTCTCTGAGTCTGTGACAAAAATCGATTTTTTCAACTCAAATTCAATGAGTTGAAAACTGGTAGGTATATCTTAAAAATATGATGTGGAAAATAGATTAAGAAATGGTTTATAAGTTAAACAGTTTTTCAAATTTTCATGCTCAAAAGTTTAAAGGTGATGTATTTTCGAGCTTTGGGACAACTATATTTTTAAATTCCAAGAGCTCAAAAATACATCATTAATTATATCATAGCGGGAAGTATTAGGGATGGCCTGCAGTGTCAACCGTTTTACAGATTTTTTTCATGTGAAATGGCTTCAACAGTTAATTTCCCTGGTCTCAGGTAGTACTCCCTCTAGACTCGACTTTTAAAATCAAAGTTTTTGGCGCATTTTTTAATTGTTTTTAATCATAGATCTATAAAAAAGAGAAGGTGCACAATATTCCGCTCAAAAATGACCGCAGTAAATAAGTGCTAAAGTTTAGCACTCACTGTATCGAATGTAGTTTCGTCGTACCTTTCGTTACGAATTAGACCTAAGCAACACCGGCTCATATTTCTTCCGTTGTCACATTATGCGATCGCTTAACAATAGAGATTTTGTTCTCATACTAATGGAGTCGCCTTTTTTATTTATTATTTTTTTATATTTACATGAATCTTAAAATTACCTCTCAAGGGAAATCATACAATAAATTAAACGTATTCAAAAAACATATGTTTATAATATCTCAATTTCTTTTTTAACAAATGATGTATAAGTATTACGTTCGTCGACTATAATGAATTTAATGAATCGTCATCTTGTTTTATTATATAAATAATAAGATAGTCTTATATTACTGTAATACACACACTTTAGAAATTATCAAATTCTTTCATGTATATTTTAAACGACATTATGAAATTAAAGGTTCCTATTATATCGTGATTATGAAGAAAATTGAGCTTTCTTATGAAGAAAAAAAATACTATGATTCTTTTCCTACATTCAGCCAAAAATAAATAATAAAGATTTAACATTATATTAAATCACTCCACGAATGTCTTGCTTTAGAACAGCACGTGTAAATTGTAAAGAAATAGGGTTTATTGTCTTCCAATAACCAAATGATCATAACTTGTTATCTGTGCATTTAAAAATGAACCGTATGTTATATTTCGGTTGAAATGTCATATGATGATATGATCTTCCGTCCCTTCTTTTTTCTTTTGCACTGCAAAATGGTATCGTAAAATGTGAGACAGAGACATCATATACATTTTGCGTTAATTTTCGACGTTGAAATATTAAGCTACTCTGCATCTTCTCTTTTTTTAACATCTATGTTTTTAATACCTATTTGTAATACTCTTATTTATTTACCTATTAAAAAAAATGTTTAAATTGTCAACATTTAAGAAGATTATCGATTTGAAGATTTAAAAGTGAGTGCAATTTTTGGGGGGTTGTGACCCTCATGATCTCCTCCTTCGTAGAGCCCTACCTCAAACTCCATGACAGGCACAATATAACAAGATGTTTAAGTACTAAAAATTTAGTGCTCAATTAGTGTTTATCTAGTGCTAAAAATTAAATTTAGTGCTCAAGAGGATAAGAGAAAAAATAAAAGACTGTTAGCTTTACACTAAGCTAGCAATGTTCTACCTGAATCTTCATGATGGGCACGATGTAACACGAAGTTTATGTGCTTATAATTTTGTGCTCAATTAATTTTGCTGGCCATAAACGCGTTAAAAATTTGCAGAATATTTTTTTGTGTTCCGTATTGAACACTGCTACTATAACACATATAGCAAATTGTGAGTTAGAAAATGGTCATCTCCTTGGAAAACCACTTAGAGACAGAGGGTATTCATTTAGTGCTTAATTAATGCTGACCATATACGAGACAAAAAATAGTAAAACATTTATCAAAACTATACTTCTTATCGCGCGTTAAGAAAAAATGATGAGTGAATTTTTATTGGGGCGACGCGAAAACTACAGTATGAAGTCTTCACAAGCGGTTTAGCGAGCAACTTCAGACCACTAAGACCACTAATAACTGATGTGACCACTAGTTTATCGCTAGGTGGCACTTAATTATAAGAAATTAGTATTAATTTGTAAGTGCGCCGTTGTCTTTCGATTGGTACTATTTCCCGCGCTTTTTCAAAACTTGTCCTATTGATGACCATTTAGGTGTCTTCAAAATATTAGCCCCTCTCTCGCTCATAACTATATAATTATTAATATAGTACCTTCAGTACTATACCACTATTTTATAATTATTTTTCTATATATATAAGTAGGGTAAGTTTTTAATTTAGTCCCTTTTAAAATTTTCAAGCCCAAGCCAATTTTCAATCTGGCCATTAGAAATAACGTTAAGATATTTTAATTTTTGGCTTAATAATTTGTATAAATTCGAGAAAAAAGATAAAATTGATATACTTTGGGTAAGAAAATAAATATTAATTTATTTCATTTTTCAAATTTAAATTAAACTTTATAAACCGTATTGATTATTCCATTTCAGTCCTTTTATTATTTTATTGAAATTGATTATTTGCATGCAATTAAAAACATTCCTTTAAGTACGTTTATAGATTTTAAGTTAATTATCGGTATTTATTATTTTTAAATGTTTACACTTAAATTAGCATTATCATTACATTATTATTTAGGAATTAGTTAATTCTAATTAATCTTAGTAAATGATTTAATTGTTGATATGTAGAAAATTAATTACTATTATATATTTGTTTATACAAACGTAGAGAAATTGCACGCAGGACGAAATTCGTAGAGTTATTTTTGTTTTGTTACACCAAAGAAGTATAACTTCTTACATTCGTACATAAGTAAACACATTCTAATATATATTTTTATTTCCTATAGAAAAATAAAAAAAAAATATTTTGGTTATTATCATCTCGCACTGGGCCAACATTAAATGAGCACTAAATAATTATTCTATGTCTCTAAACGATTAACCAAGTAAATGACCATTTTTCACCCTACAACTTGCTGTGGGTGTTATTTTTAGCAATGTTCAGTAAGTAAAGGTAAAAAAAGTATTTTTCTAATTTTCATTAGCAAAATACTAATATAGCGAGTGCTAATTAATTACCCCCTGGCTCTAAGCGATTATCCAAGGAAATGACTGTTCTCCACTCCGCAATTTGCGATGGATCTTACTAGAGTAGCTGTGTTAATTTTTATCGTGTACATGGCCAGTACTGCTGTATTGGTACTTAAATTTCGTGTTATATTGTGCCCATGATGGAGTTTTAGTTAATATACTGGTAGCCTAATATAACGCTAACAACGTTTCAAGTTTTAATTATTCTTTTATGAGCTAAATTTTATTGTTTGGCACTAAATCAACAGTGATTGAGCACTAAATTATCAATATTTAAACTTTATTTTATATTGTATTTATTATGAAGTTTGAGTTAGAACACTGCCAGCTTAATACAAAGTCAGCAATGTTTCAATTTTTCCATAACTGCTAGAGCACTAAATTTATTTTTTAGCACTAAATTAGAACTAAATATTCGACAAAAGTTTTAATAATTCTGCTTATTTGACCTTTCTTATTTCACAGACGTGTGAATTCTTGCAATTTTAAGTATTTTCTAAGTAAGCCTTTATTACTTTTACAGGTCATAAAGCTCTTTTTATAATAATTTTTATTTCCTCCTTTACATTACCTGATAAAAGTCTCTTGTCAAAATACAATTGCAGGTTCACTGTTTCCGCAAATACTCATTTTATAAACAATGCTCAAATTAACCTGAATTTTTAATGTAATCTTAATTTATATATATTACATGGTTTTTTATGAGTATTTAATATAAAATGCAATATAGCTTTTCATCTCGTTATTCATAAATCAGATATAATTTCTTTGTGAAAATTAGAAAGTTATAAATAAACTATAAAAATAGTAACAAAAATTTGATAAATTAAAGTTACATTAAAAATTATGTAATGTAAAGATTTATTTGCCACCGCGAAAATATGAAAATACCTAACAAAATTAACTGACTGGTATTTCTACTTGCACTCAATCGGACGTAAATTTGCCTGTTTTTCACGAATTTAAAAAAATAACTATCAAAACAAGTAAATAGTCTTAGTTCTCCGAATTCATGTAAGGAAATTCACACTTTTTAAATATTTTTAAAATATTTACTGTGGATTTATTTCTTTTATAAAATCAAGACGAGGAAATAAATTTGTATGAAATCGACGTGTTTCGTTTACCTTTAAGTTGATTGTACTGTCAACAATCAATATTCAAAACGATGACATAATGAAGAAACAGATAAAACCCCACACAAACAATAACGTAATCTACTTCCAAAAAGTTCAATTTTCAGAAATTGTATTTGTTTTATATTTTTATCAGAAATTTTGAGTATGAAGTAGGTATATTCGTTTTGTTCCCATTGACAACATCAAAATATTTTACAAAACCCATTTTATTGTAATTATATTAGTTTTCACAATTTTTTTTATGCAGGGATACTAACTGCGACACACAGATATACACAAACACAACAGCACTAAAATGAACCAGTTAAATTTGTTTTTTTTTCTATTCTGATCGGTAATTTATTAAGACGTCTCGATGAAAAATTTGTTCATACATATTGTTAAATAATGCAAAAAAATAGAATGTAAGATAGACTTATACTTAATTAGATCCAACATTACGGTAATAAAGCAATTCTTTTAAGTCTATATGTAATATTTTATGATAAGCTTTTGATATATAATGTATATATTAGTTTTGATATACAATATAGTTTTGTGATTGCACAATCATGAACTCAAACACAAATTCTCCATTTTCTGTACTTGTATAAAAGCTTAATCCTTCGAAATCTACTCCAACGCGGAGCTCAACAAAGAAGTTGGCCAAGACGCGTTAAGTTAATCCCTCCCAGCGTCTTAAAATTAGTCACTGAAGTAGACAATTGTGTCATTATGTGGCTCAGTTTCGTGATTTATTTGCAAACTACTCTATTAACAAATTCGGGTTTATGCACCTTTTTCCATATTTACGACAATATGATTTCAAAGAATTAGATTAAAAAGAATTCAAAAAAATTAAAACCTATTTCTATTCTTGTGTATCCGTGTTGTATAGTTATTTGCAGCAATTTAAGTAATCGTTGCTTCAAAAGAGAATTTCTGGTCCTATTTCAATATATATAAAATTAAATTAAAGGCAGATAATACAACGGCAATCGATCAATCCGATTCCAGAAAAAAATCTTTACTTGTGTATGAGTGATTCCTTTGTTTATACTTGTTGGTTATGGTTATAAATAAAGAGTAGCCTACTAAACACCATCCAATAATGGAGCTATTACAAATTTTAGCGTTTATCGTTTTTATTGTTTACTGATCTGAAGCATTTAATGCGGAAGGTCAGACCGGCTGTTGGCGTGGCGACGTGTCGCCACGTATTCTTGGCAAGGCGACTCGTCGCCATGCGCTCGCTAGGCTCAGCGATCCTTGATCCGCGCTGTAATCGTCTACCTATAGCATATGCAGTGTTGTTTTTCTCTTTGGCACACGTTTCAAATTTTTGATTTTGGTATTAAATCGATGAGTACGTTTTAATACACATGTTTTTTCTTTGAATGTGATCTGAATATTTTGTTTTTTATTATACTATATTTATTTTATTTAATAGGCCATCCTTTTTACATATTTGCTGTACAAAATAGTTGCGATTTTTCACATCTTCCAGGCGTCCCGTGACGGCTTATTATACTAGGACCAACTATTAGACCAAGTATTATCCTTAACAGTCGTGTCCACCTTTGTCTTCGCGCCAGTCGCTATGAACTTTCTGTTCAAACTTTGCGTTCTGTTCTGATGATAATTCCGGTTTTTCTCTTTCATTCGTAGCGAGATTGACTAAGAAATTACTCTAAAATAAGAGACATCTTGTTTTTAACTTCATTATAAGAATATTTTGATTCAGGATTTGAACTTGATCAACTTACTTAGCCAAGTTTTAACACAATGTTATCAAGTTATCAGCCCATCTTTTTTTCTCGCCCTTCAATTCTTCCTTTCGATAAATTGTTAACTAAATCGTTTACCGACACCGTGTTCAAGCGACAATGTTATAATGCTCTGTCCAATCTTCATATGTTGTCAGTATTAAACCTTGACTAATGACTGTACATTTTTAATTCTTATCTAAATATTATTTTTCATGAACTCACAGCGCTTTTCCCACAATATGGGATTGTCAGAGATGTCGTACGTGGTAAGCGCCCACGTTTCGCAATATAAACCGCTGTACACGACAGGTTTTTCACGGAACAGGTGTGAGTTTTCATCTACCCTCGAAGTGCGGGTTTCTCCAAGATGTTTTCTTTCACCGTTAAAAAGTGGTGTTACCTAATAAAACAACGTACTTAAGTCTAGAAAAACTTATTGGTGCATGCTTAAAATTGAACCCGCAATCTTCGAGATGAAAATCCAGCGTAATACCACGAAACTACCACTATTTTTTTTTCGAAATAATGAATACACAGGCGATAACGATTTTCCTGAAACATGAAAATAACATGAAATTCAATGGTGGGCACGTTTTATTGATAGAATAATAGAACTAACGCTACGTCTGTGTAATTACTATATTAGTATTCTTGGGAGGAGTTTGTCTGGATTGGACGAAATGTAATTTCATCTCTATATATAACTAAGAGTTCTAAATGTAAAATTAAGTTCAATATTTTTTTTTGTTGTTTTCGATCGTTGTACTGTATATTTCAGAAATTTTTGCATTCATTACAGTTCACTGGCAATGATATAATAGTGCCGAGTGATTCTTTTCACATTGTCTTTTGCTATATCTATGACATCGAAATAGAAACGCATAGAATTATAACGTCGAATAAATTTACGTTTATTCGTTGCATATAACTCGCACAAACGTAAATAAGGATATACGACATATTTTTAAACCAAATAAATCTCTCTTACAAAAGATCTTAAAATTATCATTTTTAGATGTAGTTCCGAGAAATAATGTTATTTCTTAACCGAAGAGAAAGAAAGAGTAAAAATGAGGACACTCGTTCACGACAGAAAGAGAAAAAAATAAAGATACCTGGTGAACATTTATACGGCGGCGAAGCCAATATCGTATGCCACGACCACTACGAAGCCAATCTCGTTTGGTTATTTTGTTTATGTAAAAATACTTCTATGTTTTTCTATTTTGATGATCTATGACCGTAAAATTAATTGTTCTTTCATGTGATATTACTAATACACCCTATTTATTATATACATTCTTACACTGTGACTAGCACAATACAAACTTCAGGTTGCAGGAAATATATTATTACGTTTGATGGCGGTATAAGTTAACTTTTTTTTTAATATAGCTTGTAGTAATGGGATAACCGTCATCAGGAAATTATGACCTTAATAATAATTGTTGTTTACAAGAATTTAATGAAACCTTAAAATAACTCGAGAGTTTAGAACTCATCGGAGACGAATACCAACAATTTCCAATTTAGAAGAGATTAATAAATTCAGAAAGATAATTTTACTCGACAGTTTAATAAGTACTGGCATTTCCTTAAGATGACAGTACAGTCATAGACAAAAATTTATAACAGCTTATTATTATGTACAATTTTTAAAACATCCATTTTCCACTTATTTTTTCCGTTTCAAACCTTTTTTCTCTTTTTTAAAGTTCCGTACCTCCAAATAAAAATGACACCCTTATGAAATCTCTCGTGTGTCTGTCTGTCCATTTGACACAAAAAATTTGCTCTGAATTTACTGGACCGATTTCGATATACATATGTATGTCTGTGACCCGGGCGTATAGTATAAATAAATTAACTTTAAATACAAAGGTCACTTTTGAGTATAAATTAGAAAATTAAAAATGATTGCTTTGCAACCTGTACTTTGTAATATATAAAATGATAGCGAGGGTCTCGAAGTTGTAATTTTAAAGTAAATAGCTTTAAAGTTAGGTATTTAAGAAAATTGTCCATTCCCCCGTATCACCGAAACTAATGCGCCAAAAAAAATGCAACTTCCCGCTAATTTTATCCGTTTCGTAGTTATTTCAAAGAAACGGTTTGTTTCAATTTCTTTCGATAACGATTTCTCGCATAGAATCAACCGATTTTGACCCGGTTTACGGCAATCGACGTGTTTTTACATGGTCAAGAGCTGATTAGAATTTGAAATCGATCGGTCAAGCCGTTTCGTAGTTATTCCAAAAAACTGTTTTTTTTTATTTCTTTCGACAACGATTTCTCACAAACGAATCAACCGATTTTGAGTCAATTTGCGGCAATCGACGTGTTTTTAATAGGTTAAGAGCTGATTGGATTTTGAAATTGATCGGTCAAGTCATTTTAAAGTTATTTTGAAAAAAATACTTTTAAAAAAATTTTTTTCTTAGTTTTTTGAATATTTCTCAAAATCTACCAGACCAAATCGACCTAAACTTTCAGGAAATCTAAGTATGGTGAAACTCTTTGGAACGTTGTTGAGTGGGTTCGATTCGGTCAAGCCGTTTAAAAGTTATGAGGTTTAGATATATCCACACATATACACACACACACATCCACACAGCATACGGATATCATCTCAGGAATGATCAGGGAAGCTCCCTAGACCCTCAGAACGTCGAGATCTGATGAGAACTCGATTTTCGCAAAATGGGGTGAAACCTATAACTTCTTGAAAATTTTAGAAAATTTTCAATTTTCTTAGCGGGAAGTTAAAAATACTAAAAATTGATTACTTATAGATTATATAAAAACCTGTACAAGGCCGGACCATGAGTTAAGGGGGCCCTGGGCTAATACTACTTAGGGGCCCACCTATTTTTTCGCATTTTTGACTTTGACTTGACTTAACCGGGGGCCCCTTGAAACCACAGGGCCCTGGGCTGAAGCCCAAAAAGCCATATGGTAGATCCGGCCCTGTTACTTGTAAAACATCCATAGTTGGCTTCGTTTCAATACGTTTCAATGTTTAATATAGACCAACGCATTGTAAATACGTGAGTGCATACTTTATGCGTATCGGTTTATTTATTTTTATTTTTGTTCTGTCGTAAAGGCAGTAATATGTACAAGCGTTATACTTGGCGTGATCATAGTGCAAACTCAAAAAAAAAATAGGTTAACCCTGTAGGCCAACCCTGAAACTTCTCGCTATTTTCGAGTTCATATCACGAAACAATTGCAAGTGTCGTGGACTTGACTGTGTATTTTAAGTGAATACGTGCACTTAAAGAATAATATTTACTTTGAGTGAATTATATGTATAATTATATTTGAAGACTAAGCGGTCCTTCAGATTTCGTGTTGTGGAGGACGAATATTTCTTCACGGGAAAGTGATTCTGAAATGAAACGCCGTCTTCGTTGCACTTTCAAATGTACACACTGACTTCACCCTTTTCTTTGGGGTTCTTCTCCCGTCGGGCGCGGTACTTGAACTGACAAACTAAGCCGTTTTTTTTTAGTTTTCTTCTCGCGGGGAGAGAAGGATAAAAAGCGTTATGAGCCGTCACGTACCTACAAGGCGTGGGGTGTGCCCGACTTTCACGGACCAAAAAACCCCCGAGAAACTTGATGTTGGGCTGTCGTCGGCCTTATCGGACGCGACCGATCGACATAGAGATGTCGTTGGCGCTTGACTCTCCTACGGGGGGTTCGCTTGAATTCCCTCACCATAGCGAGTCACGAGAGGTTTCGACGTGGATCGGTACCTCTGGGTGACACCGGTGCGCGGTGAGCGCCCTGGGGCTCACTCCAGTCCTATTCCTCTAAATTTTTAAATGCATTGTTTAATTTTTCAACGTCGGTAGTAAGGTCATCAGGCAGGTCAGTAAGAACATTCCATGGCCTTCTAAGAACGTGATTTGCGGTATGTGCCTTTTAAGAAGGCACCAGAGGAATTCAATGGGTTGGGGTGATTGATTGCTGTACTGAAGAATCGCTCTGATACTACCTTCATGTACTTAGATATGGTAAGGAGTTCTAGGTCCCTATGGAGAACTGAGTTCTTGACATACCACTGTGTGTCTGTCCTCTTCTACTAAAATTGTTTTGGACTACTTAAAATTCTAAGATGATGTAATACTAAGTGAAATTGCATCATGCATTATTCAGATGTGCATCTTCTATGATATGTTATATAACATTGTGGAATAAGCTGAAACTAACTATATTAATACGAAATAAAGTTATTAGTAACTCACATATATTATAACGTTCTACCTTATATGCTTCAGTATGCATTTACTATTAAAATGCGACATGAGTAGCATGTGTAGTTACAAACGTAGTAGTGAAACGTATACTATCTGCTGCTAAATGTGTTTTTAATAATCGGTGTTCAAACATAGTCGATGTCTTTACAGACCAGCGTTGATATAGAAGCAACTACATCATCCACTTGCATCGCCTCGGTCGCCCCAGACGCAGGTATAGTGTCGCCATCGTTGGTCTGCTCGGACGCCGTCATCTTTTTACGTCCTCGGCAGTCATGTAGTGTTTTATGGATTGTTTTTAAGAAGTCAATTCCAACAGTATACAATCTCTATATTTTGATTTGACTTTTTTATGATTGTAGGCCGATATTGCATTATTTATTTAAATTTTTTATTTGAACTCTATAAATAAATTCTGCAATTTTTTTTCACTAACATATTATGAATATAGAATACACAACCGATAGAATTTGACAAGAGTTGACGATTTAAATTCAAACGAAGATGGTAGCTTTTCCGAGTTAAAATTTATACTAAAAAGAAATTTTGTGTTGCATCGAAACAATTTCAACCTGCCGGCTCTTTCCCTTCGCTGTGCGCGAGGCTTCACAGTCCTTTTTAAAAGTAACGAATTCTTTGATCATTTAGCTATTGAGTGGTATAATTGAATTTTTGATGTATTTGATAGATATGTAGATACAGCATCAAACCGTACTGTACTGTGTGTTAACATTAGTTTTTGTATTCAAAAAATTTGCTTCCATAGTGGGAGGTAGTTCTACAAAAAATTTAAAAACGTATTCACGTTAGAACCGCGAAACATTCTTTTTCTGTAGTGGAATACTTTTTCAGTAGCTCCTTTAGCTTATATAAACCGGAGTCTGTCGAATGTATCTCGCATCAAAGTCGTTCAGATGGCTTCTCCACGGCATTCACAGTCTTGTTATCAACTTCTCGTTTTTACTAATATTCGCCAGTGCTGTAGAGGACTGCACTATTTTAAAATTTGTAAAGCGCGATCCTGTAGTCTTGTCCACGCAAAATTCTCATTTTTCTGTAAAAGTGAAATAAATTCAAGAACAAAATATGAGCAAACGAGATGTTTCAAACCAGGCCTGCACTTTGTAAACTTTTTACTACTAAACTGAGTTAAACTAAAAAAAAAAACATAGTGTATAACAGTAAAATACTAAAATAGTGATTTCGTATATTTTTTTTGTACAAGGCAATATTTTATTTATAGGAAAATGAATGAAGAGTACGTCACTACTAGTTCGCGCAGAAACATAATGCGAAGTTTTGAAAAATAAAATAAAAACCGCCTTTACAAACCTAATTGAATAATTGTTTAAACAAACTCAAAAACAACTATTTAGTTTTCTAATTAATTGGATTCGGTTTCAGTTAAAGATAAATCATACACAGTTGTGTCTTTTTAGAAGAAGATCTTATGTTTGACTAAGTATTTAACGGTTCATATTTATGTTTATAGATTATTTTGCGTTGCTTTAGCTAGAACCGACTCTTTAAACAATAATTAACTAGGTTAATGAAGACACTTTGTTTTATTTTAATAAAAGTTATTTTCCATATAAACTAACGTGCTCCTGAAGATTGTCAAGTTGGAATTATATAAATGAATACAGGTAGAATAATATGTAGGAAGATTAATTAGTAATATATTTTAATTCTGTGTACTAGGAAAACCTAGTTCACAGTACATTAGTAAAAATTAATAGCCCTTGAAGAGTAGTTTCTGGGGACAAATCCCAGTATTAAGCCCTCGATTCTAACGTTAAGAAATGCTGTGGCTTCCATCATTAACTCAACAACATGACGTGATATTAACCAAACGTAAAAATTAGAAAAAACTAAAAAAAGAACTCAAATACACTATACACGCTTATAATATTGGATTTAAGGGAATTCGATTTCCTTGGGATCCCATCATCAGATACTGATTTGGTGACTATGAGACCACTTTGGGAGTACAACCCATTCGAACAAAAGAAAAATGACGATGAACATACAAAAAAATATATATCGACGAATATAGAAATTTTCTTTTTTTTTTGAAGTCGGTAAAATAAATAAACCAAAATATACCTCAATGATAGTCAAAACACTTTTATTTAATAATGACGTTTTCAAATTCCAAATGTACAAGTCGCAAACTTGAGTTCCATACATTCGTGAACCGTCCCCTTTTGTACAATTTTCCTATAGTCTGAAACTAAACCTATAAATTACCGCACTCCTACACGTTCTTATTTTTAAACCACGCTCAGCTTTTAGTGGTTAGAATATCTGATATATAAAATGTTAACACTTTTATTTTGCGATACGCATTTTGGATTTACTCTTTTTAATATGAAATTTGTTTTTCTTCATCTTTTCAAAATTGGTATAAATTGATTATAAATATTATCCAACATGTGGAAAAATATAATTATAATATATATATATGGTGTGTGTGTGTGTGTGTGTGTATGTATAATCAATAGCATTTTTATATTCCAGTCTTGCTAATACGGAATTCATCGTGCGTTGAAAATGAATTTAACTTGTCTTCATTTTGAAAGGTAACGGGTCAAATTCGAAAATCCTGTCAATTATTATAAAAACCATCTTATATTTACTTCTGTTGGTATTTATATCGGCTAATAATCTGAGCATCGGGCGTGCATCGTTCACAATCAATATATTCAATTCATCTCGTTTCTTATCCATTGCGACCGGAGACGTATATCTGCTCTTTAATAGTCGAACCACTCCATTCGTTACCATGTTTTTCACTTGCTCATGTACTATTTTTCTTTGTATCGCTGATATTTAATATGAAACTTGAGGAAACGGAACACACACCTCCGCACCTTTATTACCTCATTGTCCTGAATTTGTTGCAAAGCACTATTCAATTCCGGCGCATAATGTCCTCACTCGCCAATCTGCAGCCGTCAATAACTACCCAGCTAGCTCATTCCATCATCTCTGTTAATACATCCCGATTCATTCACATCACCTGCGCTACATCACAACCACCACGGAGTCGTTCGGCACGATAATGCGATCGTCGTTCACTAGGTGAGCCTACATTTACACACCGCACGTTCTGCTCCGTGTCCATTAATGTGCGCTGTGCCTTGCCTTCGAGTCCATTCGCACGTAAGTGCGGGTTCGCCGGCGCTCTGTAATTTTGACCGAAGTAGTGCCCCCGCTCTCTTTCGTGTGTCTACGACCGCGTCCATCTCGCGTTTGAGTACCTTGACCAGCTTTCGGTGCCCGTGTGTGGCGTCCCGGCGGGCCCGCAGGATCGTCGGTTGAGCCCTTTCTGAGAAATCAGTGAACATAGATAAAACTGATACATACATGTCGAATATAGAACTGTGAATAGAACTGTTAATGTAACACACCAGTAAAATAAGTATTGTATTTTTCAGCAAAGTCTTATTGACAGTTTTGAAAAACAGCATCACAGCGGTACTTTCGAATGTGGTGTAATTAAACAACTGTTTGAAGACTTAGGGTCGTATTAATAAAGCACACTTAAGTGCGGCGTTCCATCTTGAAAGTAGAAAGATCAAGGCAGTTACAGTATTTTGCTATAGAAAATAATATATGTCTCGCTACTACGTTACTTATTGAGATGGCGCATCATTTGAGTTACGTTTATTAATACAACTCTAAATTATTAGTTTTTCCTAGAAATTCTGTCATATTTTCGTCTTCACCTGGGACGTTATCGATTTTCACTTGTCTGAAGTCTTGAGGACCATCGTAATATCAATGTGATTATGGTAGTCATTTTAGTTGAAGACCAACATATTTTCGGTGTAGATATCAGCCAGCTCTTCTTTTCGATATTTATCTGCGATGATAACAGATTTTGTACACCTATAATTCTAGATACAACTTCTCCTGTAAAATTCCCGACTGTGGTGAACAGATAAAAAGCAGTTTTCTGCTTTGGACAAAAGCAGAAAACTGCCTTTTATCTAATTTTTATTACTTGGACTTTTGTCCAAGTAACAAAAATTTTGTGAACGCTTTCAGGTTTTTTTCAATAGTATAAAATGCAACATGTGTTCTTGCATATCTCGTCTTGACATCATTAATTTTAGATTATCGATGAAGAGTTTATATATGTTTATTATTACATCTGAATATTCATACAAGCGTTTCAGAAATATTTCGATTTAACCTAACAGAATGCATATTTAAGCATCAAGTCTTGAAGAACTTTCAAGCAAATCCATAAACGGTCAGTTTCCACATACTGTTGTTCATATCGTCATATTGTCCACTCCGCGCACCTATAACGATACAAGAAATTGTTTTGTTTGGAAATTTCTATAATTGAAACTTTTCATGATTCTAGAGGTAAGGGATTATTCATGGAGTGCAGACTTCAGTAGGCGAGACCTTTTTATCTTTCTATAAGATAAAAAGGTACATATTTATTTGTATAAAATTCCTACTAAAATATTCAAATTAATTAAAATTTAATAAAGCCGAAAGATGCCTGTACACGATTTAAGTTAGTCATAAAGATATGAGAATTTGTCGATTTTCAAATGACGGTGAACATTCGCTTTATTATCATTTAATAAAGTCTCGTAACAAATACGAGTATTATTTATTAAAATTCCCTTCTAAAAAGTTGTATAGATTCTAAAAAACTACTAATGGGTATTTCATTTTATTTAGTGATTCATTTTTTAAACATAAATACATTTTGTTTTCGGTCAGCCCAGAAAATAGATCAGTTAATATTTTTGAACGCGTGAAAAGAAACAAAATAATTAACGTCTTTTGAATTGATTAGATCATAAAAATAATATCGGTATAATACCGCTTGAGGGTAATGCTCTTTAAGGACACGTTTAGTCCAATTGACTCCTTAGAGCTTGGCATAATTAATAAATAAGTCAATCAAAAATTTTATATCTATTGAAGAATGAAATTTTAAAACTCATTTCTATATATTACAAAAAATACAAACTGATATTTTTTGCATATCTTAACATCTAAAATTTAAGTCTTAAATTTTGAACCATTTTGAAGGACGACCATTGCATTTAATCAATGATTTTCGGATCAATCAATAGAGATAAGAATAAAAATTAAGAAATCGACACTTGGCACCTAAAAGCACTCCGAAAGTAAAGATATATGGGTTTAAACTCCCATTTGGGAACAATAAATAGTATAAGTATCAATTACGCTGCAGTATATTTTATGGATGACTCGGCCACGATTTCAAGAAAATCTTTAAGTCAGTAGTTGTCTTAAAAACCATTTTTAATAAATGTCATTTCCTTTTCTGAATGAATTCACTCATCAAAATTTATAAAAAATTTAATTGTTTTTTAAAAATTTCTGGAGGTATATAAAAACTAGGCAAGTTGTACTCGCGGAGAGAGATCCGTACTACAAATTATTAGATTAATTTTTGGTGAAGCTTAAGCCATATAAGTTATACAAATTTCCTCTTCTCGACTATTTGGAAATTTAGAGCTTTAGTACTTTAATTTAGGTTTTCCTGTAAGTCATTAATCAGGCTCTACATCGCGTATATTTTTAAGATTGGTAGTTTTGGAGGTAAAACGGGAAAACTCGATTTTAAATTAAGTTTACTACAAAAAAAAGTATTTATGATTCTCATAACAAATCTTTGTTCGATGTCAGACGGCTGATTGACAATGTTTTTCATTTCATTTTTAATTGAATCCTTAAAATTAAAATTCAAATTCTTTTGTCTACGCCATATGTTCGTTATTTGACCATCTAATTTTGTATATGTGTCAAAGCTTAACTTTCCTCGTTCAGTAAATTCGAGAAGAATAAGCTGTGACAGACGGACATTTCTTTTATTTTCTGCAAGACTTTAAGAGTATTCTTTGTCCATGCACCCGAAGTTATAAGTAGTTTTTGCAATAAGTTTTATGCTTCCATATAAGTGTAGAATTTTTGAGACTCCAATTTTCATCTCCGCTTAGCTTCCATCCGCACGTCTGATCGTCGTGTCTAAATTTTTCGGCGCCCGAGCGCATAACGCTATCCTCGTATTTTTTTATTGCATCTCCGGTTGTGCTCGTAGCTCGTTATGACTGCGAGTGTAAAATACACATTTCGTTTGCCATTCCGTCGGTATTGCTATTGTTTAGTTTTAATGGAGTAATGTAACGCGTTGGCCTTTGCGAGCCACGAATGCGGGTTTTACGATGCGGTCCGTAGTAAAAAAAAAGAAAATAAGGAACTAAGCGAACACGACCTGTTTACTAAGAAGGATACTACTAAGAAGGATACAAATGTGACTGTGCCGTTTACAAATTCGTCGCCAAATCCAGCGTTCGTGCTCCTTTGACAGGGCGTCGACGTCGGATAACTGGACAAAAAAAAAGCTATCAAATTCTGTCCTCATTTATTGCTATCTTGTCTTTGTTAGGTGTTAGTTCATTATGAAACAACCAAACTGTCAACTGACAATTCGCTTTAGGCCTATACTGATAAATCCGTGATTCATCATCATGATTAAAGATTAGGGCGACCCAAAAAAAAAAAAGGTTTTTTTCAAGTCTCATATGAGAATATGTTAGTTTATCATGTCTTTAGAGCCCCCTCTAAAGGACAGCTCAAAAAAAATTTTTAGAAGGTCGCTCAAAATTTTTTAAAATTTTCAAAATCATCAAAAGTTGATTTTTTTTATATATACTTTTTCTCGTGACTTCATTCCTTTTTACATGAAAAATCATGAAGATCCTGAAAATTTTAAATCAAAATTTTAATATTTAAAGGTCACTCCAAATTTTTTTTCAGTTTTCAAATAGAGTACTTTATATCTTTTCGAGCTACTTCTGAACATGAATACTAACGAATTAGATATTTTTTTCCTTTAATTGCTAAATCATGGAATTAAAGCCCGAGAAACAAAAAATAGTCTATTTACGCCTACTATAGAACCTACGTCAGATTATGCGAGACTACAGAACGACTTCTTCACGCGAAGATGGTCTTGTACTATTTTCAATGCCCATTCCCCAATACAATCTGCAGTACACGCTAAATCTCTTCGAATGTTTTATAATACATCTACTCTTTCGAATTGAAATTTTCGGCCGCCGGCACGTTTTCTTCTCTAATAGCCGTCGATGGATGGTTACTTCTTCTCTTTCACCGTCAGTCAGTTTGTAAGTTACTCGACACCGCGCTTAAATGCGTTGAATCAGCGGTAAATATTCTCTCTAGAAATCTTTCGATTGTGCTGATTTCAGTCGACACTTCAAACGGTACAAAACCATCGTGCGAATATGAATTCTCATTACAGATCCATTTTTAATTATTAAAAAAAAAATGTGGGAAGAGTTTTAAATTGGGAATATTCGTATATTTTCTTTTATGTATCTAATTTTATAATTAAATAAAAACCAACCAATGTCTCTTTGTTAAAATCTGTTCTTCGCAAATTATTTTGCGTGGCCTCGAAGTGCTATATTGCATGGCGTATCTATCTTTCAACTTTCTAGAAAATCTTTGTAAATCTCATCCATCATATTAAATAACTTAATAAGTAATATCGGGAACTTTAATAAACGAGCAGATGTTACTCATTCAAAAATTTCGACGGTTCGTTGGTTTATTTCCAACTTCATCAAGAATTTTTTTGAGATTAAATATCGAAGTTCATGATACCAATGCAATGTAGAATAAACCAAGATCAAATCTAATTACACACCGTGGTCATATGCTCCTCGAAAACTTAGAATGTTCATCAATTTCTAGAAGAAAACTTCACGTACATCTTTTCAACACGTAAATTGGGTTACGAACTAGTTAATTAATATAATCCTATGTTACGTCCCACGCACCTCTTCTGGAATCCAGCTAATGGGATTTCAATGTTCCACAAATTATAATCCCGCGGCGCACTATAAATACGGTTAAATTAAATGAAGCCCATCAAAGAACCGAAAGAGAAACATTTCCATATTCGATAGCTTTAAGTTGAACACGCGTCTCGCAGCTTATGTAATCTTAAAACGGTAAATAAACATTTCTTGAATGCATGCATAGCTAACCGACCGACGCAATATAAGCCTAAGGACCCATGGACGTATTTGCTGTAAATGTATACTGTGTAATTTTTTTTACGCAGCCTGTCTACCGCCATTTTTGACACTTATCGCTCACGGAGCGTAGATGGCGCAGTGGTTGTAAGGGTCGCCGTCGCATCGGTAGGTAAACATTTCGATTCTGATCACAAGCGAATCGGCCGATGTGATTTTAACTTAAGCGAGATTAAAGCGCTCGCGCCGTTATTTCAACTGTACGTTAAGCTTTGGCCTCGAAGGCTGTTGTCGTGATGATGACAACGGCTCTTAACGGCCGCCGACCCCTCAAAGCGCCTGCGCGGCGGATGTCTAAGTCCATAATCTGAGACAAAAAGATCGTAGGAGGGTGTGTCTCATCAGCGGAATGATTAGAAACTTGATGTGATAACTGAAAATATTTTGGATTGATAAATCAGATACGTGTAATGGGTGATTTTATTTTAGATTGTATTAAAAGCCTAAGTGTGCAAAAAATCGAGCTGATTATAATATCCTTAATTTTTTTCTTCTAAATACACTTATACGTATTTTTAAATTTTTTTTATTTCATTATAAATCATTATAACGATTAGCGGACCAAGATAATTATAAATAATAAAATTAACACTTGCTTAGGTGTTCAATATCTGTCAATCCTCTCAAATATTCACTTCTTTGGATAGAGATGTTGAGAGGCAGAGGCAGATTCGAGGGTCAGCGGTGGGTTGCATGCTGCATGTTAATGCATGTTGCAGGCAAGCGTCTATTATGGATTTCCGCGAATTAACACCTCACACAATACAATATTTTTGATTTGCTTAAGAATAAAAATTGTATATTTACAGAAACCTTATTGAACGTGCACACACAGAACCTTCTTAATAAAATCATGGCTTTATGCCTTCGACTAACATGTGAACTCATTTTATTGTTTAATATATTGAACTTATGTCTATCACTATTTTTCTCGAACATTTTAGAATTCGCTTTAAGTTTAATTTAATTTTCCAATAAAAATTTCCATTTAATTATACTTAGCGATACTTCAGGTCCCCAGTTGTATAAAAAGCCCAAACAGTCCGATTATGCATCACGAAAACTTTATCAATATTTGCCGCATGTCCCGAAAACAAGAGGCCGTATGAGATCAGACTATGGAAATGACCAAAATAACAATATAGCGGTTTGCATATCTCATAAATTTCTTATCTTTTTGTTTACATACGCAACAGAGATAGGCTTTTTCGCCAACATATTCATATGTGGAACACATTCAAGACTAATATCCAGAGTACCTGGATATTAGTCTTGAATGTGTCTTCAATATTAGTCTTCAATAGTCTTCTAAGAATCTAAGAATACAGTAGCATTAACAAATTTTAATTTTTTCGTAGGTATAGTGTATACACTAAATCCGTATTTTGCATTCGGAAGTGAAGATTTCACATATTTATTTTCTTTTTATTGAAAAGCAGGTTATTTATTTAAAAAACCATTTTTATATTTTGAAGATAACGATATTCACATCGTCGTAGGGCATTTATCTTTTGGGTTTAAATAACGATAAAGTATCAATTGCAAACAGTACTATTTCATGAATATTTCCAACAAAGACGGTTAAATCGCATAATAAATAATACTAGCTGGGCGACCGAGCTTTGCTCGGATTATTTTTTGGATACACTAAGTGTATAAAACACTGTTAACATACCAAGTTGTAAAACTAATGTCACTTCATTTCGCTGACTAAAAAACAGTCCATTATCACCAGTAAAATATCAAGTGTCGTAATATTAAAATTATAAAATATGGTTGTCTGAGGCGATTTTAATGTTTCCAAAATATTTTTTTAATGATTTCTGTGCAATTTGTAATATTCGACATATTTTACTACTTACTTTAGTGCTACTAATGAGATCTAATTGAGATCGTAGTTTTATCTTTTAACACAAGATGGCACTCGTTTCCCATTGAATGGACCACAACTGACGACTGACACATTTTCAAATTAATATTCCAAAAACAACCATGAAAATAAAAAAAACTAATATTGAGGTTATTTTTGATAAAATTAATTTAAAAAAAAGCAACCGGGAAGTGGGAAGTGGGAAGTTAAATTTAACTTGCAAGATGAAAATGCTTGTCATAATAATAAAAATTAAAAAAGCGTGATAAAAAAAAGAAATTAAAAAAAAATCAAGACGCACCCCAGGCTCGATCTCGGGATCTTCTGCACAGAAAGCATACGTGATAGCCGCTGCTCCATCGCAACTGTAAAGCTCACGGCGAAATATCTGTATATTTAGTAAGTAAGCATTCATATCCCGGTTTTTAATTTTTTTCTTGGAAAATCGCGTTTTCCCGGGAAAAACACCTATGTTGATAAACTTGAAACACTAAACTTTATCTAAATAAAATTTTTCGTGAAAATCGTTAGAGCCGTTTCCGAGATAGCTGGTATATACAATAAACAAACAAATATAAGAGAATTGCTCGTTTAAAGGTATTAGATTAGACGCTTAGTGATTTTTTAGTAGTTTCTTACGTACTGGTTTTTAGGGTTCCGTAGCCAAGATGGCAAAAACGAAACCTCTATAGTTTCGTTTTACTCAAAACCACACGAGACTTGCATTGATGATGTTTGGAATATAAGTGTCCAGTATTAGCCTGCTACTTAGTTTGGTATTTGAATAAAAATATAAATGTCTTTAGGGGCGGTGAGAGCGACTCTATACAACGTATAAAAAATAGATTATTTTTAGGATTTTTTAGTATTAGCAAAAATAGCAGAAAAAAAAATTTCTTAATAACAAATTGTTTATTAAATAAACAAATTAATACAAGACAATTTAATTTTCAAAACATGAAAGGAGAGCACTAACAAATAAATAAAAAGTATCTTCAATGTTAACATTTAGTACGTAACAAAATAATTAACCGTTTTTAGAAATAATTTTTAAGATTTTTTTTAATGGTTACATTTTTATCAAGAATTAGATGCATTATAAACGTTTTGACAATCTTATAAACGGTACATTTGATTATTATATTTTTTAAACAACAAGAGCTTTCAATTTTTTTTAACAAAGACGGTGATATTACTTTTTATTAATTATAATAGACTAATCATTAACCTCAATTATTAAAAATTATTTTTTTTAATAAAAATATTAAACATTACAATCTGTATTCTATTTCAGCAACCATACGAAGTTCCATTTAAAAAAATATCATAGGATCCGTATTCACATCCGCGTAAATTAAAAAATTCGCATCCGCGTGTATTAAAAAAAATCTGCATCTGCTGCATCTCTGATAATGCTGTGTAAAAATACATAGGGAACAATATGTAACAGTTTTAATTAATGATAAGCGACAAAAATTGTATAGAATATTGTACAAAGAATAAAGGTTGCAGGAGTGTGAAGTGTAATGAATAGAGACGCCTAATTAAATAGTTTGATTCTACGTCGAAGGAGGGAAAAAAACAATTTAGAAAAATTCTTTTTGATAAGAAGAAGGAAGAAGTCATACAGAGGAGAATAATATATATATATATATATATGTAGAAAAACAGCGACATTCACTTAGTAATATATACGTCTCAAAAAAATTCGAGTAACGACGGGTAGTAAAAACAGCACGTCGTTTATTGATTTTTCTCTTTTATCAGGTTTTAGTAACGAGCTAAAAAAGTATACCTTCAAAATCAAATCAAATAATATTCATTCATGAAATAAGGGTTCACTGTCTCTCGTCGTCATGGACGGGCTGGCGTACCCAAAACGAACAGGTTGAATTAAAATTGTTTTACTTTACGCATAAACATGTACTCACAATGTTATGGTGAGATATTTTTACTAAATATTATTTAACGATAACAATAATGTTTATCTATTGGAACTAATGTAGCAGCGGACTTTTGATATATTGCGGGCGGATGCCGAAGAGGTGGTGTAAAATCAGAAATCTCGTTGCATATTTTTTATAGGTTCGTCGAAGGGCGTACAACACGTTTAGCCTAACAAGAGAACAAAGCTTTATAATGGTAGTAAAAAAGTTAATATGATTTGTAAATAATAATTTGATGTTTTTAATTTACTTTCGTATTATTTTTAATAAAATTTGTGTTGAATAATACATGAAATACATGAATTGTATTATTATGTTTAATACATTATATAATTAAAAATATTTCTCCACGATACGTAGATGACACTTCAAATTTTTAAAACTAGCCACTTAGAAACGGTAAAATAAAAAAAAATATTGAAATTTTAAAAATGGAACTCTTTGCCAATCTTGTTATGTATATTGCATTCATCTGTCCTTTGTTGTTATAAATTGGCGGCAAAGAGAATTTTTTTTTCTAATATCAACATGAATTTAAGACGAGAAAATTTACGTGCAATAACGTTGTATGATTTTCGTTGACATTTAAGCCAACAAGAAAGTTATAACAAGCTTCGGTTGGCCTTTTATGATAAAGCTCCATCCCTTGCCACTGTTTATAACTGGCTTAACTAGTTCAAGCGTGGTCACTCTAATCTGACTGACTGACGATCGGCGTATAGACATCCTTCTATGGCGACGACCGAAGACAACATCAGTGCTGTATGGCTCATAAATAATAGAGACTAACAAAAGAGTGACTTACCAACAGATTCGGACAAGCTTAGGCATCGTTATGAGTCAAGTGTACAGAATCCTTCATGAATATTTAACTGTTAGGAAGCTTTATATTAGGTAGAGACCTTTTGACTGACGCTCAAAAACGGTCGAGTTAACTGATGCCGCGAAATGATGCAAAGATTTTCCGGTAGAGATTCAAATGCTGTGTACGGTACGGTTACAGATGACGAAAGCTGAATTTACTGTGACGATCCTGAAACCAAAAAACAGTCTGCTCAGTGGCTGTTTCCTTTCGAGGAGTCACTCACTAAAGTAAAACGAGGTCGAAGCGACGGAAAAAATATGGTGGTCTTTTTTTCGGAATGATAGATGATTATGCAATTACTGTTTTAGAAGATAAAAAAAGCAGTCACTGCAGACTTGTACACGACAATTGTTTGCTTTGCTTCTTGTTTTGGAAAAAGTTCGGGAAAAAGGACCTCGCAGTAGGATTCTTCTTCATTCTAACAACGCCTCACCATCTATCGCCAGACTAACGACTAAAATTATTTGGGGACATTAGGTATAAAAATGCTGGTTCATTCGCCTAACAGCCCCGACTGCGCACCATACGATTTTTATTTATTTGCTAAAATAAAAGGAAAACTTTGAGAAAAGTGGTTTAGGGACGCCGAGGAAAGGATGCATATGAAAAGCGACCTCTAAATGCTAGGGGGCAACGTTTTTCTCAAAGACTCCATCAAAGGCAGCGATGTATTGATCTCAACGAACACTATTTTGAAAAATAGCAATAATAAAAACAACATTCTAGCTAGCTCAGTTTTAGTTTTTATAAGGACTCAAATTGACTCGCGTATTATATTCCTTTAAAATCTAATTTTATTTATTTTATGCAGCAACGGATTGGTGTTACCTGAGACAAAGCAAACACTTACATACTTTAATATCATCGCGGGACTTCCCGTCGCACAACATTACGTCACATCTCGCTACACCTATTAACGTCACGTGGCTATTGACGTGACGAGGGTTGAAAAAACTCAATTTCGCCATTAGAAACTGTTATTCACTTATAGAATGATGCACGGTCAACGATGATTCCTATTTCATACCATCGATTAATTTTCGTGACTGGAAATCCGATGAACTTTATGGCGTTTTTTTCTTCTTACAATTTTTGCACATGTTTTTGTCTTTGGTTTTGCTAGTGCGCTTGAAAAGAGTTAACACTCTATTATCAATAAGGTTGAAGATGCCAACTGAATGAATGATATTCCATTAGCTCTATCGCAATGCTGTATTTGTATAGAAATCGAGCATACCTAGTGCGTGGGTGTTATTTTGAGATGGCGAAAGAATGTCGCCATCAACCATTGCTATCTCTAACAACATGTCCGTCCGCCATGAAAAATAATAAATTATATTATATTTCAAATTACGAATTTCCGTATGCGCGGCATGGCAAGTTTAGGTGAGTTCCAGTAAACTACAGTGAAGCGTTATTACATCGACAAGCTTGCCTATCTGTTTCCCGCCTTTCATATTTGTGTTGTCTATGATTTTGTGTGTTACTCATTTATTTGGTGTGTAATGGACAAAGAGTATTTAATACTATTTGATCATTTTCCTCATAAGAATCGCTATCAACGTATAACAACTGTTAGGAGTGCTTATCGACCTTTCTCTTTTCGAAACCCTATGTACAAAAAAAAAACGGTACCTTAAGGGATCATTGTCGTATCTGTCTGTCCGTCTGTCACAACCCATTTTTTCTGAATTATATGAAAAACTAGAAAGCAATTTGGTACATTTAACGAATTAAGCAATCCAGTTGCGGACATATAACAAATAGTTTAATTCTGATTTTAAGGATTAATTTTGCGAGGCTAATTAGAGAATTAGAGATTGTTTTTCTTTATGTGCTTTATGTGACGATATCAAGTGAAGAGCTTTTACGAAAAATACAAATATCATTTTTTTTGTATAAAAATGTATACTATCAAAATATTAAAGATATGAAACTCGATCATTCTGTCCTTATGTTCGAAATCACAAAGCTTGTAATTTTAAGAAGAAATACGAAACAGAGCTTCGCTCATAGTTTGTCAGGAGACCGGAAATAGCAGTGAAGAGAAATTGTGTATGAACTGTATTGGTTAATTTTACCAAGGACCAGTGCGTTGATGCGCCGGGAAGTCTACATTCGAATTTACTCCACAAGCAACTCCGATTCGGTTCTTACTAAATATAGAGTAAATATACACACTGCTAACTATTACCAACGTATGATTTCATAGTCGTATTTCTCTTACGTAACAAGCACACGGATTGCCGTACGAATAACTAGAAATCGTAGAATGTCAGCAAACCGCGAAGTAGCAAAAAGAGAAGTATACTAGGTCTAGAAAAAAAGGATCTAATCGATGCTGAATGTAGGAGATGCGGAGAAATCCAGTATCTAGGGAAACAATAGTTCGAATAGGCTAAGGCAAAAAGTTTATCAGACTAATGGTGCGGGTGAGCGAAATTGTAAGGTCTCTTTTATACTATCATTGAATGTATATATTGGAACGTGCAGTAGCCCAGATGGTATTCTTTATTTTTCTCATTTTTTCGGAAGTCTATCCGCCTGTTTCGCTCAAGGTCTACTATGTACAATCGGGAAATAAAATAAATCAAGAATTCTTATAACGGAGTATTTCTTATTCATTCAATTTCTTTATAAATGAAAGTAACAAACTACTCCGCATTAGTTAATAGTTATCTTCCAATACATATAATTATGACTAGTTTTCGTCGGTGACTTCACACATCCGTTCTTCCAAATCCAATCCCGGTCTCGATACGTTATACTTAATGCATCATTGGTCTATACATTTATAGATCGTACATTATAAAAATAATTTGAGTTCGTAAGTAACGGAACCCTTACATAAATTTTCACCGCCATATTTCACTCCTTTAAGGGATGAATTTCAAAACAATAAATGCGGCTTGAACCAAAAATTAAAACGCGATTTATAAAAGTAATCCGTAAAATTAAAGTAGTAAAATTAAAGTTAAGTAATTCATAAAAATAAAAGTAAATAATCTATATGATTTGACAGGTTATCCATACAGTATATACAGTAGTAATTACGTTTTTACCTTTGATGTAACGCACTGTAAGATACTTTTTTTTTTAATTTGTAATCTAAATAATACATGAATGTATATATATAAACTTTTAATCTATATTTTACTTTTCTGTAAAAGTAAAGTCTTACCTTATTTAACATTGAATTTACCTGAAATATATGTTTTTTATTAAAAAGTAAGCTGAAACACCAATTTTCATAATTCTGACATTAAAATTAACGGTGTATGGAAACACCATTAATTTACTTTCAATTTCAAAATATCGAATTTTCTAACTCAAAAATAAACCTGCCAGAGTTTTGTTTTAAAACTTTGTTTAAACCTGTTTTTCGCTAATATTTTACGTGGTCTGGTAGCGCCATATAAAATACATTTTGCCTTAGTTATACAAGAAAGAGATAACGAAGAATATATTACACAGAGTATGTTCTACAGTTCGTGATTTATTTAAACAATATACTTTTATGCATACGGATAGTAACTTAATCCTATTTACGAATTAAAAAAACAACTAACAAAACATAAATATCATCTGTATTATAAGCGAATGTGAAAAAAAACTGTCGTAACCCACGCTAATATCGGAAAGGTTTTCCGTAAACACTTGATTTACGCCGGGCTCTTATGAGAATCCACATCGGCACATAAGTCACGG
The DNA here is from genome assembly GCA_005406025.1 of Eumeta japonica. Lineage (NCBI taxonomy): Eukaryota > Metazoa > Arthropoda > Insecta > Lepidoptera > Psychidae > Eumeta > Eumeta japonica. Next base: position 323,551 of record BGZK01000156.1, read on the forward strand.
GATTCGAATAAATCTATAGGTAGAGACATTGACAATGCTGAAGTTTCATAGATCTCCTTATATTATATGCAGTAACAATCATAGAAATTCGAGTCGAGGTAAGCACGAAACAGCTAAATCCTATATACGTTACAGATATTGTTAATATTATATAAAAAAAAAAACATTACCCAATAAAGGCGTTCTAGCGTAAGCCATCCTTGAATATTCTTTGGTCAAATTAGGTATCCAAATAAAAAAAAATACCCAATAAAGTCGCGTTCTACCGCAGGCCGTCGTCGGCGTAGAGCCTTCTGTAGATATCCAAGTAATCGATTGAATTAATTGCCAAGTGTCTGATCAAAGTGGCCACTTAAAGGCCGTTGTTATAACTCTGCTATTTCTTTCGTATGTAACGAATACTATATAAGTGCATTTATAAGTAAAACGTTGTAGTAAAATTTCTTTGGTTGCGCTGTTTGTATCTGGCTAGTTTTGATACCATCAAATAGATGATATTTAAAAAATAATAAAAGCGGTGTTCCGCTATTTTCTATTGTATTTCTGATCATCAAAATAGGTGAATCTAACGTAGAAGTTTGGTACATTTTAAAGTTTTATTACAAAAAAAAGAAAATTGTGGCGTTTATGGACCTAATGCATTGTCGGTAAGAGTAGCACAAAACTGGTTGAAGTGTTTTAAGACGAACCTCGCTCTGGCCGACCTGTTACGGATAAAATCGATGTAGTTTTGGAAAAAGTAGAGCAAAATCGGCAAAACAGTTCTTACGATATAGCGGAACAGCTGAGGCAATCCCCATCCCCAGTGGGGTCAATACCACAAAACAATGTTGACCCATTTTAAAAAAGATGGACATACAAAAAAAGATCATGGTCAAAATGCAAGCAAGCTCCACAGACTATAGCAAAACCATCAATTTCTACAGCATACAGCTGATGAGACTCAAGCAAGGAATAGAGAAAAAACGGCCGGAATAGATCAATAGATATTGTGTGGTTTTTCATCATGATAACGCCAAACCACACACATTTTTAACCACTCAGAAAATATTGATAGAGTTTCGTTGGAAAGTTTTAATGCATCCACCATATAGCCCTGACATTGCACCCTTAGATACTCACCTGTTCCGGTTTCTTCAGAATTCCTTATGTGGTTTTAGACCCACATCAAAAGAGGGGACTGTTAAAATTACTTGTCGCAGTTGCTTGATCAGAAGTTCTAAAATTTCTACAACGATGGGATTATGTCACTACTTACAAATTGGCAACAAGTTGTTTAACCAAATGCCATATATATATGCCAAGTATATATATCATAATTAAATGTAAATAAAATATGATAAAGAATTATCTTGAACTTGTACATAAAATCCGAAAAATACTTTTTCTCCAACCTTATATTAGGTTGAAAAATACTTTACGATTATATATCTATTGTTCGTACAATAATTATGTCAAAAATTTTATGTGTGAAATCTATAGAACGTAACAGCTTTCTGTCCATGATTTCGTCCACGTGGATGTAAAATGTATTCATTCGACTTTTGTGTCGATTGATTTTACTCTCAATCCTAATCTCGTTCTCGCTTTCGATTCTAATCCGGGTACAGTTTTTGATTTCGAACCTGGTCCCGCTATTGTTCATAATTCCTGTCCCACACTCGGCCTCGATTCCGGTCCGGTTCTTAACCGCCTTCCCTGTCTTGGCTCTTGACGCTGCTCCCCATCTCGCTTTCACCTCCAATACCACTATCAACCGTAGTTCCGAATTGCAAGAAGTCGGGGCAAACGCTAGTGTCAAAATAAAATACGAACTTTGTAACTCGCGAATAGTATAGCTTTCTATTAGTGAAAGAATTTTCGGAATCAATGTAGTGTTTGGTTTAATAGTACAAAACGTGGATGAAGTCGGGAACAAATGCTGAAATAGATTACATAAAAACTTTCTCCATGAAAACACTTATATGTATCAAATTTTATGGAGAGGCCGGCATCCAGTTTTTTATATATTAAGATAAAGGAACTGTATATATTTTTTAAGTTTGGGGAGAGAATTAAAATGGTGGTATTATTTTATAGAGTTATCTAAAATATATTTTTAGTTTTATATCCTTGTTCATAACATACACTTTTTTTCATTATGAAATAAAACACAGAAATTGGTAAAATAGGTAATAAACTATTTATTGTTACGTAGGTATATAGTAATCAGAATAAATATTTTGGTTTTTGCAGGAATAGATATTTCAGATCAATATCCAAATCAGAATTCAAAATCAGAAACAAATATTCTTATTTCTGTCGTCATGAATCAATATAATAAGAGTTTGTAAATGCCTTAATAGCTCGTTATTAATTTCTTTCATCTTAATCGTTATTACATATTATAACAAGATAGTTAAAAAATTGTTGGAATCCTTTTCATAATTAAATTGTAAATTACAATTTAAATTCCAATTCCCACTATTTATTTATTTAATTTCTTTAGTAATATCGAACATTGGATGATTTTCTATAACAATAGTAATATTACATTATTAAATAATCGACTAATATGCTAGAATAGGCTATCTATCTTGCTATCTTACAAACTATTCAAATTTCCTATCTAACAAAGTCGTAACAGGATCGTCCAAAAGGTGTCATCATAAACTTCGAAATAAAGTGTTTACGTTTATTATGTATAAAAGTAAATTGTCTGTTTGAAGTTTTTAGATTTATCAAATATTTCCATTGAGCGATTTGTATATGATAATTACTTAATCAAGAAAGTGTCCGAAGAGACAACACCTACAAAAGAACAATTAATGTATGCAGCCCGCACTGTTTTGGTCGCGGCGTCACCACCCTATGGCGGACTAATTTACAATGAAAATTGAGTCACTGATGTAATTTAGCATAAATCGCGTTTCTGATGACGTGAAATTTTAAATTGAGATGACTTCATTTTATAATAATTGTAAACTCCAACTAAAAGGAAAATTTTGTTATGCAAAACGGCTGCCAAATAATTGGTATACTTTATGTGAAGAACGAAATAATAAGAGTTTTTAATTATAAATGAAGAGGACGGCTCTACGTAGGTAAGAGCTTAGCAGAGTTTTTATATTAAATATTTGAAACGTATTAATGCATATTTAATCGAAAAATGTTTAATTTTTTAGAGCAAAGTAAGGCAATGACTTCTCATAATTTATCTAATTATGTCGCAATGTGCTTAGATCTGTTAGTGATCGCTTTTATCAAATCTTTTATTAGCATCGATAGTACTATATTGGTATCTGTATTTATGAATGTATAAAAAAAATAAGCCCTGTTTGGTTGATCAATTTAATGATAAGTATAGAGCTAAAATGAATTAATTACACGCAATCTTACACAAAATTTCCTGAACCTCTAAAAGATGCAATTAAGAGTTAATATTTTTATGAACTTCTATCATTTTTCAAAATTGAAAACATGATTTCTTTTTATTTTATGTTTCGAGAAAGATATGTTTATAATGTGAGAATATGAGATCGTTTAGAAAAGTGAGAGAAGAAATCTATTTTATTTTCAACGAATGAACTCAAAAACAAAATCCAAATAATTTCGTAATGAAGCTATGGTCGATCTAAACTATTAAAATACTAGAAAATTTAAAACTGTTAAAATATACGTCGAAATTCGTCCTATTGTTTACTAAATTTTAAGCAACTATCCTACAGTAACGTGGACGAAACCGTAAAACTGATATATATATATATATATATATATATATATATATATATATATATATATATATATATATATTGTATAAAGGAAATCAACTCGATTGTATACTTTACATTTAACAAACCTATCGACATACTATACAAGCTGAAGTCGTTATGAGACGAGAGTGACTCTAGTCTTACACACTGTAGGTGCCTGTTCTATAATTTATCGACTAGCACTTTCAAAATGTCTATTGTAAAATCGGAACTCAGAGGTATCTACATCATGTTAAAGCATTAAGGTCAAGCCCCTACTACGAGTATTTGAACAAGAACTATTTCAGATCCTCAAGTCCTATCAGTCGTATATCTCATGGATCTGCTGGACTCCCTTCTAGACATCTTCAACGTATGGTCTTGAACTTCATGCAACCAACGGCGATCTTTACCAAGTCTTCCATCCACCTATTTGGAGGCTTTCACATGCTGTTACGTCCAGTTCTCGGTCACTTATCGCAAACCTTTCTTCCCCAGCAGTTATCATTTCTACGAGAGACAGGTTCTGCCCATAGTTCAACTTACTGATTGCGTGAGCTATATTGGTCACGCTAGTTTTTCTATAAATTTCCTTGCTTCGAATTTTATTCGAAACTCCAAGCATAGCTCTTTCCATCACATCAATATCCGATGATATATGGTACTAAAGTCTTTTTGAAAACTGAGTGGCTGGAAGTCGTCACACCTGCAAATAATGCGGTTAGTAATATCCCTTGATAATAGCTTGTATATGTAGCTCAAAATTGTGATGAATCTGTAATTCTTCAGCAAGTCGTTAACTATTTTTTTAAAGAATAGAACCACCACAACCCTGCTCCATCCTTCAAGCGTTCTACCTTCAAGTATGACGAAGTTAAATAACTTCTGTATGACTGTAAATACCCGTTTTTCGCTCTCAGAAGTTCGTCCGGAAATTCGTCCTTATTTGGTGCCTCATTATTTTTCAGCTGTTTATGGCCATTTCAGTTTCATACAGGCTGATATTCGTAATATCATTGGAACATTAGAACATCATCAAATGTCATTGTGCTGATAATATTTTTTTTTGTTTGTAAGTACAAGTGCCAATAGAAGTTTACGATCTCTTTTAAAATGGCTTAGGGCAATAGACAATTTCCTTGTAAACACTTTGGAACCTTTATATCATTCCATCATCTCTTCATTAACATTTATTGTGAAGTGACATAAGTTGGGTCGCACGGCCTAAGAAATCTGTCTATTGATGTGCCTGCAATCAAACATGCGAGGCAAAGACTGCAATCTTATATCTTGTGTTTGCACCATTAACTTTAGAGTATCATTTGATAGTTTTTGACTTCTATTTTGACGTGGATTCTTAAAATATTCCAACGTGACTACGTGAACAATTTTCACCAGTCTATTGTTTCAATCATCCACATTTGTGTCAAAGTATGACCTTTAGCGAATACCGTTTGATAATTTTGAGTATAAGGTACACTACCCTGCTTATCACACTTTCGATTTTCATTAAAATTTTGTTGAGAAACTTTTGTATTATAAGTTCTACACCACCTTGAGACAAACTGTTGTCTTCCCACTAGTAGACCAAGTTGTCAAGCTGAAAGCTTATCGTACCCTGTCGCTATCTCGCGCCCGTGCCTTTGGACCGGGTTAGTCGCCTCTTATGATATACCACCGATCGGCGCTGGAAAGTAGTATTCTTTTTTCGTTTACGCAAGGATGATGACATACCTGCTCATAATTCTTCATTGCACATTGAAGTTTTTTAACCTTAGGCCTGTACATTAGCCCATTCCAACAAAGTTAGGAATCAAAGGATTGCTTTGAATTATAAACTTATGTGTCAGTTCGCATGTGAGCAGGATTCGAACCCGGCTACGTCGAATACAACGCACTACTGACTAGTTGACCACCACCCAATTGTTCAAGTAATCATTTTTAAGTTTCACATATCTTCATACAGGTTCGGAGAGGTTTCCGATGGAAATGGCGAAGCTTCCAGGACTAATTTCTATTTTCTCTTCAGAATAGACTTTCAGGAGGTAACGTATTACCACGGAATTGTTTCCCAACAATAGGTTTTGTTCTTAGGTGCACTTACGCAACAGGAAAACACAATACGGCCAGGCTTTGTATGCCATTTGTGTGATTGCGTGCCTCAATCATGTCTCATTTTTTTTTATACAGGAGGTGTAATTAATTATTGTATTCATCTGTATTTAATAGTATCTTCCTTTAATATCGAATAAAAATGCCATGAATAAGATCCTCTTATCTTTAAAATTAGCTTCATCGGTAAAAACAACATAATTCTATTAAAAATAATTTTTATATGAAATAAAATAGCAATAACATCAAGGAAATAATATATTTTAAGAGAAAGTTTAACTTGAAGTCTCTAGAATAAGATATTTTTGCAATACGAACTAAAATTAAACTACATTTTTTTATTGTAATTATTTTATCAGCCGTAATAGGTTGTTCCTCAATTAGGTATAAATAGAGATATTCTTTAAATAACCTTGAAATCAAAATAAAGTAAGTAATAAAAAAAATTTAATATGAAATTAAAAAAAAATAGCGTGATTCTAACTTTATGAATAGCTCGCTATTAAAAATGGACATTGATATCGAAAGCCCCATGTTTATTTCACACTAATTAAAATAATAATAATAATAATAATAACCGTCATTGTTTGCTCAATCTTAAGCCAATCATAGTAACTGAAAAGGACATTGTTTGATATAGCGAGAAGAATGTTTATGATCGAGAATCTCAAGTTAATATAAAGAATTTTTTGAAGTGAATCTTCCTAGACGACGATTTGATAATCGATGAATAGATAAGAATTGGAAGTGCAATTTCAAGGATGCGACACGTTTAGGCACATTTCGTCAAATAACTGAGAAGAAAGATGTAGCGTAGAGAGAAGAGCAGAAGCAGCTATTCATTCCAACGCCACGGGAGTGGAGTTAAAGAGAGTGACGTACACAAGTGTCACGTATGCGCGCGTTGTAGGTGTACGCGTCAAACACGATATGAACAGTACCAGTACAGCACAACGCACGAAACTCTGCCGCCCTGAATAATGACTTGCGAATAACGTAATGCACAGGTTCAATGTTTCCCAACCAATCCTTCTTCTCCGCCGCTTTCCTATTTTACACCATTACGACGCTTCCGTGACTAACTTCACAGCGGCAGAGTTTCGTGCATTGTACTGAACCACGCGTCGTGTAATTAATATTTATCCTTGTGTTTTATGATTATTTACGTTTGTTTCCTCTCATTGTTTGATTATATTCTCGAAGAGTCATTATTTGAGAAATTTAATTTTTATCACGAGAATAGGTAGTGACCGCCGCCCACAGAAAGTCACATTAGAAAAAGGAAAAAAAAGTAAGAGGAGTCACCAGTGAGTTGCCGGCTTCAGAAATAGTATATCTGATGGAGGGAGGAATGGGCAGATCGACTCGGGAGCGGGGCGATGGAGGGCAGGGTGGGCCACCGGAACTTTGTGAACAAAACCGAAATCATTACTTTACGTCTGTATTCTATAAGAGTGTGGTATCTTACCAATAGACCGACCCATTTTCGTGCTGCAGCTAAGTTGAATTAAGTTGAATACAGCGTGGCTGTACCATTGTACAGCCAGGTATTTAAAAAATCGTGATGACTTGATACCAATTACTTAATTTTTTTTATTACTAGTTATTTGTTAATGGGATCATTACGAAAATGTAAGTAGGGCAATCAATCCTGACATAAATAGATCAAATTAAAGAATAAAACACATTAAAAATATTCAAATAGTACCTAACGAATTTTATTTCACAACTTCAATAATATTTATGGCAGTTTTGACTTGTAATATAAAATAATTTCGGCATTACTTAATTTTTTCTTGTATGTATTAATGCACGATATCATCCTGGTCGTTAACACGTCCGCCTGCAACCGCTTGTTCAAGTCCTAATAGCCTATAGCACTGATTGTTTTCCTAACACGTGTATAGACTGAAAATCGATTATTATTACCTTCAACAACTATAAAGGATAACGTAGAGCAAAACCTGTACTCCTGACAAGACGCAAGAGAGTTTTTAAGTCTTGTGAAATTCTGGACGTATATTGCATCAATGCATGTATATAACCATACAATATGGTGCGACAGAACATTATCCCATATTTAATGTATCGGTAGACAAAGACCGATCAAGTATACCATGGAACAATAGCTCAATAGGATTCTATATGTTCAGAAGGCGAGTATCCAACCATAGGACATTATCCCATATGACGACGTATCAGTAGACATAGATCGATGAAGTATACCATGGGACTAGGCGCAATACACTCATATATTTATAAATGGCCAATATCTACCCATAGGCCATTATTCCATAGAATGATACGGGTCGACCACCTTTGACTGATGTTAATATTCTTATCACTATTAATGTTATTATACGATGCAATATTACTTTTATCATTAATTAGTTAAATATATTTACAGAGTAAAATTATGACAGTTAATAAAAATGATTAGTGAAATCAAAGCTCTAAAAATTTTTTTCGTAAACTCGTTTCTTTATTCAGATGTATATTTAGAATAGATTCATAAAGATTTATATTTAATATATTTTAAATATAAATAGCGAAAACGTGTTGTATGTGCTCGATTTAATTATTCCATCCGTTTAATTAATGAGATGTTATTAATTTTCATGAGCCCACGTCTATTTTTGGAGACATTATAGGCATGAATTATTTTGAAACGAATCTGACACCGAATGAACCTACGTGTTTATTTGGGAATATTTTAAAAGTAAATACGTTTTATTTTTTAGTATCATATCATTCAAAAAACTTTATTTTAATGTTCATAACATTTTCTTAGAACAAAGAAAACTGATTATTGTCAATGGCTTCTTTTGTATTTGTAGAAAAATTTATATTTACAGGACATATCTGTATTAAACTTGACGCGCCGTTTCGTACCTTGTAAACCCATTTCGCCTGTTATTCATCTTGATTTATAATATTATAAAGTAAATTAATGCAATTTACATTACATTACAATTATACCACTTAGATCGTTACATATTTTCAATGAAATTTTTTTTCTTTCTTTCCACACCATTATAATAGCCTTTTATTCCTATATTCATAAGTGGAAATATCATAAGTTATTTTGAACATAATAGATCCCGGTCAGTCCCTATGAGGTCTGGAAACATCAATCAAATCATTGTACGTACGTGCTCCACTTCAAAGTCCTACTATTCATTCATTTCCGCGGTAACAACGTTAAGTGGAAAAGGTCCGATGATTTGAAAGAACGTTAACCCAACTCGGTCTATGAGCTCTTAACATGACACGCCATCTATCGGAGTTGTCGTTTGTGAGCTTGCGAATCATGCAAAATTTCTTAGTTTCTGTGAATGCTTATGTAAATCTGTACGTGCAGATATGTCCCTAGTCTCTATGTGATACGATTATGATATTTACATTTTTAAAACTGTTGCTGTGTCGAATTTGACACATTAGCATAAACCCATAAAATATGTCTCTTTTAAAATGATTTTTTTTTGGAAAATATGTACTTTCACATCTTTGAACACTACCTTAAAAGGAGAAAAATGTAAAAATAAAAATTATTTAAATCTGGAACCGACCTCCGCTTAGGACTTTCTGTTCTCCTATTAGTATTACCATTATCTGCGAGAGTGCTCTCGAAAATGTTTAAATTCACTCCGCTTAGAATTCTTCGTTGGCCTATCAGGATCGTCATGGCTACCAGAGTACTCTTGAAGATCTTTAAATCCATTCCGCTTAGATCTCTCCATTGTCCTATTCGCCATTGCGTTCCATAGTGCTTTCGAAGATGTTTACATGCACTCCGATTAGGACTCTTTGTTCTCCTATCAGTATCACTATTACTTGACAGAGTGCTCTCGAAGCTATTTAATTCTATTCCGCTTATAATTTTAGGTTGTCCTATCAAGATCGCCCTTCCGTGCCGTAGTGGTCTCAAAGATGTTTCAATTCACTCCGCTTAGAATTCTCTGTTGTCCTCTCAGAATCGGTATGTCCTGCCAGAGTGCTCTTGAAGATCTTTAAATCCACTCCGCTTAGATCTTTCCATTGTCCTATCAGGATCGCCGTTATATACCATAGGGCTCTCAAAGATGTTCAAATTCTTAGGATTCTTTATAGTTTTATTAGGATAGCCTTTCCATGATAGAGTGTTATAACATTCGTTTGAAATGCTTATTTATATAAGTACAGATAGGTTGACAGGCGTAATAGGAGAGCATTTCCAAACTTATAGTAGAATATGCAGATGGAACATAACATTGCACATGTTACCAATTACGCCACTAAACGGCGCAACATTCAATAACACAACGAGCCTTCCTTAATTAGACGATGTACTGTGTATAGCATATACGATTGTTATGCTATGGTGGTTGATGATGCGTCTATTAATAGTTTAAATACTACGGGTACCGTGGTAGATGTGATTGGCTTCTAACTTATCTTGAGGAAGTGCTGGTTTAGCATGAAACGTATGTAGACATTACATTCGAACTATTTAGCAAACTAAGTTAAACAAAAATAGTAATATCTTTCAATCCACACGGATCAATATTAAATTCGTTGGATAGGGATTTACAGTAGAAGAACAGACTCGAGGGTCGGCAATGGATTGCATGCTAAATCTTAAAATTCATGTGCAGGCGCGCGGAAATACCTAACACGTCTAATCAAGGATTTTCGCCAACTATCATCTTACATAATAGAAGCGTTCAATCATCATTTCATTTTGTGTAATTGAAACAGATTGTTTAGGTATATATGAAAAATTAATAGAAATAAATTCGAGCCCATGGAAATTTCACGAAAATTATTTCTTTAGACGAAAATCAGCACAAACGCTCTGAGATCTTATGTTATTTCAAAAGCGTTAATATTTCCATACGTATCCTGTTTGCTTTTGAGATCTTAAATCAAGAATTACTGGAATGTTGCTTAAACGTAAGGTTGATTCGCATAAGTGGGATATGTTGTTTTAGGTCATTGTTATTTAAAGGGCAGTATAATTAAAGGAAATATTTCATATTCTATTGTACGCAAGCAGTCCATGCCCGTGATTTAATGATCTTCTGTTAAAGTAAATTCGTTCACTCTTCATATAATGTGTTTTCGTCTAAATCGATTACACCTCCACAGAGATGGATCTAATATTTCAATAACAATGTTTCGTCAGAATCGAGCCCCAACGAATTCAATTAGTACTGTAAATCACGCGAATTTTGAATATTACACAGCACTATGTTGATCTGATTATATACTTAATTTAATTTAATATTTTAATGTGTATTTCTTCAATTTCATTTTGTATTATCACTAGTCATTTTTTTATTATATACATACTAGCAGCGAATCCCGGCGTTGCTCGGGTTAAAATACATCGCATGTTTATTGGTATAAAAACTATTTAAGGATCCATTATTTAACGTAGATATTATAGATTTCTATCTTAGATATTGAGAGATTTATTTGATCATTAAACATACGGTGTATATAGAGTAAGTTTGGAATTTTTTTGCTATTAAAAATTGTAATTGTTTTCAACAAAAAACGAAGAGAGAAAAAGGTGGTCTCCGTTTTTTAGCAATAACTTCAAAAATATTAAAAAAAGCCCCATTTAAAAAAAAAAGATTCTAAAAGAGGAGAAAAGGTCGAATAAATAAAAAAAACAGTTATTGACAATTAAAAAATTTTTTTAAGAAAATTTTTTTTTTCCAAAAATCATTATTTCACTTTGACAATATAATGGCAAAAAAATGTTTTTTAATGTTAAATTTGTCTATTTGTTTATAAAATTTTTTTAAATAAATGAGATAATTTTTAGATTTTCAAAACACGTTGGTCCACGAGTAGTGTAAAGTAATAAATTTAGATAGAAACATTCAGCATTTTTTGGATGCACTGTGTAGATTCGTCTTATATTGTTACTCTTGAACACTCTATTACGTCCTTCTACTGGCATTCCACGTTTTCGAGGATTGAATTGTTTATTTGTTGTATCCCATGTACAATAGCTTGGTACTTCTGAGTAAAGTCTTAGCAAATGGATCTTTCTGGCATAGTTCAAAAAAGGCTGTTAAAGCTGTTAGTGTTGGTAGTTCCGTCGCAACTTTTTGTGCCGTTTCTGTAGTGAAAAATACACGTTGTCCATTTTCTAAGTAGACGGATAAATGGAGAAACGGCGGATTTCGATCGTGTGTTGGAAAACTTAAAATTCGCCAAATCGCTTTATTGATATAAATGTAACGACCCATTTGATACTATACTATATCATCATGCTGGTTTCTTTGGTCACTGTAAAAACAGCCGTATCATTGCCTTTATTAATATATTTGCATACATACTTTATCGATTTTTACAGGTCTGCAGTATTCAAAATTGATATGGGGATTGAACATTTAAGATAAAAGTGGATTATATGTAACCATCCATTGATTGTTAATTATAATTTCTTCACTGCCTCGTAGTTTAATTGTGGCCGTAAATCCGCCGTGCTCTGGTGATCGACGTCTGTATTTGAGATATCAAGCAAGAGCAACTTTGATCTGTTTCAAGTTCTTCGTTACCAATGAAGTGTACTTGAAGAAATTTTGGAGTTTCATTGGAGATCGGCAGAAATGAGCCTACTCGGTAATAAATATGGCATTGAACCTCAAAAACAGGGCTAAAATTTTCTACGTGGCATATTAATGAAGTGCCAAATGAAGTCATTTGAAAACAACAGTTGTATCGACGTATATTTATTTGAAAATGATTGGAATCCGATGTTTTTTAATTCATATATGCGAGTAATTGCGGTGGTGGTACATCTAATGCTGATACATTGATTTTACCACTGGAGCAGCACAAACCAGCTGTTTTGCCTTTAAAATTCCTTGCATGGCGGTACTCCATATCGTATGTATCCATTTTCCCGATGAATTTCTGTAAATATTTTTTTTTCGCCTTGGCATTGTTTGTATGTAATGTAATAAAGTTACACAAAATTAATTTCTCGATTGTTATTGTGATGACATTGACGAAGTCACTGAATTTCGGTCATATACCGTAATACACCGAAATTTCTAGTACCAGAAAACTCTAGAATATTCAGATAGTTTGTTCTTTTTCACTTGTCAAAATCACTAGAATTTATTAATTACTCTTAATTTCAGTTTATCTTTTCTCGACTACAAACACGATCGAACTGTCGAAAAGTTACTGAATTTGGGTTTATATACCATCATACATCGAAATTTCTATCACCAAAACATTCAAAATTATTCCCAACAATGGCAGCTTATTGTGAATCGTTTATGAATTTTTAAATTAATTTTCAATATTCTCGATCGTTCTGGGACGTTAAAGAACATTTTAGAACTTTCAAGTCCTTATGAATTATAGCATTACTTAATTTCATAATTTTTTTAGAACCTTCTAGAACATTTCATATTGATTTTAGCAGTTGCAGACATTTTGAAACTTTCTAGATCATTCCAGAAATTTTTAGATCCTTCTAGAACATTCCGGATCGATTTTAATAGTTGCGCACATTTTGGAGTTTTCTAGATCATTTCCAGAATTTCTCATAAATAAGAAAAGAACAAATATATATTTTTTCACATTTTCGCCTCCCACAACTATCAACTTCCACCCACCACGACCAAACTCCCATACTCTCACCGTGAAACCAAAGGGGTGTTTACCACCCCAACGAGAAGTTAATTAGAATTGGTGGTGATAAAGAAAACCCTGTCTTTACAAACGAACATTAGCATTTTATACATGTATTTAAATTAGATTTAGATTTAAAGCCAACAAATACGCATATACGACGCATCCGCGTAAATAACATTACAATTTATGAGTGAACATTGCACTCTTATTTCATTTGATATTCAGATTTAAATGAATGTTATTTTGATACAACTCTTCACGGTTATTTGTTTAATATATCAGATCTACGAAACTGCGTGATCGTTTAGCAACCCTAATAGGTCCCTGAATATTATTTCGTTCTGAGACTGAGATAATAGCTGAAAAATCTTGAACATACACCATAATCTCGCATAGGTTGTGGTATGCATAGGCGCAAGATTAGTTATTGTCAAAGTCAATGAAAAATGTACATATAGTTGTTATTTCTATCATTAAAAGAATTGGAATGATTTCACTAAGCCATTCGCATATTCAGACGTACTAAAAAGTATCACCAAACACCACAAAATTCTAAGGCCCTTGAAAGGGAAAATTTTAGAAGTAAATGACGGTAGTTTTATATTCTATAATGACATTCGAGCCGCGACAGGCCTGTGCGATGCCATAAAATATTGGTTCTCAAAAAAATATGGGAGAATTATTGTGGTGGGAAGATGACACTTGCTAATTTTGTTTCGTTCTTGAGCGTATCTTAATAACAACATGAAGGTCTATTAGGCATATCTTAATAATTAAGACATCTTTGACTCTTTGAGTAGAAGACTACTTTGAGTACTTTGAGTACTTGCGACAATGCGTTAACATAAGTGTCGGTCCTTCCTTCTTAAATGTAACACTACTTTACAATGTAACGCTTTTTCATTGAACTAGGCAATCGCACATACCGATACTAGCCTATGAACTTAAACCTCTGTAGGCTTTTAGCAAATCCATTTTTACATCATACTATGTCTATATATTATATTTTACGTCTTTGTGTACTCAATACAGTACAATGTATGGATCTTTGCCGCTACAAATTGCCTACAATACCTACAATGATGTAATGCGCAGGTACAACGCTATCCCACCCCTCCTTCTTCTACCCCGCGTTACTATTTTACGCCAATGCGGACTCTCTGTGACTGACTTAACAGCGGCAACGATTCGTACGTTATACTCTACACCAAACATATTATGTGAAAGATAATCAAGAAAATTATCTTCCGCCACTCGATAGAAAATTTAATACTTATTTAAAATAAATACATGATTGAAGAAAAGGAAAAATAAATATCAATACTTCAAATTAACTACCTAATTGTAGTTGTGACGTGGTATATGCACCTATTTTATATGCATCTATATTCGTTTCATTTATTTTTAGGTGTACCATCCTAATCGCAAATTCACTTCTGATTCAAATCTCAGTTTCGTTTTCAACTTCAATTTTAGTTTCACTTTTACCTTCGAATCCGCTCCCCCTATAAATTACAAAGCCGGCTCAACTCCTGGGTTGTCCGATTGTGATTTTCATCCATTCCAATTTCTTTACATTTCTGGCCCGAATTCTACTCTGGTTCACGGTTCAATGTCTCAGTTCTGATGCTACTCCTATTAACGATTACAAACTCGCGCATTCAACTTCAATCCCATCTAGATTTCGATTCCAATTATGCTCTTAAATTCAATTTGGATCGTGAACCTGTTTTCATAAATATCAGTTCCGTTTTCGCTTTCAATCCTATCTCATTCTCAGTTTTAGGACTGAGAACGAGACAAGTATATCGCTCCAGCTCAAGTTTCTCTCGACTTCAGTTACGCTCTCGTCTTCGATTTGCTAACGTATATGGCTCTATGGCTCTATGCCGATTCAAACAAGCTCTCGGTGCCGATCCAATTCTCACTATTAAATATTAGTACTGTGGTGGAAAGGTAAAGGATATAGCGAAACGAAAAAGTTTCTATTGTAAGCCAGACGACAATCCATATCATATGTTTGTCTTCAGTTGGTAAAATATTTCGTAGTCTCCTAGCGTGCCACTGCGCCGGAGTGAAATATTTGGATTTGAAACACCGAATGGCGTAGAAAATTTTGTTTCCGAGAGGTACACTGTATGAAAGGTCTCATATACGACCTACTGCGCCATCTCTCGCAGAACTGTAGCCTTACTACGATAGCGGCAAATAGCGAAATCTTGTGGTCATAATGCATGTTACTGAACCATGTAAGCCACATAGCTTCACGAAAAACTTCTTAATTTTGGCTCACCATAAAACAAGACATACAGTGGATTTCCTGCAGACTTTTCAAAGACATAAATCTATTTGGTTTGGTCAGGTTAAGTCAAAAGCACCCTAAAGCACCTTGTTACGACTCGATTACAAAAACATCGAAGCTCTTGTATTATCTCTTTATTATATATCATAAAAATATTGTACACATAAATCTTCAAGTTGAAAATGCAAAAATGATGATAAGGTCCGCATTAAAATTCACTACACCGTGGAGAGTCGGCGGACAGGTAGTCGGTGAAGCAGGGAGTCCGGATCTCCAAAGCGTAGGCTTTAATTTGGAGGGAGAACCGGACATCGATCGGTCTAGCGGGTCTCGGACCGAGGGCCAGGGATACGTTCTTCTGAAATGATAGCCTCGAATATAGGTTCGTTTCAAGGGAAGAACCGATCGGGGAGGGTGTATTCTAGTCGGGCTGTATCAAGGCACACAGCAAGGCTGCAGTAAAACGTCACTGGACCAGATGACTAATGATTTCAGCTCTCTGTGACGAGACAGAGATTCAGATTTTTTACCACTACCACTTTCTTCATTATAAGATACTACTAGAAGCGAGAGCGGAATGCGGCTGGATGGTGTCAGTTTTTTATTTCAATTCGGACCCGATTTCCTTACTATCCAGAAATATACATCTGCGCCTCATCCCATCGGATACGATTTACAAGGACGTTACATTTGTTTCAGTAAATAAAATTACAAAGTGTTTCATTTCCTTAATCTGAACCTTAAGTAAAAAGCATATAAAGTTAATGCTGCTGTGCCCGGTTCATAGATAAAACGGTACATACAATAAGTTGCATTTGCGAAATGGCAACGGAATTTCGCTCTCGATATCTTTATACTACCGCGTCCCGGGGCACGAATTTTTATACCGCTGACGTGGACCTCGGCGATATAAAAACGCACCTTAGTCTGCGACAGGCGGTCATCAGTCAGGTGAGCAAGTACCCACTTCTTTCATAACTTTTTTGTATGAGGACAGGAAATTATGATCAAGGTGTAATTCGATTCGGAATGATATCTAGAAAACTTTCAAAGTTCCCAAAGTTCCGAAGAAAGTTCTCAAAAGGGGATGAAAGAAATCCGATTAAAGATATCCGATTCTTAAAGAAAAAGATATTACAACTTAAAAAACATTACATATTTAAGATACTAAAATTTACATATTTAAGATACTAAATGATAATGTAGTTGTTTTATATCATTATATATTTTAATTTATTTATGTACAACCCAGTTTAAAGAAAGTTAGAGCAGAAACAACAGACAAAAATTTAAGTCATATTAAGTTGCGTGTATCTAATAATATTTGTTTTAAATATTCAACTTCTAGAATTGCGATATAGAATTCTAGATATTTTTCAATCAACAACCATATCTTATTCAGGTTTTTACTTAAACGGCCCTCTTTGAAATTGCTGAAACTTCTCTCATTATAATGCAAATGAAACATTTCTAAGCCGTTACTAAAATACATGGCAATGAGATAAAGATCAAGCCTCAGCAGTGAAATATTTATTTTTAACCGAAAAAACAACATTTAACGACTTCGTACTATCGAATTACTTAATGTATTATAAATTTGATCTCCATGGTACCTATAAATACCAGACATCATAATGTCTGGTATTTATAGGTACCATTGCTATTTTAGGAAGTCTAGGGCGTACGTCTGTATATCACAGCTTAACAAAATGTCAAAGTATCTTATTACTAAAGTATTTGACTACATGTGTTACCGATGTATAAAGTAGAGATGCGATATTCACGATCCTATTATTTACGATAATCAATTAATTCATTATATTTTAAAATACAATTGTACAGTTTTTCCTATATATAAATTGCATGCGTGAATAAATACATCTACAAACAAGCTTAATTATTCTTCTAAATAACAAAATTATTCTTCTGAAATATGTTAAATATGAAAAGGGATAGTTTAAGTTGGCCTTACGAGTGCGTTCTTAAGTCATTAGAATGCAAACGTGAAAGCAATCGATTTACTCATAGAAGGTAAAAATCGTTTCAGTATTATGTTTTTGTAACTTTCCTCCCCTTCGAGGAAGCAAAAGTTGAATAAGACCTACATTTTTCTTTGAGTGCGTTTGTCGTAATAGACGTGATATTTTAATTTAGCGTCAAGTATTCGTCACATCAACACTTTTCTAACTTTTCAAATCAAGCTTAAAAGCGTTGACGGAATTCACGTTGAAAGCTCTCCACGATTATCGTTATCACCCGTGCGATGCACAATACTTGGAGCGACTTGAATCTCCGAGGCGCGAGGCAAGTATTTTAATTTTAGTATATGAATTGAAATGTAATAATTAATTTCATCTGTGCTTAAGAATTTACCTGGTTAACATTGGATTCGAAAGGATATCGCTAAAAACACAGCCATGGTACTGCTGTCTTTACATGCGAAAACTTTATGGATACTGTCAGGTGCCGGGGCATGGTCGACCGGATTATGTAGGACTCCCACCGACTAAAAATCTATTATATCTTCCCCGTCGCCAGCGCGTCGACGCTTTGGGTACGCTGTCTTCGGACCTAACTCAAAGTAGTTGGACGAACGCATAAGCAGTTCCTCTGCATCCGATACAGCAGCTTCCTCACGCTCACGTTCCGCTGGCCACTTCCGTAGATGCCAACGCTCTTTTACTATTAAACAATATGGACGTAAAAAAAATAATTATTTATTTAATAAACAATGATAATCACAATAACTTTTTCTAATGACTATTCAAAAGGTAAACTTAAAACAAGGTTAAGTTTTATGAAAAACAAGGTTAGCATCATTCCCGAAAACTGCATATCAGGAACAGAGTTAAGTTTAAGTTATTTATACATAACGCAGAATACACTTCTTTGTATATTATTCGACCGAGGAGTCTTTAGATTTCTCTAACCCCACACTAGGCATCGCCTATCCTGTGACAGCTAGACATACAATTTTATTGGAGAAATCATTGCTCGCGTCTAACCCCGATATTTCAAGTTTTAAAATAAGTATCGTTACGATATAACCCTTTCGGGACTTGGAGATTGAAACAGAATGAAAAGTAAACACTCGAAAAAACAGAAAGCGTATATTCAGTAACACTAAGATACAAAAATGCACTAGAAAAGCACGTTATACCTTTTAATTGTGTCGCACTTGTGAACGCATTGATCACCAAAATAAAACGAATTCGTCAGCAATCGAATTCCGGTATACAACACTATAGTGAGTGGCCTCGAAGTATTTCTGAGTATAAGCAAAACCATATATCGTTTATAAGAACGAAGAAAGAAACAAGTAACGTCCGACGTAAACGTCATTTTTAACGTAATCTAAAACACTGACTAATCAAATTAAGCAAAACAATGCATTTTAAGGTAAAAAATACACAGTACTATTATCTATTGTTTTTAGGAGTTATTCTGTTATTGAACAATTTCGTTTAAGAACGTAGTTTGCACCCATATGGAATACTATAAGAACATGAATTTCTTTTTATTTTATCCACCTTGAAGAATCTTTTGAGGAATCTTTTTATTTTATTGTATTTGACTTATCCTAAACTTATCCTAAACTTAAAAAACATTTCTGCTACGAATTTATAAAAAGACAATTAAATGATCTATGGCACGGTGTGCATCACTCGTTTACGAGTGGAGTGCTTCAGATATAATTGGCAACGTCAAGTACACGATTTGGAATACGGTATACATAAACCCTCCTTAAGAAGTATAAAGCCTCTTTAGATAATGAGTGTCTCCAAAGTAAAAGCTTTTGAATACAACAGGATTCCCTTTAAGAGGATATCTCGTAATAATGCGCTCGCATATATCTGTCACGAAATTTTTCGATCAAAATTAAATGCGTTGTACGTATTTAGGTTTCATTGCCGCAGATTTGGAGCCATCAAAAAAAAATTAACCTTAAAAGTAAAATAGGAGAAATGAATTCGCACTGAAGTCAGAAGTAAGGCAATTATGTGCGCCACCTCCTCACATCTCAGACAAGTATCTCAACCTCATTCCTCCTCCTGAAGTTCATCATCGGTTCGCACGCCAAAAATACCGTCATCACTATTTTGATGGTTGATTTTTACCACCGCACGCGTCATTCGCAATCGTCTGCCACATACACGTAACACTTTGGAATGATTTACCATCAGCGGTACACCCAATCAACTACGACAATGGAGTTATAAAGGAAAAAGCGTATTCCTTCTTCAAAAGCGAGCAAAGCATTAGTGACTCTCCTGAAGTGCGGGTGTTCGTGAGCAACGGTGAACATCTACTCTCTGGTAGCCCGCTTGGTCTTTTATCCGGTAAAAATCCCTTTAAAAAAATTACTTCTTTTCGCCTTCCTTTAACTTATAGTCGCCTCAATCCGGGGTAGCGATCCCACATATAATAATAATAAGCCTTTTAATTTCCACATCGAAATGTTTTATATTCTAAATGTTTGTTAGATGTGTTAGCACATTTAACACATTAATTTGGTGTTTGTGTTTTTAACTATTTTTCCGGGATGTGGATCCCAGCTTGCGTAAAAGGCTCCTTCTTCTTCCATAATCCTCTTTCTTCAGCTAGGGTTATCCAATTTTGCCCTACGATTTCAACGATATCATCAGCCCACCGTCTAGTTGGCCTGCCGATATTCCTCTTTCCTAACGGCCTTCTCCAATGTGTTCTTTTTATATCCCATCGTCTGTGAGTCTCGAAGTACGACCGGTCCATTTTCATTTTCTCTGATAATTTTTGATTTTATTTTGTGTACTTTTGTGATTTATGTCGTCCTCTATATCGTTCTCTGGGTTGTCCTTATTTTTTTTTGTTTTGCTTTATCTGTATAGGTTCACGTCTAACAATTATACTGTAGACAAGTTAGAAGACAAGTTTCGACTACAGTTCTTTTCATATTTAATGTACAATCTCACTTTAATATTTCATTTATGGATCCAAAATCGGGGTGAAAACGTTAACTTCCCAATTTTATGAAGATTTTCCAATTTTCATAGAGAGAAGTTAAAAATGTTCGCGGGAGCGGAAAGTAAAATAATAATACTTAGTTGTGCGCTGCTGTGAGTGACGTACGCGCCTAGTTCTATTCGATCAATCACGTTTATCATTAATAATTTCGTTAAATTTTATGTTGTTTTACGAGTTATCTAAAGAAACAATATTTGTTTAATAAATGAGATGTTGATCATTAAATCTTAAATGTTATGATTTCCTATTTACCTTGTTATAAATATAATATAAAGTATGCGTATTTTCTTTAATCCTTTTAATTATCACAATATTCATTTTCACGTATACTTTTGTCGTGCGTTTGGCTTGAGTTACAATTTGTAACGTCGTGGTAGTGTATATCGTACATTCGATCTCTATATCGATGTACATTTTTTATTATTTATATAACAAACTGTAATTAATTTGACTATTGATTCGTTTATTTTATGCATCATGAGTCGTAGACCGACTATTCGTGATTTGGAACAAAAATTGAAAACAACATTACTATAACTTAAGGCATCCAACGAGTAATCTAAGTCTTGTGAGCGAACGCGATGTTTACGAAATAGATATAAAAACAGTTATATTTTTAAATATCAAATTGAAAAGGAAATTAGCCGAATTAGATATTAAGGGTGATGACCTCACTGATCAATGCGATGGCTTACAAAGGCTGGTCAATGAAATGAATGAATGAATTGTCTAGCAAGTAGCTCTAATATATTTTCGAAGAAAATCTTATTGCGTCTATTAGCCATAATGTAATGATTAGAAATAATAATTTAAGTAGTTGTATTCGAAACCTGGTGTATCAAAATATTCATGACATGACGGATAAAGACCTAGAAATTGAGTTGTTCATGAACAGTGCTAATATTAATATATTATGTACTTCTCTTTGGCTTTTCTAATCATCAGGTTGCAATCTCCTTCAGCAGGGAGAATTAATTAATTACATGGCGGTTCTTCAATTCTTACCCGTAATAGTTTAAAATTTAAAGAAATAACTTATATTGTGGACCTCTCGGTTGAGCGGGTTGTAGAGATAGCCTGTATAGAACTTAAGCGGCTCCTTGTGATGAGCGTACACATGCCCCCTCATTTTTCTTAGGTGTTGTTTAAATCAATTATTGATCGAGCCTTGTGTAACACGAGTGATAAAAGCAAATACATTGTAATATGTGGAGACTTTAGTCTAAACTTATTAGATGTCATCAATCGTAATGGTATAATTCTGAAGGACTTTGGGTGTTACAAGTTGTAAAACCTTTTTTTGGAGCCTGCAAGAATTACATCTGTGTCCGTGTCATGTCTTGATAATATGTCGAACCAGTTCAGAAATATATTAACAATAATTTAAAATCAGATCTGAGTGGTCAACTAGCGGCTTATAAACGGATTAGAAGAAAATTAAAAAAAATATACATACTCAAAAACTTTTATTATGATTAAAATAAAGAATAGCAAAAACTTAATGAAAACAACTTGAAGTGTAAAGAACAAAATTGGTAAAATTAAAAGTCACGATGTTGACTTTAAATTTAAGATAAATTATAAAATTCTTTAAAATGACATAGAAGATGACGAAGCCTTTGAAACATTTTTACTGAAATTCCAGTTTTACCAACCAAATCTCTCATTTCATCTTCCGCTCTTGCTGAGTTATTACTGAAGGAAACTATTCCGTCTATTAGCATTAATTTAGAATTTAAATGTGTAAATTTGGAAGACATTATCGACAACAAGTCGTTGGAAATGAAAAAGACCGGTGATCTTCATGGTCTGTCACTGGCAAACCTCATTATTGGTTTTATTGCACCACATTTGGCGTTTGTCTTTAATAAGCATTCAGGTCATCATCCAAATGCTTATTAAAGACAAACGCGTGTTTCCTCATCTAATGAAAGAAAAAAACCGTTGTTCCGATATTTATAGGCGGCAGTGAATCGAACCCCACTAACTATAGACGTAGATCTGTATTGCCAATATTACGTGAATTTTTAAAAGTTGTTCATAAATAAACTTCTGTTACATTTTAAATTTTTATAGTAATAATTCAATGTAAAAATAATATTAAAAAAAACAGTGAATTCTTTAAATGTTATGATGTATTTCAAGTGTTATATTATAACCTACTAAATAAAGATATTTTGAATTTGAATAATAATAACTACATTTGCCGATTGAGCACACTATCGTACGTTTTGTAGGCAAGGTTTTGGAGTTAGAAATTAGCGTCGTCGAATTAAATAAAATATCGTGAAATTGCAATGTTCGCTCTTTATTTCTAGAGTTCCGTACCTCAAAACGAAAAAATGTAACCCTTATAGGATTACTATGTTTTCCGTCCATCTGTCTGTCAAAACCCTTTTTCTCAGGAACCCATGAAGGTATCAAGCTGAAATTTATATCAAATACTTAGGTCTACTATCTCTTAAAACTGTGAAAAAAACAAACTTCTAAGCCACCGAAATCAAAAGATACAGCTATTTATGCAGCAAATTTTCGATACGCGCCAGGGAATTAAATCCTACAAGGCACTTTCCGTGAACTCAGAATCTTAAAATTTGGTGCGAAGCAATTTTTTATAGCACAAATAAAGGAAAAATTGCGAAAACCATAAATTTTTAGTTATATTATATAATAAAAATATTTTTAATAATTTTAAACTTACTCACCTTTCCTCGTGAACGCGTAGAGGTATTAAATTGAAATTCATATCAAATACTCAGATTTATAATATCTTTAAGCTGTAACAAAATCAAACCTCTATGTCTACGAAATCAAAAGAAACAGCAATTTAAGGCGCATATTTTAAAACTCTCAACTAGCAATAGAATCAAAACCTAAAGGATACTTCCAGTCGACCTAGAATCTTGAAATTTGGCATGAAGCAACGTTTTGTAGCCTACATAAAGAAAAAGTTTCGAAAACCTTAAATTTTTATTTACATCACATAATAATTTGTTTTTAATAATTATAAACTTATTACCCTTTTCCTCATAAACCCGTAAAGTTATCAAGTTGATATTCATATCAAATATTTATGTCAATTGTCTTAAAGTTGTGAAAAAAAATTATAAACATAATTGTAGTTACCGCATTGACCGCGACTTATCTCTTAGTATGGGAAGAGGACAACTTTTTATCGCGTATGGACGTCGCAATCTTAAGGATGCCCTGACACATGGATCATGTAAAAGATATTATTTAAAAAACCCAGGCCCTGCAAACAGCCATTGTGAATGCTTGCATTTTGAAATGTTTAATGTCAGAGTGATAACTGTATATAGGTCACCACAATGTCAAATTAATGTTGCAATACAATGCATAAATACAACAATGTACGGCAGCAACCTCAATAGGTAAACTCCATGTTTCTCGTCTGATTGTTGTGGGAGACTTCAATATCGATTTTAGAATGAATGCCCAAAATGAAATTCCCACATATTCTTCATCCATAAACATGTTTCCGTTAATAAATACTAGTACTACAAGAAGTAGTACAACTATAGATAATGTTTTTTCGAACTCCAATGTTCAATGTGGTACTATTCATACCCTTTTCAGTTAACATTTACAGATCTGGTTCAAATTTAATACTTAATTAGTATTTTTGAACCAGATTTCTAAATAGTGATTAAAAAACTTTGTAAACAAATAACTTTGATAAAAGAACTTTCGCAAGTCTACTGCAAGGCTAGTGTATTTCAGATATATTGTAAAATAAATGACATGTGTTAATATAAAATAAAGAATTACTGAAACGATAAAGGGACCTTTGTTTTAAATTTACACTCCTCCAGCTTTCGACACCGTAATGATATGGATTTCATTTTGCAATAAAAAATACTATAACTACGACTCGATTGTCGTGATGGTGGAACTTTTACTCATATACCTACAGGTTTGTACGGAACCCTCGGTGCACGAGACCGACTCGCACTTGGCCAGTCTTTTTTCTTTGAGTGTTCACTTGAATACACACGCCTCATAATAATTCCTAGAGTAGGTGGCCCAAAATAATACGATTACTAATAGTGTGATTGGAGTCGATACATCATTTTCCAGATGTATGCGGCAAAGGAAAGTTAGAAGTCAATACGGGACCAAAGATATTAACGGGAATATAATATAAACGGAAACTCATATAGGTTTGTGAGTGCTATCATAATAATATGAGGACGGTATTCGTTTTGCTTTTATAGCGTTACTAATTTTGTTTTTGATAATGTTTCTTTTTGTTGATGGCTTATTGTCGATACACATATGCTGTGGTAAAACAATAAATAATGCTTTTTATTTTATGAAAGTATTTAAGATATAGTCATAATTATGAGAGTGTAAATAACTTTAATTTGTAGGAACCCCATTATTGGGTAAAGGCCTCCTGCAAACTTGCAGAGTATTAGGTTATTGTATTCCTCTATTTTATTTCCAAGTCGTCTGACATCCGCAATACCGATTACATCATAATTTATTTCTTTTATTACTTCATTTAGTTCCAGTAAACCTTCGTGTGACGATAAAGTCCTGACGTTATACGTTGAGATTTTCAATTGGGTCGATTGCTCGTTTTGGCGGCTCTTCTTTTGTGTGGTTGTGTTTGGAGGGTTTTGGTCAAAACCTTCCATGGTGACCAACCAGGTTGGAGATGTTTTCTGTTATTTTTTTTCTGTTGCTTGTTTATAACATAAACAAGCAACAGAAAAATAACAAACCTAATCTCTACAAGTTTGGAGGAGGCCTTTATCCAATAATGGAGTTCCTACGAATTATATTAAGTCAATAATTAGGTATAGGTAAATAAATTAAAGAAATAAACTAGATTAGTAGATATTCTGCTTATGTTAAATATTAGCTTAAACAAAAATATACAAACATGTAAACTTAAGTCATAGAAAATTTGTAAACTAAAAAGAAAAATGTAAAACTAATTAGGAAATAAAAGGCTATTTTATTTATTTTAAATAAATTTAATAGAAATTAATCTTCTTTAGGATTTTTGGGGTTGATTTTTTAAGAATCAATTTTCATATACAGCCTTCGGTACTCAAATTATATGGAGTGCAAAATAGAGTGTTAACAGAAAGTAAAGTCGTTTCGTTATGTTACGCCTCTGCGTAACATATTCTCGCATCCTATACTGAACGCGTTTATTTTTCTTCCATTGGTGATTTTCCAGAGGTTCTATTTTTACTTTTCCATCTATTCCATAATATTTCATATATTCGACATTATTTATTATATATTATAAGAATAAATTCCAGTCACGTGTCAGCGCTGACACGTGCCACTTTTCCTTTGTTTGCATGTATCTAAGTTTGTTCGCACGCGCCCAGGACAAATACTCCTACACGAAATCGAACGAGATTTTCCTGGTTATAGTACACTTTCTAAAGTCTAATTAACGGTGTACACCAATCACATTCAGATCTAAGCTGAATACTCTTTGACTGTGGTGATTCCATAAATAGGTTTCGGAATGCCGGTTTATAACAAAGTTCATAACTATAAACTTACCGAAGTTCGTGTTGGTTCATGTAGTCGTTTTGTGAGGTTTTCATCAGGCCACCATTAAACCGTATCCCTTACAACCTTTATATTTTAGATTGAAAAAGCTTAAGCCTTGAGCCGTCGATGCTAGTTCAAAGGCTGTTAACGATCGTTGTCAAGGGACCAAGGGTTTAATGTGTTATCAGAGGCGCATAGCTAGTTTTATAATTTGATTTTAGTAAAAGACTTATTGCTTGATTCACCTGTAGTTGGATATCGAACCCGGTTTTTTATGAATAAGCGGACTACGCTCTTAACCGCTTGGTCACCTCTGGTCGAATTAATAATGAAGACTTGAAATATGAAGAGTTTTATTGTATATAACAAAAATACATTAAAATTTTATATAAAAATGACTGACTTAACTCGAGTCAGATTCGTGGGCGCAGAGCGTTTCGTATTAATAAATATATCTTTTTCACGTCTTTCCTCTTTTCTTTCAATACTAAAAGTCAATAGATATAATAAACATTGATATTCTCCAATTCGAAATATTTAAAAGAAAACACAAAAAAGAAAATAATTCCCCCAAAATCTATAGAAACTAACAAGATTTTTGTATAGAAACATTTATCAAACATTAATAAAAACATTTATTAAACAACTATTAAGCAATTTTTGGTCCGTTTTGATGAAACATTAATATTTACTATTATAAATTAACTTTTGCCCACGACTCCGCCTGCCTAGAAATAAAATGATGAAAAATTTGTTTTGAATAGGATTTGTATAAAATCCGTTCTTAGGGAACGTCTATGTTCCGCCTACATCCCAAAAACAGTAAATATTCCAATTTCAAGTCAATCGGACCTACAGTTTTGGAGATCTCGTAATGAGTCAGTCAGTGGAGCTTCGATTATATATACACGTATATGACATATGGAAATGGGTTGTCGTTAAGATTTCTCTTTTGCAAAGCCCTAAAAATACAGCTTTTGGTTGTCATTGTAGATAGCTTTCTTCGCGTCATGTAAAATTGTAGATAAACAGTAAAGATAGTCCATAGATTTTAATAATTATTTATCACTCACGAAGTTGACACGTACATACAAACATGCGCGCGCGCTCGCACACACGGTCGCACGCACACGCAAGCATATATATGTATATAATGAAATTGAAAAAAAATCGGAACTATTTGGCTGGTCACCGTTCCGATTTAGACGAAGCGAGAGCAAGTTTTAGTGTCAAAATTAAATTTGGGCTATATTACTTGGGGATAGTGTTGCTATCTATGAATGAAAAAAAATATTATTATATGTATAAGTACAAATTAGGAGATGAAACCAATGGGAAATGTTAATGGTCCATTTTACAAAGGGAGTTTCTTATAGGTGAATGAATTTTTGTAACTGGTTTATTAGGTATATTTAACAGTACAAATACAAACAAGGACGAAAACAAAACTTTTAGTTTGGTTTTTAAAAACCTTTTATATGGTAGTAGTAATAGTAGATAAATTGGGTCACATTTTCTGGACGTACTATCCATGTCCAGAAAATTTTACCCAATTCTTTAAATGAAATTTAAAGAATTGGGTAAAATTTTTTATAGAATTTTAAAGAATTTTATTATAATAAAATTATAATAAAATTATAATTAAAATTATAATTATAATTTTATTATAATAAAATTCTCCAAAATTTTATTATAATAAAATTTTGGAGAATTATCACTGCTTGATGTTGATGTTTAATTGAGATGATGAAAATCATCTTCAATCGTTATTTATGTTTAAGGGTATTTTTGTAAAAGTATAGTCTAGTTTTTTTTCCAATTCCAAGGCAAAAAACGAATTAATTTGCAATTTCCTGTGTCAATTTCGACACTCATTAATTTTTATAAGTGTCGTAATAAAATGAGATTAATTAACTGGTTTGGCAAATTTCATTTGGCTAGCAACAAAATCTGTTGTTTAGTCATATGAACAGTCTTGTTATGTTAATATAAAATTCACCTTGTAATATTATGCGTTTATTTAATAGACATTAGCGCTGTTAACTTAATCAGAAAAAAAAATTCATAATCGGTCAGCAGTCAAAACATTAAGCAATTTATCTGGTAGGCGTATACATTTAAAGTAAAAACTGGGTAGCGATGTAAATGCATAAATAAATTGCGCCTATATTGATAAATCGCAGTTTCCCTTATAGCAGGCGCAGCGAAAATCAGTCACGTGACATGAGCGAACCAACGCGTGCGAGTATTGTCATTCGGCGATTAGTTGCAGTCAAGTGTGGTCAACTTGACTGCAGCACAAAAATGGGCCAGCTCGACCGAAAAGATACCACACCCTCTAAAAAGAACAATCGTGAAATAGCAGCTTTAACTGTTGCATTCGGTCCAGTGAGTAAAATTTCCGGTCGTCCATTTCCCCCTTCATCACCCCACTCCACTAGATATCATATTCCTACCCAATAGGCCGGCAACGCGCTGATGACTGTTCTGGGGTTGCGAATGTCCATGGGTGGCGATGACCACCTACTGTCTGGTGATTAGTAACTTCGTTTGATCCTGTAATATGCTAGTAAAAGAAATCATAATATTAGTAACATGTTTGAAAGCGACTTGTATGCATTTGCGAATGCAATAAATGTAAAGTGGGTAATAATAGAGATGTTTATGAAGAAAACATACGATTAATTTCTGGGTACGATTCGGTCATGAACCTTTACAATGACAACGAGACAGGAGGTGGCTAAGAAAATAGAGTTTCGTTTTGACTGGAACTTTACCATCTTAATGCTTACCAGTATTTGACTAAACATTTGTTTGAATGTGATTAAACTCAGTGCAGCCAATAGTGTATATATTTAACCTTTTAACAGCAGTCTGCACTCAGAATACGTGCTATTAGATCCATCTTCGTTTTTATATGAATAGTTAGTGATGTGAAATGATAAAATAAATAATATCGATTTGTATTTTATTGTCGAGAAAGTAATTGTTTAAAAACCGTAACGCAATCGATACATAAGCCTCGATTATGTTATCCAGTACTTTATAATGATATCTCCTATTGTTCTCACTATGTAAAATAAATAGCTCTTCTTCATCTTGGTTTATTTCATACAAAATCCTGATGTACTCTTGTAAACTGAAAATATTGGCTTTACCTATAAATTAGTATAAGGCATGTGCCTTAAGTTTTTAAGTTAAGAGTTTTCGACATAACAATAAGTGGTATATGGTTCACAAATATTATTTTATTCAACGTTTCGCCACCGAAAGCTATTTTTTGGATGGTTGGTGTCATATTACATTACCGTTTTTAGTAAAACTTAAATAACCATATGACAGGATTGCTTAAGCCTTGATAAAATGTTGAGTAATTTGATCAATATGTTTGTTGACAGTGCCTATTGTTATAGTAGTATTTCGGTATCAAACATCTATTGACATGCTTCGACGGCGACTGTGACGGCAAACGGCATGACGCTCTCTTGTATCGTCATTATCTCTCTCCGCCGCCGCCCTTTACCGCCTTATATGCGCGAGGCACGTATACCATATACTTCATTTATTCTCCGTGTGTCTTTTATTATATGCTGTATATTATATTATTCTGATAATAATAGTAATAAAAATGTATTTAATAACAGACCTCTATATTTTTATTTATTTTCCTCAATGTCTATTTATTAGTTTTTTATTTATTAATTATAAATTTACTCAATAACTGTCAATTTCGATGTTTCTCATCTGCCGTATTACCGTGACTCCTTCCTATATTTCCTAATCAGTTAATATAAGAATCAATAAAGCAATGAACCGAACTTATAAATATTACATAACTAAAAGGAATTTAATGAACCATGAAAGTAAATCACAAGAATATCGTAAATATAACTATTTAATTGTAAATACATAATAAATGTATTAATTACAAATAGATATTGCAGAGAAAAGAAAAACATTGGTACACATATAAAAACCCCTACTTTTTTAATAAACTTTTTACATACATACACTTTTTTTTAATTTTATCGATAATATTAAGAGAACAACACTTGTTGAATGATGAAATCATCCGTGACATATGAAGCGGTCGGATATTTCAGGCAAGGGTTCTGAAAGTACTAAGAAAATTTTATATAATCGTGTCTATAATAAAAATATGACGTCATAAGCGGTCGGATAATTCCGAGATCAGCTTCGAGAGTAAAGACGAAATTCCATTTATCTAATGATGGGATTAATTACGTTACAATTTAATAGTGATTTGCGAATTTATCTTTATGTTCGTATAATGTAAAGAACTAATTTCAAATCTCTTTTACTATATATTGGTATTTATTAAAAATAAATCTGTAGTAGAGCCATGCCGAAGCCAACTTTACTAATATACGGAAGTGGGCCGGCTCGACCACAGAAATATCAGTCTCACGGAATACAGACGTGAAATAACAGCTTCCGCTGTTGCTTTTCAGCTGGTGAGTAAAAATTCCGAAGGAACAAAATGGGTTGATAGGGGGAGGAGGCCTTTCATCATCCTACTCTCCTCTTCATCCCCACCGCTCCCTCACATCTCCATCACCTCACTCCCCCCCCCCATCGCCACACTCACCATTCCATCACTCTACTCCGTTTCACTTCCCTCTCCATCAGTCCCCTTTTTCCTCCATCAGATATTCTATTCCTACCCGAGAGACCGGCTACACACTGGTGACTCCTTTAGGATTGCGTATATACATAGGCGGCGGTAACCACCTACTCTCTGATGGCTCGGCTACTCGTTTGTTCTTCGACTATGCTATAAAAAAAAATCATATTTAATATAGAATTAATTTATAAAATTCACTTAATCGAGTTTCTAATCGAAAATTTCTAAATCGATTCCCCGATAAATTAGAACAATGAAATTGCTCTAATAGTTATGAGGTTAGCAAAAACAAATAAAAAGTAAAGCAACTAATGCATCACTGTTGTCAGATATATCCGCCCTAGCTTTATCAGTATATAAGAAAATCCACGATTTGCATTGAGAAAATGGGTTTTTTGTCACGTTGTTATGATGTTTTTGCGATTAAATCTAAAGTTAATGTATGTATTAATCAAACCATTAGATTGAGTACAATCATGTATTATTTTTTTTTCTTTAATTACGTGAAAATAAAGTATAAACAAAAAACCAAAAAGACTAATTTGATATAACCCGCATTGGAATGTTTGTCACAATTTGTTTGTCGGATACGTCCCACAAACAAAATTGTATTAATTGGGTATACACAGGAGCAATCTAGGAATCTTTGGAGCTATCCAGTGTAACATTTATTGCTGATTGACTTAGTAACGTTTGCTGGCCATAAGTAGTTGATCAACTAGTAATTTTGGTTGACCAAATGCATTTTACTGCGTACAAAAATATAAATATGTTACTAACCGTTTAAATGATACACAAATATAATTATATGTCTTTTGAAGAATTAATATGTGCTGGCCAATAATGATTTTACATACACATTTGTGTTATAATTTTTTTTAATAAATGAAATCAAAATATATTTAATAATTCATTGCGTCTATTGAAGTTTTAACCATGTTAATATAATGTTCCATTTATTCAAATGAAGAATATCCTAAGACAAAAATAGCGTACTTGTTGTAGGGAAGACGAAAAACAATGGCTCAATTTTCTTGCAAATTCCGGCATAATAATATAAATCTAGCGATTACGTCTTAAGGTATGTAAATGTCGCTCCGTTGAAAAGCATAATACACTCCGTCTTAATTAATTAAAAACAGTATCTTATGACGTCGTCGCTTCACTCGCTTACTAACCAATGTTTTTTAATTTCGTTTTTATTCGTTGTAGATTTTAATTTGTAACGAATATTTATTATTATATGTAATAGTGTAATTTATTATTATTTAAATATTAGTATAAACAATGTAGAAATATAAATCTCCTTTGGATATTCGTGTCTGTCCGTTATCCGTAGGTATATCAGAATTATCTGTTTTCCAAATTAAGTGAACTGCATCTTTACAATTGACATAAAATAAATACTGTTTTAGAAGTAAATTAATTTCAATATTATTATTTACCAAACAATGAATAAAATTAAGTTTTTAATTTCAATAAAAATATTTTATGTAATTTATTTGCTTACATTAATGTCGACGAATAAATTGACTTCATAGGCAACGTTTATTAACAAATTACGCCAAAACATACAGAAGTTGTGAAAAATGCAACTTTGGGAGAATAAAGTTTTCTATTTACCTGAAAAAACGATGTTTTCCAATTATTGTCATATGCCTGCCAATAGTTCTAACAATAACTTAAGGAAAACAATTCAACAAAGCACATGACTACTTATTATTTTTTGGGTTATTCACTCATGGGACAGTTTTTGAGCCTAGCTGAAATCAGCAAAAAATTCAGGTGTGCTGAATAACGGTCAAACGTGTATGCTGAATTGATTTAGTAAAATGATGACAACGAGGGGCAAACGATTTGATTATCTGTATCTTGATTATGTTGTGCTTCAAATATTTGGTAATAATATTTGAAGCACAACATAATTCTACGTAATATATTATTTACTAAATATATACCTTTCATTAAGTAGAAATACATTGCGAAACAGGAATTAATAATAATTAGCATATGGGATTGCAGTTTATCGCACTTCTCTATGCGCTCAAGTACGTCATACATAGTCATCAATTATTTCAGGATGAAAACAAAATGTTTACAACTATTATTATTGTGAAATATATGTTCCTAAAGGCGATTTACCAAAAGGCGTTAAAAATCAACTTCTATATAGTTTTAAATGAATTACTTATTCGTTTAAGTTCATATTTTTAAAGCGTCGTTATTATCTTCTTTTTCGTCAAGCTCGTCTTTCCAGCCATTGGAAATAATTTAATTATTACCGTACATTTTGTATTTATAGTGTTAAAATTACTATGACACGACCTGGTTTTGGTTTTTTTTTTGATTGGTCGCGAATTGAATTGACCACGAATGTCAAGTCTTAAGTAAGATTATGTACGTTTACTGACCATAAAGCTCTTTTTACGATAATTTTAATTTCCTCCTTTATGTTGCTTGGTAAAAATCTCTTTTCGAAGCGTTCTTGCAGGCTCAAAGTTTCCGCGAATTCAAATTTTATACATATTTCAAATGATTATGTAAGCAAATTATCGTAAAATTTGTCGAATGATCTCAATTCATACATATTCAATTACATGTTTCATTTTATTAATATTCGAAATTGTGATCCATTCATGTGCTTTTTATTAGCATCTGCACAATCGTACTTGACAAAAATTAAAAAAAGATGAAACCCGCCTTCAAAAGCCTATTTAAATAATTTTTTAAACAGACTGAAAACAATTAATCGCTAATTTTTGGAGTCGTGTCAAGCCAAATCAAAGCAAAAGAACATATAATATATAAAAATGAATATGAAATGTTAAAAAATGAATCAAAAAGAGATCTTCTTCTAAGAAGACTCAATTGTGTCTGATTTATCTTTAGCTGGAACTGACTACAAAAACATTTTTTTTTAATTTTGAAATCTGATGCCCAATTAATTATCTGCTAGTAATGATTTCAGGGTCTTTACATTTTTAGTTGGCGTGCAACTACCAAATTATTCTTATACAAACTACCATAATCATACTCGTTCTTTATAATATAAAAGTTCTACAATTCATAATACACAAGACTATACAATATACAGACTCGCTTGCGGGCGGATCGAATAAACTTTGCTCAGGCGCGAAGAGTAAAAACGGAAAACGTGGGCCGGTGTGGGACTGATATATATTTTATATAGAAAACAAATTTATGGGAGTGAACATAATAAAAACAGTGCCACTAGATGATCGCGGTCCGGAGCGCCTGGACACCTGGGACGAGACGTCGGAAGGATGAGCTCTGACACAAACTGACTTATTCCTCAGGGCTGTCCCGGCATATACAGTGTATGAAAAGCCTCCTGTTTCGTATACTAACACATAACCTTCTTCCATGTAAAGGACATTGCTAAGTTTCGAAAACCAAGCAGTGCACATTTGTTATGTATAAAATGTTCAGCTTGTTTTAGATGCTTAAAATGTAAAGCCAATGTTGAGAAGTCTCAGCGTCACCGCTGTATTGAACACAGATGAAATCTAACGCTATAATAGCTAAGGCAGCAGAAACTATAAAGTTAGTATTTTATATAACCTGTTAAATAAAAGCAGTAGGTAGTGTCAATAAACCGCAAACAAGAAATAAACATCGTTGGTTTTACTGTTCAAACAGCCATCATTAATTTTATCGCCTTATTTTAATTATCTTAGTGCAATACATTTATTATTTTAATTATTTTCAATCTAGAGTCATATTTACGCATTTTCACACTTAGTAAATACAGATATTAAATGATGTGGTATATTACGGCAGTCTTTAGGGATATAAATGTGTAAAAGGTTTGAGAATGATATTTTAAAACACGATACTCAGATTTCAAAATGAGTATTATTAAAATTATTTATTTGAATAAGCGAATATTTTGTGTACTTAATATCATGATTAGTTAGGTATGGATTTATTTTTATGAAATTTCAGTGTTTTTGTAAATCAGATTTTTTTTTTTTTTATAACCCTATAGTTTTCGGTAAAAAATATATTACCTAAAGTGTCCGTTAATTCAATTGAATGTTAAGTTATATAATCATTAATTGGAATATAGGAAACAATTTTCAGTCACTTGTGGACACTTAGGCGAATATTATATGAGAGCAGAGCAATATTCTTTGATCACAATGCATTCCACCGTTTCGGAGATTAGTCCGAACAAACAGACAAACATTTAACTTGCATAAACTTTATCCGTATTAATGATGGATTGATTATTAATACAGAAACACATTCGAAAAAGTTTAAGAGATTTCACATGAATTCATGGTAAAAACGAAATGCGAAAACTGTCTATAACAGTTTTGGTGAGGTACAAAATTAGACTTTCTTTATAAACATGGAAAAAGTATACAACCTTGTCAGAGGCGTGTTTACCCGACCTTGTCTACGTATTTGTACCTACTATTGAACTGAACTATTGAACCGATCCTAAAAACTCCTTCACTAATAAGAAGCTCCCTGAGTAAAACTGATTATCGATATTTCTTTTTGGCTTCATCGGCATTTTTGTACTATTTCAGATTCTGAATATTCTTCAACTTATAAAAATCTACATTATCCGCGAATAATATAGAATAAATTTAATTTTGTCATTAGCGTTTACCCCGGCTTTGTCCACATCTAAATTACCTACCTGACCGGTAGTGGTTGAATTGAAATCACAAGCAGGAATGAAAACAGAATCTAGAGTCGAGATCAAGAGGCATCGATATCGAAAACGGAATCAAGACTGAAATCGAGTGTTGAACTAAAATTAAAATTAACAGCACGACCGGAATCGGATGAATCCAGAAGGGGTTCATAATCAAAAGCGGGATCCGTGATCAGAATCGAGGAGTG
Organism: Eumeta japonica; assembly: GCA_005406025.1. Taxonomy (NCBI): domain Eukaryota; kingdom Metazoa; phylum Arthropoda; class Insecta; order Lepidoptera; family Psychidae; genus Eumeta; species Eumeta japonica. The sequence goes on from BGZK01000156.1 coordinate 359,408, forward strand.
AGACAGATCGGCAGCATCAGGTTGAAAATCGAGAACGGGATATCGATCCAAAACATGATTAAAAGCACGATCGCTCGATATGCAAGATTAAAAAATACGTTCTACGTTCACGCAAACGGAGCCGCGGACGAAAGCAAGTATAAAAAAATATGTAAAATGAAGTCGTCGCTTTGTTAGACTTTAATCGTCCCACTGCGGAGGCATATTATAATTTTTCCACACTCTTCTTACTTCGTATTGAAGTATTCCTTACAACTTCTGTAAACTGGATTGAGATATGATCTAGTTCACATGTGAAGTTTGTAGAATTCTACTTGGCTTTCTCAGAAGATTATAACCAAAGTTACTTTCGATGGGTAATTGCATCTAGAGAGTTTTCAAAAAATTTTAAGTGCCACATAAAATAATTGCAAAAGTTATAAACAATTTACTTAGAAAACTATTGCAGACATCGGAAATCGGAAAAAAGAAAGGATTTATTTCCTGGAACTCTATACCTTCAATTTTTCGAATTTTAATTTTCGTCAGATCTTAAAGTTTTAGGCTCTTAGGAATCTATTTTGACCATTTTCCGCGTGATAACTGTATGCCTGTATGCATGCGTATATGTATGTATGTGTGCGTACGGTTCAAAAAATATATTTTGTTTAATGTTTTTTAGAACATTTCTTATACTAGTCTACAGACAAATTTCAAAAGCTAACAAGCTCTTGTGCTTAGAAAGCAACATAAGTCGTTGAAAACTGCATCAAACTCGGTTGCTTTCAAGAGATATTGTTAACGAAAAATTCGCATAAAAAGAAATTATGCAAAATAACCACTAAATTTTTAATGGAAAATGTTTGGTATTAGTCAACTTTCTTTGTCTAAAAAACTACGTTGAATACCTACCGTAAATCAAATCTAAATCGGACGATGCACTTGATATATATTTTAGTTTAGATATTAAAAAAAATAGTGTTTTATTTAAATAAATTTAGACGTTTGAACTCGAAGACCTGAAAATCTATTAAGCTTGTTAAAACTAAAACTATATTTTTGAATTCGGAGAGCTGAAAAAGCTCTTAAGCCTCTCTTGAAGAAACTATGAAGCTTAAACTCGATAATTTACTGTTAAATGTATTTTTGAAAACTATAAGCTCGAAAGTAGAAAAAGTTTCAAGGTCGACTGTTTTGTCGTATTTTGACCTCAAAAAGCTTAAAGATAAGTCTGTAGTCTTTGATAAAACTATATTATTGAGCTCGAAGAGTTGAAATGGACATCAATAAATATAGTAGTTGGAAGTTTTAGGGATGGCCTACAGGGTTAATCGTATTACAGATTTTTGTTACATATTATTTGATCGTATTTATAAATAAATATAAAACTGTTGGGCCACTGGCTACGCAGTACTCTCGTGAATCATTTTGTCCACCGAATTTGTAGTAATCTAAAAGGGTGTGGCCTATTCGAGAAGCCACTAGTTTCTGAAAAATCTGCCTATTGCGATGATTATGGTGTTTAATGTCACAAAATCAAAAGGTCTGAAAGACAAATAAAACTTTGCCGTATTATTCTAATTGTACCATAATTTTAGACTAAATTGTACTATTATGTGTAAAACTACGAAATGGATTTCCGTTAAATTGGATTTGTCTGACCACAAATTAACGTTTGGGACAAAATTTTATATTTTTCTGTTATACAGCCAAACAGCACCGTTTGTCAAAACCTTAGCTTTTTGTAATCTCTTCGAATCAGCTCAAGCCACCATCTTAGCGATTTAACACTTTTATGTTTTATTATAAAATTCAAATTGCCGATTTTTAAAGATTCCATGGGCCTGTCGAATACCATATACAAAACATACAAATTCTGTGCTTAATATTTTGATGGCTTAGGCAAACACAAACTTTAACGCTTGCTTAGGAATACGATAGCTGACAATCGTCTCAAATCTACATGCGGTTTTTTGAATGAGGATTCTTCGTGGAAGAGCAGATATGGGAGTTAGTCGTTAGTTGCATGTTCCAATTGTTGCATTTTAGTGCATTTTGTGGGCAAACGTCTTGTGTATGTTTCTATATGTATCTACGAATTTATTAATCATTTTTACTCGTCTTAATAGTTTATCGCTTCACTGTAGGGACACAATCCCTTATTTCAATTTGCGGGACTATGAACCTAAAACCCTCTAAGCTGACTCGATGCGGTTTGAAATCACGAATAATATATAAAATACACAATGATGTTAATATAGTACACGTGTTAACGATATACCGTATAATAGTTTTACTGTGGGATTATAGAAATTTGTTTACATATTTTTATAGGTGTGCGTTTGCGCATATCTAATTGTCTAATTAATAAATTTTTATGACGAAATACACTCTGGATTCAAACCGGAAACAGGGGTTTGCTGCGAAACCGTTACCTTTTCTACCTCCAAGCTTTGTGGTTTTCGCAAATATCCCACTAGGCGAATATTTCGGATCATGTACTTTTCACGTTCCACGAAATAGGGCGATGAACTCCCTTCCCGCCTTTAAGCATCAGGGTATATTTCCTCGCGGGTTTGACGTAATACGACCGTTATTTCGCCCTCAGAACGACTGCCCAACCAGTAAATATTAGTCATGCAGACGTTAAGTTACAGCGAGCTACACCAGAAGATAAGAAAGCTGATTGATAAATTAATGATAAGATTTGACAGGTAATGTATGGACAACCTGTCAAATCTTAAGGTTAAAGTTTGTGATATGCTTTTTTTTGTATAATATACTGTTAACATTATCCGTGTAGCTTTTCATCTGTTTGAGTTGACCGTATAAATTTAATTGTGAATTTCGTCGATAAAACTATTCGCGATTAAAATGAATTAGAAAAAGAAAACGAAAAAGATCTATAATGTAGGCTATATTATAAAACTATTCCGTCGAATTAATGGTTAAACAAAGTATGTAAAGTATTAAAAAATAATCATTTAAATGTTTCATAAAGTGTTAAATAATAAATAGAGTGTATATCTAGTGAGATTTTTATTTTACCATAAATTTTAAAGAGATTTGAAAACGGACTAAGTTTAGTAGAGAGTATAGTGTGACATTTACATTCGGTATATACAATTATAAAATTAAAATAACTTTTATAAAATGTATTTATAAAATACTTTTTTCAATTAAGTTTATTTCTAATCATATAGGAAATAAGGCAATCACTTGAAACATGTATAACATACCTTCACAAGAATTCTGAGACTTTCACATGTATAATGAGTTTTTTTTACATATTAAAACATTAAAAATAAATGATGATTTTTTTTATGAAACTCACTTTTCTTAAAAATAAATATCAATATATAAATGTATTATTATAATGTGTTTCTTTTAGGAATGAGAGTAGGAATGTGTATTTAATTGTCTAACACTTCACATTTCGTTAACAGGGCCTTAAGGGTATTCATTGATTAAATGCAGGGATTTTGGCGATTTTTCGACCCCCCTCATTTCCTTAATCGCATGCGTGATTTTTTAAATGCGTATTTTCAGTGTATATACGTTAATCTATGCTTGTTTACGATGAATATATTGAAAAAGGAAAATTTTATTAGTTTAATACTACTGGAACCACCATGTTCATGCGTTTTTCAGTAAAATCATCTACTTCTTCAGTCTCTGCTAAACGGTTGTCGTTTGCATAAAGAAATTCAATAGCTCGATAAATATTATTGTGTAGGATTTAGCCACGTTTTAGTGGAAAAACATGTTTTATTTAATTTAACCCAGTTTTTTCGCAATTTTGTAGTATTTCTTGAGAAAAAATTCTTCTCTCCGACGTAATATTAGGCGAGATTCGCCTCAGGTAATTAACGGATATCCACTCAAGCCCCCACTTCGTTTAACAAAACCCTTTTTTGCAGTTGTACTTACAGGAGCGCGAAAAATAGAAAAAATAGACCGTCTGAAATAGGAACCTTAAAACTTTACATTGCATCATAACAATTTATCGTGAACGTATCACGACATTTTAACGTTACTTCTCTATATTTATTCAAACTCTTGACGATAAGTATAAAATATTTTGACTGAGACCATTGTTCTATCTTTCTTTGTAGCATGAAACTTACAAAATTATAGATAGTCTAGAGGATAACCTCTATTTATAAAAATAAGGAATACTAATATTAGAATAGCATACCGTTTCGACGAAGGAATTAACCAATATTTTTTTATTTCATAAAAATGGCATTTTTCTCTGTGCTTAGTTAATTAAAATACGAACCACTTCAGAGACTGTATGAACGTTAACATGTTTTATTATTTTGTAGTCTGTTACGTAGTAATAAAACAGAGACAAAAAATATTAAATGTAATAAAGATTAAATGTATCACTACATATGTAAAAAAATATATTTATAATTATGATAATTTTTTTCAAATAATTTCCTCGATTTTTCTAATCGCTCTTCAACCTCCAATCCTTCAACTCTTACTAAAATGATCCGTTTTCTCGCGGCATTGTCAGTTTGACATAGAATAAGTTCATAAGCCTTTTATATCGTTGCCATATTAAATCCGAATCCAATATTAGTGACGAGATCACAAAAAGGGAACTGCCTTTTTGCTATCTCGTCACTAATATATCAATCTCAATCCAGGTACCGCTGTAAATATGTGGACCACAATAAATATTCGAAGATTAGACTAATCACTCTGGATGATTAACTAGAGTTAATATATAGGGCAAAATTATATAAATAATTATTTTAATTACAATGCTATAGTATCCGAATGCAGCATACTAGGTATGGCATACAGTCTTTTAGCAATGAGAAAAGCTTCTTTGTGTAAAAATTTTTTTTCTATTAAAAAGAACTGGTTTACTGTATTTTTATTATAGAGTGATAAAATCATGATATCGGTCACCCACTACAATAAGCGATCACCATCGCCAATGGACGTCCACAACATCGGGGGAGTAGCGCATGCGTAGTCGTCCTTTAAAACATACGAGCGCATATTCTTATTTCAGAGGTGCCAATTTGTCGTATTTATGGAAATTAAATCTTTTAATTTAAATCTTTGAATTTAAATCTAAAATTAATATGGAAATTAAAAAAGTTTCGATGTGCCTGTTAGAAGGTTACACGCAAAGAATATTAGACAAACTATTTGCGTTGTCACGTCTTGATTTAATTGTCTAATGCGTAGTCTAATTTTCCTAAGATCGAATAAACTACCTTTGAAATAGTGATTCTATGAAAATAGAGCTGTTCGCGCGATGAATGGTTAATATCTTACCAAAACGCAGATTCTCAGACGTCGTTTGTGGATTCAGGACAATCTTATAAGACTCGAATCGGATTAAAACTCGGATTGAATCGGCATTACCATCATCGTAAATTAATGTTAATTAAAAAATTGTTCCTATGTACAAGAGGCGAGAGAGTACCGTCCTGAACACGAAAGAATAATCAACCAATGAGTCTTTGAGTTAAATGAAACCATTCCGTGTATGGAAGGCGAAACTAAACCTTCAGAGGCTGGAAGTTGGCCTGGAAGCCTCCAACCCAAGCTTCCAGTCTTCAACTCGCACTGCCATGTAATATAAAGGAAAGAAGGGATGCCTCACAAGTAGGGTGATTAAAACCCGATACAACAACATCAAGAAGTGTACAAAGTGCAAAATCATGTATACGCCTCGTGCAGTACGATCGTTCTGTTTCCTATCGTATACTATTATTATATGATCTCCGCATATTTGATGATTGATGCAATTCGCTAGATGTCAGTGCAAATTTCCTATAATGTTGTTAAAATTCACATAGTTTTCAGTATAAAATTACATAAAAATAAATAAAATAAGAACGCTATTTTCTATTCTTTTATTATTATTATATATACATATATTTGTTATTTGTTTTAGTTTATCTTATATGTTTCTATTTTTCGCAGTGATGGAGAGTTATACGAACATTCCTCATTCCTAAAAGAACCCAACTCGAAGAGTGCACATTGCTTCATATAAGCATAGATATTGACAAGATTTACCATCTGTTTTTATTAGAAATTAAGCAATATTTATCATACAGGCGAACATCTCAGGATTCTCGGTATTTTATCTTTTACAATTTCTAACCTTAGTTACCATGTTTCCTGTAAATTAAAATTAACTTTTTACGTTCAAAAAACGAACATAATTAAATTCTTGACAATGGATATAACCCACTCTACATTACGAAGGTATATTGCTGGAACGAAAGCGGAGCAATTTAAGAAGTTACTTATGGTGCTATATGTTTAAATATGTGTAATAGTAATATCTATTGTCCCTTACCTAGGCGATATTTATCAAAATATCCTTCATATATGTAACCTGCATATGGGGTCTTATAGAGTTAACTTGTCACTTTGCTTACCTTATTTAAGTGAATGATTATTGTACATTTATAAATTTCTGTCTACAATGTCAAATGACTATTCTGTCAAATGTCAAATTCTGTCAAATGACTACAACCATTTCGATGCGAATATGTATTTTGATATAATTTCGCTTTTCAAGATTATTTATACAGGTACCTTTCTTGAAAAAATATTTCTAATCGTTACTTTATAGCTCCATTTCGAAAAATTTTTAAGGTAATTACATTATTGCTATGTTGTTGCTTCTCTATAATAAATCGCACTGCTTATAAGGAAGATACATAAATTTTGAATACAAATTATAATACTAAATATTTATTGTTAGAAATGAACTCCAGCAACTTTTCCCGCAATTATACCGCGCTAAACTCAACAAATAACGTAATGGCAAATGTTTTCCTTTGAAAGAAATGTTTTCCTTTAAAATTGTCGAAAAACACAAAGCTAAACCAAATAAATTGCCTATGTTTATTTTACAATATTGAACAATCCTTTATGTTAATTTTGTGACAACTTTAAACAAATGTTTGCTAATGCTATACAAATGTGTGCAAATATGCTTTTTATTGATGGAGCCCCTCAGAAAAAGTAAACATAACGAAAGTTTGGATGAAATCAATGTTATTAATTCAATGCGATAGGCATTATTCGATTTTGTAAATTGAATTGTGATTTGAATTACTGGACGTGATTGGACTGGACGTTTATCACTAAACTAGTGATAAGTCTAATTTTACTTATTTTATTAATAAAACTAATTTTTATTAGTCGTTATAAAGTATATCTAACCTAAAGGGCTTCTAACCCTATTAATAAAGACGTGGAGGAGACTGAAAAGATATTATAAATCCAGATATCAGTAAAATAAATTTGTTGATTATTATTATATATTACACAGCAAGGTAGCAAACACTTCTTTTACTACAAAGGTATTCATTTTACGGTTAACTATAACTTCGTTTTCATTAGTAAAGTAATTGGGTTTATTCATTGCTATTACCTTGTGTACACTTTATCTCATTACTTTAAGTGACCAATTCTTGTATCTTAATATATAAAAATGGATGTTTATCTGTTTGTTTGTTTGAAGTTATTGTATTTCGATACAGTTCCAACAAACACACAACAATTGGTATAATTGTGTATGCTTTAATAGAGAAGGTTTTTGTGCAATCTACTCTAGCATTTGTCTCCAACTTCGCTAGCGTTTTGTACTACTGAGCCAATCTGCTATTCTGATTCTAAAGATTCTTTCATTAATAAAAAGCTGCATTGTCCCTGAGTAATAAAACCTATATTTTAATTTGACACTAGCATTTGCCGCGGCTTCTTTTAAATCGAAACTATAACCGATAGCAATATTGAAATTGAAAACGGGTCTTTTCAAGAAAGATAGGACTTAGAAATCAGGAAAAACAAGATAAAAATAAGTTTTGAACGTTTCTACATTTAGCGCAATTTAATTAAATTCTGAGGTAATTAATTACATTGTTGCTATGTCATTCTTATGTACATATTTATTGTTGGAACAGAACATAAGTTTTTTCGTGGGCAATTATCGTATTCTCACGGCAAATTTGAAAGACGTTGAGCAAAGATCGGTTGCCCTGATATTGTGTAGTTTTATGAACAGATTTCGTATTGCTAAGTATGCCAAATAAATATAATAACAAAAAATGCTTTAGGCAGCCGAAATTCAGAGAGCGTTATAATTAACTAACGTATATCTTCCAGTTATACATCGGAGAATTTAGGGACTAATAGACAGAATTAATCAGAAATGATTATTTTAATAATTTTTATTTATATTTTTTTTTAAGAAAAAGTTAATAATTTTCAGTTTAACACACGTACAATCATTTGTAAATTCTTTGAACATTTTAACATATTTCGGCACACGAAATCCAAGAGTCAGGTTTATTAAATGATTTCGATATATAATCGTAATTTATCAACGCGATATTTAATAATATTTTCGCCTCAATATTATATATTAAAGCGTGAGTAACAAGCTTCGGCATCAAGGTCCCTCGACTTATAAAAGGACATTAGTGTCGCCACCATCCTCCGTTGGGCAAGACTGTAACAAAAGGTACATTAATAATTTATGTCTTTATTAACCTTGCTAACATAAGATTATCCAGGGCTTTTATTGACCGATAAATTTTTTCCTATCCCATTTATTAAATCACCTACCGTGCGGATGGAGAGTACACTGTCCTAACGAATATTTCTACAGCTTTTGACATGAATTCGTAGAAAACGGCTTTCTATGAAAAAAACAGCAAAAATCTCCGGTATGATTCTCGACGACGGATACAATTGCATCGGCGCGCGCGACGTTACAGCCGCGAAGTCCACCTGAAAAAAAAAACTGAATTAATTGGATTAGAGAGATAGCCGACTCTTTATTTAGATAAGATTAGAATACCCGTCGTCGTGGATGTAATCAACTGATCCGGCCGCGTCGTTGTCAACTGGAATTACGATCCTGATCAAAATTTGATGGTGGGGCGCGGACTAATCCCGTACGCCGCGATAATCTGAGTCGTTGCAAGGGCTTTTTGTGTGTTACATTTTATTGTCGAAAAGTTCTTCGAGGTTTCTGATTTAATTTGGCCCTCGCTCGGATACGCGACTTTTTTTTATTTAGATTCGTTTTTAGGGTTTCGATTTCAAAAATGGCAAAAACGGAACCCTTATAGTCTCGTTATGTCCGTCCGTCCGTCCGTATGTAACAGGCATTTTATTCAAACACTACAAGACGTATATTTATGAAATTTATAGTGTAGGCGTTTTGTATGAGCCGCTGCTTATTGTGGGGGTTGAATAACAAAAATAAATATTTCTATGGGGGTCTCCATACGTGTAAAAGAAGCTGGAAAAAATTTTTTTTAGCAAAAGTCAATGAATGGCATATATTTCGACAGTCCTTTTAAAAACACTTTAAGACATACACGGACATAATCGCTCCGAAAGTTGAAGAAATTGTCCCCCCCCCCTCTATTTTCTAAACAGTATGTCCAAAAATATCAAAATAACAAAGGTAACGCTTAAATACGTTCAACTAAAATTATTTTGAACATGGTCAGATATATTATTTTTGAGTTATTGTCGAAATATTGCGCTTTTCTACAAAAGAATGTAAGTGCCATGAAGATACGCTCTTTTGCTGATGCATTTTAGTTTACACTATTTTAATAATAATAATCGACCTGCCTACTTGTTTTTCTAGTTATAGGGGACTAAAGTGCCTATACTACTCTGTGCGGGAAACGTGTAAAAAGTGTAATAACGTACCTTTTTTCATCTGTAGTGCATTTCTTTATAATAATGACTTCGAAACCCTATAATGAGCGTGGTCGGACGTGCTTTTGGCCAGTTTTGTTTTTTTACGTCAACACGACTACTGTTGTAGTAAAATGTTTAAAAATATTTTAAATCGAGTATCGGGTACATGTTGTAGTTCGTCATTCCGGGATTGCTGTTTAACACTCGTTATTGATTTAAGTGCGAAATTTGATTTAATTGTCCATTAATATATGCCAAGTGTATAATCTTGTCAAACTCAGAAATAATATGACCTTTAATAGAAAGACTCATTCTAAACGAAAGACAGTTTTTTTAAAAAAATGTTCACTATTTCCTATGTACTGAAATTGCACTGTTTTTATAATTATTTAATATTTGCCTTAAAAACTGAATATTAAAATGAGATAATACTGATTATAGAGAGTAAGTGTTAAGTGTTTTCCACAAAAATCTTCACTTTATTGTTTGCTTTTTGTTATAGATTTGGAAAATAAGATCATCTAGGTATATCCGTCTGTGTGTCATAATCTATTTCTATTTAGATACGGTATATTGCAAAAGTTGAAAATGCAAAGAAAATATAAAACGTGTATGATTAACAGAATAATTCCAAAAAATCATGTTTCAAAATAACTGAGGCTCCTTCAGCAATAAAATTAAAAGAAGTTTGACTGGTTTATCATAATAAAGTGTAAATAATAGACTCGAGGATATGAATGTTGTTCACCTAAAAAGTTTACAAAAACGTATACAAAATATTTGTTTTGTTGTGTATTCTCTTTCATAAGGTTTTACTTTTAGGACATTATTAATTAGACGCTTGCCTGTATTAATAACATGCATTATCATACAACCCATACGGCATACAATCCACTACTAACCCTGAAATCTAGTTTTCCACAACGAATCCTCATCCAATAAATTGAGTATTGATTGACATATAATGGTATATGTCATATCTGTCACCTATAGAGGTGACAGATATGACAGTTTGATAAATAAAAACCATACACTTGGTTAGGTGTTCAATACACATCAATTAATCAATCAACAACAAAGTTGGCATTGGCATAGCGATAGTTATCTCAAAATGTATAATTTTTTTTATTTTCATGCGTCACAGGTGGACCACCGATCGACCTCACGTCTTTAATTTTAATTAGTTCTGACAGATTTTGTAAATTTAGAGAGGATAATGTTGTCAACTTGACTACAGCACAAAAATGGGTCGGCTCGACCAGTGAGGTGTACACAGCGAGGCGTACAGCGTGTAGCGAGCGTGCAGCGAGCGAAGCACAGACATGAGGTAACAGCCTACGTAGTTGCGTTTCGTCCAGCCAGTGAGAATTGCAGTAACCTAATTCGCCCTCCATCACTCCATTTCTCCTCTATAAAATCCCTCTGCATCAGATATCGAATTTTTAACCAGGAGACCCGTAAAACACTCGTTACTGGCCAGAAGTTGCAAGTACTCGTGGACGGCTATAACTATCTACTCTCTATTGGCTCGTAGACTCCTTTTTCCTTCGAATACACCATAAAAAATCATCAAGGCATTCCACAACCAAACGTTGAAGATAAAACCATGTGTTCATAAACATTCTTCTGCTTCATATTTTGCAAAAATAGAGTTGAAAATCTAGTAATATCCACTAATGCCGCAAAAAAACCGCGTCATTTCTCTTTCAGACTGTGGTCCGGAGCATATCTTGGAAGTAGACGTCGTTCCATACGTCCCACACTTGTTTACCGCGTACAATTTTGTAAGGAGCTTTGTCTTTTACTTGTATTTAACAATCGATACGGCCGACAAAAAGGCCTAAATCAGAACCGTGTCGAAAATAGGACGAGTCGTATTTAAAAAAGATTGTAAAACTGTTTAGCCATATTTGCTAAATGGGTTGCGTTCATGAATGAGGAGTTCAAAAGCTACGGCAATTTGATGAAAACACCTCTTTGTCGCTCGTCGGAAGGGACAGGAAATTACCTTGATACGAATTTCCTTTGTAACAAACCTTCGCTTTCATCGGCTGATTTTATTTATATCTTTTTACAGGCGGAGGGGAAAGGTGCATGCGTAGAAGACAATAGATAAAGGCGTCAAAACAATTCAAAAATAGTCACAAAATTGTCGAACGCGATTACACATTTCGGCTTCGACGGAAGAGGAACTGATGAAGTGCGAGACCATTGGACTCGATCGGTGTTCCGCATGTCATTTTCATAATATCAATAGAACGGTTGAACAAAATTTGATTAAGGTTCATTAAGACTATGATAGAAACTAATAATAAAGTGAGGTAATATTTCATTTCTAATAGTATAACTATGAAATAGTAACGAGCAGAATTATTTTTGAACGTAAATATTTATTCTTTACCCAAGTAGAGGTAAAAAATTACAGTAATTCCAAAATATCTAAAATGTATTTGTACATATGGTTCATGAACACAAATATCGGGGCTGCGAGCTAGATATAGTAAAATTTTCTCTCCTTGTCTCTGTTGCATTTATTTAGACGCATTTGACAAATTTATTTTGCTCCTGTAAATTTCTCGAAGAATCTAGACCGTAGAACAAATGAGAGAATGATATAGAGGCGGTTTTTATCACTGATTACATTTGCTTTATAGATTTAAAATGTGACACAGTTATACAACTTAAATTATTTGTATGATCATACGGAACCCGCAGTGAACGAATTAGACAGGTGAATATCTATTTTTTCCCAATATTTAAACCTCTTTGATTTTTGTCAAATATTTCTTCGTTTATCCCCGAATGACCCCGAAAAAAGAAACCAACAACAAACTTTTTTGAATCCAATTAAAACGCTTTAAGGTATTCTTCAAAACTGTACACTAACGATCAATTTCGATTTATTTTTACTTTTTTTATCCGCAATAATTTCTGTTCTAATTTAAAAATAGCCAAGGTATTTGTTTTGATTTAATATTTATCTTTATTTTAATTTTCAGATGTTATATTTTGTTTAAAGGATGGGTTTTGAAAATTATAAAAATAGTCACTGAATCAAGACAAACGAAATAATTTGTTTTCACTATTTTTAGAATAAAAGTGTAATGATCATTATTATTATTATAAATAAAATGCCTAATATAATCTAAAAATATTATTTTTATAAAAAACACATGCATGGTATTTTGGTCCTTTATCGCTAAAGGAACGCAAGAATTACGGCCGAGTGGGTGTTCTTCATTGATCAAGACGAGAATGCTTGCAAGCTTTGCTGCAAATTGTCTAGATATGTCAAGCATTTCTCTCGTCTGCCCAAGATTGTAGAACTGACTGAACAGACTGGCAATTTGTTGAAGGTCCTATTTAAATTTTACAAACAACACTGAGAAAGAATTGCTTTAACTGGTAATTTTACAACATAGTACGTCTGTAAATTCTAGAGAGAAAAAATACCTTTGTATATAAAATAATTTCTAGGCTCGGACAACAAAATATCTGGCTATGAAGATTGAAGAGTATCGAATTTTAATGAACTTCAAGGCGACGTTTCAAATCAACATATTAAATAATAAATACCTTTCTTCTCTTTTCCTCTGAAGTCCTTGATAATTTCCAATTTAGTTTCATGGAAAATCTGATAAACTATTTATTATTTTTATCTATTATCTTTGAAAAAAACAATTCTAATAAATTACCGCTTTCTGTCAGTCGGTATCATTCCAGATCAAAGAGCTGGGTATCTCAAGGCCTTGTGAAGGTAGCGTTTTGACGAGCAAATGCTTACGTTTGATTTGAATTAAAATAAATAAATTGTCTATAGTCAAGGATCGAATACGTCACTTATTTATTCAAAAGTAAGAGTACTCACACACCGCCGTAGGAACGATCTAGGGCGCACGGCGGCCACGGCAATATCGGAATTGTCTTTACACACATGCCTGCTATTCGGATACAAGTTGAGCTAAAAATACGCGTTGAGAATGCGCCAAATATTATAGAAAAATCAAAAGGTCGGTATAGCCTTTGGCTCTTTCTGTGGTGCTACCATAAAAAAAAGCAAAATGAAATATTGGATAAAGAATTGGCTACAGAGAAGAAGTGAGTTGTGTTGCACGGATATTATGAAAGAATTCGAAGTAGATGACCTTAAAAACCTTTTACGAATGGATAGTGCTTCTTTTGAAGAGCTCCTTGCAATGGTGACACCATTTATAGAAAAAAAAGTACATTAATGCGGAATTCCATAAGTGCTAAAGTATTATTAATTGCTACACTGCGGTTTTTGGTTAGCGGACAAAGTCACGAGGTTTTAAAATTTAGTTGCATCATATCGCCACAATTGATGTCCACAATGATTCCTAAAACATATTGGGCGATATACAAATGTCTCTTGGGCGATGTAAAAATTCTTTATCAAAAAACAATCCCTATAAGGAATATAAGTTTGTTTTATTATAACAATTATACAAGTTTATAAATACTCAAATATTTTTGTATAATTGTTTAATTACACACATAAGTTTGTATCTGTGATATTTTTTTTTTGCCTTCAAGTTTATTTGCGTTTAAACAGCAGGAAATCTTTCAATTGGCCAAGACTTTCTTCTACAACGATTGGAGTGGCAAATATTGTCTCGAAAGGGCGAGAGGGCGCGAGAGAAATTATGATATTCACCATTCCCTTTTTTTGCGGGTAGCTTTGATGTTGTAGGGATGGCGTAAAAGTAGGTACTGGTGCGTAGGCTTGATATTGTGGGGATGGCGTAGAGGTAGGTATAGGTGTGCAGGCTTGGTGTTGTGGTGATGGTGTAGGAAAAGATGTCTAAGCCTGATGTTATGGAGATGGTGTAGTAACAGGTGTACTTGTAGAAGAGTTATCTGAAAAAAAAAACTATATCGATGATGTTGAAAACTGTTCGGGAGAGGTATTGTGAATTGTAACACTGTCTCTCGGAATTGTATACTGCCTACCTTTCGTTGCTTTCGTCGTCGCTTTGTCTGATCTGCTAGGAACTCTTCTGTCCTTACGAGTTTACCTGGGTGGAACACTTATACGCAACAAAGTCCATACATTAATATTCACACACGCATATGCGAATCGGAGGCGAGGCAGACACAATTTTGTCGAATAAATAGCTAAAAGTATCACATAGCGATGATGGAAGTAATTCTTTCTTCTCACAAGAAAGAAATCGAATGATATCAATGGTTGCGTTTAAAAATCCCTTCTAGGGTTCTGATAGAAAAAGGCGGCGAATCTTCGGCGTACGCATAGGAAAAGGATAGAAGAAAAGGAAGTAGTACATGCCTATTTTAAAGTGGCGTGAACAAATTGAGATTTAGAATAGTTTTGTGCTTTAATTATAAATAGAATAGCTTATTGATCGTGTGTATTAATAGTTTAGATTGTGTCATACGAGAGTATTATTTTTGCAATGCACATGTGAATTGCATACTAAAATTGTACTTTGAGTAATGGGTCAATGAGAGGCCAGGATCCCGGGCGCTTTAAGGAACGGGGGCGAATCGGTGTACGAAGCGCGGGTGGCGCTTTCGTGGAAGAAATGCAAAAATATATAAGCACAGCCCCTCATATGTAATGTATACAGTTCAAATGTGCAGGCAGATGCATCGTCTATAAAAAGCAGCCATGTTGGTGCATCCGTCTCACATTCAGTTCAGTCATTTGTCGTCCGGTTCCCGTTCCTCTCGGTCACGCTCTAGCGTTCAGTAAATGTGTAGCGGTGTTCTGTGTCGGTGTGTTTTGTGTGTGCAGGTGCTGCTATGTCTATTACATCGAGCCATCGGTGAAATCGCGTTACTCGCAAAAAAATTCAACGCCGCCGCGAATCTCGTGAAAAAATCATTGTTTTAGCCGAACACGCCTCGCTCGTGGAGGCGATTAAAAATAATAAAATTTAATCCGTCCAAATAAAATAATAAAATAAAATCCATCTAGTTATCCCATACCGAGTAGGAAAATGATGTGAAATGAGAATGTGACGAGAAATCCCCAAACTTTGCACATTGCACCCGAGTGCACTGTTTGCTTGTTTTCGCTTTGACGCCCGATGGTTTCATAGGTGATAACTTTAACAATAGCCACCCAGAGGGAGTGGTTTTAGTGGATAAAAATCCCACATAACCCGGTCTATAGGTAGCGTGGCCGGGTATCTTTCATCCGTGAAGATTTCTACTTCCTGCTCATCAAACCAAAAAAAAAATTAATTTGCCATTCATCCCCCCCCACCTTCCCCGGCCCCACCGTCAATGTTTTGAACTCGCACAATCTATAGACGTATCGTTACCGCATTCATAAGAAACTCTCGTCGTAAGAATCAAATTCACAATTGTCTGATGATTATATAATTTTTATTTGCATCTTATATACCTTAGAAGCAAACTTCGACAATATTAATTGGGAGCGAGCAAAGTGTTTAATAAAGGTCGTTAAAACAAACGATACTTCTCGAAAGCGGGTTCGTCTCGTCGCTTCCTTAAATACACAGAATTATAGGGTCTCTAGTAACAGGCTAATTAAGGCCGATGAGCCGCGGTATCCAGGTGCTCACAATTCCGAGGTGAAGTTTCAGCATATGAAGCGAGATAATTGTTTATAATATAGGTTATTTCTCTTGAAGAAATAATAAACGATATTTCTTATCTTATAGTTCTCTATGAAGCAAGTGTTCCGTTTCGACCATGAGATACTCTTTTGGCTTTCAATTTCAGTCAAAATTTTGCTGGTACTTATAGACCAGTAAGTATTCAGTGCATTAGTGTGGACACATTAAACCAAATTGGTAACCATAAACGTTTTCGTCATTTAAAATTGAAATACCATAGGCTATAGTGTAACTTTATACCTCTGAACATCGAACATTGCTTCTACTTGCTGACTTTTAATACTAATTTCTCTCATAAACCGATTCAATCAACAAACTTTTAAAGTAAGGTTAGTACAAAATTTCTTTCATTAAGTTACCACACATTTAAGCGATTTTCATGAAGCAAAATGATAGTCTTGACATCTCATGTTAAACATAAACAAATCAAAATAAATAACCTAAAACTACCTACAAACGATTCCGCGTCGATTGGCCAAAGTCTCATACCGATACATTCAGTAGTCTTTAATCGATTCTCGGACAAAGAAATAATCGTTTTTATTTTATATACGCAGATTAAGCTATTAGATAGAAATGCATTGCTTGCCATTGAATAGCATTCCTGATCTAAAATCTCGTTGATATCATGTTAATTTCGCAGAGTCCGGCGGATACCTTAGACACGAGAGCTTTCGAGGGATTTAATTAATCAACGCTAAGTAAGGTTGTGGAAACATGATCAAATTTGCACTCCTGCCCCTGGTCTATTGTTATAGACATCCGTTATGGAATTATTTTAATGGATTGTGACGCGCTTGAAGCTGTATTTAGATTATTATTAGAATTCGTTATATAAGTAGTTACATATTATATAAGACGATTATAATAAATTCATTATCGATTCATTTAAAAACGAAGTTCGATTACAAATCTCCCAATGTCGCTTTAATCTCAGCTTCGACATAGGTTTCGCTATCGGTCACAATGTCTCGCTTTAAATTCGCCTGTTCGATGTAAAATCTATTTAGAATTGTTAATGCTATTTAAGTTGGATAGCAGAAATATCCATTAATCCATTATTAAATGCATTTCACAATAAATAAAATCTTTAAAACGGCAGGCCATCCCTGAAACTCCTTAGAGCACAAAATGTTAAAAATAGAAGAGCAGTCAGTTACTGGGCTCATCGCAATCAAAAAATCGATCTTATTGCCTTCTCAAGCTCTCCGAGTTCAAAAATATAGTTCAAATACGTTTTGAAAGTTTGCAATTCAAAAAATTATATGTACTAAATAAGCCGCTTTTTTTTTTATTTTTCGACTAATATAGCTTTGGAACAGGATGTTTGATTTTATTTTAATTTGTGACATCCGATGCAGCATTTTAAACGAAAACAGATGACTGAGTACCAAACATAAATCTATCAAGAGTTTCACGAGTTATAAAAAAAAAAACTTTTGTCAAATTTAAAATATATCTCTTGAAGGAAATCATCAATCTTGGTGCAGTTTGCAACAATAGACGTTGTTTTATAAAGAGAGAAAGTAGATAGATTTTGGATCGGTAGAGCAGTTTATAAAATATCGTAAAAAAATACTTTTCAATAAAAATTCTCTAACAATAATTCTTGAACATATCTATTGATTTTTATGCAGTTTAAGGCAGTCGATGCTACTTTCGGGGAAAAGTGTTGATTATATTTTAGTATCAATCGATAGAGTAATCTAAAAGTTATTTCAAAAAAACGTTTTCTGAAAACTTTATTTTTAAGATTCCTCAAAATCTATTAGGCGAAATTAGTTCTACATTTCAGGAAGCCTAAGATGAGTGGACCCTTATCGAATGTTGTAAATTACGTTTCTATTGGTTAATGCGTCCAAAAGTTATGAGAGGTTTACACACACACACACACACACACACACACACACACACACACACACACACACACACACACACACACATATACATATAGACATCACTAGCAAAATGGCCACAATATAATTCCTGGGACCCTAAAACAGCGAGGTCGAGTGAAAACAGTAACTTTCCAATTTCGTGAAAATTTTTATACTTTCATAGCGAAAAATTATAAAAAAATGAACACGAAAGCTGTTAGAAAATTAAACAGTCTCGAGAGAATTAATTTAGGGCAGCGACCATTATGCTGATGCGAGGTGGGAGCACCGTGTGAGAATAAATATGAGCAACATCCTTAAGTTTAAATTCGGTATATCCCGATTAACTAGACCTACTACGTTTTCTTTATTTTTTAGGTAACTAACGTTGATATATATTTGTAAATATTTTATTATAATTCTTATAAAAAATATTTGGTACTTTTAGTGTATAAGACAGCGAAAATTGCCAAAGTTTCGACCGCGGAGTGAACACAAACAAACAAGATAAATTCTAAACGAAGCCTGATGAGAAACGATACCGTAATTGTATAATCGATAATCAAAGACTGCAATAACTTAAAGCTTTTAACATTTAGTTTTTCAAATAAATTAAGTTTAAACATTAATTCGACTCATACAATATCTTATTGTAAATATGTATAATATAATTTGTTTTGATAAATGCATCCGGCTTTAATTTTGTTTTTAAATATTTCTTCATACAATTTATTTAATATATTGTTACACACTATAATAAGAATAAATTATAATGTTAGAATCAATATGAAAAACATTTATTCAGTTACCTTTACATAACAAATGTAATAAAGATAACGATAATAGAAACTAACAAATAAACAAATAATTCTCATTTAGCGTTGTTAAATTCAGTGTTTTTTTTATGTTAAAATCATTATATATAAACCTTTATATTCAAAAATCTAGAAAAATTGTAATGGAGCGACCAACATATTTAATGCAACAATTAGTATTCAATTAATCGACTATCGTGTGCATCGTACAGTGTACACAATCTATGCACTTTTATTTATTATTATATTATTTTATTTATTTATACAGTAGTGAAAATACCACATCCAATAATAATTTTGTTAATCGAATCCCGGTTTCGTAGCTCACCTATACACGCAATAAATTTTTAGAAAATTTTCGGTCTTTTTGTTTCTGTTTGAGTATGTGCACGTGTGAATAATCTGGAAGAAAATGACTTTTTCACAAAACAAATAAACCTACAAAATCCGCCTTTAAAATCTGTTAAATATTTTTTTTTCCGTCGGTACCGTTTGTGGATTCCGTTATCGAAAAGTGTCTCTGTTTTTTTTATATATTCATATATCAATTTTGATATCAGGCTTTGACACACTTTTGACACAATAATAATTCACATTTTGTGATTATTTTTGTACATGTAGAGGTACTTATTAACTTTTGTATTCATCACTTTTATTGGAATAGGTAATTTTATTTGTTTGCTTTGCTTTATCTGGCATATACTTCGAAAATAACTAATTATTTTAATAAGTTTTGGAGAAGAAGCTTATACAATTTTCTTGAGAAATTAAACTTTATAATTAATATAGTTTTTAGTCATGGCTTAAGGCAATTATTGTTTAATATGTATATAGTGAGTATAAACTACTAGATACTAAAATTATGTATATATATATATATATATGTATATTCCCCCGTAAGTTGGTTGGCTGGGAGTGCATACTTCCAAATAAAAACAGAATCTGTCAAAATCAGTTATTCAATGACGGAATTCAAAGATAAAAATGTAACAAAAATACGGGTCGAATCGAAGACATCTTCCTTTTCTTGGGGTCGGATAACAAATCGGCTGCTTTATCGACGTTCGGTGATCTATCGATTGTGGTCTATTCTCACGGTTACGTTCGTCTTAATCCAGGAGGAATCGGTGCATGAGTACCGAAAATTATTCCACCTCAATTTTTTTTTTATGTGATTCTCTTCAAATTACCCTACTTATGAAATAAATGTACGTTGCCATGGGGCAACCCCGTGCCATATTGTTTAAACCGAAATTGTTTAAACAATGTCAAGGAATTGTTATTTTTCAACCGGACAATTTTTTTTGCATTCTTTGTTAAAATACAATTAAAAAAGATCCTATGACTTTTGACGATAAAGTAAATATTTTTCGAGATATGAATTTTTAAAAGTTCGAAAAATCTTAAATTTGGGTACTTTTGACCCATGAAAAATATATTAAAAAGAAAAATAAAATATAAATAATACATATTTTTTAATTCTTTATACAATTTAAAAATATCTGTAATTACGATTTCAAGAAATTTAATTGTTTATAACTGTTTTTTAATCGTTAATTCCGCGTGTTCGATAGTTTTCTCCGCTTATCTATAAGTATAGCCGTCTGTCTCTCACTCATACGCTGCTTCGGCCTCTCAGTGTCATTATTTATTATTTATCTTTTAAACTATAAATTTTATCAGAATTTTTAAAGAGAGCAACGTTATCAATAACGAAATTGTCTACAATTTGTTCTTAACAAATCCCTAATAATGTTCAATTACCATTATATTGTTGTCAAAAAAGCATAAATTAATATGATAATAACAAAAAAGTAATATAAAGCCATAAAAAAGTAATTTTAATTAAATGTTCCGCTTCATCCTTAAATAACTTTTGTAAATCTGATTTTAGAAAAAAAATTGTTAAGAACAAATTGTAGACGATTTCATTATTGATAACATTGTTTAAAGGAACCATGTTTTGCACACGGCCAATTATACGTCGCACGCTCACGAGTAGGATCACCTCGAAATTTGTTCATTTGCAGTCTAGACAATAAAACTATAAATGTAGTCTATAAGCAAGTATTGTAAAAAGAAATGAAAAAAAAAGGAACCTAAATAAAAAGTGTAAATGTATAATACTATATGTAATATGTATATATCTTTCTAATATATAATAATATGTAAATAATGGTGTAAATAAAACATAAATTTTTAATTTACTAAGGTGTTCCTTATTTTAACTTATAATTATTTCAATTTATTAATTAGTTAAATAATTTGATATACTCTATATACACCGTATGTTTAATGGTCAAATAAGTCTCTCAATATCTAAGATAGAAATCTATAATATCTACGTTAAAAAATGGATCGTTAAATATTTTTTATACTACTAAATATGCGATGTATTTTAACGCGACCAACGCCAAGTTTCGCTGCTAGTATTAATATATTTTCCCACCTGTAAAATTTATTGAGACGGTTTTGAAATAACATTCTCCAAAATTGGATCTCATGGATGACACAATAAAAACCCAACTCCTAGGTAGGTAAAATCTATTCTTAAAAAGATATAGAGTTTAAGCAAATATCAAAATTGTAATTTACTATTTACACTACATAATTTACACTACATAATACAATAATTTTAATTTTTCTTTCATTTATACGTAAGATAAACAAATTTACATTTGCATTTACATGTTTAAATACGGAGTTGAAAATTTTTTATAAGTGCTTTGATAAATAAACGTACTAATATGTAGAGATTTTATTACAAAAATAAAAAGAAACTGTGACTATGCTTGACAACAAGAGTCTATTTCATTCAATGCACTTGGGATTGAAGTGTCCATGGGCAGCGGTAATCACCTCTCTATGATCGCTCCAATGCTCATTTGCTCGACGATAAAAAAATTACGTATTTGTAATGTTAAAAAAGTCGTTTTTGGCAGATTTAAAATTATTTATACAAAATCAAGAATTTATCTGATATGTGCTATTTTCCTTGTCATTAAATATATAACAAACGTAACTTCAAATTTTGAGACACATTTTTTAAAATACAAAAAGAAATAAACACTACACTACTAATAAATTATATATATGAATTAACAATGTAAAATATTAGTCTTCAGAAGTTTCTTTTACATATGTAAATGTATTAATTAGGTCGAGGCTTTTTTGTATTTTATTTACAGATTCAAGATAATTTTCATGACATTTTTTTACATTTAATTATAATTCCTTCTTATCACTGTAGAAGTTATGTGAATATTTATATAGATTATTCAAAGTGTACGCATCAAACATGGCTGTATTTAGTAGCGATCCAAGAGTTCTCTAAGAGATTTATCGCGTTTCCGCATCTGTTGGGAAACTAAAAGTCGTAACTTTATTAAATGAGTAAAAATTTATAAGCAAGGATTGTCTTATTTCAGTATGAGGAATAGTAAAAATAGATAATATGGTAGCATCAAAAATTTAAATAATATCGTAATTACACAGAGAAACATAAAAAAATTAATACCAATGAGTTATAAGCTATCGACCTTTTATGACACATCACTAACATTGGCAACATTCAATATCTATCAAGAGAAGCTGTTATACGATTTTCAAAGCTTATTTTGTGAAATTAAATATGATGGGTTTTTTTTTTTTTTATAGTTCGTACAAAATTTAAAGGCACAATTAACCATTTTCATAAGGGATACTGAGCGAACAATACTCAGCAAGGGCAGTTCACGACTGACTGTTGAGTTTTGGCGTTTGTGCGCTTGAGTGTTAAAATTGTATCCTGTTCGATAGCTCCGCACTAGCTTTTACGCTTCGTCTTGTTATCAACTGGCGCCATCCTATCTTCATGGACGGATATCACTGAAGCAAGAGGTATATGCAAACATCATAACACGTGAGCATCTGTGGTCTGTGTCTACCCTTCTGGGAAATAAGTCAGAGTTTGTAATAATAAAAATGTATGCATATTTTTAAATAAAGCAGTCTCAAATGCTACGCATTGTGAGTTATGCAATAAATAGCAACTCTCTTTCTTCTCCTCTTATTTTATAATATATTTGTTAGTTAACTCGTTCGTATCTTCTTTTTAATATATATGTATTTTAGTTGGTAATTTAGCTCCTATTTTTTTTTTAGTTTTTGATAGAATTAAGCTGCTTGATATAGATAACCTAATTTTATCGTAGTATGATTTTATGCCTTTATTTTTTTAAGTGTTTATGTTATTTAAATTTTTTAATTAGAACTTCAACAAAGTGTTGCTTTTTAACTTCCCGCTAAGAAAATTGAAAATTTTCTAAAATTTTCGGGAAGTTATTGGTTTCACCCCATTTTGCAAAAATCGAGTTCTCATCAGATCTCGACGTTCTGAGGGTCTAGGAAGCTTTCCTGATCATCCCTGAGATGATGTCCGTATATCTGTGTGGATGTGTGTGTTTGTGTGTGTGTACTTATAACTTCTTTTAAACGGCTTGACCGAATCGAGCCCACTAAACGGCGTTCCAAATAATTTCACCAAACTTAAATTTCCTAAAAGTTTGGGTCGATTTGGACCAGTGGATTTTGAGAAATTTTCAAAAAACTAAGAAAAATAAATTTTTTAAAGTGGTTTTTTCAAAATATCTTTAAAATAGCTTGACCGATCAATTCTAAAATCTAATCAGCTCTTAACCTATTAAAAACACGTCGATTGTTGCAAACTGGGTCAAAATCGGTTGATTGGTTTGTAAGAAATCATTGTCGAAAGAAATCGAAAAAAAAAACAGTTGTTTTTGGAATAACTACGAAACGGCTTGACCGATCGATTTCAAATTCTAACCACCTTTTGACCCTGTAAAAACACGTCGATTGCCGCAAACCGAGTCAAAATCGGTTGATTCGTTTGCAAGAAATCATTGTCGAAAGAAATCGAAACAAACAAATTTTTTAGTAAAAAAACGTTTTTACTCAAAAATTCGCGTCAAATCCCATATATTTTCGAGTGTTTTGAACTCAAAAATAGCGGGAAGTTTCAGAGTTGGCCTACAGGGTTAATCTATTTTTTCTTCTGTTGTGCTTCGTTTAGTCATATCATTCATGTATTTCATTATGCTCTTTTTTCTGTTTCATAAGCAGATAGTGCTCTTCCTGTAATTCGGCGATCATCACATAATAACAATTCATCTAATGCTCCTTCAATACTGGTTATGTCTTCTTTATTATTAAGAAGCATAAAATCTTATTTTCATTTCCTTTAGTGAGGGCTATGTCCACATGTTTTTTTTTTGTATTGTTTTACTCGATTAAGCTTTCTGTTGCGAATTTTTCCAATGAAACTTTAGTGACGTTCCTTCTCTTTTGTTCCTTTTCGTACAGAATTACTTTCCCAATATTATTTCTTCGCTTGCGAGATCTTGTCTAACACAAACGTTAAAATCTTCATAATGGAAGGGCGTTCGTTAACATTTTGCAATAAATGGTCATGTAGATGGTCGAACTGAATTTTCTTTTTTTTTAATATTTTTCTTCTTATTAGTTCGTACCACATGTATGTTCTTCAAGCAAGCTATAATTCGAGCTATCGTCATGTATGTTCGTTTTAGACTTTCAAACAAAAAATGTTCGTATTTATTCGTTGTAGTTAAACTTTTCAAACGCCATTACAAAGAAACATCGAAAGCCTGCTTTACAGATCTGAATAGAATTGCATTACTAGATCTTTTACTTTTCTTCATATAAGGCGTTCAGAATTTTTATTTCTTCAGTTTTTTTGATAAAAAATACAACATTCTGACAAGGAACGTACAAAATTTCACACGAGATTTTGTATATGGAAATTAAGTATTCTAAAATAAAATACTTAAATTATTTTCTGCATATTCTGTAGGAAAGCTAATACTAGAGTGTGTTTCTATATCGGTGCCCGTTATTTACGGATCGGCAGCGCCCGCGGCGACGCCCACGGGGACTTAAATTACGTCCAGTATTAATTGCTTTTGCGGGCCTTTTTTTTTCAGTACCAACCTTTTTTCTTTCACACACGCTACTCTTTTTCGTGCTTCCTCTTAAGTTGGAACGTTGAAATAAGGCTACATCTTGATACTTGTTATGATTTATTATATTTAAAAATAGGGATTTTTTTCTATAAAATGGATATATTGATTAATCTGTTTAGAACGTAAGTTACGGTTTTTTTTCTTATGTTGGACTGATTATGAGTAGACAGATTGTAAGTTTTACTACTTAATATACTATACTAATAATACTTTAAATATATATATTTATGAAGCCTCGGGTATGATGTAGATCGTTGCGAGAACAATTGCTACTAAAAAAATACTAAAACCCTAATACGTAATAAACAACTAACAAATATATGCACAAACTAGGTGTTTCATCGAGAAGTAATAGTAACCAAAATGTGAAGCCGTAGGTTGTGTTAATTTGTGAGGCGTCAGGCTTTTAATTAGGTATTATTCATTAATTAATATTCTTAAAGCGAACACCGTATTTGGTACTAAACTCTGTACACTGGCGAAATATTCTTTTTTTTTATTACGCAAGTAGCAGCCGCCATGTTGGTTTTAACACAACGTCACATAATCCATAACATGTATAATTCTAAGACGCGTCTAACGATATCTCATTTGTCCAAATATATTAGGAGCGATACGGGAACAGATGAACATATACACTTATAAACTGCTAAAGTCATAACTCTTTGTAGTCGGATATCGGGATCGGCTAGCCTTCACATTTACAAGTTACCTAACATTTCAGACATGTTTTATGAATTAAACGCAATTGTCGAGTTAATAATAAATAATAAAAAGCAGCGAGTAACAGCTAGTAATAAATATTTTTTAAATGTTCTTATTAACTCTTTCATTAGATATCCGACACGATACATTTGAAAAGTATTCCGGTTTTTTGCGCGACTTTATGCCTTTTGGGTGGCGCCATATTGAATTCAGCGTGACGTCACATAACGATAACGATAGATCATTTTTCCAAATATGATAAGTAGCTTGGAAGCAACAAGGAATTAGATGAACATACAAACATACACATAACGCTTCTTAAAATAATAATCCTCTATAGTCGGATAAAAATCGGTATGACTTTTCTCGTGAGCTTTCGTCATATTAGATCAAAATACGATGAAAATTATCTAAATCAAACCACAATTTTTATGTCTTATTTCCATCTTACTTTTTGTTTTAAACATAAATTACTTACAATACTTATTGACAAAAATGTTAATTATTGGAATTAACATTTTTTTATTTCTTTTAGTATAAGTACAGTTTATTATAGTAATACAATTTAGTACTTTATAAGTTACCACTTATTTTCAAGTGATAGAAATTAAAATAAATGCTCTGTATTTAGTCAATATTTATTCCTATTTTACACTCTATCTAACAGTATTATAGAGAAATGCATTAAAAGATTAACAAAACTGAATTAGGAAAAACAAAGGAAGTTGATGTGGTTAATGGAACTTGATGTTGAAGAAACTTAAAATAGGTGCCTTAAAGCCTCATTACTGTGATAAATCACGTCGTAGGCTTTCGGGCGTCGGTTTTAACTAAATTGGGATCAGAGGTGGCGGAGTATTTGTCCAAGTTCACGGTTTGTGTTTGTTAAAAATAGTTACGCGATATAAACGAAAACAATCAACATTTTTGGTTTTTGTTGAAAGGAAACTGAAGTTGGTTTGTATTACTCATATTTATTAACTCAAGATGAATATACATCATTAGAAATTAAACGCACACTTTAGGTTATAATGCAGGGTGTAGTGGTGCATTCGTTTGCAAAATTGTTTTAATTCGTAATTTTTTTTTGTCCGGAAGGTCTTTGTGATTATAAAAGTGTAAGATGACACTTGATATCTTTTGACGTTCTTGTTTAAACAACAAAAAACTATATAGCCTAGAAAAAATGCATTTATTGCAATCAATAAATTTTTTTTATATTCTTTATAAAATTTCAAATGAAAAAAGTCTTCATGCCCATCATCGTTGTGAAGTCGTCAAAGTTGTGGGAATAATTAAAACTTCTCCATATTACCATATGGAGAAGTTTTAATTATTACTAATTCACTCGTTTAATTAATTCTAACCAACGTAAGTATAATTTTTATTTCAAAAAGATATTAGTAATACTTTGACTTAATGTAATTTTATTGAGAAATTTCGAAACTAAATATAAAACCAAATAAATACCGTTGTACAGAAAATATATTTATTTGTCTACAATACATTTTTAAAAGCTCTACCACAATTTCTGATTCATAACCAAGCATGTTTTCTTATTTCTGTGGTTGTAGTGCGATGTAGCATTATTACTTTAATTTTCATAAAAACTTCTTTTATTGTTTATTGAATAGTTACGGTTTCTAATTTTCACCTTGTAAACCTTAGCTCGTCTCCAAACACGATAATTGAGGGGTGTCAAGTCCAGGGATTGAGTTGCCATGACATAGGTCCGTTTTCGCCTGTCCAACGATTCGGAAAATGTCTTGTTAAAAACTGGCGAACCTGTAGTACGATGATGAGCAGGACATGCATCGTTTTGAAAGTAATTTCCCTTCTAACACCCAAAGGAACTTTTTTCAAATATGATGGGTAATGTGGTTTTCAATAATTCTAAGTAAATTTGTCCATTCAAATTGTCCGGCAAGTAACAAGGGCCAATCAAAGTTCGCCCTATGACTCCCGTCCAAACGTTCACACAAAATTAATATGGATACCTTTTTTTGTTACTAAATGAGGATTTTCATTACTCCAATAGCGAAAGCTATGGAAGTTAACTAAATTCATCCCTTGAAAATTTTTAATTATCTGAATACAGAATCTTTTTAAGAAACCTCCCGTCTTGAGCATCGCTATCTATTAAAAAACGGCAATAAATCGACCTTTTGATTGTATCGCCTTTTCCCAAATCTTATTCAGATGTGTAATAAAATGGATTCTGACAGTTCCTTTTGAGAAACGACCCCATATCTTCCATTGAGACACATCGAACAAACATGTTATCGTCGGAGTACTAGTTATAGGGTCTCTCCCGAATACATCTAAAACGATTCTTCAACATCTGGATCGACTGGTTCAGCTCTAACAACGGGTTCTCGATATTGAACTGTACTATATTCAACGATTCGACGATATGTATTCACAAATACTTGCACATTGGACAGTCGTTGCGTTGGTAGGTAAACGCTCCCTATACAGTCGTTGAGCTGGACAAGCATTCGAATCAGCCCTTCCGCACATATACGGTATGTCCGCATATTCCGCGTCGGTGGACGCCGCCATTCTACTATTGTAATTAGTACAAGTCGCCAATAAACTCAAAGTCCGTACACACGGCCAAGATCAGTAAGAGGAAAGTCAGTAGTCCAAATCGCAAGCGAAAACAGAGGTTTAATAAGACAGGAATGATCGTGTCGAAATTAACTGGCGGAGCCGAAAATACAAGGAAAGCAACACCGACCAGCGACGCTACACCGGAATGCGACCGTGCGAAGGGGATAACTGGTTCTCTTCTAGATGAGATTTCTAACAAATTTGTATTCCCCAATAAAGTTATGTTATGCCAAAGTATCGATATTAAATTAATTAAATTAACGTTAATGTTGATTGGTGCAAATAAAAAGAGGGTCATATGAAAAAGGTTTTATAACTAATTGAATTAATATACATGTTATGCTTATTTAGGAAATAAATCTCAAACTTTAAATCCTCAAATTTCAAAAATAATTGTACAAATTTAGTCACCATATAAAATGTAAGCTATCATGATTGAATTGTTTTATTAATATACTATAAGCAGAATGATGCATACATTCAGGATTCAGAAAATATAAACAATTAATAATTTAATACCAGTAATATTTTTTTATTGTAGTTCTATTGTTGCAAAACACAATATTTTAAAAATTAAAAAATGCTTGATAACTTGATTTACGGTATTTACGTAAATATTTAATATGTTTGAATAAAAGGTTGTCATACAACAGGTAGATTTTTTTATTACATTTATTTTAATTTTCCTTAGATGTTTTGAAGTTGTAAAACCTACCCTTTCGCTTTTTCCGTTGCTTTCTTTCTGCAATGTCATTTCATTATGTGTAGCGTAGCGTAGCGGGTATTTAAGAGGTTTTAACCCAATTTAGGATCTAATCCTAAAAATCGACCTTTCTCAGTCAAGAAGATTTTGAATAACCTTGAATATATTTCTAGTCTTGTTTTATTAGGGTAATTTACAAACTAAATAAATCAAACCCGAACACTAATCGACTTTATTTTATAAAAGCAGAAACTATGTGGAATTATTTTGCTTTTATAAAATTAATTATATTAAAATGCTATGTATGTGACATAAGACTACAAAAGTATTATAAATTTTTTAATAAATATTTTTTATTTGTAATTTTTCAAACTACGCTCTTGAAACTTGTTTGTAAAAAATATAATAAAATCAATGTTTTATAAAATACCAAATGTTTACAAATATATATATATATGTATATATATATACATAATATATATTACATAATGTCAAGAGCTTATATTAAGTTTGTTTTCACTTGTATGACTATAAAAGTTGAGTAATCTAGAAAAATAATATTTTATTAAATTTAATTTAAAAGAAAATTATTTTAGCGCACCGTGTGTATGATGCTTGATCATACATGACGATCATAAAAGATCCTCAGCCATAAATTACTCAAAACATAGTACTGGAGTATTATAACATATTACGTTCTAATTAGATATTTCTGAAGGATCTAGTATCCTTTTATAGAGGCTTATTTGATTGTGCGGGAGCATACTAAAAACAGCAAAATTGACAACTTGCGGTATTCCACACGCAGCGTCTAATTTTAGCCAAATAGTACACTAAATTAACTTAATTAAGATCATTATTTACCCATAAATAAGAAATGATCGCTCAATAATGCCAACAAAAACTCATATTTATCGTTCCATAGGTACTCATAAAGAACGCAACGCTACAGACATACAGACTAAAAGTTGTATTATGTAAGGCATTAACTTCACGAAAATTCCTAATTAGACCCTCGCCTGCAACATGTAATAATGTGCAGCATGTAACTCACCGCTAATCTCTCGAATCCGTTCTTCCACTACGGAACCCCATCCAACGAATTGAATATTGGTTCAAGATCATTGACATATATCGAACACCCGAGGCAAGTATTAAATTATTATTTATATTAACCACCAATCAGTTAAAATATAATTTCTTCGTGTGTTTCGTGCTAATGCTGCATATCTTTAGGAAAAATTAGACAATCACATGTATCACTATACCAAGAGTATTGAATACATCAACAGATACGCCTGTTTATATAACTTATTCATGAAAATATTCATAACGTTTGTGAATTAAAATATTCATAGAGAAATATAAATATTTTTATGCCCAATCAGGAATAGATACCATAGACCATTTCACCTCGTAAGCCAAATAAGGTGAAACGAAAATACTACCACGTTGTCTCACTCGCACAAATACCCTTTATAATTTCATTGTCCCTGTTTATTGACGATGTTATATAAAAATGTAAATCCGATTACAAACTCTTTTAGTTTTAACACACGCAGTCATATGCTATATCGGTCTATGTAGATCTATGTTTTTATGATGCGAAACATTATGGCGAAACAACGCCAGAAATAAATAAACAAAATCAGTAGTAAACAAGTAGTAAACGAGAATGTATTTTCGCCAAGTTTTAAGGCAACTCGCTTCAAAGCAGAGCTCAACATCAAATAATGCAAATTGGGCCCTAGGAGTACGATAACATAATTTATTAACTGTACACATATTTCAGTTTGTGTTGATTAATTAACCTAAATAAGTGTAAGAGTTCGCGATGATTAACTCACAGACGCGCTCGGGAGGTCGGCGAGTGGCAAACATCGTTGAATGTTGCGTATTCATAGGCCCACTAAAGAAATGAGAACGAAAATGTTATAGTTACTGTAAAAAAATAGCATCGAGGAGACTGAGGGTGCATAGTAATACGTGTGATTATAGACTACCAAGGCTTAAAAGATTTCGTTGTTGTATTTCGATAAGACGTATAAATTCAAGATCGATATTAGGGCCGAAGTCTGAATCGGGATAAAATTTGGAATTGTACTTGAGAGAGAAACAGTAGTCAGAATTAGGTTTTCTTGACTCAAATATTTGGTACTTTATGCAAAGAAGCAATAGCAATATACAAGCTGATTATATCGCAAATTATTACGAAAAGATGAACAAGTCTGGCCATAGACTTTATTGAAATCACAATATCAAATGCCAATTTGTCGTCGTTGTATGTCTGAAAGATGAGGTTGCTATTGCTTTCGTAATGCTGTGTTACATTTTTATGAGATAGTATCAACAATGGTCACGCACTAATAAAGTTTAACTTCACAAATAGCTTATACTCGTAAAAGCTCTATTTACACTAAATGTTCAAAAATGTACAGCAACCATGATTTTTTTTTACTTATAAGGAATATATTAATCGTTGCTAACGATTTTTCTTTACGAACTAAATATAGAATGTTCCAAACCCACGTATTAGAGTTTAAATTTCAACTTTGGGCAAGTCTCAACAAAGCCGAGGCTATGCATAGGAGCGTTCATACAATTTGCGGCTGAAATCGGTTCGTGATTCGATTACAAATTTCGACAGTGACTCTCCCGGCCCGTAACCAAGTTACTCTTGAAGTAACCCACCTAATTACTCGTCAATAGAAACGGCTGACTCGTCAATAATTACATTAGAGCACGTCGACAAACAAGAAATTCATGGAAGTATAAGCTCTTATCGCAAAGTTTAAGTTCGTTAAGCGTACACAACGATGAACAGATAGTTATAGCAATGGTCCAAATTATTAATATCACGTATTTGCATACAGTTGTACCCGGTTACATCACCCCACTCCCATGGTCTTATTGTTTACATTGAACCAGTGCGGGGTTGTCACCATGATAATGACCATTATCCCATTACGATAACATCGTCCGGGACTGACGCAATCTTCAAAGCAAAGAGCAAGTGGTTTAATTACACTTAATTTACTCATTGGTCAACTCTCTATGGTGAGGATCAAATCCTGTATCATTTGGTTCCAATTTGATTTCAGCATTTACTACTGATTGCGTTTAAAATGTTAAAGTTTTAGGTATAAAAAAATGTTAAAATGTAAATATGACCAAATGTTATGCGGTCAATCGATTGAAGTCCCTTTACGTTTGTTTGCGGAATAAGAATTGAACGACACCCTTAAGCTCCCGTGGCTGAGTAAAATACGGCCAATGGGCTGTTACAGCATGAACTGGGCATCGGTCGATCGCGGAATGCAAAGATCTAGAAAATGCTTCCGCGTGTGATGTGATATCAAACCTGCTCAGCGTAGCGATTATACCGCACTCCCTTTAATGAAATATGCAAATGACGCGCCACGTAAGAGGCAAGTGTTCAGTACAGTTTCACTATGAACACTATACATTCATGAAAATATATGCTTGTGGTCATGACTACAATTTATTTAAGCCTGTACGATCTTTTAAATTTTTATATTATGTAACGATTGTTATAAAATAATGAAGAGAAGAGTCGCAAAATCTGTTGCCTTTAGTTTTCGTGTACAGAATAAGAAGCTTTCAAAATCCTCAGTGTTTTGTTTCATAATTATTCTTAATCTCCCTGAATTTATAAAGTACTTTATACTACATAATATTATTTTTAAGACTTTATGTGTCTTGGAACACAAGTCGAAAGTTATTAAATAACATATTACAAACCCAATACTTTCTAATACGAGTATTTTTTAAATTGTGGAATCTAGCACGTCTACTGAACAGAAAAAATCTGTGAAACGGTTAATCCTACAGGCCATCCCTAAAACTTCCTGCTATGATATTTATCGATGTCTTTTTGTGTTCATTAAGTTTTAAATATTGTCTATGAGTATCTATGAGTTTTGGAACTTTTGAAACTCATAAATTTTCCAACGATATCACTTTAACAGTTCATTTTTATACAATTTCTGACAGACGATGCAACTTCTTGGGAAAAAGACCTGATTAGATTTTGGTATTGATTGGTAGGGTCGTCAAAGAATTATTTAAAATAAACTTTTTTCTATAAATCTTATACTTAAGATTTCTTAAAATCTACCGTGCGAAATAGGCTCAAATTTTTACAAAGGTTTCTTGATGAATAAGACACACTGCAAAGGGAATACGCACAGAAAATTTGCAAATAGCATCGCACAGTATCTCTCGACGCTGCTATAGCACTGTCCGGCTTAATTCCGCTGGACTTGAGAATTATTAAATCTGCTGCTTTATACAAATACAAAAAGAAGCTCTCAAATGACTACCTCCCTACAGGATTAGAGCTCGAAGTGAGAGTGAGTTACCTAGAGCAACTTCATCCCTCTGCATTGCAAAGAATGACATACGAACCTCTAGAAGATGTGAACCCAGAATTAGTTAAAAAAAATTGCTAGCTCTCATAGATGATTGAGAAAATATTACTATGAATGGTAGAAAATGAATTTAT
Organism: Eumeta japonica; assembly: GCA_005406025.1. NCBI lineage: Eukaryota > Metazoa > Arthropoda > Insecta > Lepidoptera > Psychidae > Eumeta > Eumeta japonica. Next base: position 393,006 of record BGZK01000156.1, read on the forward strand.
TGTTTCTCAAAATATTTTTCGTTTGCATAAATGCACTTCATATGAATAAAGTAATTTTGAAAACAGTTATGCCACTCATTGCCACTCCTCCCTAAAGAACGCGGAAACATGTATTCCATACTCTTCTGGTGATGAAAATTGTTGACCGCGTAATTGGTTCTTAATTTTTGTGAACAAAAAAAGTCGCATAATGACAGGTCGGGACTGTATGCAAGATTGCTCATAAGTTCTACGTTTTTCTCCTTAAAAAAAATATTTGTCTCTTGGCTGTGTGAGAACTGGCATTGTCGTGGTGCCAGATAATATGACACTTATGGTTATTTTTTACGGAGTTCGTCAATAACTTTCAAACAAACAAATGGTTATGTAGCAATCACTATTCACGATATGACAATTCTCCTAATCAACAGTAGTCAGGTGTCCAGTTTTATTAAAATAAGATGCAATGATCCGCTTAAATGCACTTCGCTCGCGCGCCACTTTGGCTGGTTTCGGCTCATCTCGATAGACCCGTACGGTCGATTGCTGCTTTGTTTTGGGATCGCAGCAATAAATCCATGTTTCGTCATCTGTGTCTAACGTTATATATGACGGGCAACCATCACGAAGTTCGTTACTAGGATTGACATGACCGCGCTTGAATTCTGCAAACCAGTTATAAATAGTCATCTTGCATGGTGCTTCATCGCCAAAAGCATTTCGAAGCTGAACGAGGCTCTGCTATGGTGTCAAATTATAATTGAAATCAAAGAAAATCATACTACGCAAATTTTCACGACTTAAATCCATAGTTATGAAGACATGCAATTTTTAAAATGACACCACAATGTAAAAACAATTGACAGTCAGATAATAAAAACTGTGTTCTACTGTCAAAGAGTTCCATTTTCAAATGTAGTAATTATTTTTTAAATATTATTTATATAAGTGGTCAGTTCCAGAAACTTATAGTGTACCCCACATATACACAGAAGTAAAATTGACGGCAGGGTGGGGATTACGTTAACATGATAGAAGAAAAACGAGGAAATCGCAAACCTAGCCTGTAGTCCAGACCCCTCTACGCCCTTCTAATAGAAATTGTATGTTTAATTATAGGGCAATAAGACTGATTAAGTCTAGAATAGATCCCATAGTCAGCGAGCTGAGCAATTCCGAGTCCTTCCTGGAATTATTAGTGAACTGTAGAACAGTACATCTGCTAGTTAAGTTCATCAGGGAGAATATTAGGGAGATAAGAGCGAAGGGCTGAGTGGTCCAATTATTCTGGTTGAAGGCTCACATAGTCACTGCAGGGAACCAATGAGAGAATCAAAAAGGATTCGAGACGAGTTTGTCTGGAACATCCTGATCACCACAACGAGAGAAGCAGCAAGAGGGGCCAGAGAAAAAATTGCGAGCCGACTGGGAGCTGACGCAAATAGCAAAGTGCGAACGATGGTGTCATTTCAAGTAAATGGCTTTCAGGGGGTCGAATAGTTGCGATCTACTGATCGTAGATGAAGCCTACATGAGCCAATTTGAAGCCATTTTAATGCGATACGACTAACGGGTACAAAATACGGGTGGCACAAACCTGGTAGCGACAGTCAACAAGGAACTGCTCTGTACCTACAGAAACCCGATGGATGTAGTATATGCCCTCAACGAGGTGCATAGTGGCACATTACTCATCCAAGACTCAGGTCCGTTCACTGAAGCTGGAAAGATTTAGCAATATGAAAATCCCGAAGAACCTCTCAAAAACTCTCTGCCTAACTTGCACACAGGTAAAGGAAGATTCCCTCATCGCCCAGGAATTAGGTAAGGGAAAAGGTACGAAGGAATAATCATCATGCGGACCTCGGTGTAACAGAAATTATACAACAGAATGCCACACGCCGTGGTGGCGTTTACGCCCATCACCCTCATTTGTATATATTACACGGACGACGATGAGTATGCAGCCGGCCGATTAATCAATAGGGCCATGGCTGCCAGTAAAAAAAAAAATTAAAGACCACAAAGCAAAGATGGCAATAAAAAAAACAAAGATAAGGTTATTATAATAACAATAATTCTTTATTCGGCCCTTAAACAAGCAAATAGGAAGACATGTGATTGATGATCGCTAAAGAACATAAATACAATGTACAAAAAATTATCCTAAAATTTTGTCGACTTATAAAATAAACAAAATAGAAATATTGTAGCACAATCCGAAACGTCAATAAATTAATGAATAAGAAAAAATAATATTTTATAAAAAAATCCTGGAACATTATTTTCTCCCAAAAAATTCTTCAATATCAGTCTCAGTGCGCAGACGAGACGCTCCGTATTCTTTCTGGGCATATATTTTGCCATATAAAATCGCGTAAGCCTTTCATTAATGTATAAACGACGTTCATCAGACGAAAGTCCTAGTCCAGCCGCAGTAGCGCTGTACCACACGCACGCTACCGTCAGCAGCCGGTCGCGGTGCTCACAGCACGCCAGACACACCATCAATGGGCGTGGACGCTCCGAGTCCCTCAAATTCGTACGTCTAGTCATACCAACATGCTCGACACTGACGACATCTCGCTCATTTAAACTGACACCTAGTTTATTGGCAACGCTGAGTATACGGTACTCAGAGCTTTCGTTCTTTTTCGTTAATTAAAAAAAATGTGTACATAGTAAGTATTTTAGATAGATAATAAGAAATAAATAATAAAAAAAATACAAGAGACATTTATATAGAACAAAAGTAATTTAAAGATGAAGTAAATTATAAATTGTAATAGGATGCCGAGTGGACAAGTGAAATACAAGATGTGATATTAAAAATAAATTAAGAAAAAAAACAAACAATATATCTTGAGAACAAAAATAAAGTAATAATTGTATTAAATAAACAAATATTAGATTATAAAAAAGAAATGCTTAATACCTGAATGAAAAATATAAGAAATAAATAAAATCAAAAAAACGTACGGACTACGAGATAGATTGTTCGGACGGCAATCACTAAAAGCGTGATTAGACCGAAATAGATACATGAATTTATTGTACGTCCATACGGACAAATCAGTAAACGGAGAGATGGATCAACACTGAAAAAATCATTGGAACAACAGTATTCATTGCAAAGGATGTTTTGTAATTTTATAAAAACATAACCTATTATTGTAACGTCACAGCTTGAGAACTACCGACTCATCTCTGATTATTTTAACATCCTATATTTTGCCGAAGTCTCGATGCCTGAGTCTGATTCGTGATCTCTATCGTTCATAATATTCGACGAGGTGAACCGTTATAAAAAATATGTTAAATTAAAATTGGATAAGATTGTAATGTTTAAATAACGGATCTCATCAAAACTTGAAGATTTCTTCGCGAGTAGCTGAAGTTAAATAAACAATATGTAACTATAACATTAATCAATTTAATAACTTAGAATTTGTAACTATACTCAATTGCAAGTCAAATGCTCACCTAAAAAATGGTCAACAATCGTGAAATGGATTTAGTTTTGTTTTGTATTAGCATTACAATTAATTTTATTAAATTATTGTGTAATATAGCTTACAAAAGCTATATTATGATGAGTTTAGTATGCATCGTAGCAAATATTGCGTTAATAAAAAAAAAATGTGCTGTTTATAAAATGAATACCTTCATACATCGTTTACCTCGAACGTGTTGCCCTACATTGAAAGGAAAATTTTGTTTCTGACGAAGAATGATATTTTGCACCTGAAATAAGAACCTTAAAAAAATAATAAAAACCGCCTTCAAAAATCGTAAAAAATAAAACAATTAGTTGTTTTTGGATTTCAATGTGAGTGCTATTTTTTTTTTTTTTAAAAGAGGAAGTTAAGGGGTTTTTCCTTCGAGACATGTTACATATTTTATTCTTACGATAGCAATCAAATGTAACACACCTTAGTGCTACTCTTTTATATGATAAAAAACAATAACGATCCTTCTATTCATCACCTACGTAATTAAAACATTGTTGTTAAAACAACCTAACCTCAACTAATAGTAAAATGAGAAATAGTTTTCTGTAGATACGTGTAGAACACTTTTTTATTTATTTTTTCACATATTTCATTTATTTATGTGTACAGTTATGTAGACCATCTCTTGTCTTGTTTAGCATTAAATCACGTACATTATACAGATTAAAACAGATTATATACCTATATTTACTGAGTCAATGTCGTCCTTTTTACAAGCTTTTATTTAACTAGCATTCTGAGTATGTGTGAGTCAAATCTTGGAAGCTAAATTATGACGACTTCTTGATTTTCAATTGGACTCAAATTTGGCACACTTGCATATCCTGGATGATAATATAATAATATCATGCAGCTAGTTTGATGATGGAAACTCCTAAACTAAACAGGAAAAGCTCATCAAATTTAGGCTCATTTATTATGTCTTGGCAAGCACTCTAGTACTCAGTTGATACCTAGGGCCTAATGGAGCCGTGTCCAAAGTAACTCTGTAATAAAACTGCGCATCCCTATCGAGTTTTAGGTTATTTGTTTTGTCTTGGCAAACATTCTGGTTCTATGAGATCATTTGTTTTGTCTTAGCAAACACTCTGGTCTTATATCATATCTAGTTTCTGAAAATGGAGACCGAAGGTTAACACAGAAACTTCTGAACTAAACTGGATACACTCGTTGTGTTTGGGCTCGTTTGATTTGGCTTGACAAATACTCTGGATTTGGAAGATGGAGCTAAAAGGTAGTCAAATTAACTCTGTTATAAAACGTTGCAACCTGTTTAGGGGAAGGATAACTACAAAATGAAATTCGGACTGCAATTTCTGCCAGGCACGAGTAAAGTTCAACCTAAAATAAGCGGTGGAACCCCCTCAGGGTATCAAAATACATGGCGGGCGGGGGGAGGTTAACTATTTAATAATCCGATACTACATAAAAAGCAACTTTCTAAAAAAGATTATGATACAAAAAGCATGAGATTATAAAATAATGATAAAGCATTAGTAGAATATCACAAATTAGGACAAAACTAAAAAGTTACTAACATAAAAAACATTTTCAAATACAAGCTGTTATTCGAAAATTCAATTGTAAAACAAAAAATATAATTTTACGCAAGAGTAGTACTGATGAATGTTATTTATATACATGAATATACAAAGGCAAATATAAAATAAAGAAACACGAAAAATACTCATTTCAGTGATTATCCTAACATCGTGCCTGTACAAGTAGAAGTTTCATGCAAAGTTTCAATCGATATTAATACATCCATCTATATAAACAAAATTCATCAACAAGACCCTTGCATAAAATTATTATTTATATTTTAGTACAACTGAATTTTTTAATAAAAGTTTATTATTGAGTTTTTCTTTTATTAATATTTTTTGTGATATACAGCAAGGATGCCTCATAATTGTCAAAAATAATATGTACTAAAAGAATAATACGTTTTTAAGTTTCATAAGCTTATAGATACCCAGCGAGAGGTGTCAACGTGACACAAAGTAAAAGGTAAGCTCGTATATTTGTTACCATCGTAGCAAGCGACTGGCGGCGTTAACCGTAGCAACAACAATGACCACGCAGCAAACACAAAACACAGAAAAATGATTTCGAGATAAGGATTCCTTATCTCGAATTACACATCGATACCCATAAAAGATATTTTTTTTATTAAAAATATTTCACATATAAAAATTTTAATTAACTTGATAATTAAGGCTTCGTTTGGCTTAGAAGACTTAACAATTGCACGTACGCTACAAAATTGATGAAATCAAAAATTCTACGTGAAAGGCAAACGTGTAAAATGCATGCAGCATACGAGGGGTATGCCAAATAAAATTAAATATTCTTTACACAATAATTTATGCTGGCGAGTTTATACATTATTGTAAGTACTGGTTATCTAACGATGAATTAAAAGTGGGACCTACACTATGCAAATCCAAATTTATTTTAACGCTTGTATTTGTGAGAATCTGGTGGAAATTTGCTTATAAGAATGAAACTGGGTCGATGTGTTTTTCACACTTTATTATGACTACAAAAAAGGTTTAAAAGCTTCAAGAATATTTTGAAATTTTGCTTACTGGTGAGTCTTGTTCACAAGCAACATTTTTAAAGTGAAGTTTCTTTAGGCGCTCTGAGCACTTTATTTTGCGGTTACTAGATAAGACTGAGCCGTCACGTTCGGCTATGTAACGCAAGTTCGGATAAAGTCGGCTCAAGTCGATTAAAAACCGAGAGAGAGATATAGTCAATGCGTTACTGTTATACTAGTTCCGCAAACGTTACAAAAGAGAGCGTTACTCATCGGTCGCATTCAGTAATTAACATAACGCGATATGTGTCGTACGAATACATTTTATTAAATAAGCTATTTAGTATTATACGCTTGTGTAAATGTGACAAAATTCGTTGTTCGTTGTGTTTTATAAGACATTATGTTCGTTGTGGCGTATAAGACATTATCTATCGTCATAAGAAATAGTAGTATGGTTAAGATCACAAGACAAACACATGCCGTGTCTTACTAATAGCAAAAATATTTCGCGTTCACGTAATTTCTAGCATTTCTCAAATGATACGGATGACTTAGAAACTAATCAGTATATGTGATTCACCTTTTAAGTAAGAAATTGAACGTATATATGCGACGCAAGACGCGATTAAAATTCAGTCAGGTCATATTCTAGTATTATGCGTCCATCAATTGTTTCCTCGTACTCATTCGATATTCCTTGTAAACTTCTGAAAACAACTTTTCTGCGCCAAAGCAGGATCAGCTGTTCTTAAACGAAACCTTCTCTGCCAAGAAGTTTTAGTGGATATTTCAATGTTGATTTCGCAAAAGGCACACCAACGCCGTCAGTGGATTTTGAAATCAACATTAGATTTAAATATGTCAAATGATCCAAATAAAAGCACGACAAAATTACGGAACAACGATTGATGGAGTTTTTTTTAGATATTTAGCGAATCTTCAACCAAAAGTATTCATTTCATAAGTTATTTACCAAAAAACCTATTGTCTCATTTTTAGAGTAAGATGCAAATGACAATCGGTCGGAACTACATTTACCAGAGTAATTTATACAGAATTTAATTTATGTATATTGTAAATGTTATTATTTTATGAATATAGAAGAAAAAAAATAGTTCTGTTTCGTGTCATTAATCCCGCCTTTATAAAGTTTTCACGTCGGTCGTGTGGTCTTTATCATGCACCATTTTTTGTTTTAATGGTTTACAGATTTTAAAAAGAGAGGGGAACGCTTTGAAGATGATGCGAAGACAGGTCGGGTGCCAACCCCAATCACTCAAAAATGTGTTCAAGCACTTGAAAAATTATAATAGTATAGAGGATCAAAAAATACTTGTTTCCGAGTGATGTACCGACAGTTTGTGCTCCATCAGTATTATTAGCTTGGCGTGACAAGTGACCGAAGCTTTGAGTCCGGCACCTTCTTTAACACCACGACAACACCGCACCGTACACTTCCGCCCGAACACTTCATTTTTTCAATTAAAAAAATGTGTCTATCGTACCTCGCCCACCATATTCTTTTGAATTAGCACAATGCGATTTTTACTTGTTTCCCAAGAACAAAAAAAAATTGAAATGTAAGATATTTGAGAGCAAGGCGTATGCTGTCTATAGGCAGCCAGTGCATCTCCTTGCAATGAATTACCTCTTACAATAAATTATCACCGCTGGCTGAAAACCACATTTTTAAACACCGACGCGTGGCATAGCTTTCATTAAGACGTACACCTTCTACTCGACAGTTCCAATTCTCTTATTTGTTCGAAAACACCGCTAATGGTTATCACTTCCGCAGTTTCGATGTGGCCGATGGAAAGTTACATGCGAAACGTAAGCGGTGGACCGCCAATCTTCGACACGATAGGGGCGAGGTTTAAATTTAGGACGAGCGGCGCGGAAGTGGAGATTGGCGGCCGGTATTGGATGGAACGATTCGACCGATGTGTTTCCACAATATACGCGATGGAGTATGTTTACCCTTGAATTATTCCAGCACGTGTTCGAGTGGAATGAAATTTTACCAAGCCTGACCGAACGCGAGACGTGTTCGAGAGGCAGACGGTTTCCAAACAACAAGTTAATAACGTCACTGATCTACGTGTTCCCGAGACTGTTTAAATTCGACAGATACAAGAGCTGTCCTCTGTAATGACATCTGCATAAGAATAAAGACTACTGATTCGTAACGTAATATAAGTAAGGGAAGGGATAGCACATAGCATTCTGAGTCACCAAATTTCAGGAGCACAGAGTCTCATTGCTAATCATTAACAACAATTTTTATAAATACTTGGCTCCTTGAATATGGTCTTGTACATTCTAACCCTACTAGGGTTAGAATGTACAAGACGACATTCGATATTATACAAGGGGCATTGTACACCTTAAATCTGAAGTAGAAAAACCGTGGTAGTGGTGGTAGTGGAGTTAAGATTGAAACCTGGCACAAGAACAACCTACTAGGCAAGATGGCAAGAAATATTTTTAACAACGTTTTGCACGCCAAAAATATAGGTACAATAAATAATTCTATGTGTATGACCAATTGTATTTTTTATGTTAATTTTTTCAAAATTTTAAAATTTAGAATCATTTTCAAAATTTTAAAATTTAGAACCATTTTCAAAATTTTAAAATTTAGAATCATTTTCAAAATATTAAAATTTAGAGTCATTATCAAAATTTTAAAATTTAGAGTCATTATCAAAATTTTAAAACTTAGAATCATTTTCAAAAATTTTAAATCATTTTTAAAAGGTTTTTAAAATTTAGAGTCATTGTATCAATAAAATAACAATATTTTTAAAACTTTTAACTTCGTAATTAATCTAAATTTGCTTAGAATGACATATGCGTCCAAACAATGTAAGTCCTTTTATTTTGATTTTTTAGTTCAATTAAGGGAATAACTATATAAATTACCTTGTGACTATAACTATATAAAATGCCTTGAGTTGAAATAGCTATATATTCGTCCTCAGAGTAAAAATAGCTTGGAAAGAGCAACAAAATAATAACACACTCCTTTCTGCTTGGACTTGTTTTTCTTTAATCTCTGTAATGAAACAAAAAGGGATAGTAGTATAATTTACAAGCACACTCCTGACAAAGGTTGAACACTTTTTCCACATTTATAAAACAAGTATAATGAATGTACCTTACCAAAACTATTATAGACAATGGTTGTACTTTGTTTTTACCATAAATTCATGTAGAGTTTTAAAGGTTTTATAATAACTCTATGCATCAGTAAACAATCTAATATTAACACGAATGAATTTTATGTAAATTAAATGTATGTTTGTTTGTTTGGGCTAATCTCTGAAACGGCAGAATGTATACATTGTGATCAAAGGACATTGCACTGTTCCCATATGTTATTCGTCTAAAGGTCTAAAAGTGACGATAAACTATTTCCTACATTACAAATAATGAATGTATACTCTAAATTTCATTTAGAGTAACAGACACAACTTAGACTTCCCAAACCGTTGAATTTATTTTACCAGGTAGCTTTTGAAGAATCCCAAAACTGAAGTTTTAACAAAATGTTTTTTTGATAAAACTTTTAGACTACTCTACCGATCGATATCAAAATCTTCAGCTCTTTTCTTCGTACAGTTGTATCTACTGCCGCAATATGCATGAAAATCAGTTTATTTGTTCAAGAAATATCAATGTAGATACATTTTTACATAAAAGTGTTTTTTTACAATACTTTGTAAATTTCTCTATCGACAGATTTCGAAACCCATTCGATTGTTGTCCCTAAAAAACAGTGTCAATCGTTGCTACATTCATCAAATTTCTATTGATTTGTTTAGGAAATATTGTTGGAGAAAAATTTTTCATTAAGACTTTTTTTTTAATATTTTTAACTAGTCTACTGATAAATTAGAAATTTAACCTGTTCTTCTTCTTAATAACCAACGTCGAACACCGTAAACTATATCAAAATCGGTTGGTTCACTCGAGGTATCTCGTTAACCAAATATTCGACAAAAAAAAGATTTGTTCAGAATAACATGTGAAATCATTGATGGATTGATGTTTGATACTCCATTTTTTTTTTTTCATTAGAAAATTGCGTCGAACGCCGTAATGCATGTCAATATTGAATTAAATGTTCAAAAAAAATAGCAGTCGAAATATTTAAAAAATAATTGCACACAGGACGAGAAATAGTATTAAAAGTCGATACAGGGATTGAAATCGAGAAGTAAAAGAAGGTCAAAATAGAGTTTAGGGTCAAAATTTGAATCGAGAGCGGTACCTGCGATCCGAATCGAGAATTAAAGAAACTGCTGTACCGTGTATGTATGTAACATCAAGGTCTTTATATATATGAGCATTTGTCCCTGACTTCGTCCGCCTACTAGTATTATTATATACACTGAATCTAGAAATTATATCCTACATACAGCACTACTATTATTACTTATCAATACCTCATTTACGTATTTTATTTTGATACTAACATTTGCCCGTACTTCGTACAAATAGTAACCACGATCGATGCTGGTATCAAAATGAAGCGAAACGGAGATTAGAATCGAAATTGAGTATAGGACCAGGGTTAAGAACGAGAGCGTGACAGCAATGGCAATAAGGGTACAGTGATCAAAATCAAAAGCGGCGAGGAGATTGAGTTGGTAGCAGGAATGCTCAATATAGAAGATGAAAAAGGGCGGGCAAAACCGCGGGTGGAAAGCTAGTTGATATGACATGATACCAATTTAACAAAAACAAATATATAAATCATAATATAAAATTGTATTATATACGAAAGTATACAGAAAGGAAGGATAGACTTTCTTATCGTCGGTTAGTTACGATTTTCTTATTATTAAGTGTACATTTAACTCTGACAAACTTTCAAGCTCCGCGCTCCCATGTAACACGACAAATAACGAGATAACTTTGTAACGAAGTGACTGTGTTTGATGTTGTGTCATAGACTAATAATTTTTGTATTGATTATTAATAAAAAAACAAAGAATGTGCAATAATATTAATGTTATGTTAAATATATACTTTACTAGCTGTCCCGACCACTTCGCTGGGTAATTTTTATTTATAAATAAAATGGCGAAGGATTTACGGAATTCAAAAAATGAGTAGCTTAAAACCATCTACAAATCATTCCGCATCGAATGGTCCTAGTCCCATGTCTACACGTTCAGTAGTTTTTACGTGATTGGCGAACAAAGACAATCTATTTTCATTATACATGTATAGATTACATTTATTAATTCATTCTTAATGATTCCTTAAGGAATAAACAATGGTCTCAAGCTATGTGTCTTCAAAGTAAGAGGTTATTTTCAAGCCAAAATAAAAATACAAAAATGTAATCGTCTCGTTTTGCAAATGAAGATTACATCATTATTAAATCTAAAAGATGAAAACTTTAAGCGATGCAGTACCTCACCTTATAGTACATACCTTAGTCAATAATCTTTCTTGTAACGACTTTAAGATTTAAATTCTATCGTTATATTTATCTCTTTTTTATTTAAATAGATTTCTGTAACTGAAACTAGAAGGAAAAATTCACAGACAATCCAATTTTACGGCACAATACTGAAGCACTCAACAAGTGAAGCTGATGTAAATAACTTTGACGCACCAAGTACATCATAAAAATAAGTTTGATGCAATAAAAATTTGAAATCACGTGCAAACAATAAACAAAACGAAAATCTTACATAAGCAAAATATGACACTCAAATAAAAAAGAACAAAATCCTTTCTGATATTAGAATTTCTGTTATTCCAGAAATTGTGTAGAACATCAAAAGATATTACACAAAAATATATTTGTTATGAATAGACAAAAAATATTTAAAATATAGTTTCTAAAATAATAACATATAGCTTTCAATTCAGTAGCAAAAACAAGTTGTTTAAATCAAATCATGCCGACCACAGTTACAAGTTCACAGTCCGTCAAGGATAACCTGATTTATTCTATAATATTAAAAATTATTGTTTGTAGTTGGCGCTCAATCAATTTTGTTTTGTACAAGTATTAACTAATAATATTGTAGATATATGATGTTCGTCTTTTTTTGTTCAATTGTATAATTCGATTTGCTCCCATGATATATAGGATCTGAATTTAGGATTTATATAGGATTTCAGTCCCACATTCGGTTTTGACCTTAGTTTGGGAACGAGGCCAAGGTCAAAACCGAATTGCTCTGAATTGAAATGAGGAGCATTATCGAATTCGGAATTAAAAGTCATTTGGGATCGATGCCGAATTCAGAATCGAAAAAGCGGCACCATGAACGAACTCGAGAATGAAACAAATCGGCATTAAGAGCAGTACCAGGATCAGAATTAAAAAAGGAATAGCAATCGCAACCATGACTTAAAGCGTGATCGATAGATACACAAAATAGAGGAATTCATTCCGTGTCGATGTGGGAGGTGCCGCGGACGAAAGCTAGTTTTCTATATCAATGTAAATGTATGCGAAAAACGAAAAAGGGACAAGTGTGTCACGGTGGGAGTGCGTGTATGCCTAGCTGGTCCTGCCATAATAAGGAGCTCGTATTCGCTTAAAGGCTAGATAACTTTCTTTGAAAATGAAGGCTATTTTTGGTACAATAGATTCTGAGATCGACACGAGGTTGAACTAAGTTTTTAATATAATCATGTCCATAACTTATCTTATTCCCCGATATCTAAACTCCCTTCTCCGTACTACATTGTTACTCATTATTTACTAATTTTTGCAATGGCGAAAAACATTATATCTTCAACGGAAATTGTTTAAATTAATATGTACCTAACGTTTAATAGAACTAGTTACAAATCCGTTTTACACACGTGCAAAGATATAGCAAAAAAAAAACCAAAAGTTATTTATCAACTTCACTAATCCTACAATAAATAGTTGAGACGAATGGGAAAAAACGATTCACCAGATGCATCAAGATATTAAATGCTGCAGTTGCAATTTATGATCGCACTTCCACCGCCTCACAATCTCTACTTTGTAAACTTCTCTTGTCCCGCCACTGTGAGATATCCTTAGCGAATAAATTTCTGCCGCTGCATTAATAACGTTCGTGATTATACTTCATATCTCAAAGCCGAGTTTAAGACGTATTTCAAAGCGAGTTCAAGAAAGTAATATTTTTCCTCGCTGTACCAGAATTGGATTCGTCCAGTCAGTCCCGAATAAAGCAAACAATTTTTTTGTTTATTTTTAATACGTTCAATCTATAATTTCTTTGGGTAGTCGTATTATAATTAGCTTGCAGTTTATAGATGGTGTTTTGGTCTTTCAAATATTACAGCGGCGTTCGTTTTTTCCTTTTCTCTGTATAATGAGAGAATTTGTTCAGCGCTCTTGACAATTGTTTGTATGTGATTAACCGGCTTAAAAAAAGAAGGAGGTTCTCGATTCGACGTAATCTTTCATTTGTGCATTTTCAGCGATGATTGTTTAGCACATAAACCGATATTTATAATTTTTTAATGGTAATGGTAGTTTCTTAGGTCCAATATAAATTTGGTCAACATCTCAAATTAAAATTCAAAAAATATCTATTTATTTCATAGTTTATACATAACTCAAAACGCGTTCATTATAATACGACTTTATCACTTTCTATTGTATGAGGTGTTAATTCGCAGAAATCCGTAATAAACGGATTCATCACTCTCAACTAGAGATTAAAACATACCGTTACAATATAGAAAATATGGTAATTTTATAGTATGGTATAGACGAACGTAATTGTTGTACGCCTTTACGGATACAACGTTATTCCTCATATACTTTACAACTGACTTAGGTTATTTAAATTGTGTTACATTCACAAAGATTTGGGCATAATCGCGTATTTTTCATCTAAATCTGTTTAAAAGTTTCCTTAGTTACTGAGGCAACTTACATTATCGCTAGTTACTTACGTTTCCCCACTTTTCAAAATTGGAAAAAATTACAAAATTTTAGTACCTTGCCACGGACGCTTGGACGCTTACTAAAACTGTAAGTTTGAAAGTGGTTCCACTCCAGCTAAAAATGTAGAAACACCGCTACCGGAAAATCATAATGGAAACTGACTTTTCACCAAAATCATACAGAGAACATATAAAAAAAAGTCAACACCCAAATCTATAAACTTGAATACAAAATGTTTCAAAACGAATCAAAGGATGTCAAATGATGACACAGCGCACCTGGAATGGTTTTAGCTGCCCCATGGTACGAGGCACTGTTTGATAGCTCACTTAAAAATATTGTGGATCTATTTGATTTTATTGTTAATATCATTTAGGTTTAGGGATCTTTTGTGCAATATTAAGTTTTGAAGTGATAATTTTCGTTATAGTCAAGCGGTCCCCCCCTGTCAGCTAAATGATTATTTTTGGATATGTGAAAAAAGTCACGACAGTAGCATATATAACGAAGTTAAAACGAAAACTATCACAGTTAAGTAGGCTTCAGTGGTCAACTAGTAATAATCGCCCAACTTATAAAATATATTATTAAACTTGAAGAAGTGAAAAGAAAATGTCGTAAGAATTCCATTTAAAATTACTTAGATGACGTTGTTAGCTGCAGAAAATAAGCAGTAAATATAAATTTATGAGAATTTAAAATCATAACATCCTTAACACCCGTCCTATTAGTAGCCGTTAAACAGTGAACTTAATTAATTTGTTAACAGTATCACACAAAAAACTCCCTTTTACGTCCGCATATTGGGACGGCCGATTACGTAACCCTATACTGCGCGTGACACACACTTGGTCGGTCTTTTTTTTTCTTATATTGAACTTCGAGCACCGCTTTACAAAATTTGTTCGCTTCTCTGTTCTTCTCACAGTGTAAATGTACTTTGAAATACGAAATCGACGTTTAATTTAACGATAATAAATTCTGGGTATGTATACGTCACGCCAATCAATTTTTCAAACCGTATCGCCTTACAAAAATAAAATAAAATAGATAAATAACCGGGGACTCTAACTTCATAGCGCTCAAAGCGAATTACCCGCGACATTTAAAGAAATGCGCTATTAACCGACGGGCGATCGTAAAGTGTTACAACCAATCATTTAAATGTCTCAGGGTTTAATTGTTTGCGGTGCCCGGATAAGATTTAGAGTGCGCGTCCTTATCGGAGCATAATCGCCATGAGTGGAACGGAACGAGATGAGTTCAGGGATCCGCCTTGCTGTACGAGAAGCCTAAATATGTATATTTATTATATTCTGATTAGATAAACAAACAATGAAAATACTTGTATTTAAAGTACAAAAGTTGCATAGTCCCCTTTGATTACAATCAATCAGTTAATTAATTAATTTTAGTAGCAGCAGGACTACGTTGGCAGACATTGTTCTCATAAATTTATAATATTTTTATCTGCCTGCAAAACATTAATTAATCCAATTAACAGATGAGGGTACATTTTTTATAATGCCGGATCTTAGACTAGTAAATAAAACTTACATTTTTGTGTTTGAATACCATCGCGGGTATATGAATTTATTACATGTATGTACTAGGCGTACTCTGTTATTAAAATAGAATTCGCTAAATTCAATTTAACTATTGTTGGGCTGTGAAAAAAACATAGGTTAAACATACTACAATAATCTTATTTCCGTTTCCTGGTGTCAAATTATCTCCGTGTCGAATCTCATCGAAATCCGTACAGTAGCTTCTATGAGAAAACGTAACAGACGTACAGACAGACCGACAGACAAGCAGAAAGAAACACTTTCGCATTTATAATATTAGTATGAATGTCACTATAGTTTTCCTGTTCGTGCCATTATAACTTCTTCACGGCTTACCCTTTCAGCCCAACAGATTAACTAAGCATATAGTTAGCTGCAAAATAACAGACCTTCATCTCCCATATTTCACGAGGGTTTCGTTACAGAATGAATGGAGTCAGAATTCGTGCCAGAATATTTCTGAATGATTTAAAAGGTTACGAAATGTAGTAAAATGTTGAATGTTACTCTATAACGTTACAGAATGTTTTGTTATGCGCTTGAATGACCTTAGAACGTTATACAAATGATAATGATATCCCGCAATATTATAAAAAAGATATAGAATGTTCCAGTACATATATCCTACAATATTTCAGAGTGCAATGTTTTAAAATTCTCGAAGATATTTTACAATGTTCCAACCTGTTCGAAAATATCTCTAAATGTTTTATAATACTGTACGATGTTCGAAAATGTTCCAGATTGTTATGAACCATTGAAAGGACTTCTTATTTTTAAATGTTTAAATAGTTTTAGATGTTACAGAAAGTGAAAGCTAAACTCAATAGTCTTAAACTTTCTTAACTGTTCCATTATACTCATTTGATGGAGATACATTTCAACTCATAAGAGACAGCGAAACGGTGACCTCTTAGACAAGCAACTCATGGATTATGATGTGTCAAGAACTCTGTTCTGCCCAAGGACTTAAAACTCCTTACCATTTCCAAAATTATCGAAGTAGCTTCAGGGTAGTTCTTCAGAGTAGCGAGTATTTATTCCAACGTAGTAACTTTTTCTATTGTCTCCTATAATAGGAGGCACGAAGACAAACGTTAAGATAATGTGATATTAATCTAAAACAACCACCTCTTTTCTCACAGACAAAGTCGTATAGTTTGATCTGCAATAGGAAGCCCGAATAATTTTATAAATATATTTATCAAATAAGATACTGAATACAATTTATAAATAATAATTATTAAAATAAAAACTATTTATAAGCAAGTTCTAAATTAGTTTATAAGCAAGTATCATAGTAATTTAGATGCATATGTGACAATTAATTCTGATAAAAATGAATCATAACAAAAAAAAAATATTTTTTTTATTTCATTAAACTAAACACTGACTGAAAACAGCATTGAAAATATATTGATTTAGTTTAACAATACGATGTTTGCATTTAAATATCAAATATTCTAACTCGTAGAAGGTGGCTAGCTTTGTCAGTGCAAAGCGAGTTCAACTGTGATCAATAATAATGATTTCATTATTCATAGGGTTATAGTCAAATGAAGGCAATACTAATGATAAGGTTCTCAATACTGCTTCTTTTGTCTAGAATTTATCGTACTGTATTATACAATATGAGAGTCTGTGACAATGTTGGATTGTTTGTGAATGAATTACGCATAAATGGCGGAACGGATTTGGTTAAAATTTAGCACACACATAAAATGTTTTCCTCATTAATACGGCATGCTTTTGACTCAGGTAACACTTTTCTGTTGAATAATTAACAAAAAACCAAGATCGGCATAAGAATCGAGGCTTAAAGCGTCGTTCAGCAACTCTATTACGTATCTTAGTTTCAATGTGGATATCAACATGTCATCCACAAATGTCGATCAAGCAAAAACCTTCGTATTACTTGAGTGTTGTCAAAATTCACAACTTACTTTACTGTGGACTTCAGTATGATATTGTTGTGACATGCGACATGATATTTATCGCGTTTTGTATGCATTATTTGCTGCTCAACAATGCAAATAAGGTTTAATAAAAGAAAAATGAACGAACAAGAACTCGTCTGTTGGTCAGTCGGTCAAGAACATCAACAACGAAAACTTCATCGACGCTATACCATATGCACTCAATACCGAAGTTTTTAATGGAGTTACGTCATCGAGAGCAAAGCCATGCGATCGATAAGTCACAGACACGAGATTGAGAACATTTTACGTGTGACAATACGTATTAGAGGTGTGTCGGTATCACAAACAGACAAAAATCGTCGAGAAACTCGAAGGAAGAAATATGTACATGATTAAGATCGTGTGGAAGCTTCAGTGGGCGGGTGCTGTTCGTACATGTCCGGGTTTCTAATTTACGCGTTGTTCTTTACGTTCATTTCATCCGATATTGCGGAAACTGTCAGTTTTTTAGAAATACAATGTAGATAATTAACCTATAATTTATTTAAAAAAACATCCAGAGATCACAACATTGACAAAATATGTAAGGAACACAGCGTCCGGTGCGTGTGAATCAATGCATAATAAAATTATAAGATTTACTGTCATAGTGTATTAATGTAATTGGAACCAATTCTTGTTAAGTGAGTGGCCTACTTTTATTTGCCCCTATAATTTCAGCTTGCAGCCATTTCTTTATCAACTACTTGCTCGTGTCAATCTATCATCGATAAAGAGTTAACCAACTACGAGTACAACTTTTAAATTTGGACTTAAGATCATTACATTATTGTAAAAATTCCCCAAGAATTTCACAATGAATAAATACAATGAAACAAGGGTATTTATAACATTTTGGAACGAAGTTCCTTAGCGCACGCTATACTCTGTTCACTTGGCTAATGACAGCTAGACCTCAAAAAGTGTAACATTTTGACCACCACTACACTTATGTTATTATATGTGTGTTTGCGTGTTTATAAACGTCCGTGTATAGGTATACTAATTTTTTTTAATAATTCCATATATTTATATAAATGTGTTGAAAAAATATACAATACTTTTATAATAATTAAAGATAAAATTTTCGTCTTTAAAAGATTAAAAAATAATTAATTAGACTTTTAATATCATTCCTTTGTTTATTTCAGAAACGAAGATCGTTAACGCAGCTTGTCGTAGGAGTTGGAAGTAAAAATTATAATCTTATAATTAATCTTTTAATAACCCTTTTTTGTTATCTAACAAAAAAGGGTTTTAACAATGGTTACCGTGAAATTGCATCGAATGGGTTAAATGCGATATGTTTAATTACATTTTTTTCCAAGATTGCTGATAATTTGCAACACCAACAAAATATAGTATAATAAAAAATAAACTAATTAATAAAGGATTAAAACGTGAAAATAAATAGATGTGCGGTCGGGAGATCCCTGTTAGGAACAAAGTTTTTTCGAATGTAAACAATGCACAGTAAGGAGTACAATCAAAAAGTTTGATTAATCATTTTAGGAAAAACATTGACTTATATAACTCACGAATGCAAATAATTAACTAAATATGCATATTTTAAAAAGGAATCAACAAGGACGCAATCTTTGTTGATTCCTTTTTTTTTAATTAATTTTCGCCATTGTCAAGCTAATAACGCTTACCAAATGCGTTAACTTGCATGTCGACAAAAAACCGCTGCATGTCACAGAAATGTACTGAAAACCACAGTAAAACACGTTGTCAATTTTGACAACACTCACGTAATACGAAAGCTTTTGCTTGATCAACATTTATCTGTGACGTCGACAACCACAGTGAAACTAAGGTACGTAATAGAATTAATAGAACTAAAATTTTCTAATAGGCTACGTTATCGAGATGTTAGAGTTAGACGTGGTGTCGACGAACCATAGACACGGGAGTGACAAGACTTTAGTGTGATATTACGTAATAAATCAGCTGAAACGAGAGAAGGATTGAAATTGGACAGCGAAACAAAACTTGAATATGAATTAAGAAGGAATTAATTCACATCTAGAATATTTAATGTAAAAGGCATTTTTGTAACGTATATCGATGTTACAACGGCTGTAGAATTTTGGTATTATAGAATAGGCGCAAGCAATACAATAATGCCCATTGTTTGTCGTGTCCCGAAAAGCTCATTAAGCCCGCATCGATAATAATGGTAATAATGGTTAGCAGCCGAAATCCCGCAACGAATACACTTAAACCTACTGATTGTAGGTTAAATATTTTCCTTCGCCGTTAAACTTAAATCATTACAGATAATCTTGATCGCTGAAGGCTAGAAAAGCACACACCACCACAAGCCAGAAATCATTTAATTGTTTGAGGAGTCCTAATTTATGGCGGGAAAAATGAGTACCTTCGCCGCAAGTGTGATATCTTTATACCACATTTATATTTATCTATAGCCCCACGTATTTGCACCGATCTGCGTATGTAGACCGTTCTCCTGTTCTTGACTGAGCGGTGAGCATCTTGAACGTAGCTCCTGGAAGCCGTTCGAATCGTTCGAATTCTCGTCAGTAATTGATTTCACCTCTTCAGATCTAACCAAGGATGAACGTTCAATGTATGCGTCTCGATTCATCCTGTCTACCGGCTGTGAAAGTGGAGTAGGAAGCTGGAATTTAGATCTTATCGAATATAGATCTTAGCCGGGAAATAGATTTAGGAAAAAAATACGATTTTAAATAACGATATGCTTTGTCGGATGTGGTCTAAGGTATTGACCAAATATTTTTTTTTAGTGCCATATGATGGTAGGTTGATATATATATGATAAAAATTTTGTATTTGGATATTACAATTTAAATCCAGGAATGTCAAATTTATTTATTGACACTTAGAACTAAAAATATTAAATAACACTAATGTATAGTTTCATTTACAACAATCAAGTGTAATTATCTATATATAAATAAACCTCCAAGGGTATATAAACACCTCTACAATTTATTTTAATAATAGTCTTACAATATTAAAACGGGATTAGTTCCTTTAAGAAATAGTTATACATTTTTCAAAAATATCTTTATAAATTATTATAATAAAAATCATTTTTTAAATATATTAATAATTAAATCATTATAGTTATAACTATAATGATTTAATTTAACCAGTGTGGGTTAATTATTACTTTATTTTTAAATTAAAAACTTAAGGATCAGAGATTTCGATAAATTGATATGATTTTTAAACATATTATCATATGATTATGTAACTAGATCATTGTTTAGCAAACATTGTAGATGTGTCCCTCAATTTGTCACGTCTTTACCTGTTTGAAGACATCATGGTTCACAACAAATATCTATTCCTTTTTTACTTGTCAATCAAAGTGGTAAATCAAAAATCAACAGCACTTCGTAACGCTAGATTGCCGAATATTGATTGTATAAACATTAAATTTCATTTTATGAACAATTTTCTTTATTGTTTACAAAACGTAAAGTGTTTATTATTGGCGTAAATAAGGATACAAATTAAAAATGAGGCCTGTTGTTTTCGGCGTAATACAATCAAATCAGATACGACGAGAATAAAGAAAGAGATTAATGTTTTTAAGACAAAAGGAAATTTAATATGGGGTTTTTGTGTTACCAGAATTTAACATAATAATAATAAAAACTCAAGCCTATTTTTCAGAAGGACAGGCAGACACTATAGATTTCCACGTGTTACGATCTTCGCATATCTCTCTTACTTCACTGACATCCATCAATATTTTCATGCAAACTCGGTTTCAGGTGCTTAAAATTTGGCCCTTTTTTAACGTGGCGCCAATTGGTCTGCATATTCATATTAAAAATCAAATATATTTATTTTATAGGTTATAATATAACCCTTCAAATACCTCATAACACTTAAAGAATTTACAGTTTTTTTTTAATATCACCACTTTTCTTTTTTAATTACCACTCATTCATAAGCCAATTATCCCTCAAGAAGAACCAGCGAGAGACTTGTAAACGAGACTTGGTAGATTTTTTCAAACCAAAACTATACAGAAATATAATCATACATAAAATTTATTGCAAAAAAAAAACAAACGTGTAAGAAGTCGAACTCGTTATGTTTATTTATTCTCTAAATATTCAGAGATTGTAATATATTTTTTTGTGCAAAGTGTTAGCAATTGCAAATTTAATATTTAAGAAGTGCAAATTTACCCTTATATAAATTAAAAGTTTTTATTAAAAATTTGTATAAAGGTTAATTTTTATATCCTCAGGAATCTTATCGAACATGCGTACACATAGCCCCCTAAATTAATTCGCGACCTTATACAGTCGACTAACATATAAAAACTGTTTATTTTTATTTCTAGAATTAAAATTATGTCTACCACTATTTTTATTATAACATTCTATATTTTTTTTACGTATATCAAATTTTGGTACATAAACAGCGATGCCACAATTAAAATTCCGATTTCTATAAATTTACTTCTTAAGAAAAGCACTAGGTCCCAGCTTGTAAATCGTGTGAATGGCCCACTTTTACTACACGAAAATTCTGTGAACATGCGCAACATGTCATCATAGCAAGATGCTATATAACTAACGTGACCATTTATTTATTTTGTCAGACCGGGACACATCTGCGAGTAAAATATAATAAAAAAAAGTTTTTAGTGTTTTACAAGAATTTGCGTGGAAAGGATTTATCTGTCCTGCTCACACGCGTTGGTGCGGCACCGCGAGGGCGGATGGCGCGCTCTGACGTCATCTGCCTCCCCGTACAGGGCGTCGGGCCACGCATTTCGAGCGGAAAAACTAAATTTTAAACTAGGTTAGCTTAGGTCTGCTTGCAAAACAAGGACTATGTTGGCTTCGCTGGGGACATCGGGACAGAGTGCCTGAAACCGGGACTGTCCCGGACCAAACCGGGACGTATGGTCACGTTATATATGACATCAAGCTATGGAAACAGTCAAAATAATCCAAACTGGCGGTTTGGATATCGGACGAATTTCTTATCTTTTTAATTTCAAATGCAGCAGAGATTTTTCGCCAGAAATAGCCTTTTCGCCAACTCCCCGATATCAGGACCCCATTGAATTGTATTACTTAAAGTAACTCCAAGGAATACAGTCGTGTCAACAAACTCTAATGCCCCACTTTTATTAAAATAGTAACAGATACGTTTTTTATTTTGAAAAATGGGAATATCACACATTTTGCTTTCTTCCTATTAAAAAGTAAATTATGAACAGTAAATCATTTTACAGTTTTGGAGGTAGCAATTTTCATATTGTCACAATCGGGTATACGTCTTTTGACTTTGAATAATATAAAGGTTATCATTTGCAAACAGTACTATCTCATGAATTAATAAAGGCTAGGTAAATCATTAATATAAACTAAAAACAGAAATTGAATGAGGATCGATCCGTGTGGCAACCCCATGCGGACTCTGGATTCAGACGATATCATGTCGTTTTTGTTGGCCCTCTGAACCCTGTTCGTCAAGTATGACATCAGAGGGTCGAGTTCACGGCGCGTAAATCCATTATAATATAGCTTCACGATCAGTCGATCAGATTAGATCGTGATTTACACAGTCAAACGCCTTGGAGAGATCGCAATACACTCCTATCGTATTCCGCGAATATTTCTAGGCTACAAAATTTTTTATTACAAGCTCATCACCAGCATCGATTGTTTAGTGACCCTTTGCGAAACCAAACTGCTTTTAGGACATTAAATTATTGCTATAATAATGTGGCAGTAGTTGATTTAGAATAAAATTTTTCAAAAATTTTGCTTAATATCGGCAATAGAGATATAGGCCTAAAGTTAGTGGGGTTCGATTTACTACCGCTTTTAAATATGGGAACAACTTTGCTTTCTTTCATCAGATCCGGAAACGCCAGCATCCAAACACTTATTAAAGACAAAGGTGCATTACAGTCGATAATAAAGTGCACAATTTTAACTAACAGGCCATAGACATCAGCAGTCTTTTAATATCTAACGACTTAAATGCCTTAATAATGTCTTATGAATTTACATATTTAAATGCTAGTTTATTAGACACGGAATATTTTTCTTTAGTAGCTAGTCGACAAGAGCGGGAGATGAGTTGAGAAATTTGTTTGTCGAAATTAAATTTCAATAAAAAAATTTTCAAAGACTTCGGCAACTTCTGTCTTTTTTTAAATTTCATCACTTATCTTAAGTTGAAAGTCAAGATCGCGACCTTTAATTTTACCAATTTCATTCTTTGTGACACTCCAGCTTGTTTTCATTAAATTTTCGCTATTCTTTATTTCGCTATTGATATAATTCGTTTTAAATACAATAGAAACACGTTTAAACATTTTTGAGTGGTTTCTAACATATTCAGCAAATTTCTCTCTTATATTATATGTCCTTTCATTATAAATGTACTTTTGTATATTCCCAGTCACTGAACGAAACGACCCATTTACTTTAATAATTCTTATTTGAAAAATTTTGACGTATTCCTCTTTTATCACAAGAAATACTGAATTGTGTAACTCACTGGTATCGTCATAGCATTGTATTTAAGAAATAATTTGCGTCATACATTTCCTAAATACTACCGTCCGTTTCTCATTCATGAAGTGCACTTTATAAGTTCTTTGTAGATTTCGTCTAAAAATACGCTAGTTGACTACTGTGGTTCAATTTTAAATTATCGATAATATATTTCTGAAATGGTTCGTTTTGTGAATATGTTTTGATAAGATTTGTATACATATTATCACGACATGTATTAGAGACAAACAAGATTCTTGTAGACTCCAAAAGAAGTTTGACAGAATATATTTTCTAGGGCGACCCTTGCCGACGTTCTCGTTACACACATTCGCTTTATGGATTTATTACGACAGTCTATTTTCATTCATCACTTCCAGATGGCCAAACCGCCGCAACATACCTTCTTCTATTCCAGCCAGTACACATACCTTGAAACCATACCGCTCTCTGACATCACTGTCCCTACGTCTGTATTTCAAAGACACTCCACACATATTACGCGTAAACTGCATCTCCAGTGCATTGATTCTACTATCAGTTGTCTTCTGCCATACCCAGCTTTCACTGCCATGCATGAGCGTAGGCCTCAGGACTTCATTACATTTTCTATTTAAACAACTAATTGATAAATTTATATGATCCAACACATCAATCCCATGGTATCTTAATTAGAATTTAATTAATTTTTCCATAAACAAAAACATAAGATACAGGTAATGTTTAATAAAAACGCTTCACAAGTATTGAAAATGATAAAATTTCTTGTTTTTGCCGTTTTAGTTTATTAAAATCTTTTTACAACTTTTTAATCCTTTTCAAATTTCACACAGTAAATGAAACGAAAGTACAAGCAAAAGAAATATGTAATATATATTATTCTCAAGTTTGCTATCTACTGACCTAATTTCTTCTACATCCCGACCATTACATATTTATATCCTGGTCATAACATCACATCATAAATAAATAAATCACGGAATCCTAAAGAGTTTTCTAGACAAAGTTTTAAATTTCGCCTTAGATTTTAAAGTAACCTTGCTAAGTCCAATGTATTTTCTTGAAAGGGTTTTAATTCTTCTTTCCAAGTAATAATACTTGGAAAGACGATATTTTTGTATGAGTAAGTATTCAGACTCTTTAGCTAATTCTAAGCAAATAAAAAAATACTTGTACTGTATGTATATAGCTTTAGTAAAGGCTGTATTTATTTTTTATTTCTACAATTTTATATTTTTATATGAAAACTACAAAATAAAAAGCGTACATAAATGCTATAAGTCTTTTCATTTCTGTATGTCCATTATTGCTCTTATAACTCCAGAACCACCGAACCGATTTATGCCCATGAATGAATTAGAACGAAATCTAGCTTTTCACTTCTTCAAAAACATTTTCTAAGTTGAACGACTCATTAACTAATAAAGCCTACTTTAGCTGTGATAGTTTTCCTTTTAACTTCGTTATGTATGTACTTTAACGAAGTTTTCTACATTCCTAAGAATAATCATTTAGCTAGCGGCCGGAGGGGGAGGGGGAGAATTAACTCTAACAAAAATTAGCAATTTAAAGTTTAATATTTTGCAAACTAATCCCTAAATCGAAATTTTGTCTGGCAATGAAATCTAATAGACCAGCACTATTTTTAAATCAGTTATCCAACTATACCCTACACAATGGCAAAAAGGTAGACAAAAAAAAATCATAACCACTTTACGTGTAGGGAGGGTACTGTAAAAAAGGTTTGAAGTGAAAACTTCTTTGGATGGAGGTTGGACGGAGTGTACCTACACCCCATGTCCTTGTCTTGTTGTGTCGTGACCATGTCGGTCACGAATGCTTTTAAATTTAAAAGCATTTGTGACCAACACGGTCACGTGACGTGTTAATGCCGTCATATTTATATCTGGAGATATAAATATAACGTGTTGCGCTCGGCTCTTTATTAAACTATTTATCTTTTATAAATTTGTTACGCCCTTGTGGATGTGAATGTCTGCGTTTTCCTGAAGATGTGCCTAGTCGTCATGAAACGTACGGTGGGTTGCATGATGCATGTCAATGCATGTTGCAGGCAAGCGACTGATTATGGATTTTCGCGAATTAACACCTCACACAACAGAAGACATGATGATAGTGTTTCGCAATTTTTGGTTTTATTGTCCAAAACCAAAAAAGTCTTGTTTTAATTTTAGTCTACCAATATCAATAACTCAACCGTATTTTTGAATTACCGAGTTAGTATATTTGGAGGTTCACTAGGGAGTTAATTACATTGTGAATACTAGGTTAGCAAAATAAAAACATTTTTTTTTTGATACCTGTAAGTTTTATTTCACTCTTAACATTGACAGAGATAACAGGTTACGTGAATATGCGAACAGACAGCCAATTCTTTTATTTCACCGTATATATATGTATGTATACATACTAGATTAGACAAGTTGTTACACAAATGTATGTATGTAGAGGCGTTTTACACTAAAACAACATGCTTTATCAGCTAAAGAGATTTTATTCCGAAATTGACTTTATCACTTCACACACAGGATTCATTTTTGTCCCAGCCATTTAAGTCAGAAAATATAATGAACGTCGAATCACAATAATACGCCTTTCCCCTTTGAAATTTGAAATAAAAATTGTGAGTGTAATTAGAAAGAAGATGTATTTATTCCAGTATTTACAACAAGAAAAGCACTACTCAACTTTTCAAGTCTTGAATCTCATTAATTTTTTTTCTTGTTATTACATTTCTCGAACAAGAAGAAATATGAAGTAAAGGATAACTGAATTCTACAATCTTATGTATCTAAATAGGCGACACATATCTCTACACTGATAACTTCCATTTATATCTTTAAAAATATTTACAATTACATAACATTACAGGTTAATTAGATTAAAAAAAAATCTAATGAAGAACTTATCTAATCACGTTTCGTTTAAATAGTTGCTCTTTTTATTTATTTTTCTCTTAATGCGGTTAATGCCAGGTATATAAAGGAAACAACAGGTTATATCACAGATTTACATAAATTATTATAAACAT
The DNA here is from genome assembly GCA_005406025.1 of Eumeta japonica. NCBI lineage: Eukaryota > Metazoa > Arthropoda > Insecta > Lepidoptera > Psychidae > Eumeta > Eumeta japonica. Next base: position 420,071 of record BGZK01000156.1, read on the forward strand.
TCATTAAATTCTTTCCATGTTAAAAACAATGCTACTTTGAAGTAAATAGAAAATTTAACATATTGTCGTTTAGTTTACGTTCCTTAACAGCTCCTCCGAAGACAGCACGCCATCCTGTAGAAATACAAATATACATTAAATCATTTTTTCGAAATTGACAGAATTAATCTTCGTTGATTATCTACACAACGATATGGAAATTTGTACAAATGAAAATACAGCGATATAAATAGCCGTACTCTCATTGGTACGTTAAGGGGAAAAAATTTTTTGCTATCGTAAATTACGGGTGGTGCAAAATACAGTAAATTCGCATGTCTATCAAATGAACAATTTCACTTAAAAATAAGATATGAATATGAACAGCGGTCGTAAAATGTCATCTCAATAAATCGATTTACACTGAAAAATTTTACATAACCTGTGCTCATATTCCACACATTCCTTTCAACGTTTGCGTATAACCACATGTATTGCTGGTAGTTCAGTGCTAAAACATTATGGTCTTTAACGCCTGATTATCTCGACAATGCTCCTCGCCGGCCACGCATATATCAGACGATGTCATGCTATCCTTTTCTTACTGTACTATGTGCGACAAGGACGATAGGCCATCAGTTGTAGCATTGGACTCTCAATTGGCTACGGAAAAATTTCATTATGAATTTTCACCGATTACGTAAAGGCGTGAGCATTCAGAAATCTTTGCTAACGTAAGGAATCTGACCCATTTTTATTTCCTTCCGCCAATTCATTTCAACGGACATCCATTACATTTGCCACCTAAAAGCTAGATGCATTCAATTTTCGATGCCACAGTCATCTTTTCCACCTATTACACGATAAGATAAGAACTGCCTACGTCCACGCTATCTGCACGAACATCATCGTTGATAAGAGAAGCCTTATCGGAATTAAGTACCTGGTTAAGATCGATAAACTTGCGCACCACCGTCCTCGCGAACTCCGGGTTGTTCAACAGCTCACTCACGAACCAGTCCACCGGAATACTGAATGGAATACCAGAAACCACATTATGGATGATCAGATATGTATCCAAAAGACAAGTGTTCTATCAGTTTTTCTACATCTATTATCTAGCACACAACGCATTTGCTGCATACGGGCATTGTCCTAGATTATCCAACCTAGATCCCTGATATGGCCGGTATGCAAATAAATTAAATTCGGTACTTTATTAGTCCAGATTAGATTTATGAGATATAGTCCATTTAGCCATTTTTTAAGTTAATCAATTACATTCACGTTGATCATCAACATGTGATTAAATACTTGAAAAATAGCATAGTTCCAAAGAAAATATTAAAACTTCTTTGTTATTACATTAATATACCATGAAACTTTTGTGTTCACTTCTGTCATTGGACGTCATCGATGTAATAGATAGGCTTGTAGCAACAAATAAAACAGTCGTATCAAACCAATCTAATCTGCAAAATTGGATTGGTTTTGTATGCAGTCAATTGCGAGTACTTGACAAGTTTGAACACATTTTCAGGTTCAAAGAAGAGAAGGCTGGCCTCGTTCTCCCCTCGTACTGATGAGGCACTCATGGTGGTTTTAGCGGGTCCAAATAACAACAAACCAGAGAACGTGCCTCAAATTGCACGTATTAAATGTTTTTCGATTGCTTTTTCTCTACGAATGGCCCATCTATACGGGCCGATCGATCTTGAAAGTTCACTGCTAAGCATGAGGCCCCTCCTCGTAAATTTATATGCCGTAGGATTTGAGTCAGTAGAAAGAAATTCAGTATGCGACTAATATAGAATATTAGGAATAGAATTAAAATCAAAATGGTCTGGAGGCGCATTCAATATTACACGTTTAGTATTGAAGAATATTGTTAAAAAATTAACATATAACAATAACATCTAATAACGCTTCAATGATAAGTGATGTAAACAAAATTAATTTCAACGACTATAATCTGGATTTTTATACGTGGTCGATTGACAGGTGGAGTTCATTAATTACATGACGTTTGTTAATTTGTTTAGGTTGTCATAAAAATTCCTGATTACCGAAACGAATAAGAATTATATCGTACCTTTCAAGGGTCTTTTCTTCGTTAAACTCCTGCGACTCTCGCTCGGGAGTGTTATCCAGCAGTTCCCAGAAGTTGTCCAGTCCATAAACTGTACACATAACATTTTTTGATAGAATCAAATATGGAAAATTTCTTATATCATTTCACGCCAATCTTTGTCCTGATTTTATCAAATTAAAAGGACAAAGATTACGTCCTTTGTAAAATATCAAATATATACACCCACTAACAATGTCAGATTGATGATACGGAAGGAAACTACAATAATCATTGTAATGTTAGTTAGGTTGTTAGTAGGTTCTTAATGGCATTCAGAGCAAAAGAAATTATTGATTTTCAGGAGCTTAACCGAATGAATTCTTTTTTAATATACTATGAAGTATTTGATTATTATAGATTAAGTTCTAAACAGAAAGACAGTGCTTTAAATTTAGTTATTAATGTCTATTTATGAAATATCGGTTATACTCGTGAACAATAGGAAGTAGCTATTGTAAGACTTTCTTGCAACAAAGCTCTGATATTTTTTTATTAGAATAATACATACACTTTATTATGTCGGAAAGGAAGTCAGTTCCTCATTAAGCAGAATACAAAGTACTATTTCTTTAGTACCTTATGTTTTTTTTCCATTGTCTAGCCTTTGAATACCTTAACAATATATATGAAATAAATGTACAATATTAACTTCTAAAAGAACCTCGAGTTATGTTTAGATGCTGGCTTATTAATATAATAGCACCTATGACCCACGCTCCAACGACAAAAGGCAACGTAGGAAAGCTTACAACAAAGGCGTCCTCCATGAATAAACTCATAATGATGTCCACTAACAACAAAGCGTCTAATCTATTACCTTAATTGTCGCTATATTTTTGTGTATATCTTTTTTGTGAAAAAGATTTTCTCGCTTAAGCAGCACGTACATCTAAAAGTTTTAATTAAAAGCGTTAAGCGTCACCAAAAAGTTACATTTTCTTTTTTTTTAGATGAACATCGATACAGTATTCAGTGGTGTTAAATTTGAATCCATTCATATAGAAGTAATGTAACTTTTTGTATTCCGTTTTCAGGAGTGTGTTCAACCAGTCGATATGGGTTTCCCTGATGTCTCGCGTCACCTCAGATAGTACGATGAATCGAGATTTGCGGCCGGTAGATTTAATACACCGGTTACAGTGTTATTAGATAATGAAATCTAAATTCTTTGTTAAGATACTCCCTGTTACCTCCTCCTTCTAAATCGTCTTGCCTCTTTCCGAACCCGCGGGCGATCAGTACTTTAGAAGTGTGAGGATTGAAATTTCCCCTGGTAGTTCGGATCAGTCCTTCAACTGTTAAGGGTTTTGGAAAAGAAAAATAGTAGATTCGCATATTTGTGAAGTTAGATCTGTTGGTAGTTTAAAAATCCTCCACAGAAGTGCGTTTTGTATAGAAACAGATGAAAGTTAGGCCACACATATAGTATTTGTCTTCGGAAAAAGTTAAGTTAAACTTTGATTAACTGATACAAAAACATTTTCATTAGAATTACAAAATTAATAAAACCCAACTAAATCAATTCGACGACGTGATGAATACAAACGATTTTACTTTCAAAAGAAATTGTAACGTCATCGCATAAAAATAAAATATAAAACTGAATATTACAACGTAAAATCGGAAGCTCTTAGAAATAATTAAGCCGGTATATATTATTCGCTCGAAAGCCCAAATGACGTATACTCGTCGATTTTCTCGCATCAAGCTGCCGGAAGCTCATCAGCATTTCTTGCACTTTACCTTCGTCCGAGTCTTCGCTATTAAAGCTCCTCTTTCCGAAGCCGGTCGCTACTAGCAAATTCGATTTCGGATTGAATTTGGGCCTTTGCACCCCGCCGTCTGTGAAATCACTGTCGTTTGTAACACGCGCGATGTAAGTGTATGTATGAAAAATGAGATGAATCCCTGGCGCGGGCTCCTAGTTACACCAAACTTTGTATCGGGCGTGTTATGTATTTACATGGTAATATAACATGATAGGCGTGAATAATGTATGTAGGTTTTCTTTTTTTGTGAATTTGTGTTGCGTACATTTTCTGTGAGGTACCTGTTATTTTTGCGAATAACAAATGTGTGTATACTTTATGAGTGCAAAAAAAAATCATTTTTATTAGTTCGTTTAATTTATACGACTGTAGGTACCATTCACGAAATCGCGTCGTATGATACGTCCTATTATAATTTTAAAAACATATCTTAACAAAATATTCCTGTTGTCGTATGAATACCTTCCGTCGGTAAACTCAGAGCCGCATGAGCTTAAGTCGTTTAGTTTGCATTTGAGGCGATCAAAAATTTAAAAAGTTTATTCCACTTTGTGTTCTCGCTAATTATGTACGTTAAAAAGTTTTGAATTGCTCAGGAAACTTTTAATAACTTATAATATTAAACAGCTAAAGATATTTTCGTATCGTCCTTAAGATACATTATTAGAAAAGCCATTTGTTAGCGATATATTTTTCAACAATAGGTCTGCTGAAAAAAAGAACGCTTTTAAGCACAATTCGAGACATTCCGTGTGACCAGTCTACTATGGGTTTGCGTGTGCTTAAAACACAGATGTCTCTATTCAAACCGCACACACTTTGTGTGCTTTAACCTTATATATATATATACTACAATCTCCATATATAGCACATAGCCACCGTCTTTCGGTTTTGTGTCTCCTGAAATTGTCGTAAACATGTTTCAAGAATAAGCTCGCGAGTCCATTTTGTAAATTTTTCCGAGTGGACAACCGCATCCATTTCTTTATATACCTTGTATCTCTTCTGGCGCTCTTTTGCCAAAATCTCTTGCGATGCCCACAGAGGGACTTTTAAATATCGGCGTACCTCGAAGCGAACGCTGCGCCGGCGCCGGTTGGTTACGCACATCGCCTTAACATTTTGAAACAATAAATGTAATTTTTTTCATCCGCCTTGGAAAGAGTAAGTTTTCGATAGAAACTGTTAGTTTAAGGTAAACACTTGGTAGAAATTTCAGGAAATTTCACTACTTCAACATCGTTCAGAACTTACATGATTGTCAATCATAAAAAAATAATAAAAACTTCACATAATAATGAGGTAAATTTCGAGTTTATAACTGTCACTTACTCTCTCAAACCAAGACGTGTTACAAGATTCAGTGAGTAATTAAATGAAAATCAACATAGATAACTTTCGAACAACACGCGCGTCCCTTTCATAAGATTTTGAATTATATGAGGATTCACCTGTTTTAATATTCGCTAACTGTGAGTTTCTAAGAAGCTTCAACATTACAAAATTGCTCATAACTCGACTCGCCTCGACGCTGTGTTCTCGATACGTGTATGCAAAAGAGTTTTACTTGGTAAATTTAATTAAAAATGTATCCCTATAAAACAATCGTATTTCTGGTTCGGAAACAAAATAGAGGTTGCAGAAAAATAATATTTTTGTATCGATAACATATATGGTTGCTCGGTGAAAATGTCTTATTTTTTTACAACGAATTCGATTAGTTATTACGAATATAAACACCAAGTGATTTGACACAAATATTATACAGGATGGATTTTATCATGCATCTTATTGCAAATGTTCGTAACTTATAAGACAATTTTCCCAAAGAAACTATAGTCATTGAAGTAGTTGTTTCTGAGGAAAACGTGTTTCTTTCTGAAATATGTTTCTTAGGATATTTACGTAAAAATGTCGTAATGACACCCTTAGAACAGCTGGTGCGTAGGTACTGCACCACAACACACCGCGTGGGCGATCGCACGACCGCGCCCGCACTTGCAGTCTTACCGAGCATTTATTAGAGTTGTGTCTATATTATTTTATATTATTTATAAGTATTTTTTCAATAAACTATTTTTCTTATAGTTACTTTGACATAGTTGTCCTAAAAAAGAAGGATATTATGAATATTTGCAAAAAGATGCATGATAAAATCCATTCAGTATATTACATCACAATTATTAAAAATTTCACATGATTGTATATGTTTTATGTATTATAAATATACATCATTAATCATATTCTTAAATCATTTCTTTCATTGAAAGTCACTAAACTGATTTAAATGAAAGTGGTAGATGTTTAGTTACTTATGATAATGAACATATATAAAATAGACATAAATGGCTTTACAGGTTGATATTAAAATTTGTATACAAAAAATTAATTTCTTAGATAATGTCTTTTATGTTAAAAATTAATACACCTTTGTCGCCAAAGCCTAAGTCCATTAATTTTGAAGATGCTTTATTCGAAATTTAACTCGGTCTTTTATTATACGTGACTATTACCGCGCAAAAAAGTTGGAAGAAGGGCAGTTGATTCAATTCTCAGTTGATTAAAATCGTTGAATCCATGTTGAAAATTTAACTTTGACACTATTCACCGTATCTAGGCTACGTAGGATTTAATATCCTAACTTTGTATATACGAAAAACAGAAAGCGTTTCCACGCCTTAGGTATTAGACTATCTTACGTGATATCTTCATGAATTTAAAACAAACTCATATTTTCGTCATATGTGAAAAAATGGCACGTTCGTTAAACTAATAGCAACTCGTTAGGCTGAAGGGCGTGGCAAAGGCGTTTAAACCTACAAAAGTGAAATTTGTGTCAATAGCCTATTAGAGAAATAACGCAAATGCCACCCTTATCTTTTTAAATGTTAATAGTATGTAAATATTTGCTGTTACTGTAATACCTCACCAGTGTCATTCAGTGTGTATATTTACCTTGATTAATAAATCGGGCAAGTGGTACTCCGACTCGCACGCAGAGGATTTCTTATCAACACATTTTATTGCATAATAATTCCTTTTCACCTTTCATTTTTGTTAGGCAACATAAAAATATATGTTGCTATTTTAAAACTATCACTATATATTCAAAACAAGTACTTCGTAAAACGCCCAAATGAATTGCTCAATTTTTGTAAAGTCTAAAGCGGACCTCTTCATTAAGTTGCCTATATTAAACGTAAAATACAGTTATATAAGTCATTATACACTATCTTTTAAATTAATTATAGACTCAAAAGTGAGTTAGGAGTGGTATTTCTGACTCTATAGTTAAAAAGAAATTAATGTATTATTAAGAAGTGCACTTATCTCTTATTATTTTATATAATATAAATTAGTACACATTACACGGAATGGTTTTAGGCTCTGTGAAATTTGAATGTAGTTATGATGTGAGGCAGTGAAGATATCTATTATGAGATTTTATTTCAAAAGGTTCTCAAAATATTCAATGTATATACGAATATCTCAACTGTATTTCATAATATTTCTAATCACGTCAGCCAACGAACCATCGCACGGAACGAGGACAATACATAATTTATGTTAATTAGCATCTTTAAGATACAGCAAATATTGATTACAAGTGTAAATGAAACATCTTACAATTATTTCTTAAAATGGGAACGTCACGCTAAATTTATCGCAAGTTCTGTATAATACAGAATTTGTATGTGAACGTGCGATACATACAAATATCCTTTCAAGAGGGTACAAATCTATTTACATACTATCTTATCTTGGCTGTGCGTGTGGAGGCTTAAGCTGCTATAAAATTTGTTACCGAAATAACCTAATATAAAACTTAGTGTATTCGGCGTATGTAACGCTCTTCACTACGTGGAATCTGAAATTATTATAACCGATAGCTTCAAAAACATCCGCCGTACACAAACAGATAGAAGCATGGTATGTCACTATATTCCGATTCTATATTTTCAATTCAACATCTTGCTATATTGCCAACATGTTTTATGTTAAATAATGTATTTTTTATTTACTTCTACAATATTTTTCAAATAGTATCAAGCAACCTCGTTTGAAACTCTCCTCATGACAAATTTATACCAAGTTTCGTTTGTGAATGTAAGATTAGTAGAGAGCCAATTTTGGGAGAGAAGTACTTTGTGTTTCGGAATTAGAAATAGTTACGCGTTCTCACTTTGATCTGCTTACAGCCTGCATAATTAAAGTAAATGAATTATTATTATACAGAGTAAAGGTGTATTTACATAGCCCTGGTGTAAGGCTTCAAACGTAATAAACAAATAAAACTTAATAAAAAGCAATTAAAAATTTAAATTATCCCATTATTTAAGTGACTACGCATCAGTTAAATTAATTATGCGTGAAACGTTCCAACGATACATATAGTTCATACGCATTTATTTTAGTTCGAACTTTTACTGAAATAAAAGAATATTTATTTTATTTTATGTAACTTATAAAGAGCTATTTATTTCTTGACACAATGAAAATTCTTGAATTACTCAGCCTATTCGTTATTTAATCTCGATCCCAAACATCCCGTTGTTCGTCCAACTTTCCAACGCCGGCGCCAGACATTTATACAAATATGTGCACAAATCTTTCTTGAAGCATATTGTTCGCAGTACGATGATAAAAACAAGGCTTTTATAATTTAATAAGCAAGAATAATTTCACCAGTACAAATATTTGTTTCATTACTGAACGAAAGTCTAATAAAGTCAATTGCTTGCCCTCTTTGTACTAAAATGAATTTACTTAAAAGAAAATTAATTGTATTCGTTTTAATGACTGGTGTACAGTTCTTCTAGGTCACCGATATTACACGATAGTTCACCGATATTACTATTCGTGTAGCAACCAATTTAAGGTTCCGTACAGAAATAATTAAAGTGATATGTTTATTACTATTAACTTATTAAGCTTTATTCTTTAAAAATTAACCAATTTTAATGCGGAAACTCCATATTAATATTTGATATCGATTGATATTAATATTCGATATAAATTTTGAGATATTCTTATATATGGTAATGGAAAGTGTCCACGATATTTTTATCATCACTTTATACATTTACTTATATATTTGCTTGGATGTTTATTTTATTTATTTTAATTATTTGGACACTATGCCAGGATCCGATAGAGCTCTGTAGTGATAATACTGAGTGATATTTACACAGCATGTTCGGGTTATCAACAAAAAAATTTGAAACGTTTTTTTTAAATTTGCGCCAAAAACCAAAAATTTGTAACCTCAGAGATAGGGTAGAAAAACTTATGCGGCGTCAGTTAATAAGTATTTTTTTGTATTATTATTATTATATAGCTATAAATATACCGAAGTTCTCAGTCCTCCACTTTGAAATTGATTTTAGTTCGTCCTGTCTGTACTTACGTTGAGCACGAGTGGGGGCGCGGTCGCGCTTGCCGAATCCGCGCGCCGTCATCATTTCGACGTTCTTGAAGCCGCGCGTGGGGCGCTGCTGTTTACGGGCGAGCCGGGAGTCGGGCGCGCCGGCCGCTGCGCACACGCACCACGCGAGCACCACGCCCGCCAGCATCATACATATATTCATCCTGTGACAATTTTTTTTTTGTTATTACATACTATAGGGTATACGAAAACGTGGAGTTAGTTCGTTAAGTTAGTCTTTTGGATCATTTCTATGGGAACAAATCCCAGAATAATCGGCCTTTCATATTAGCAGTTTGCTGACCGCTTCCTTGTATGTGAATAGAAATTTAACAAAAAGTTATTGTTTTCGGTTCCAATCCTGATCTCTATTCCGATTCTGAGCCCGATGCTACTCTTGGTGTTCCCTTGACCATCACTTCTACTTTCCTGGTGTTGTTCTACGATATCGGTGATTATTCCGAATAAACAGACAGACATCTAATTTTGTTTACATGTATGAGTTGATTGGGACCTGAAGTTAAATAAATGCCAGCAAACAAATTTTATTGCCTTCTGTACACGGTGCAGGTTGATATCTTTGTTTTACAAGGTTACTACTTCATTTAATCCAGATGATGATGATGTATATTTCGAGAGTAGACCATATCCACAGCGTTCCTTTTACACATAAGTACGATTTTTATTATCTGGATCATAATCGTCATTCGAATGTTAACAAATCGTCATCATGAACCCGCACCATTGTACTGATATCTTAAGTTAGGTTAGATTTACGTTCAGGTTACTTTAATAGTAACATATTTCTCGTATCTGGGACGCCGCCGCTGCTGTCGCTACATTTCTCAAAAGTTATTTTCGACGGCGCCGTATTTTCCGGACAATTGTCGCAATAATAAATAGACCCGCCTACATATTCATGTGGGTGTCACGTTAACAACTCACTGGAATCTCGGCGAGTCCTCTGTGTAATGGACAATCATTAAAAGTTATAATTTTTAATTGGGCATGTTAGCGATACTGAAATATTGTTTCGTGATGAATCACATTTAAAAGTGGTCATAATTTCTTAAGAAAAATCGAAATATGTAAAATTGTTCCAATATCAACAATCAATCAAAATATTTTTGTTGACTATTTCTAGGGAAACTTGTTATCTTTATACCACACAAAGCGCTACTATGCACTAAATTCCCTGCTTAACAGGACCCCTGTCGGCGATTCAAAGCATTCATAATTTGATTACTTTTTTAATTTGTTCGAAGAATAATGTTAGTGCACCCTTTCATCATTAAAAAAGTTTAATTAAAGTATTAAAAGCATATATTGCGAACCTTGTTCAAGGCCAGAGGGGCAATTTACGCGACATGTCTCATATGAGAAAATAAAAATTGTCAAAGAAATACTTAACAGGAACAGCAATTTCTAAATCAATAAGGCTGAACTATTTTCATCCAACCTTTAAATGCATAAACGAAGTTTCTAATAATTGAGTAGGAGTTTTACAATCACATCAAATGCTTATGTGTTTTTTCGACTCCTTTGAAACAAGAATTCTTCTACTATATACTCGTAGAAGTTGTCTTAGAACGACAATGACAACTACTCTGTAGAAGTCGTTTTAGAGTATAAAGTTTCTTTTTTTTACTATTGAACCGCATTACGATGATCGGAGAAAAACTCGATAAGACGGTGAGTTAATTTTAGTTAATGTCGAGTCAATAACAAGAAAAAAATTAAAGGTCGCCCGACATTGAGACAACGGTATAAGGACAGTAATTATTTCGAAAATCCGATTTAAATGATTACTAGCCAACTTCGAGCTTTCAAGAATAACTATTTGGTTAGTTTTAGTAAATTGACGTTAGTGCTTTATGTTCGTAGAGTATGCATTACCAAACCGGAGCGAGCTTCCGTGAACTCTTGGCTATGAGCGCTAGTGCCACATTCACGGTAAAGTGAACCGCTACCGCCGGCAAGGCACTCTATTCTCATAGTTCGGTGAAAGAAATGACTTATGTCATAATCTGTTTTTTCTGTTATATGTTCTCTCCCAAAAGCCTAATAACGTTGTAAATTCATAGATGAAAATAGTAGTTGGGGAATCCGAAAGATTTTTAGTTGTATTTATTAAATAATGTGAGACATCATCGAATGCAACAGTTATACAGGAAGTGAATGTTCTAAATAAATTAAGTTATGCTGAAATCGTATATGCGCACAGGCCGGGATGCGGGTCAGAATTGAGATTGAATAAAGAATAAAACGCTTATTTAGAACGCGAGAAAATTCATTTCTAACTTCAATATTCGGGTTACGCTATTGGTCGTTATATACTTATAAACAAAGTGAAGGTAAAAATTATCGTTTCAAATAATGCACACATTTATGATATATAGAAATAGATAGAAAATAATATGTTTTTGTAAAAATTACGAACTTAATTTTTTATGCAGACCAACGCGCTAATCGCTCAACGCGTCGCTACTGAGTAAAAAACTACCCAATTCGCACTCTGACTGTGTATGAATTAACTGATGAGCTTTCAACTTAAACCAAATGCCCTATATCTCTGTTGAACTCTAAGCCCTTCATCTGAAATTTAAAAATGTGGTACCGTATGTCTTGGCAATAGGTTGATATAACTTTGACATAAAAAATTGGTTATCTGTAAAGTCGGTTTACGAGCGACAATTTTACGTGATAACGTCATAAGAAAACATTGATGAAAAATTGTATACTTTTATGAATTGAATTGAATCATTATCATTTGCCGCAGTTGTTGTTGTAATAAACAATGGAAACCACATTAACTTTTCACTTCACTTTATAAACAGTTGACAAAACAGTTCACGTGTAGGTTGTGTGCGGCCGCTGTTTCTCTTCCACTCGGACGCATCGGCCGATGGAGTGGAAGAGAGATCGCTCGTTCCACGCTCTCGCTCGCACGCTCGGCTCAGGCGGAACGCGACAATGAGTCATATTTTTTCGTGCGTGCAGCCGGCGTTCATCGATTTATAAGAAGTTATCACGTCAAAAATATAGTAAAAGTGTCCAGTAATATTCTTTTTTGTCTATTAAAAACATTTCTATAGTCTAGGAGTTGTGAATTTTTCGAGTTTGCAGTTTTTGTATCAAATGCGTAAGATATGACAATGAAATTTTATCTCTAACACGACATCCTATCACGCCGCTTGCACGTGATAGCACCCTAACTTCGCTACCGACGGGCACGTTTTAATACCCCTTTGTTAATATGTAACAGCGCGGTCCATGCTAGTGTTTCCAATCGTTCCGTTTACTCAGGACATGTTCTGGTTTTTAGGGTGTACGTGATGTTATTAGATGTTTGTACTTGTTTTGTTTGTGTTTGTATTTGTTTTGTTTCAAGGTGTTTAATGTGATTGATTTTTTTTTATTCGAGTTGAATTTATTTATTTTTGCCCTGCCCAAACAATTATATTAGATGCCACTTGTTAGATCGGATGATAATTTTAAATTTTGTTCCTTTAACCCTTTTCTTTTAGAATCTTACATTTTAATCTATAAGAAGCTTCATTTGATTATGAAAAATATTGCAATTAAAAATGAAAAGAAAGATGGATATATTATACTGTAACATTATTATGTAATTTTTAATTTTGACCCATTCTATTGTAAAAGGAAAACGAACAGAGGAAAAACCAGAATGTGACAGTGATGATAAATAAAACATTATATATATATATATATATATATATATATATATATATATATATATATATATATATATATATATATATATAAGTTAACAAAATTATGGGAGTCAAAAGCAATGTGTTTCATGGAATATTAGTTAAATAGCATACTATCATAATAATATAATTAAAGCTAAATAGTAACAATACCTGTTACATCGAGCACTATCAGAATGTATCATGTGAAAGAAAATAACTTGTAAATTTCTGCTTCTGCCTTACTTTACTCTGTATATTGTATTTTAATACCGAATTGTTTCTGCTTATCATTTGATCAGAGCTAGTAGAAAAGATCTTTTTTTTTCTGTATTAAAAAGAGAAGCTTGGCGGCAATATCCAGCAAAAATGTGATAACGCGTCATCTTCAGCTAAAGCACAAACCTTGCTCACAATGTTTACAGTGTACTAGAGAACGTGTATATCAAATATTTATCCTTATTATAAGTTACGACGAGTAACCTATATAAAAAGAAATATTAGAAAACATTGAGAATAAATATTAACTAGTTTAAATAATTAAAGATGTGTACATAATTATTGTGTGTGTAATGCGTAAATAATTGCATTTCTAATGGATGCAACTAATACAGAAACACAATAAAAGAAATTCGACTGTTCTACGCATTTATTGGTGATTTAATACTCCTGGTACGCTAGTAGATGTGACTGCCTTACTTATCGCGATGATGTTCCATATTGACACTAAAACTTACGTAGAAATTTAGTACTAAGCGGTATACTATTGATGTAGACAATTGAAATTTTCAACACTTAAATGATCGATATCTGTCAATTATTTTATATTAACGATATAATCTCACTCCTATTTCCCAGAAGGGTAGGCAGAAACTATGAATTTCCACATAGTAAGATTTTTGCATTTCTCTCTTACTTCACTGATATCCATCAATCTTTTTGTGCGAGTTCATCGCTTTTGAGAGTTTAGAATTTGGATCTCTTTCAATATGCCACCAATATGGTCTGCATAGGATTATCCAGGGTGACCCTTGTCGACCTTTCAACAGCACACATTCGTTTCCATAGATTTATTTCGTCAGTCTACTATCATTCATCCTTTCCAGATGGTCAAACACTGCAACGTACCTTTTTCTACTCTAGCTATTACATCTTCCTTCAAACCACACCGCTCTCTGGCATCACTGTCCCTACATCTACCTTTCAGCGACACTCCACGCATATTACACAGAAATCGCATCTCTAACGAATTGATTCTACTTACATTATTCTTTTGCCATACTCAACTTTCATTAATTCACCACACCCAATTCTTTTGAATCAATATTCAATTCGTTTCATGAAAATTTGATAGAAAATTTAAAGAACAGATTCAAAAGTCTATGGTAGGTTGTATGCTATATTTTAATGTTGCCTGTATGGGTTTGTAAAATATTTAATAAGTCTTCTGTAAAATATAGATGATTTATTGAAAATTTTACTAGCTTAGATACTTTACAAAATTAGTGGTATGTGCAAAAACATTTCTAAATTAATGCAATGTATTTTTTAACATTGAAATATTAAACATGGTAATTTAACATGGCAAATGTCGATGAAGTAATTATGGGTGAATTTGTTTATTATAATATTAAACAACATATTATTATACCAAGAACTAAATATTTCATTTAAGTTGTTCTAATAATTTTTGTTTATTGATTTCTGTAGTATCACATTTTCAGATCATACTCATATATATCTCCCTGTCACAGAAGGTACTTCTACTAAATTTTAAGGAATTCATTTTTATCAATAAAATATATATTTTTTTAACTTCCAAATTTGGAATTTAAGAGCGACATTTTGTATGACTTCTTGTAAAAATTATTGTTTCTGAACAGTGACTCTATATTAAACTGATCACCTACCGGCTTATATCGAATGCAACTGGCCAGTTACTAGACAAAAACTCGCATTCATCTCCATTAGGGTCAGCGTCAACTAATATATATCAAATACGAGACTTTTTCAATGTAATATGTATGATGCCGGCGTAATAAAAAGCAATTAAAAACAAGACACCCGCCATTTTATGGCACTGGGGAATTACCGTGACAATTAAATGTGACCAAATTACTTTATAACATTTTACCACCATACCAAATGAATAGAATTCACACCCGTAATGGTAAGTTGACAAATTAAATAGCAACTTTGTGTTGTATAACTTATATTTATTTGCTTATTAGAACTCTATTTAGCGTGAGGACGAAGTTTCAACGTAGTAACGTGACGCCGGCTAGTGGCGAAATTTTCGACAATTACGAGACGGGCATAAAATAGTTATGATTACGGTTAAACATATAATTGCTTAGCGGTATCCCCTAGGCGAATACATGATTAACGTAACACAACAGTCGTAACATGATGTATACGCGCATTTGGGGAAATGTCAATGTTTGAATATCAGGCAGAGTCAGTCGGACAAAAGATCGATTAACACAAGTCAGTATAGTGTTAAACAAATAAAACATTATTGAGATTAAAATTGATTTGAGAAAAATTTATGAACAGTATCGCGTAAGCAAAAAAAAATCACAAGAACTAAAAAATTATTGGCGTATTTTGTGGACACCCTTGTCTCAATCAAATTGAATTTTAGTATACATAAAACCCTTAATTTAAGCGTATTATCTAATCTCAATGCAATTATTAGTGTTCTAACTATACTTACTACAAATACAATGTTCAAGGTAAAACGTTAGATATTATATTACATAAATTTGATATTTTCATTTAACGGAGCACACTCTAGACACGTCAATTCTATTTCATTTAAATCTCCCTGGCAAATTGTAATGTAACCCCTTAATTTATTTAAATAGATAATTGTTATTCTGCTTTATGAAAAAGAATGAATAAAAAAATCTATTGAATATGGTGTTACTTTCCGGAAATTCATTTATTTCATTTTAATATCATTCAATTCAACTAAGAAAATATTAACACTTGCTTAGGTGTTCGATATCTGTCTATGATGAGGATTCGTAGTGGAAGAACAGATTCGAGGGTAAGCGGTGGGTTGCATTCTGCATGCCACTGCATGTGGCAGGCGAGCATCCAAAAATATCTTGCTACGATGAAATGTTCATGGAAGAAATTTTAATGTATATATTTTTTTGATTTTTCATTTTAATAGGGGCATACGCGATTTGGTTTTGTGAAAGCTTCGGATAATCATGCTGTACTGGCAGGAAATCGGGATTCATAGTTTTTAAGGTTCCGTATACCCGATGAAAAAAACGGAATCCTTAGAGGACAGACAGACAAACATGATAGTGATACTCTTGTATGTCCATATATTACTTATATTCTCCGAATCCATTGAAGAAAAAAAAGTAGCAATTTGATACGTATATAGATCTAGGCGATCTAATAATGAATATGTAGCGTAAATATTAGAAAATTAGATAAAATCTTTGGTCAAGCATATCATCTAATCGTAGTTGTCAGACGTAACAATATGTATCTTATAATTTCGAAATGCATAGTTCGGAAAACATTAAATAAAATACATTAAAAGCGCCCATTCCTCTTATCTCAAAAGGACGGAATCTAAAATTTTAGAAAATATGTGGAATATAGGATCTCTCATAAGACAATAAAATATAAATTTTACAAGAAAACTTAAACATGTCTTTAAATTCCCACGAGAAACTCGAAATAGCCATAAAGGCATGACAGTGGTAGAGTCTTGCTGTAACCAATTTGGCTGTAATGTAAAAATGAGACGGCTCGAACTGTGAAATACACACTCTCCCAGAATATGGACATGAAACAGCAGCTTCCGCTGTTGTGTGTTCGTGTTTGTTTGTTATGATGCTGGTTAGTTTCTTCGAAAATTAGAGCTATGATAGTACGTAACCCCCTTCCTCGTGAATCCGACTCGCACTTAGCCAGTTTTTATTTCAACTTTAACTTATACTGACCTTACAGATTTTATTTTTCCCATAGGAATAATGAAAAAAATTGAGAGATTTTTCTCCCTCTGTCTCGCCTATGTCGTTCTCTCCAAATATTTCAATTGTATATTTTCAAGCGTTTTGTCTAAACTCAATACGTACATGATCTACTCCTCCCACACATTCTGCCCATATATATCAGACGGGATTTTATCACGATTTGATATTTCAATCCACCCACTGAATGTAAATATAATTCTTTCTGCAGAAATCTTGGCCTGTGTAAATGTGTCGAGTTCTCTTGAGTAAACTTCACGAATTGAATATACTATAATCGGCTTCGGTGTAGAATAATTAATTAGAATACGTGTCGCGTTTTGATACTTAATTTACATACACTTAGAAGCTTTACGGAGCTTTCTTTGCTCCATCATTAAGGCGAGCTTTCATAGGATTATAACTGTTTCCTTTGAGTCATCAAATTCAGGGACTCATGTAGAATATTTAATTAATACTTAAGAATTTCACTTTATGTTCAACTCTTTAGAAATTTATGATATCAGCTATACAATTTATTATCATCGTAGTTATTGTGTTACGTGTGGGGTTACGTTGTGTGATTTATTTCGCGCTTTTTTTTAGAATATGTACGCGCAAATGTTTTAATATAAATATTTTTGATATTTAATCAATATTGTTATTTTGTATTTTACAGGTAAAGGTTACAAGTTGTATTTTTTCCATTGTTATGACCGTCGTAAGGAAACAGATCTATGATAAATATTATATTTTTAACGACATGAAATGCTTATATTGTTTATATAAGCATCACATGAGACAAGTCTTACATGCGTGAGGAAGATGAGACCAACTCTGTATTATAAGTTTTTTTTCTATCTTTGTATTAAGATAAAAGTAAAACATAAAAAGTGTATAAATTCTCAGTATTAGTAGTGCACCTCGTATGCACTCCGTCGTCTAATATGCATCCTGTTGGGTAAGGTTTGTAAAGCAAACGTAAAAACAAGTAAAAATTAACAACTCAAAATGTCCTCTAATTTGATTTATACTTTTAAAATAATATAACTGGCTAATGGTCAAAGTTTTGATTCATGTTACGGTTTTGCGTATTAAATTATTGTAGTGCCTTATTGAATTTAAACCCGCGATGATGGCCCGAGGCGATTGTGAGCTGACTGACTACCTGTCTCAAGTTAAATGGGCTTAACATCGTCTCTAAAGTATTGCTTATATTTCACTGTAGTCAAAAATTACAGATCGATTGGTCTAAGTCGTTGCTTTCTAATTCCAAAGTAACTTCCTGACTGTCAGGTCAGCTTCGACATATTACTAGCTTTTGGTCCGCGGCTTCACCCCCGTGGACATAGATTATGTCCCTTGACCTTTGTATATTGATAGATAATGCTCTCGATTCCGGTCGTGCTCTTGATTTTAATCCTGCTCCACGCTCGATTTCGACCACGGCCACATTTTCTATTTCAGCTCCGGTCTCGAATCACGATTCTGTTCCGTGCCCCGCTTTTAATTTAGATTTTTCTACACGGTCACAGTTCGGATTTCGATGTATTAAAAGGAAATATAAGCTACATTACTAGGAGATAATGTAGTTTTCTATAAGCGAAATAATTTTGACAGTCGTACAGATATGCGGACGAAGCCGGGAAAAATGTTAATAGCCCGTTTTACTTAAGCATCTTGTACATTTTCATTAGTGAAAGAATTCTTGCAATAGGTACAGTAGTTCGGTTCAATGTTATAAATACGCAGATGAAATGGGAAACAAACAGTAGTTTTTTTACGCATACAACTTCTCTTCCGCCATTGTGGAAAGCAGGTCTCATTATTTACAATACGGAATTGTGGTATTAAATTTCACAGTCGTATCTCGCTCCTTAAAAAAGTTTCATACAAAATTCAATATCCTGATTATACCCCTTAAAACATAACCAAATTTTCACTAAGCAATTTTGTCTCAATCGGACCTATAGCTTCAAAGATCCCGTGATGAGTGAGTGGTATTTCGCATATATATATATATATATATATATATATATATATACATATATTTCATTATTATTATATTTAAGTTATAAACATAAATGAATACATGCAAATATTTTTTATGTAAAACGATATTCACTATGGACATGAATAGATAAAAAACTAATGTCTATTTAAATTTTATATCAAATGCGAAAAGGAAACTTATTCACGAGTTCCATCTGTAGAAATTCGTGGCAAAAATTGGCTGTCTTTAATTCGAAATGTGTTTCCGATGAAAGGGCGGGCCGAATTTTCGGATACAATTATATCGTGTACGAGGAAACGGTTATACAAAATATTTCATTGTGAATAACTTTATGATTTTATTGTGAGCAAAGTTTGGAAAATACGAGATTACTAATTAGGTTTATTTAAACATAGCGAGATTAAAATTCGCTCTGGGCTTGTAGACTTATACATACGATATGTGTTACGATATGCATTATCCAGTTATATGCGAAGATATGTGTTTTATATTTTATCAATCACTTCACCGCAAAAACAATGTGCAGAACCCAGGGGTAAATTCAAAGACTTGAACCAAACTCTATACACTACCCCAATATCTTGGGGTTACAACGTCCGGGACCTGTAGCTCAACGTGTTCATTGAGGAATCGAAATGGTCGTTTGGTTGGACGTAAGTCAGAGACCCATTACCTGGTGAATCAATTAGCACGGTGCCAGGAGCAAATCAAAGGTTTATATCAAAAGGTAAAGACCTTTTGATATGAAAACAGACCGCTATATAACCATTTCGTCACCGCTTTATGCAATAGAACAAATGTATATGATATATTTTCTTCTATTGTATACGATTTGTAAATTATTATACGATAGAAATATAAATTTAAGTATACATTTAAAAAAAAGTTTGTACAGTTTTTCAAAACAATTATGCTTATACAAAATATACTTTGTTCCTTTATATTATTTTTTTCGATACTGTACTATTATTATGGTTATTTTGAGCGGTAGGCCCCTTACAGAGGAAGTTTATAGCATAAAAGTCGTTCGATATGTATATAAGAAGTGATTTTTAATGTTTCGAGTGCGCCAATACTCTAAATTTCGTCCGAATAGCGGACGTCAAATCAAATCGAGATTGAACGTGATCGTGAAGACGTAACAACGTTTTATTTAATGCTTACATTTATTTCCAAATTAAACTAAGTTAATTATGTCAGTAAGTTATAACTTTTTATTGTATTCAACGTATCAATCGCGGCTTTCGAAAAAAATTGCAAAATACAGGTAGACATTGAAGTTATTTTAAAAACGTTGTCAATAGATGCTTTCTGGTAATAAGTGGGTATGAAACCCCAAAAACGATGGTAAGCAATTATTTTTTTAAATATAACATAGTAGATATTTCGTTAATTTATTAATTTTTGCTTCGTTTCGATTAGATGACAAATAGAACAAAAAAAATTATAGCATTTCCGATGGGGCTAAATGGATGGACACCCGCTACCCTAGAGGAGTCACCGGCACGTCTCCTTTCTACGGTAAGAATAGGACATTTGTTGGAAGGGTGAGCGCGCTGACAGGGGAGGAGTAAATCGATGAAGGTAGGAGTGGAGTGATGAAGTGGGAGTGGTCCACCGGAACTCTCATGCACTGGGCGAAAGGCAAAAGCGGAAGCTGTGAGAGTATATTTTCTCACCGGTGGAGAGGGTCCATTTTTGTGCTGCAGCCATGTTGCATTGCCCGAACATTGCCAAAGCATGACCCCAGAACGTGTAGATTTTTAATACCACATGTAGATATCAAATTAGACGTTACAATTTAATATCTAAATTTGATACAATTTCAGTTACGAAGACGAAGTCTGTGCGAGTATTTTAATATAAAAAACGCATATAAAAGCTTTCAACAATGAAATTATACTACTATTGAGGTTGTCCCTCATGAACGATATGAAATTGAATAACGATGAGAACCACGGCAAAAGCATTTTTCGAGTGCCGTATCGCATCCACTATCGCCTACAATGAGCATTGTAATAAATTCCTAATCCGTTGGCCTGGAAATTTCAAGTGAGATTAGATAAAACTATTCAATAAAACGTTAAGAATTAATATAATATGTTCGACGACTATTGCGATGCGTCCTAGCGCGCCTGCTCTGTGTAGGGTCGCCAACTTTTTAATATTTATGGATTTGTATATGATTTTCTTAATTTTATGCTTATGCATTCCGTGCAGATTTTTTCGTTTTTTCTCTTGAACACCGACGAAGATAATGGGGATTACTTTATACAAAAAATGGATAAAATTGTTTAAAATGTAAACTCAATATTTTTTTAATTTACAAAGTCACTAAGCTTACAGTACAAGCTCTAGTTGTTTAACGATGTAGAAAAACATGTTGAAGCCTACCCTATTAAAACTTCTCCTTCATTTGTAACCTAAATATATACCATTATTGTTTTGTGTGTTTATGGTATAAACTGCAGAATAATATAAGAATCGAGAAAATAATATAATGCATTTTCATTAAATTTGTAGTCACACATTCATATCTACTCTTTCATTACAACAATTAGAAAATTTAGAAAATTAAAGGTAAACTGCGAAATTTCGTTCTCGATAGATTACTTTATCAAACTCTCTTTACATTTACTGTCTTATAATTCAATAATTAAGAAATAATATAATGTGTATAATTTTCATTTTTTATACAATAATGTGTGCATACAGAAAATCTTTGCTTCATATTGACATTTACTGAGTCTAACAAGTGTATTTCAAATTTCGGTAACAAATACACTACTTTCTGTTTACCTCAATCAGATCATCAATACCGATAGAGTTTTAAAAATGTTTCTCATTTACACACACAACTATATCGTGTCCTGAATCTTAACAGACAAAACATGGTGATCCTAACTCCGTGTTATAAAACGATCTCCCTTCTATTTCCCCAGTCATTGCAAATATTTGTTCGCGTGGCTCGTATCGAAAAATATTGGCAAATTCATACATTCTTATTTCATAATATTAGATTTACGTTTGTTACTCTGAGCTGAGCCACACAAGATTCCTGGCCTTTTGTCGGTTGGTAGAGATTTTTCATTTATTGAAATGTTATTAAATGATGTATGAGAATTTTCTATACAATAAGAAATATACAAGTAAATATTTCATTTGTACATTTATTGTGTAGCAAATATTGTCTTAGTTACAATAATATTAGACATTCAAGGATTTTTTTATGGAATTCATCGATGTATGTTCAAAGATTATAAAAATGTGTAAGAACATATTAATATAACAAATAATATTTAAGAACTTTTTTAATACTCGTTTATTACGATATTAACTCTTTTCATTCAATATCAATTTTCGACAATTTAAAATTATTTCTATAAAATTTTATAGGTCCATAGAAATATAATGTATCTATTGGTTTAGTATAAAATGAATAATCATAAATTTAATATCTAAGTAATTCTATAATTTTAAGACCGTAAAAAAAATATAAACCCAATTTTTTGTAATAAATACACATGTAAGTAGAACGTATTTTGGAAATTAAATATCCTGTATGTGCAAAGAAAAACGAATACATTATCTACTTATTGAGATTCATAATTCATGCATTATTTAATTGTTCACTAAAAGCATGGATTTGTGTGATTTAAATCTGTATTTCTCGATAAGCTTACGTATTTTTACTTTATAATGCAACATGGCGCAATAATAAATACGAAATTAAATCACTCAACAGAACCCAACCGTGCCTCAAAAAATATTTCAACGGCCAAATCCTTGTAAGCCTTTTTAAACGTATTTGGCACAGCATTTTTCTTTTTTAATGACAGCCCCTCAACTTTGAAAGTCTTTGTCATCGAGGCTTTTATTTTCAACTTTCTAAAGAATCGTTCGTTGTTTCATTTCATACAAAGCAGTGAAACTTTGTGATATAAGCAATTGATCGGTTTATAATCATTAACTGATATATCTATTTAAATATTGATACTCGTCAGATTATTATTGCGATAAAAAGAAGATGCTTTTATGAAAAACAATTTATATTCATCAATTGAAATATAGCCTGAATGGGATGTAGGTATAAAAATGTAGTCTCTTGAAATAAAATTAGTTTGCTCTCTACTTCTATTCTACTTTTTATCTTTATGAATATCGCAACACGAGAAGCGTGTATTTGTGATAAAATGAATGGAAGACCGGGTTTTTTTTTAATATTTGCTAAGATTTCTCCGTATAATTTTTGTCGTGATGCTGTACGAGTAACTTTTTTTTAAAAAATTAAACTTTAGTTCTCTATTTATTTACTACGAAGCAAACAGTTTCTACCTCTAAGCTTAAAAGGGTCGTATGGGCGATTTTTCTTTTATTGTTGTCAAACTTTTGAAAGCCATCCGAATTTTGATGTTCGACAGCAATATAACATAATATATAACATATAAGTAGCCCCGGATTTGTCGGCATAGGTTTAATTCTGTACAGTGATTAAGAATTTTACCACCACCCGTGGAAAAGAAGAGGTAATTCTATTTTTGCAGAAACGGCACCTGAGGAAGTTATCACTTCAATTTTCATCCCTACATTCTTTTATAGACTATAAGAAAAATATGTAAAAACTACGCAATTATGATTTGCTTGCTATTTTCCCATTCGGTGACATTAAATCTGTTCTGTTTTTTTTTTTTTTTGCGAATATATAAAGACTCTAAATAATATATAAAACTCTAATAGAAAATAATGTAATACATGTACATATTTTATTAGTTCATAAAAATATATATGCCTATATTTTAAAAATTACTTACATAGTAGTCGATTTATCAAAACCTTAAACCGATTACTGGATATATTTACAATTGAAGAAAATGCTTTTTAAAACAATAAGCAGTTTATAATAGCGCACGCTTTATACCGCCATAACCCGCTGCTTCACCCCCGTGCGTGGCCGCAGATCTACGTTATAGATGCCAATTTCACCTTCTTGTTTCCAATGTTATAGGCTTCAGGCTCTGTCTGTCTGTCATTAAGAAATTGCATGGCGTGTAAGTACAAGTAAGCCGGGTCGGTTTCCTTTATTTCAACAAATCGGAATTTGGTGTCGATATTTCCTCTGTTTTAAACCTTGTATTGTTATATTAAGAAATACCCGTTTTCACGATCTATTTATTGAAGACCGAGAGGCGTCTAAATTAAGCCCTCCCCGCTCCGGCCAAGCGCTGATTAAGTGCCGGGCGGCTTAACGTGCTCTCGGAGGCACGAAACTTATGAAAACTCAACGGTCAACTCATCCGTGGTCAGAATCAAACCCGGCACCTCTCGGATCAAACGCCCTTAATTGCCGAGTTACCACTGAGCCCGCCGCTTTTTGAAACGTGTCGAATGCATTACGACCAAGTCATCTCGCTTACAACATTCTACCAGCTTACATGTCAATTTCTCCGAGAGATGCAATATCGTAATGAATAAACAAAGTAATTTTAGCTTGTATATGCACCAATACGAGCGATAAAAGTTAACCAATCGACAAAGAATACGCGTCCAGCTCACCTTTCCGATTGTGCTAACGATAGGAAACTAATTGGAATTTTCCACGAGCATTATAAAGAATAAACAGGTATTAATGAAACGTTATCACGAATTCCAATAATCAATTACCACGGACTCGGATATAACAGCACCTATCGGTGTACGAAATAAGCATCACGTGTAATGAGCTTTTCTTAGAAGCTCGTGTTATAAGCTGCATTAAGATATTCTATTAGAAGAAATGACTTATATGTATATTCGTACTAAAATTACATGTGCTATTTTTAATAAACACGAAAATTATTATATTAATCAACGAACACCGCAGATATAGCTGTATGGTTCGGCGGTTGAGTATATTGTCTTAGAAACTGGAGGTACTGCGTTCGATTGACCAACGGATGAATTGGACGGATAAGCTCTTAGGTCACGCTACGTCTCGGAGAGCATATTTGAGTTATCGCTTCAGGACTTTGTCATCGAATTGGTGACCACGATCGTTAGCAGCACCCAACCCGCACTACACCAGCGTGGAGGGCGAAAAGTTTATTCGATCAGTGATATAAAAAAAATGTAGTACATGCAACATACACGTTAACTATAGCATTTTTTGATTGAATTCTCTCACGATGTAACCTATTTTAATCGTATTTCGTGATGTATTCGTAATCGCTTTAGTAAATATAATATAGGTCAAACTTTATTTAGAAATTGTCATAAGTCATTTTAGATATAATTCAGTTAACGATTGGCCGTTAGTGATGGATGACGCCGGTGCGGCGACAACGACATCGACTGACTATTCAACGCGTCGTCGTAGGCACGAAGCGACCGGTTCGATTCTACCCGAGCCAAAAACTCGAACAGTCCGATCGCGTTCACGATACGAACTCGTCACTATCCGCTTATAAGTTTGACTTCGTTACATATGAGCCTTCAAATTCTACATTCACCCCTTCCAAAAAACGTACATATCGACCCAGCGGAGCCGAGGAATAGATAGAGCTCCCGCGATAAATCACTAACGTTGTGGAACATTTAAAGGTCGTCGCGGTGGCTTCAGAGGGTCGGAAATTTCAAACCACTTGCCAGGATCCAGGGCCGGCCGTGTATTAATTGATGGGCACCGCTCAATATCGAGTTCAATTTATAACTTTTACGGGATTCGAGACATCGCCGGCGACCGAGCGTCGTAGACGCATCAAACTTGGTAGCCACCTTTGGCAATCGTTTTAATTACATTAATAGTTTATTACTGTACCTCGCTCTATATAAGTTTCGTGCCCTGATACTTTCAAATTAATTAACTAGTTACCAAATTCGCGTTCCGATTGAACGATCTAAATTTCTAATTGAACAATATTGTTCAATCTTCCACCATTAATTACAGTTTCTTTGTATTCTATAAGTGTCTGCGATTATAATACATTTTAGTATAATTAGGATTCTCTGTTTTTTTTTTTCTTATAATATATACTCTGAGTATTATATTAGGTCGGGGAAAAAGTTTTTCGTATTTTATAATTAAAAAGTTGTAGTTAAATATCTTTGGTTGTTATGGTTTGGTATTCTGGCTATTTTTGATGTCATTAAAGAGATGACATTTTAAAACTTAAAAATAAAATAAAAAATCGTGGTCGCGTCATTTTTCTATTGTTCCTCTGTCCACCAGAATGAGTGAATCTAACTAGTGAATCTAACTAGTGAATCTAACTTATAAAATTACATACATTTTGGAGTTTTATTCCAAAAAAGGGTGAAATGCGACACAAGCAGCGAAAAAATTTTGTGACATTTATGGACCTAATACAGTGTTGGTAAGTATCGGATAAAACTAATTTGAGCGTTTTCAATCCGGTAACTTTGATGTCAAAGATGAACCTTGCTCTGGTTGTCCTACTACAGATAAAGTCGATGCCATTTTGGAAAAAGTAGAGGAAGATACGCCTATCACTTCTTACGACATACTTCGAGAACTCAGGATTGACTAAAAAATAGTTCTGACCCATGTAAAAAAAGATGGATACACAAAAAAAGCTCGATACTTGGGTCCCAACACGAGTTCACTGAATTAAATCTAATGCATCGTGTACTTATTTGCGATTCTCTATTTGAACTTAACGAAACCCAACCATTTTCGAAAAGATTAATCAGTGATGATGAAATATGGATTACCTATGACAAGAATGTGCGAAAAAGAGCGTGGTCAAAAGGCACGCAGGCTTCTCATATTATAGAGAGCCCGGATTAACTCTCAATAAACTCATGCTATGTGCATGGTGGGTTTGGAAGGCCATTATTCATTATGAGCTTTTATAGTGAGATAAGAACATCGATTTGAATTTCTACTGCCAAAAACTGATGAGACTCAAGCGAGAAATAGAGAAAAAACGACCGGAATTGATCAACAGAAAGGGTATTTGTTTTTAACCATCATAACGTCAACCACACACATATTTGGCCACTCAGCAAATACTGAGAGAATTTGATTGGGATGTGTTAATGCATCCACCAAAGACCAATCACATATAACCACCCAGAACAATCGAAAGCACAATCCCAACTATATAACATTATAATCTGCATTTAAAGTTTTATTCATTATCTAATATTATCTCCCCTAGGCTAACAAATTAAATGATTTGTTAGGTTTTATTCAATAAGTTATCAAAGTTAGCGCAGGGAAGAAATATTCTGTCGATCTCTATTATATTAAAAAAAAACCATTAAGATAATAATATTTTTGTTTTAATACAATACAAATAAATAATTTACAGACTATCCGATAGCATCCTTATTGATTTCTGTCGATACTCAGCAACAGCGACGAGTGTCGCTAATCACTGAAGTTTACATCACTGGATCTTATCAAAAGAATCAATCTCCCCGAGGTGGCGTGACGGGAGATGAGAGAGGTGATAGATTACTTTCATAATCTATACACTCTTACCCACTTTCTGGTTTCTCGACATCCAATATGTCGCTTCGCTAAGATAAAATTCGGTGTTCAGTTACGTATATTTATATTAAAGTATTTATTAAAGATGACAAGTTTATTATTTTCTCAACTAAGATGTCAAGAGTTAAGATTCGAATTTGATGGGAAATCCAAATTAAGGTCCTAAAATACAAATCCAGTCTCATGGCCAGCTGCATCGATTATATATATATATATATATATATATATATATATATATATATATATATATTGTGGTATATACATGTATATAAGTGATATATGTACTAAAGTTTGACAGCAAGTGTCGCTAGTGACATTCTCAACACATCACCCTCCCCGCGGATTACCGTACGTGGAAAAAGGCGCGGCGTCCATTAAAAATATTACATCTATTCATGCGACATTTTCCTAAGGGAACGTGGTACGTTTAAGTATGAAGGCCTCAAAAATTACCACCGGTGACCGCTAATTTGAAAGGTCGATGGAGACATTAAGTTTTGACGCCGTGAATGTGAATTAGTGAAAAAAATTA
Organism: Eumeta japonica; assembly: GCA_005406025.1. Lineage (NCBI taxonomy): Eukaryota > Metazoa > Arthropoda > Insecta > Lepidoptera > Psychidae > Eumeta > Eumeta japonica. The sequence goes on from BGZK01000156.1 coordinate 448,105, forward strand.
AACGTCCATTTGACAGCTCGTACTAAATAATAAATAGGATATATGTTAATCATATTACCTGGATGTCTAAACTTCGAATATGTAAAAAAACAAGAGGCTTAGCTTAGTTGAATAGCTTGGCTGGACATCTTTTTAAGAAGGTAGGTGTCATAAAATACAATACTGCAATTTTATCTAGAAATAAATTTAAATTCTAGTGCTAATCAAACGACACGAAATACAAACAAAGCAGTTTTATCCGGTTTTTTTACAGTGTATTCGCTTATTTAACCTTGTTTTGTGTTAACATCGTTAAATAACAAACGTTGATAACGAAAAAATTTAATTTCAAAAATGTCGCTGTTCGTGAAAATGTAACGGCGCGATATGAAAACAGAGTAATTTTATCAGCTTTATTACTATGTATTTGTTTAGTTAGATAATTCCATTTTCTGCATATAAATTGCTAAAAAAAACAATAACAATTAAAACAAATGAAGATCGATAATAACAATAACAAAAAAAAAATAAACATACACACACCTGCACGATTTCAACCCACCGCTCTGACACAACAAACGAACGTCTTGTTATTGAGGTCGCTTCTTATTAGTGCCCATTGTTTCAATATTTTATAAAGGTTTTCCCAATCTATGCACGGAAACGCTTATAGAAAATGGGTTTTACCGTGGAATATGTGGTAGGTCGAATTTTTTCTTCCGAAAATAGCTGGTTTATTTAAATACACTCTTTGCCTTGTAAGCAAGTTTTTGCTACCTCCTCAATTCTCCGTATACTTTATTTGCTGTGAATAATTGTAAGTTTTATTCAAAACAACTTTAAAGTTCGCACTACCTTCGTCGTTATAGAAAGGGATTTATCTGATGTCGGTGAAAAATAAAGTTAAAATCCAGATCGAAGCTCAAGATTGGCGTCAAATTCGAATTTAATCTCGAAGCACGAAATACTCCGCCGGCCGATAAAAGTTGAGAGCGTTCGCTAGAAATTGTTAGGGAAAGCTTATCGTCCAACGACAGTTACATATGGCGAAGCTGTCAACGAATACGCTATATATCAGCAAAAAAACTAACTTCAAAGCTTAAATGAGTTTCTTTTTTGTGCATAACTAAAGTTTTCTGTAAGCTAAGACATATTCTGTTATCAGATCCACATAATAAAGCGTCAGAATGCTCCAAATTTGTGATTATTCAAATGGTCAAATCCCATAAACCATATTTATGCTCAAACTACATCCAATCGTAACCCTGAACTACTCGTAGGTCCTAAGACCAGTTTACTATGACGACGATGTGCGCAACCGGTAAATTGACACAATACGTATGAACCTATAAAATACATAAAAAAATGTCATCTAATGACTTTTAGCAGGCATCGATTTTCGCATTGAAATATCTGTACCGTGAACATTCGCGCAATTGAATTCCCATATTAGACGTACGCCCGTATTTAATTTTCACACACGATCAAAATCGGATCGCGATACGAAATGAGTTTTTGCACCCCTCGGACCTTTGCGGGTGCTTTTATATCGCTGACCCTTCCCCGTTTAGTATTCCCTCGTATTAACCGCGAGTATACGGGACCCGATAAAGTTTTGACTACGAAATGGAGCATTCTTCGTTTTATTGCATTTTTTTTAAATATTAGCAATGAGCATATGTGGTTATGCAGATTTCTTGGGAAATATATTTCTAGATATTTATATAGCTATTTCATTTTTGTATTGTTATTAAAATTGTTAATTTATATACCGAACAAGCTAATCGGATTCGAAGTTGTATGTTTAATAAAACGTTTAAATTATCTCATTAAAAAAATCTGATTTTATAATTATTTTAATAAATGCACAAATCTCTCATTAAATATGAAGTAGTTAAAAACAAATCTCAAATATTTTTCAGCATAACTTCGAAGTTAAATCATTTCCTCTAATTTTCTTTTTCCCTGATTATGATAATAATATTCATTTTTGAATCATTTCTTTATCAATTCAATCGATCCTTTAACGTATAAAAAAAAAGGAAGGGAATCGTAATAAGTTAATATAAGCCTGTCTATTGAATTCTTGCAATTTTCTACAATCTTTCTTGGATAGAGAAAAACATTTACTTTCTTAAACGCAGTAAAAAAAGATTGTATCTCGCGACCTCATCTAACGGCTACTACAGTTTCACTCTTAAATTTTATATCGAAAGATATCCAATCTCTCTCAGGGATAAAGACAAAACTAGAAAGAGAGAGAGAGAGATAGAGAGAAAGAGAAGGGAATATTATAAGCCCCTTAGATTCGTACGAATTCACAATAATTTGCTTAATTCTATATAAAGCGAGGTATTAAGCGTGTACGGTGTACAAGAGCCATTCGACGTTATGAGTTGAGATTAATTAATACCGCGGCAGCCTCCTGGAAAACGGATTTTACGCTCTGCCCACGAGGGCTACGTGTTTTTGGGTCGACTAGATGTTACGTGTTGGAACTAAATGCTACAATGGATGATCCGATACAGAACCATCTATGATACGCGCGTCGAAATGGCAAGGAATCCACAGAGATATTCTATTTGAATTTGTTAAATGCGTAAAATTAGATAGTACACCTTCACGATTTCGATGAACTATTGAACGTATACGTAGGTTAATTAAAATCGGACAACACCACATGCTCAAGAGCTAAATACTTCGATACTTACTTTTCAAACGTTTGGGGTCAAGTTGCGAAATGTTCTCACGACGAAAAGCGCAATTTAGTTGGGCCCAGATGGCAGCACTGAAAAATCAGAGCTGAACTGCTAAAAATTAAATGATACATAAACGCATTGCACAATGACATAAATGTTCTTCATTAGCGAGACGAATGAGAGTGCCACAGAGAGTGGTACTTCAACAAGATAATGCGTTTGCACACGGGCCGTGTTCAGCCTAACAAAAAAAGCGAATTGTTTGATAGAATATAAGTTTTATCACATCCGGCATATAGCCTCTACAAAATAACGATACCGTGATCAATTTCATAAATCAATTAAAAGATAGCACGGAGCTATAGAAGTCTATGGAGTAGATACAATTTATGGAATACATATGGAGTATTGAATCAGGAATTACATGGACAATCTATGAAGTGGACCTTTTTAATTTTGTAATTTCTGATTTGTATATTCTTTAAATGCATCGAAAAAAGGTGGTACGGGTATTGTATTGTGTGACGTGTTAATTCGCGGAAATCCATAGTAGACGCTTTAATTCTACGTACGTTTTATGTACGGACTAAGATAATTATAAAAATAAATAACACTTGCTTAGGTGTTCGATATCTGTCAATGCGCTAGAATCAATATTGAATTCTTTGGATAGAAATTCATAGTGGAGAGGCAAATTCGAGGGTCAGTGGTGGGTTGCATGCTGCATGTTAATGCATGTTGCAGGCAAGTGGTGTAGGTTTTTAAATCGATCTGAAAGATCTAATTGGGAGAAACTTCTGCTGTTTCTAAAATATATTTTATTAAGACAGTACATAGATAATTCTAGTATTATGACACATTTTCAGAACTCGCGCATTATAACTCTTTAGCAGCATACCATTAATCTTTTACTAATAATTTAATTCCTTTCGAATTTGGAAAATCACTACATAGAATTTCGTTGCTATTAGTAATCAAAAAGACATCATTATAATGTTTTCATAGTCCACACTTTCGTGTTGAACCGTTTGATAGTAAAACTATACCATAAGCTTGAAATATCATTTCGAAGATTATCAGGCAAGTACTGTCATCACAATTCTATCTAGACATTTCTTAACTTAATGAAACCGAAAGGTCTAGATTTAGGTGACAGCCCGGATAAAATTCTTGAGAAAGTACATGAAAATACTCGTACTAAGCTAAGCGCAAACAAAGAAATAATGCTGACGACACATCGTCGTTAGTTTTCTCCGACAGGCACTTCACGAGCTCCCCGCAAATTGCCCCGTGGTCACAAATTGGTGCTCATTTGTGCCGTGATCATCATCTTCGTTGGTCGTATTTTGTGATTTTTAGTGTCCCACAGCAGAACGAATCGAACTGTATAACTTCAGAGCCCGTCTCGCAGAGAAAATTTTCTTTGACACATTTTTTATAAAAAGCGTTTCAAAAATTGTAATTTTCTTTAAAACAGCTATCGATGGTTTGATTATAATAGCCTACGTATAGATTTTGACATTATTTTTTATTGTTAGTTTAGCGTTGATCAATATTTATTTTTTTATCGTAATATTATTAAATTCAATGTTTATTTTGTGCTTTAAATAATTTACTTCTATGTCTCAGTTAAGTCGTTCAATTTTTATCGTCTTATGATTTTTTTAATAAATCACATATTTTTTTCTAAATTTGATTGTCAATCAAGAAATAAAAATTAAAAAAACCTTTTTTTAGATTTGATAGATGGAACTTCAAATCGTCTCGTTATAAATAAGGGTGAAATATGAAAATAGTTGTATCTCTACATCGTTTCCTCATAAAGTGGTGTTGTATACATTTAATGATATCCGATAACACGGCGTATCGAGTAGTAAAACTCTTATCAAAATATGCGAAATTCACTTTTGTATATAAAAATTTTAGTACTTGATAACTTTATGGCTTTACAAACACTCATTATTTTTTTGTATATACATGTGTAGAAGAGGCAAAATTTTTATGAGTCTCTTCACAAGAGTCGCTTAATTTTGAAAGTAAGAATGTAACCAATTGTCACTTCTCATTTGACTTCCGAAAATGAAATACAATATTAAAATTGACGTTTCTTAACTACTTGGTTCCAAATTAACTCCTGATTCCGAGTCAATTATTTTTTAAATTATCTTTATTAAAATATTGTCATTAAAGTTTGTTTTACGCATTGAAAAATTGCAATAATAACCGCGAATGTTTATGATGTTCGTGACAGCTTTGTTATCTCAAAATTAAAAATACATTCATCTTAGAATGTCATTATTAAAGTTATGTGTATATGTGATGAATAGTATATATATAAAAATACATTATTTTAAGGAGTATATTTAGAAAAAATAATAATAAAAAAAAATTGAATCTGTCATAATTGCAGGTAAAATTCGATTGATGATAATATCAAGTCATGAACGGCTATATTCTGATTTACTAGATTTTCGTAAATGATCACGATAAGTTTAGAAAAACTCAATTCAGTGGGCTGATAATTAGAGTTCCATAGCCAAATAAAAATAGGAAACCTTAATATGTACATCGTAAGTCCATTGTTTTTTTGATGATTTTGATGAAATTATTTGGGTAGGCGATATATATGAAACGCCACATAATGATAAATTTTGTGGTAGAATCATCCATACATAAAATCTAGGAATATTTTTTTTGGATACATTCTATAGTGTGGAGTGTCGTTGGATATTAATTTAAAAAATACAAAAACAATGTAAACCAGTTTTCCATTAAAGTTTATTTTACTGTTTATCAACTTCCAAAGACACGAACTTTGGGTATCCACTATAACTTTAAAAATCTGAAAAAAACTTAAGCCATGGAACTTTATGAATAAATTAGGAATTAAAACAAAATCTGTTGACAAGTTTTTTACGTGTGTACAATTTTCTATTGCCAGCAGTAACACTAATCACCGGCCTGGCTATGGGAGTATTGCTTAAATACTACTTACCGTTCAGGCGTATGTCTGTGCTCAAACTATTTTCTTCAAACTTATATCGAGTGACACGATATCATTTGATGTAAACTTAGTGCCATTACAAATTTTACATCATTTTTACGAACCTCAAATTCGGGAGTCCGATTCCCACTTTGACCGGTTTTTTTCGTATTCGATTTAGAGTATGACTAGAATAAGGCTTATTATTTAAAGGTAAGAATTAAATTTTGGTCAAATATAATACATGCGATTATAGTTTTGTTTTTTTTTTAACTAGTGGTTCTAGTGTAACATGATAAAAGAACTTTAAAAATAATTTCAAAATATTTTACAATAGACAATACTCAGAAAAGTTTTATGTCTAACAGTGTATTAACTCGGAACAGAAATTGAATTCTTTTGGAATAACCAAACTGGAATCATTAAAGCAAATAAAATTCAATTTTTTTTTACATTCTATCTCTCTACTTTAACCACTTCACAATGTGTGTTGTGTGTGTGTGTGTGTGTGTGTGTGTGTGTGTGTGTGTGCTATGAAAGTACTTATCTTCGCATGAATAAAATATCAAAAACTTTAGCATCTCGCAGAAATCTCATTCGCCATATTAATAATGTACAACCGCCCTTCAGGTAAGCGCCTTGTCATTACGCGCCGGCCGGGGGCGCCACTGCTGGAGTGCAAACAGGATCGCTTTTATTGAAACCTTTGTGGGAGGAGTGATTGATTAACATTATGAAATTCGAGCAACATCCAAAATGAGTTACTGTATAAATGCAGACGCTGCGATTTTGTCTCAATTGTCTTGACTTGTCGTCGATTTTCGCGTAGTTTGTCCGTTTTAATTTAATTAATCATGTACCATATTTAAGACATGTTTTTGTTATATATGTATATATACATGTATACCTAGATGTTACCTGTACACTTAGCAGGACAATAGATTTTAATTTATGGTAATTTTTACATTGATTAAAATCTGTCAATCGAGTTAATGTATAAGTATTTATATTATTGCATTTTTCATACCCTCCGATTTCATTGCCAATTCTGATCCCGATAACGGTCTTGTTCTTAATGACGGGTTGTTGTTCTTAATGACTGGTTCGTCTGGCGGCTTCAGACCTTGTCTATACTAATCCCCGTACGGATCTCAGTGCTTGCATGGGCATTGATATTAATGAGAATAAACTATCCTTTTTCACTGGTACTTATACCTATTTTTATATAAAAGATGTCCCATATCCTATACGAGTACATTATTATACAACTTTTCAAATTTTGATTGCGATCCGTCTAGCCGTTAACGTATGACAAACATCCGAATATACATAATTTCACATTTATAACATAATAACAATTTATATCGTTATATCCGTATAGATACATTTATAACAATATAGACTACATCAATTTATAAGTTTCCCCATCTAAGTCGCATACCGATAGATTCAGTAGTTTTCAACTGTTGCTCAGAAAAAAACTAAATCGTTTTAATTTTTGGGGTTACGAGTCAAAATGACAAAAATGGAATCCTTCTAGTTTCGTCATATCCGTCCGTCCATATGCCACAAGCGTTCTATTAAAAAACTAGGTGACGTATATTGATTAAATTTATAGTGTAGGTGTCTTGTAGAAACTGTTACTTAGTTTGATAGTTAAATAACACAAATAAATATTTTTAGAGGTAGCATTCCATTCATGCAACAGAAAATGAAAAAAAAAATTATCTAACACCAAAGTGTGGTACATATTTAGACAGTTTTTTAAAAAGTACTTTAAGGTTCTAAGCAATTTTTCTGATTACGTGAGTAATTTTGGAAATAATTGCTGCAAAATATGCATAAATTTTGTCCCCCTCTCTATTTTCTAAATCGTAAGTCCAAAAAATATGAAAAATAATGTTCAATACATACTTTCAACTAAAATTATTTTGAACACGATCAAATATACTGTTTTTGAGTTATTGTGGAAAAACTGCGCTTCTCGACAAAAGGATGTAAGAATAGTAATAGTCGACATACCTACTTGTTTTTATAGTTATAGGTGACTTAAGCGCTTGTAACTATTTGTGCAGAAAATATGGAAAAAGTGTAATAACGTACATCTTTAATCTATAGTGCTTCGGAACCCTATGCTGAGCACGGTCCGACATGCTCTTGGCCAGTTTTTTTTTATATTATAATGTTATAACAATGATTTGTGATCGATGGATATCGAATTGAACTGTACTGTATACGAATCATATAGAAATAGTTAATGTATTATTATTTCATCGATATTTCATTATATCGTTAGACAATTTATTCGATGTATAAGTTCACAACCTCGTATTTCACTTTGGCAATTATCATCATACTCTTGACTATTCAATTAATACAGAAGTGATCAACTTTGATGGATCTATTAAGGTGTTTCCATAGAAGAAAATGTACCCTTCTTATAATTCACTGGGACTGAGATAAACTCATCCGAGTTTGCTGTGATTAATGTCAACTTAAAACAATTTACAAAGTTTTCGATGGGATCGAGAAGTTGGCTAGATCCTATCAAAAAACCGAATGATCAAGAGCGTCTATTAGATTGACGTTAATTAAAAACTGTCGGGACAGGTGTTTAAGCCCTTACTATAGAAGCACGACATTTTATTATCTTTTATTTTCAGATCTAAACGCTTGAAGGTTCAGCCCTCCGTGCTGGATTAGTACTGACTAGTACTAACTGGCACGGACTAGATTTCTAACGTCAGTTATCACCTATGCGGTGATCAAATTAGGAAACAACAGTATCACGTTCTCTCCGCGGCACAGAACAAATAGTTTTATTTAAAGTTAAGTTCAAAACTAATCGGTCAATTTACCAGTAAGGATTCGAAACAGGCACTTTTGATTCATAGCCAATATTCAGCACTGCTCAATTAATGAAAAATGGAACTGATGGTGAGATTGAACCGAATTAACAATTAATTAAAAAACCAACTAATAAGACACTTATTTCGCTAATACTTGTAGGTCTCAATATGAAGACTATGAACGCCATCGATGTTTAGGAAAATAAAAAGATTTTTTTCAATATTTTCAAAATAATTTTCTATCCTATTTCTTTAAAGTGACAGTTATTTACTTTGTTAAAGAAAATAAACGATGCTTAGTTTTAAATTGTATTCGAGAATTTTTTTTATACCTACATTATTTTTATAAAAAAAAATGTCAATCGATACAAGTATATTTTGATTCATTTACATAAATTTAAATGTATATAGAAGTATATTAAAGACACAAATGTAATATCAATGTTCAGATAATGCTATTTTATACATTTTCGCTAATTTAGTACTTATTTTAGCATAGAAAAATATGACAGGTGAAACAGCAGTGTACAAAAAACAACATTATGTCGTCGTGTGCGCAAATCTATGGCAACATGCGCCAGTATGATGGACTTTCTGGTCTATGTCAAGTCCTGAGGATGGATCTCGTGTTGGGGTATTACACTATTGTGAGCTTGCTTGTCCACTGTCTGCTGGAAATTTTGTACGTCTTCGTAGATTCTATAGCGAACATTCACCAATACTTATATTTCATTATAATATCTCATTTACATTATAAAGTAATAAAATTATGACACGCATTAAAACAATCAGAAAAACACTCAATAATGTGAGGCTTACGGTATCAAACTCGCGCCGCCCACTTAGTGGCCGCGCTTTCCGCTAAGCTATCACTAGTGCACGATCTTACAACGAGAACATTGCAACCCCTAATGATAAAGTGGATGCGCGTCATTATTAGGGGGTGCGAATTTTTCGTATCATAAATGATTCATGAGACGCTTTCCTTTCTATTTATCGTCGGCGAAATTCCTTATTCACATTTAGGTCCTTTTATCTTGAATTTTAATTCTGAATTAATAAAGCATGCGGGGTACGTAACACAAACATTTGTTTTGGAAGTGAATAAATTTTTTAACTACGTTCGGGTCGATATCCCGTATGGGCGAATCCCGAATGGCGGGTGTCGAACTGAGTCCGTTCTATTACGTTAGTTTGTTATTTGAGTTTGTCCGTTTGTTACGGTACACGTCGACGATTCAGAGCGCTCTTGTTGTTTTGACGTGACAACGTCTTAAATTAGGTTGCGGCTGGGAGTCACTTATGAAAAAGTGTAACGCTCGGTAACGTAACGATGAGTCACCGAACGAGAGAGAGCCCGCCGAATGCCTTGCGTCTCTCTCCCACTCAACTATGATCGGTCTGCCGCGCGCGCAGCTAGAGAATTGCATAGCTTGCAAATGTATTGCAAGTTATTGTATGTATATTGTATATAAATACGTATGTATGTGTAAAGGTAAAAATAAAATTTTGTTAATATGAAATTCAGTGCGAGATTCTTTGTATAAATTAATGTTTTAAATATAATTCTTTGTATAAATAAATGTTTTAAATTGTTACTATTATTTCATCCTTCTTCCTACTATACGAATGAATATTCACATTAAAATGATTTTACCATTCAAAGTCGTTGTCACGTAAAACTTTCGCCCGTATACCGACTTTACAGGCAACCAAATTTTTAATTTGTTTGTGGTAGTATGGTAAATTGTTCTTTTTACTAAGACACTTCGTGAATGTACAAATTAAACTGTTTGTCTATTGACATGCGGTAACTTTTCTATTTACTGTCGTCTCCGGTAACGTTTTGAAACACTTTGTTTTCCATTCTTATAATATGGTGAGTTTATGTTTTTGCTATAGTATCCCATTATGTTTCGAAGCAAATTTTATGTGTCCGTTCGATTGTTCTTCACTAAGGGTCTCCGGTCACAAGTATAATTTTGTCTTTCTACTGCGTAAAAATTAGTATTGATGGAAGCCCAATAGCAAACTCAATTCCAACACAAACAGGACTATTGAAACCGTCACAAATATATTTCGACACTAAATCACTGTCATGAAACTGACTTTCGGATAATAATCGTCCAAAAAATGTCGATTGTGATATAAGTCGAAAGATGATGTCTAAATTCATAAGATCGAAATCACAAAAAGTAGTGCAAAATTAGTTCCCATCTTTCGATAACCAATCAGGTTATAAAATCGTTTACATTGAAAACTGTCTATATTAAGACTTAGAAAAAAATAATTAAAAGTTTATTATACGAAACGAGATATTGATACCAGGAACTCCGAGGTAATTGCTTTTTTTTTAAAGAAAAATTACGAATATATTCAAAAATATTAAAATTATTAAAAACTCTTTTAATCTTCCAGTACAAAGTTTTTGTACTGGAAGATTAAAAAATGTTATCACGTGTATTGATCTAATATATATAACGGTCCGTACACGGATTGCAAGTGTAAGCTTGTAATCACAAATAAATATTTTTCCGTACCTATAATACAATTACGAGTTCAAAATTTTCATATCGGTTCCTTTACTTTTACTGTGCGACCTTTATTCTTGCCTTATTTCATGATTCTAAGTTAATAGAAAGTACCGTACAGGTTTTAATTTACTTTCGAATTTCCAAATATAAGACTAAGCTATATATAGCCGTATTTGGGGTCGTACTTTTTGATTACGTTGACTTTGAACCTCGAATTTTTTACAGCTCCAAAGTACGTCAAATCTAATTATTTGGTATTCATTTCAATTGTACATCACCAAGTGTCCCTAAAAAAAATGGTATCGGGAGTCAGATGGTGAAACGAATAGAGAGGACAACGAAGTGATTCTATAAAGGTTTCTTTCACTAATGAAAAAGGAACCTTTTTCATTAGTGAAAGGAACTTCTCATTTATAGGGACAAATTTATCCAAAAGTCAAATAACTGCAATAAAGCTGTATTATTACATATGAACAGTCCCTGTGACTCTCATCAGACACAAATGGGGACTAGTATAAAGCTCAGAATACAGAGCAGCATTGAGATATAAATTTCGGCAAACGTCGAATATAATAAATCATTTTATGAACATATAGGTACTCCACAGACAATTGTACCCATGTAGTGATACGCTTACAAAAACATGTAACTTGACGGCTTCGTCGACAATGCTCAATTCTGGGATTTTCAATTTGAGAAGAAATAAAATACAATTTTAAAAGACAAAGAAGTGATAGCAAAGATATCTTTAAAAATGTATAAAGAAACGTTTTCAAATTATTATCAGCAATAGACGAAGAGCGAAGATCCAATTAATGTTGTTAATGTTCAATGCTAAACATGTTAAATTTTATATTGAAAATAGAGACCCTTGTAACCATAAATGCACAAACGTTGTTCGAGTCACGCCAAACAGAAACCTACACACGTCGGCAAAGAGCTCTCAGAAATTTAAAAAGCCCGAAAATCCTTTGAAATTGCACCAAGCAGTGGAAATTTTGCCCTTTTTTTTTTTCGCCGAGGTCCGGAAATGAAAATTTCCTTTGCACAATTTCAAATTGCGTTTTAATTTTCGTGCTTTGTTCAGAACTTTATTTCGTGCTTTGGTTCATAGAGAATTTTCAAAGGCGTAATGAGCATTCATTATTTATTTCTTTTTTCGTTGTTGAAAAAAAACTCTGTATGCACTCGTAACATTCTGTGAATTGCTCTCTTAATGATCGTCCACACAATGACAATGAAAGAGTGCACTACAATACCATTTGTTTCTGTTCATCACTATTACTCATAGATAACACCTCGAAATTCAATCCACGTGTTTGCTAAGTTAAAACCTTGCAAATGCAATGTAAAATGGATTAACTATTAAACTGAATAAGAAATAAATTAGTGCAGAGATCACGCCTGAAAGTAGACAAGCTATTCATTTGCCGAGAATAAATTAGAAGGATATGTAGAAAGAACTCAAGGCGTAAGCTAATTCGTCCCAAGATTATTTAGGTTATGGTGCGAACTGATACAATTAACATTTACAATTTTAACTAAGCCACTCGTTTATCTAATTTCATCAATTTTGAATCGGTTACAAACAAACAAGGCTATATAGTCTTCTTATAGTTCTTCTTATAGTCTTTGTTTGTTCGTATATACGTATACTAGATATCAATCTATTTTAAGGGTTGCGTTTCTAGCTTTTTTTTTTCATCTACTTTTCTATATATATATTCATAAGTAATGTACTTGACACCGACTCAAAATTGACTAAACTCTTCAAACAATTATTTTAATTACGATTGTATAGATAATATTCAGAAACTATTATCCTCTAATGAATTTTTTTTATGAAATCATTGGACAAAAATATTTTTCTCCTTTTTCATTTATCCAGTTGCCTTCTTACTTTAATCCATAGCGATGAAATTTTTCTTACAAATTTAATTGGGACTACCAGCGAGACTATATATTGCCGATTAGAAAAAAATCATTAAAAACAAATCGTCCAATGTAAAACATCGAGATACATAATGGGAAACTGTGTCACGAATGCAAAAGATCCGACAATTCGATAGCCGAACCGTCTACTCAACGTGATGATTAGGATACGCCATCCTGAAAGAAACATATATATTCAGACTTGAATTTACATTGGCCAACGTTAATGACATTTGTCATAAAACGATTATACGTTCATTGATTTATCCGTGTTCTCATAAAACGCAGTAGAACGACCACCGTTGAAAAAAAAAAGGACTCAAAAATTTATGACTCGTTTGACTTTTGCTCAATAGTAAATTTTACGTTTCGTAATCGTAAAGTAAGCATTTAGCAGTAAGAGTTTCCAAAGCCGATTGACCAAATATAAACCAACTCTTGTGAAAAAAACAAGATATTATAAGAAAACTGGGCAAGTCACAAGTAGGTGAATACAATAATTTCAGAACTATGTACATAATTAAGTTAGACTGTTCAATCTCTGCGAAATTATTACTGGTTTTTGCAAAAAAGAATTTTGATTCAAATTTGAGGTTACAATAAAAAATCAAAGCCTCAGTTCTGGTAAAAGCATAAAGATGTCTTAGTTATATACACAATTATTTTTTTTATCATTTCTTCTATTAAAGAAAATATATACAAGAAAGTGAAGTTTTTAAAATCGAAATTCGACAATCGCAGCAGGATAATATAAATGATTTTTTTTTCTAAATCAATAAGAGCGTTTTATAAACATCACGGTTTAAACATCTTTTACCTCTTAATATGTCTTGTAGTATAAGCAAAAAAAAAAAACAAATAGCCATATTAAATTTCTATTTACAAAACTTTTAATTAGACTAAGTTTGTCCGAAGTCAAAATACATGTTGAGAAATTAATAGCAGGGCATTTGTAGACGGATTTGCTGGACTATAATTTCGTTTTAAAACATGAAGATACCCTCAGTATTTTTTTAATGACGCGTGGGAAAGTTTTTACGTTATACCTTTTTTGTGAGTCCCCTCTCGGCGCTATAGGTATGGTAAATTTTTAGGAAAACATTTTCAACAAAAAAAAAAGCATAATATTCCTTCTCGAACATTATTTCATTTTCAGCTACAAAAATACAAGTGTATTCTTTCTGTGAAGTCGGCATTAAAAACAATGAATACAATGCCATACAGAAAATTTTAATATCGAAACTCGAAACGGTACAAGTTAGAAAAAATATATTCGTAACGTGTGTATTTATCTAACGTTTAAAATATAATTAAAAAAGTTTTCCATCTTGTTACTTTTCAGCTGCGCGTGATAATATTTCTGTTTGTTTTTGCTTTCAGATATTGCCACAAAAATTTTGTGCAGCCTTGGGCGCGGCCTAACAGACAAGATCAGTTGCAAAATCTTCTTTATGAATAATTGCTTTCAAGTTATTTTTTCATTAGAGACTCCTGTGAGAACAAAATAAAAAGATTTTCTACAGCAAAACATCTTAATTTCTATATAAGAAATTACGTGTCGGAGTGGGATAATACTCAAGTGTTACAATATGGTATATAGGCCAAAGTCAAATAAAACATGTTCCGAAATAAATGTGACTGTGTTTTAAAAGGAAAGGTGGTCCGGTCCAATCATAAAAATAATATAGACTTCAGTCATTTAATTTGACATTTTTTTTTAATCTTACTTAAGATGACACTACAAAAACTGGAACGTTTTACAACCACAGACAATACAAAAAAAAAATTCTGTCAGCGGCCGTCACAAACGTCGATTTACCGACATTCCGAGGAAAAGCTGCAACAGTCGTATGAAGTAATCAGAATCGTATTTCAACGAATCCACTTAGTAATATAAAGAAGTGTCATATCTAGCGCCAAAAGGAAAAATTCAAGCGATCGGGCAAGTATGACGGAAACTCAACCTGGCCCGAGTTCATGCAGGCGCGCCCGGCCAGGTATTAAACATTCTCCTTCAACCGCTCCGAGCCGCCTGAAAGATTGAACACGTAACATTCGTTTGCGCCGCAAGTCGTCCAGTCGAAAATTCCATTCGATGGGTGTTTGGGCCCATAATTTTTACAAATGCCGATCCATCCGTGTCGACGTCGACGGTGGGCGTAACGTCGCGTTGCTACGCGCCGCATACGTTATTCCACTTCAACAAGAGCAGCGGTAGCGGTGCGAAGAGATTACTATCCGCGCCGAATATATTCTCCAATTTTGTAACTAAGTTCCTTATCGCACATCACACTCCAGACACTTTACGAATGAGTGTCGAACCGAAAAAAATGTAAGGTTGTCACGACACTTGCTATAGCAGGCAAGGACATGCTGTGCATATTCACACTCGTGCTATATATATTTTCTGTGTTTCTGTGCGTACTGAATCCATGCATAGCAGTATAAAGTACACTATCTTTGCGTTCCGTTCGAGACAGTTAAAAAAATCGAATCGAAAACATTATACTTTTTAGTTGCCTAGTCATCACGAAGTTTGAATGTACTGATTAAGTTTATAATTAAGAATAATTATTGGTTAAAATTTTATTACCATTCCTTCATTTCTTTCATTATTTTTTTAGTTGTATTTTTCATTTTAATACTCTCAAGGGTTATTATTTTTTTTTTCATTGTGCCTGTTATTTCATACATAATCCATAACGAAAGGAATTCCGTTTCAATCGGGTGTCCTGCGACACCTCTCGTTAATTTTAGGGTTTCGTAGTCAGCGTGCAACACTCAACTTTTTTTCTTGTTCGTACGTCCGAACAGACGACATACGCCCGTAGCGTTGGCGGTCGCTGTTCACGTTTCCAGGAAAACAATCCCGTCGCAATATGGAATATCGCGAAGCCGTCATTAGAATGTAGCGCATAAGGCGTAATTCGTCACAAAGGGTGAATCCGGCTGATCGAACTTCGGTCGAAATATTACAATTACGATACAAGACGTCTGCCTTTGTCACGAACGCGCACCACGAATTCCGTGAATATACGCTTGACGTTTACAGGCTGTTAGCGTGTGTTTTAACGAGTACGAAGAATTCTAAGATTACACAAAAAAATATCATTTTGAGGCAAAGAATTATGTTACAACATTTTTTTTTAATAACAGTGTATAATAAGATATGGCGCTTTCCACAATCTTTAGAATTTCATGGATTAAACGACCATGAAAGATATCAGAGAGTAAGATGGTCACCGCCATTTATGGACATTCGGAACCACAGTGGGGTCAGTAGTGCGTTTTTGAATGGAGTAGGTCAATCGGAACTTTTAGGAAAGAATAGGATATTTGATCGAGAGGGACTAAACGAACGAACTCACTGGACGAAACACAACACACAGCTAACACAGCAGTATTAACACAGCTAGCATTAACCCAGCTAACATTAACACAGCCAAAGAAAGCTGTTAGTTACTTCAAATCGGTATATCGTGAAGGTGTGGTATCTCATTGCTGGTCAGTTTTCATGTCACAGCCGAGTTGCCCATAGGATGGTTCTACCACAATTCGTAAAACGCTATGTTCAGCTTAAAGTATGCCACTTCAGAATTCTACAAATAAAAATGCACCTTCACACTTTATATGCACCACGTAACAAAGAAAGTTTACGGCGATCCGTTATGATGTAAAAAAAATCAATATAAAAATAAAGAACTGATTGAGCTGAAATTACTTGTAATAAATTATACTTTCTTCGATTTCTAGTGTTTTACTAGATTTGAATATTAAATTTTCGCCAAATCTTTAAAAAATCACAAGTATAAAAAAATCCAAAAGACAATTAATAAAAATAGATCAACAAAAAATTTAAATTAATTCAATACACGAATTGAAACACACGAAGTAAAAACGCACATATACACCTCACTAGAAACATTAAAAAGGATTACCGTTATTTTCATTGACATATATATCTTCGCTAATATCTATATTTCATTACAAGAGTTTATTTGCTTTTTTACTTTTGAAACTCTATAGCTACTTTACAATTGTCTGCAACTGAGCATCCTTTCTTTTAATAATATACCGTTTTGTCTAAATATTAGCTAATAACTTACTTCCAAAATGGCAGCCACCATTTGCTTCAAAATGGCCGTGTACCAAAGAAATTAAATCCTATAGAGTTTAGAACTATGTATCAGAAAATATGTTTCTGTAAAGTTTAATTTACTGTAACAATGTGTAGTACAAAATGATTTATTTTCAGAGCATTTATTATGTAATTTTAATTATCTTATCGGAAACACAAAATTATAGGATGAGCAATAACTATTTTTAATTCTACTGTTAATTTTTACTTTTGGAATCAACAACCTCATACCGAACTATCAACGATATTATTAATTTTATTAAACTGTTATTGGTTTAATACTTCATTTTCAAATAAGAAGAATTTAGGGACAATTTATTGGAAAATAAAACTATTATTCAATACTTCTCAAAGGAGTAAGCTTCATATTCTTATATAGAAACTACACGCTATCTTTATGGACGTAGCATGTATGACTTATCCATGCCTGTACATAGATTTTGTAACCTGCTCCTCGTCTATTTATTTGCTAAGCAAAATTCCCAAATGTTATCGTACAATACCATCGCAGACAAATCCGGTACGCGATACGTAATCATGTATTCGTCTCGAGTTTTATTAGAGTAATTCGCCGTTTCTAAACGAATAACAGTGGGATACTGCGATCCGATCTGCCCGTTTTAAGCGGACAATACTCGAAAACGATATCCGGCTTGTGATGTGTCGCTTACCTTTCGCGAAAACGCCCACGGGCCGCCTCAGAATAAAATTAAACATTCATTCACGCGTTGTGCCTACGGGATAAATGAATAAAATTTAATTCGTTACTTTATTTACGATAAATCTCGACTGTTTTTTAAGAGATATGGTTAACCAGAGCGTCTAGAATCTTCTTCAAGTAACGTGAAATAAATATTGAACAATATTTTTGTACGACCTAAAAAAAATTTTGTATAATTTTATTTCTAAGTTCAGAATTGTACAAAGCCAACTCATTTCTTGTTGCGGCGGTTATCGCTTCGCGGAAAATGTATTTATGTAAGCTATAGTTATTTAATTATTTCATCTTCTTTTCACGAATTCACACATTTATTTTGTAATAATTATTTGTGTAAATTCCGTTTTTAGTTGAATCTTTTCAGTTGCTGAATTTCAATTGTTACAACAATGCCGTGATTCGAATATAGAAATAAGGGTTATGTCAATAAACTAACAGAAATTTAATCTGGAATCAATGTTAAACCACATTTACAGATTTTATACAAATATTAAATTCAAATATGACTGCCTGGTTGGTGAATTTGGTAGTGACCTTACCCGCTGCGCTGATGTCGTGCATTCGATTCCCGCAACAGACAAATATTTAATTAAATAAAGATTAATGTTTGTCTTGAATCTGAGTGTTTCCATGTATTATTCATATATATTTACAAATGAAGTATTTTATCAATTATTTGATACCTATAATAGAAGCCTCGTTGCTTTGTTAAGACCAGATGTCGCTGTGTCCAAATATATCATTATTATAAATGCGCTGCCTATGAGCTAGTGGTGTCAAACAAATCCACGATGGTGACCAGTTATGTAAAAAATTTTTTGAAAAATTTTAACGAACAATACGACCATAGAACTTACTAAAATATCAGAAGTTGTTAAATATCAATAAATATGAAACATGTGTTCATTTCTTACCGTAAAATAACCGTACATACACTGTACTATACTTTACGTATTTAATAAATGCTATGAAAATAATATGCAGTGATTTTTTTAAATATTTTTCTCAGCCTTGTTTCAAAAACTAATAATATTTCTATCAATACCTCATTGTAAATTAGAATTTTCTTGTCAGCAAACACATTGCACGTGTCAAACAGTTGTGATAAGAGATAACCGACCGATAATTAAGTTTAACATGAATAAATGCAACACTTAAGAACCATGTTCAAGACAGACAGTCCTTACTGGCTTTAGTAGATCTTGTACAATTAACGTTATGCTAATTCTAATATTTAATTTTGTACAAAGGTAATATTAATATGAAGAAATAATATAACAATATTGAATTGATATAAAAATAATACAGTTTTTAAATTTTAATATAGAATCAGTTTGTTGATGAGGCGAATAGAGAACCAGTCGAATTGTGCCGATGCTATGTCATACCGCAGCTTGTAAATCTTTAACGGTTTTGCGTAACACGAAACAAAGAAAATTGCAAACACGTGAAACGTACTTAATTCCAATGCCGTATTAAAAACGGGCTTTTCGAAGATGCAGGACGAGGAGCCGAATATATTTTCAACGTGTGTATTCAGTATTATTCAGCGTATCCAGGAAATTTAAAGAATCGCTATTCTCGGTGATCCCACGATCCTTCCGTTATTTTTTTTTCTGGGTAATGCCTTTTTCCTTTCTATGGAAAAATACGTTTTGTTTTTAATTTAAACCTTTATTTTTAATTTAAACTAATCATCCTAAAATTTTGAATTTGTTTTAAGTTAAACGCGAATCAAATACGGTATCGAAAATTTTAAAAATTTAATAAGGAGATTGAAAGTAATTATAGAAAGTGAAATACGTTTATTGAGGGGATAAAAAGATTTTTCCCATAAAAATGTTTTCGAAGGTTCATGAATTCAGATGTCGCATAAAAATTCTGAAAGAAAATAAATAGTTAAACATAGTTTTTTTTCATAATAGCGCAAACTGTGACTTATAAAAGTTTAACAATAACTGTTACCGTGAAAGTGATAAATAACACAATAATACAGAAATAAAATAATTCGGAATGAGCTTTATATTTAAACAAAAAAATCTGAAGTTTGTTTATCTTTTATATCTATAAAATGAGTGTTTAATACGTTTAGGTTGCAGTATATTTCATAAATATTATATTAAGAAAATATAAAAACGGCTGCTATCAAAATGCAATGCCACCGTCACCAAAAGCACCGGGTTGAATTGCGACCGCGCGAGGATCGACCATGGAGTTTCAACTTAAGCGAAATCAAACCGCTCATCCGTCAAGCTCCTGGCTCCGGACTTTGTAGTCAGATCGTTGATACAACAACAAAAGCATACAGAAACACAAATCCACTTTTTTTACATATGTACTGTAAATCGAACATTAGCTGCACGTTGTAACAAATAACCGTCAACTTACAAAAGATTTTAGGCTTTATTAATAAAAATGAAGAAAAAAGTGGGAATAGACTCTAATAGATTTGATTCAATACACTTTTTTATTATGTATTAAACGAAAATGTGAAAGGGATTATATCTCAAACGGATTTTTCCCGTTGTCGCTTCTGATAGTTGATGTGTTTCTTGGAATATGTGTTTAATTCTTCAAAAAACAGACCAGAATACTTGCCATGTCCGATATTAAATTTTCCAATTAAAGTCGAAGCTTTCCTTAAACTTCTTGTCCTATATTAAACGAAATTAATTTTCGCATCGCTACAATAAAGAAATCACAGTAAAAAAATAAAGATGAAGTATAATTAACGTGTGGGCGCGATGTGATCCGTGATTAATATAATAAATACTGTCTAATACAGTTATAATTCCATTTGATTGAAAAAGCTCTACCACACTGCGTTTTGCCCACCATAAGTTAAATTATATTGGATTGAAAATCGGTTCATCCGATGAAGAAAGATATACATTTCAGCAATAACTCGAGGCATAGGTGTAACTAACTCATAATTTTGAATGAAACCGTTGAATTCGAAATAGGATGCTGAAACAAAATTGTGTGGTTGTGAATATTTCTCTTGGATAGAATTTCTCCTCGTATTTAATATAATTTTCATTTAATATGATCTTATATTTTACTGAATCATTTTGTTATCAACTTTCATTGTAAACTGTAATCGACTCAACTAATACGGCATCATGGCGACAAAAAAAAAAATCTAGAATAAAAACGTAGTATACGAATCAATGCCTTTAAATTCTTTGCTAGACGTGTTGTTATTAATCAAGACCAGAGAGATTATAGTTTTTTTTTTTTCTTTTGTATTTCAAGACTTCAACGGCGATTTAATAAAAAGCTATTAAGGTTTAGAGGCCTTCGTTCATTTGGGCCTTTTACAATCTTTTACAAAAAAAGGGCGACTAAAATTTCCTAACTAAAACTAGGACGAAAAATATCTTTAAAAAATAATTCAGAGCAACTTGAGTGCTAAATCGTATTGTGGGAACGATATTTTAATGCTGACACGATAAAGGTAATTTATAAATTCGAATTCAGTATTATAAATCTATCGCGTTTGTTTCCTTATAATATTCATGTGTAAAGACTTACATACAGCTTATTTACATACAAACAACAGATTTAATACATAAGTATGTAACTTTGATGCTTAAATGAGTATATACTTAATAAAGTAAATTATTATTCAGAGAAATGTAGGGTTTTCGGCTTTCATTCCTTTTTTAATTTGCGATTCATTTAATCTAAGTGTGCTTGCTGGCGATATTTCGTGGTTAGATATATTTTTTGTATTAAATTTTATCTTAAATTTTGGTAGGTTTAAGTTGCGCATATTTCTTTTTCTTGTGTGAGCTCGATGAGTCAATTAAATCCATTTGACGTAGGTAAATTGACTCTGTTAGTGTCTTATATACGTATTCCATTTTTATGTGTATATTTTTTCAAATGAAGTTAAGTCTAATTTGCATTTTGCTTTTAAGTACAATAAAATGTAACGAAAACCGGACAATTAATGCTAATTAATTACTTTGAAATGTAAAAGGCTTTCGTACTTCGCTTAATATAGAAACTTTTAAAAGCTTTTGTCTTAGTTTTGCCAACAATTTTGAAGATTATTTCCGTTTGCAGCGTGGATTTCGAAGCAGAAGTCAATTTCGAAAATTATATGACTCCGTTTTGCCAAACCTTCTATAGACGTTCCCGAGAATAGAGCACTTACAAAGATGAAAATAGTAATTGATCAAAATTGATCCATAACTTAGACAGATTAACGGAGTTCATAGCTTTTATCTACTGGTTATTTTTAAAGTTACTATTTAAAATTTTCGAACAAAATGATTCTTACAGTTATTAATAGGATAGTAATTTGTTAATGATTTGAAATGAATGATTTAATTACAATACAATAACAAATATAAATTATATGCTTGAAACTTTGTTTTAACTGTGTTTCTTTAGGTAAGTGCTTTAGTAAGCAACCGAAATCACTTTGTTCATTTTAATAACTCGAGAATTTGTATCGCCAACAATTGACTCCAAAATAAGATATTTTCTGTGCCAGGTTTCGTCTATTCGTTGCGCAAGCAACCGTCCCACAACCTTTTTCTTTAAGTTGAGGGCCTCTGAGGTTGAGCCCTTCATGCAGACTTATTGTGTATTGGGGTTTAATATAAAAATAAATAAAATCTTTATAAAAATGAAATTATTTCGATTTGTCCTCTGGTTGTATTGCGTGGCAATTTATAGAGTATCTGCGCTAGTTTAGGAATATTAACAGATTTTTACAGATAATTTTATTCTTACCTAGGACCTGAAATTTCTATGAAATAAAATCCCGAAAGAATACAGCTAAACGGTCTTTGAGAAGATTCATTAATTATTTTCTATTTTATTTACTCTTTAATAAGACCAAGTTTCGTAAAAACTCTATATATAATTTTACCTCTTTCCCGTATATTTGATTTTACATTTTCATAAATATTTCGGATGTATTACCACCATTTTTTCAAAATAGAAAGTATTAATGCGTCTACATAAAAATGCGTGTCATAAATATACGCGTTACAAACTGAAATTTGAGAAATATATTTTTTTAGAAGAAATAGAGAAAAACAAAATTATTAGCACTATAACATTATGAAATTAAATTTAAATATGAGACAACTTTTAAAGCAGAAATTATTTTTAATAATTTCTAAAGTAGATTTAGTCGTTTCTTTAATTTAAAATTAGTATAAAGGTATTTATACGTTTTCCTGGAAAAATATTTACACAAAACGACGTCACGGAAGTGCGTCACGGGCCCGACGACACACCGGCAAATCGCCTTAACCGAGTTAATCTCCTTTCGCGCCGAGCGCTATCTAAGACTTTAAGACGGCGAAATCAAACAATTACTTTAGGCAACTATCAAAGTTTGCGAAGAAATATAGTTATCATCGTAATGCCGCGTGACGAAGTACTTTTTCAGGTGAAAACTTTTGGTAGCTTCATCACAGTTACGACAGTTAAAATTAGACTTAGGGATTGAACAAAGTTTTAAATGTTGCTCTCTACTCGATCTAGGTTATTTTAAACAATACAATTGAGTTTTAATTATTATTTTCCTAGTTTAATATGTCCCCTCCGTATATATCTATCTATAATTTAATTTTAACAATTCAAACAGATTCAGTATTTCAAAATAATATCTACTTGAATTATGAACCCTGTAGTATAATTGTTTTTCTTTTCATAATTTGATTTAATTAATTTATTTACAGAGAAGAAAATATTTACTAAAATATATTTTATAAGAAAATTTTAATACACTTATAAAATTAAAAAAAACCGTTCAAGCCTTCTTCATTATTGTAAATATATATTCATAATATATTTCATTACATATTTTCGAGAAATCAAACGATATTACAATGACAAATTTAATTACGAGCAGCGAGCTTTAAAAATCTCGTAACGTCAAATTTAAAAATTTATTTCTAAATTAGTCACTTACCTCAAAGCCGTTGTGACTGCGGGAAAGTTGAACACTACAAGTTGTCAGCCCGGCGTCGCCTGTGCCAGCTAACACACGAATGGTGAGCTTGGGCAGTGCTACGCGGTTATATACGGGTGCTGCTCGCGTAGCGGTTGGCGTAGACGCGCTACGCCGCGCCCCGCGTAGGCGGCTGCTGGCCTACGCGGCTAGTTTGGGTTCCATTCTGATCTATCCGATATTATTTCGACTGTAGAGATTTAGGTTTTTATTGGAATGATTATTACTAAATCCCCGTGTAATGGTTTGAATCCAGTTATGATCCAAAAAAGATAGAATTAAATTGCAAAACCATATGTAATTATTTTTAGAACTACCCGATTTGTTTTATTATAACGATGTATTATTTATTTATTGGGAAATTAATTTTTGTTTAATATGATGAAAATTATGGACATCAGTTTGTATTATTAGTTTATATGTCAATATATTAAAATAGTTGCTAAGACCTGTTCAGTTAAATAATAGCTCACTACAGTTACGCGCGCGGAGAGCGGCGGCAATTAGTTCCCGTCTAACTTTAAAACGTAGCGCATCCTGAATTCAGATTACTTGGATATTATTCTTTTCTCTCCTCCTGTTCTCCCCGCGCAAGCTTATGGCATCTTCTCTCTGCATCAAACTTAATATATATACACTATCGTTGCGCGTGAGTTTCAGAATTTCGTTTTTGTGTCAAGAACTGGACACAAGGTACCGGGTTTGAATCCTGATAATGTTCGAATTGATTGATAAATACTCAACTCGTTGCAAACGAAACTCTATATGCTTTGTAGATCTCAAAGCACAAAAACAGTTGCTCTTGAAAAATGTTACTCAATACAGATTCGGATAAAAACGATAAACCATCCAAAGCTATAATGCGCTAGCGTGTATGAACAGAAATGCAAGCTCATCAACATAAATTAGAAGGATCGTGATTTATGTCAAATTTTATTTTAGCCAAGTTTTGTGTTCGATATTCGCTTTATGACACAGTGAATCCGATCCTACTATTATTCAAATTTATATCCATATGTCGGTGTTATTTCTATTTTTATAACTTAAGTACGTACCCTTTCACTGATATGGATGAAAATTGGTAAACAGTATATACATACATATAAATGTGCAAATGGCAAATTTTTACATTGTTTTAATAAAGAATCTTTATTATTTTATTTATTAGTCCTGGCTTATCTCGGAAAGAGCTTAACAGATTTTAATAAAATTCAAATAGAAGTAAATTACTTCCTGAAATAAGAAACAGGATAATTTTTATCCTTATTATATCATACCTATTTTCTTATCTTGAGCGCAGATAAACAGATCAATAAAATATCTATTAGTTTGTTTATCCGTGCTAACTCCAAAACGGCTGAATGTGTTCTAATTAAATTTTGCTTAAGGATGGATAATCTTCAACGAGTGTGTATTCCTTTTTATTTTATTTGCTTGCTTAAGCGATTCATCCGATTGCTGTAAAACTGGTGACATTTTGTAGGAACACACGTAAGGGTTTCTGAAAATAAAACTAGCATTAATACCCTCAGTCAGTACAAAGACGTTGTCTGCCAATTCGTACTATAGAATAGAACCACTGAAGCGATTCTAAAAATTCCTTCACTAATAAGCAGTTCCTTGAGTAAAATAGACTATTAACGTTTCCCCTTGGCTTTGTCTGTATATTTGTACTATTATAACACATCTTAAAAAAAATTCACGCGGAGAAAACGACATTATCCTCGAGTAATAATACAATCTAAATTTTATTTTGATTCCAACATTTGTCATGGCTTCGTCCAAATCGATACCGTAATTGCTAGCGCAACCGAAACTGCAAATAGGACGGGGCAAAAAAAAAAGAAAATCGTTACTGGGAGGTACTGAAATCGACAACGGGACGAAGGTCGAGATCGAATGCAGGACTAAAATTAGAATTAAGTGCGGGACTGCAATCGAGAGTGGAATCGGAATTGGAATTCATTTAGACCAAAAGTGGACTCAGAATCAAAAAGGGACCGCCACCGAGAATAGGACAGTGTTTGGGAATTTGATTGAGAGCGTGATGATTGATGTGTAATGTGAAGGATCCTATGTCCACGCGGGCGGTGCGGCGGGCGGAAGATCGTTATAATATATATTTCTATTATTTACACTATTTTTCTAGCATTTAAAATCACTCACATTTCGCTTATTATTATTATTATCGCTTATTATCTTAATGAAAAACTAATTTCTTATCGTTGCATTGTCAGGTTTTTGTCTTTCCATGCTGAAACGTGCTGTACCACTTTTTTTTTATTTGATGTCGATAGTCTAATACGTTTGTCATAATATTACTTAGTATATGGGGATATAATCATAATAAAAATAAATATCGATTTCAATTAATTATCTTAACCAAGCACACATTTTGTAAAATAATTTATATATTTCACTTTCTCCTTTGGCACTTTCCTTTACTGATGCATATTCTAGATATAAAATCAGACATAATCGCAAAATAATTTCAATGATTACTCAGGATGTTGGACAATATCGCACATCTCTACCACGACAAATGTCTAACGCCCCGGAATCGCAAACCACGAAATCGTTAAAATCGAATTCCTATAGTGACTTTACCAGCATTATAAGTTAATATGTGTTTTTATCCATATCCTCTATGATTTATTAATTCTATTTTTCTATGTTTTTTTTTTTGTAAATCTCACATTTACCAATGTATAAAGCCTGCGATATAACGGCAAATTTGCGCAGATAAAATGCAACCCACCACTTATTTACTTTAGCATTCCTTCGCAAAGCCAATCTCCTAAAACGACATTTATTATACTTGCCTAATTTCATTATTCTATATATTATATTGAAATTGTGTAATAGACGATATTACAAATAAGTTTTCGTCGTAGCATCTTTTAGAAAATAAACATTTTTAGATGATTTCGAAAAATATGGTTGAATCCAATTAAATTTCAGTTTTCAGTATAAACTTGTATATTTTATAATTCCGCATTTAAAAGTGAAAGACCTTGTATAATGAGACTCCAATATTTATCAATAAATAGTATTAATGTAGATTTAAAACTCACCAAAATTATAGCTATATTCGTTTTTAATTTATATCTATTCTGTACATCGATACTAAATATTTGTATATGGTTTTTTATATAAAGTATACGATACAGATTTGTATATGGTACAGACATTTCGATTTTTGTATATCAGACTTTATTTTATACCTATGTAGGAAGTTTCTTTATCATTTTATATCGCACGTGAGACATTATTTGCAAAAGTTTATTATAATGATTTTTTCCAAAGAAAATAAACATACCTATATATTCTGGAACTATAATAATTCAGATTTATGTTGAACTCTTGATCGATTAATAAAAAAATATTGTACAAAACACTAGATGCAAAATTTTGCGTCAAGTTCTTCTGGTTTGTCTATTTAACGTAATATCAAACTACTTATGTTTTTATTTCTCCTTTTTAGAAAATCACTTCAAATTTGTAACGGAGTTATTCTCTTATAATTTATTCAATATCAATATATAATGTAATATTTAAATACTTGTCAGAATTCATGTCAGATTAATAAAAAAATAATGGCTGTATAAAGACAGTATAATTGCTTTTCAGTATGCCGCTTCTTGTTTTTGTTTCAAAGATCGTTTTAAATGTAGAATAAAAAGTTTAAATGCTCCCACGCATCCATGTATATTTCTTTAATATTTTCACTTGTTCTACTTGAAGAAACATCTCTATACTGTGTGAAAAGAGATGGACTAGCGTAATTATATGACGTCATACCAAAAGTGTTTTAAAAGTAAAATCTAAATTTATCAAAATAAATATCACACCAAATTCCTGGCAACAGTAGGTCCAATGCTAGAATTATCGCTGACAACGAGTTCTTTGTGAAGGTTTAATTACCTAGGAATTTTTAGAAAGCCGCGTAATTTCTTAAAAATAATGTATTTTTTCGTGAGGAGTAATTAAATTTATTAACCTTTATTTTTTTTACTAAAAGCAATTCTGACATAATTAATTATGTATATTTTATTTTCTTTAAAAATTCCATTTCATACATAATAAATCCTAATTAAAATAAATCAATTTTATATTTTTTTTATAATTAAAATTTATATAAATAAATGCTTACTTATGTTCATTATATTTATTGTACCTCTAACATAAATCATCAAGCCATTTTTTTTTAAATACACTTTATTTTTATTTGAGAAACAATATTTAAATTTCAAAGTCAGCATACACTGCATTACATTTAGATTAACTTTTATACATTCTTAGAACTTAAAACTACATTAATAAATATTTCTGCTTAATTATGTCAAACATAGATCTTCTTTGTTTATTAATGAATATAATAATTTTTATTTATTCCGTTATAGAGGGTTGTTTTAACAATCTATGTACGTACCTATGCTAGTACTTTCATCTATTCCCATGTAGCTTCAAATTTACTTGTCCTATTTCGACAACTGTAGGTCTTCTTAGCTTCGTCTTAGACTACATTGTAGTCATAGGCTATGTTACGTCATATTAAATCAAATATAACAGAAAGGACATGTAACATTAAAAAAAATCACAAATTATCGAGTTTAATAACAAAACAAAAGCTTTAATTCAAAGATTCTGAAAATATGTATTATATATATAGAAATGTATCACTACTCTATAACAGATAAAAATAAATTTTAATCTGTATAATAACGGAATAAGTCAATTTAATTCTCAAGACTTCATGAGTCTGGAATTTCTTTATCATAATGTACGTCACCAAAAAGTGACAAATAAAAGTAAGAATTAAAAACTGTAGCCTTAAAAATTAAAAAAAAAAAGAGGAAATAATTAAAAAGTATAAACAAACCACGCGTTTCGTTGAGACTTCAATGGTTAAGCTGTGAAGCCGTAGGCGGTGCTCAGTTTTGGAACAGCAATTAATGAACGATACCCGGAGAAAAGTACGACGCCTCACAAATTACCACCACCAACGGCCTCACAGTCAATTAACCATTATCCTCTCAACAAACTATATAATGCCCGTTTATACTTTTTAATTTTTATTCCGTAGTCGGGTTTCGGTTTTTGAGCTGTTATATTTCTGTAGATCGGTAACGAAGCTGCTGAAGAAAAAAACCGTCTTATGACCTACATGCAATAATAGTATATAGGGAATACAGCAAACATAAGCTTGTAACGAATATTAGTCTTCGTTTATACACAGAACTATAGATAGGTTTAAATCGAACTTATCCGGTTTCCTTAATGAGTGCTCCCCTCTCATCTAAAAGAGAATGTAGGGCGGAGAAAATGAGCGTATATCGTTGAACGCAACACAGACGCCTTAAGAGTTAAAGGGAGTAAAACCACATCAGATTAGAAACGAGATTGTTTTTGTAGGAAAGGCGGACAAGTCCATATTTTGATCGACATCTATATTTTTCGAATTTTGCCTTAAATGTATATTTGTGGTTATTATTGCGCTCGTTTGAAAAATTAGCGATGTTATTTTACAACCAATACGAAATTAAAGTATTTGAATGTCATTTAAACTTAGCAATATATTCAATAATTCATTTATTATCGTTTAATTTAATTGTAGTGTTATTAATATTAATGTCATTTCAACATTCGGACGCACACGTGTAACGTGTAAAAAACTTCGTGAATTTCATTGTATGTCTTTGCAATTTGTTTTCATTTAGTCGCAGATCAACACCAATTCCTGAAAATAATCCTGACACTTTGTATGAGTTTTATACTTCTAAAGAATCCATATTTATGGGATGAAAAAACACTCATCGGAAACCATGATAATTTACAATTAGCAAATAAACAGGTTAATCAGGGCAAAAATAAAAAAATAAACAAATACACATTTGGCGAACTCTTGTACATTCTTGCCCTTCTAGTTATAAGCTATTTTATAGATATTAACTTCAAAGATAAGTTTTGGTTTGATTGAGTACGGTATTTTATTTTTTAATGGTTTAGAGTTGAGGTGCTTAGTTTGATTTTGCTTGTTTTTGCATAAATTATTCATACATTTCAATTTACGAAGATATTAAAATTGTTTGCATCCAAATCGATGGTCTTCAGAGGCCTTAATTATTAAAGTCTATAAAACGTCTTTACTCGGACAACACGTAAAAGGAATTCAGAGCAAAACCATATATTTCATATCCAATATAGGGACAGATAAATGCTGTAATGTTGCTGATACATGACTAGTAATTAATTCGGATGTTCTTGTTCATTAACTGAAATATATAATTCACCCTTCAATTAGTTGAAATTTGGAGATTTCGCAAGCCTAAGTTTTGCTATTTCAGCTCTGGATGGATCATCAAACTGGCTTTCACCGGCGTGGACGTAGAATGACTGTGTTCACCTTTTAAGTAGAGAAATATATTTTTCGATCATGATTCTGTTCCTGGTCTAGTTCTCGATTTCGATTGGAGTTCCTCCGCCTATCTCAACCTGGATCCCATTCTCTACCCCAATCCCAGGCTGGTCTCTATTCGGAACTCGGCGTATCTTTCATTTCCGACCGCAGTGATGCTCTCTGTTCTGACGTCAATCCCATTTTTGTTTCCAAACCAGACCCCGCTCTAAATTTTGATCCCATTTATTTATTAATTTAAAACAACAGGTAATTTGATTAAACAATAATTGCATTAAAGTATAAATCGAATAGAATGCGCTGAGTTACTTGCGCGATTAGATCCAGCGTTAATAGAAAATCTTCCTTTATGGTCGTTGAAAAGCAAAGCGCGATTGATAACTTTGTATAGACTCCGGTTTCATAATTAAAAATTAATATATCATGAATTAACTAATGAAGAAATAAATGAATCAGAAATAAAGTCGAGGCCTTTTACTTTAGTATAATTTATTTCACTTTGACATGTAACATAAATAATTCAACGAATAACTCAGCCGAGTGTCAATATCTGACGCTATTATCATATTTTTTTAATTTATGTGTACTCATATGTATAATCAATGTGTACCTACTCGTATGTAGGCTCATATAAAATATAAGCTTGAAGCAAGAAATATAAGTATTTCTTAATGTTTTCACTTACCATAACAATATTATTGTGATATTTCTTTGTGTGTGGTACTAAGCTGTAGCTACAACTGCCATAATGTCAATTTATTAATATCTCCTTTAAACACTTCGTGATTCGGAAAAAAGGAGAAGGAAATGCTTATAGACCAAACGTCAAGACGGCATCAAATCACTCGTCAACCAAAGTCAAAAACCTTAAAAAGTCTTCAACAGTAAGATTGATCATTTGCTTTGCATACAAGACCGATTACCTCGTTTTGATTGAGCCTGCTTCGTGAAATATTCCATCGCCTTATCGATTAATAAATGGCTGGTTAACTGGTGCTCATATGGATACGTGACACCATCACAGTTACTAGCGGGACCACTTTAAACAATATTTAGTGTTTTATTACTACACATTCGGTACCGTACATTACAAATATTCTTGAGATTATTAAGGTCTTTTCTAATAGTATCTAAAAAATATTATTTGCAACATTTTCTCATATCATTATATGTTTATTTTGACGTAAAAACATGAACGTCTTCTTTTTCATAAAGAAGGTAACGTACACGCCTGACATTCGAACGACATAAAAAATATATGGAATGACACGACGATTTATCAAAAATTATAATTGACAGCCAAAAGGTGGTACCGTCACCGTAAAGTACATTTTGGCGTCTTTTCGAAATAGTAGAAGGTCATGTGTCTGTGCCATTGAAATAATGACGTGATTCGGTGGACGAAATATGACCATAAATCCTAAAAATTTGCAGCGTGTAAAGTTATTTTGACTTATAGCTACAAAACGGACAGACGCATAGAAACGGTTTTGGTATTGTTCGTAGTTATAGAATCACTTTAATTTTATTCACGTAATAATAATATCTTCGGACATATACAATATACATACAGCACCATCTGGTCCCGAACTAAGCAACCAGGCTTGTACTATGGGTACCTGACAGTTGATATACTGCATACATAATTTATTTTTGTAAATATATACATATAGAAACACCCAGACTCAAGACAAACATTAATTTTTAATGAAATAAATAAATGTTTGTCTTGTGCGGGAATCAAACCAACGACCCCAGCGCAACAGGTAGGGTCACTACCACTGCACCAAGCAGGCAGTCAAACACGAGGATTAAGAGACTATTATTTAAAAAATGGTCACAAAAAATAGCATTTTCGAAACTGAAAAAACGGCGTGAATCCAAGAACAATCAGTAGAAAACTTTATAGAAACGCATTGCTAATGCAGAACTGTGTCTTCGGTATAGATTGAAGGAAAAATTACAGAATGAAAACATCCTCCTGCAAAATTTCGTTGGGCAAGCGTCGGAAGAAGCCTAAATTGATCGCGCCCGACAAGTTATAGTATTTGAATTTTTTTTTTTGTAGAAATAAAGCAAGTGTACGTACGAGAAATCCTAAAACAAGGCTTTTAAGCGTCCTTAACACCAAGGGGGTTGCTATCTATTTATTTATTTTCGCAAGCATGCATAAATAACGTTTTATAATACACTTTATACTCTATTATAAAATGCGGATAAAATACTTAACTTTAATTTTCTCCCAAATAGATTATCGATAAAATATTGCAGAAACAAAGAGATGTACCAACAAAAATTTAATTTAAAAGGAAATGTGTAATTAATGGCTTAGCCGGTTTCGTAAAACTGCCCGCTTCATCGAGCGCCTAAGTGATCAGCCCGTGATTCGTCAAGCATCCGCAAATGGATTAGATCTTAATTCAGAATAACACTTTTAATTGTTCCCCGCGACCGCGCCAGTGATCGATTGGTTCACTCACGATATTAAGCCCTGCGAGTGATTTATTTCCTTTTCCGAACAGCCTAATGTGTGGGTTTCATGCGACATACTATTTGTGTCCCTAAATACTCCTTTTATGGTTTGCCATTTTCGAGAACTAGACATCAATGTCGAATATATACGTTGTACTTGCGCGTGCGTATTAACTCTTAGTTCTAAATTACAGAATCTCATATAATCAATACATGATTATTCTTAAATAGATAAATTTTCATTTTTTCAAGTAATTTCGTGCCTTTAGAAATATATAATGAATTGTGTTCGGGTTTTATTTGACATTTCTCATTCGAAAGAAATCCAGAAGAATATTCAAATAGGTATATTTGAACCGACTCCAAAAATGCAATCTAGTTTTGTAATCAAACGACATTTTATTTAATTATATCACTAATGTATTTAATTAATCATTTTTATTAACGTTACCACGATTTTATCTTATCAATATTTGGTAATCACAGAATTGAAGAACTCTATTTTCATTTAACGTAGTCTCCATTAAAAACTAATACCTAACGAGCGACATACAGAAATCGCTTTAAATGTTTGTAAAATGCCTACACATTCAACGAGTGTGTTTGCGTGAAAAGCGTCTCAATTTCGCGTAGTAGTTTAGTTTCTCTCAAACTTGTACCTTTGTAAAGGATCCAATGTAGGCCTAGTACTAACCACCAGGATTACGTTCAACTTGGTGAAATATAATTGGAAGAAGGAATGGATTAATTGCATTGCATTTCAAAAGGCAATCGGTACAACAATTTACAGAGCGACGTAAAGTCGGCGCCTCAGTGGCTTAACGACCTCCCAGAACTCAATAAATGACGTATCAGACTTAGCTCAGCGCATTTTTCTACTATTTATTTAGTATACAATGAACAAAATCTGTTCAAAATTGGGTATTTAATCTTAAACCCGACGATATCTACCACGTGATTTTTAAATGTAGAACGAACGAAATAGAAAGGATAAAAAAATAATAATATGTCTAACATTACAAGAATTGATTTAATAAATGGATATGCGATCCCTGCGTAGTATGTATGGAGTGTCTTAGAATTATAAATGTAGGAATAGTGATGTCAGAAAGCGGTGTGGTTTGAAGGAAGACGTAACGACTAGCGTAGAAAATGGAATATTGCAATGGTTTGGCCATTTGGAAAGGATGAACGAAATTAGACAGACAAAACAAATCCCATAGAGCATCTGTGTCCGATGGAAAGATTGCCAAGGGTCGCCCTAGAGAATCCTATGCAGAACAAATTAATGGTGTATTAAAGGGCCAAATTTTGAACACCTGAAATCGACAAACTAACACGAAAAAGTTGATAGACGTCAGTGTAGCAAGGGAGGTATGCAAAAATGTTACTATGAGGAAATTCGTAATTTGCCTACCCTTCTGGCAAATAGGCGTAAGTATATGTTATTATTATATTATGATTTATTAAACAATTGTTATTACTAGTGGTTGTCCAGTGGTCAAAATTCGACCATAATACGTTTAAATTTAAAGTTTGAACGTCATTAAGATTCTATTGTCAAAGACTATGCCTTAATCATAGATTTCGCTAAGACTACACAGTTAATTTGCCTAACATTTTGAAACAAATTCTATAACATTTAATTAAAAAACAAATTCAAAAAATGAAGACTTGAATAAAGAATATTTTTTATTATAATTTTTTTATGAAACAAAAAAAACAGTCAAATCTAAATTTTTTATTTTTAAATATTAATTTTGATTATAGGGCGCTAATATTGGTCTACCCTTAAAACAACACGAAGTTTAGGCAGTCCTGTCACTTAAAGTATCTTTAGATTCAAAATGTTTCGCATCGCAAAACCTGCATTATAAATCCATTAATCCATTGTCATAACGATGAAGAAGTCTTTGTCATTATTATTTCTTCATTTTCTATACTATCAACATTATTTAAATTTGCATTTGGTCTATTATTATGTGTATCCGAATATATATATATTCCTTCTCTTTGTCTTATTCCGAGCCGTCAATGTTCTATGTCGTGGCATAATGAAAGTAGAAAAAAAACTTTTAGGAATCTACTAAAACCAAGATTAGGAAGATTTTAGTTTAATTAATAAAATGAATACACATATTGTAACCACCACAATGATATTATACACGAAGAGATCATTGAACCGGGGATGACAAATACAATTTTTGTACCTTTGGTAATATTATAAGTCAATTCAGATTACTGGAACACATTTTTTTTCTACGTTTGGGTGTATATATTGAGGAAACTGTATTTCCCTGATATAGCCCTAATATATAGTAAAGCATAATTTTGATTATTTTTGACATTCAATAAGACTATAGAATTTAAAGACAAATAATATTAATCTCTTCTCAGATTTTAATCATGAACAAAAGAGTAATCTTATTAAATATGTACATGTTTATGTCTGTGTCAAAGCATGGTGGTGTGTGAAATACTTTTTTATTAATATTATACATTTTTAATGCATATTATATAACAAATATTAGTTTTCTGAACCCCTTCTTCATATGAACTTTAAATCTCCCCAATATCATGTTCCTACGCGCGCGCAATGTGGTTAAAAAGGTCTTCTTCTCTTCATGTGTCAATATATAGATTAGCTAATGATTTGTTAAGAAAAATTTTAATCAACGAAATAAGTCGGTCCTTTCAAGCAATAAGAATACATATAAGTCATACATAAAGTAAATTCAAATATTAATCTACATGTACAGGCTAGAATCTAAATAAAAAAGGCATTTATATGAATATTGAATAACTTTATTTGTTCAGTGATATTAGGCCTATTGGCGAAGTCATTTTCACACTCTACCTGCTTAACCACTTTCCCAAGGGCGGTGGACTTTGTTTAGCTAACGCATAGGCAACACGTATGGGCCATCTTTCAAGCCTTTATCGGTTTCTCATGGAAGGTAAAAATAATTGAGACGACAAAGAAATCTTACACACTTAAGGTATCAGCAAATAAAATAAAAAAAAGTATGTAGTATAAATATGCGATATTCACACTACATATGTACTTAATATATACATATTATATCTATACATTTAACTAATCTAAAAAATTAAAAAATATATAAAGATTTATTATTGTTATTTCTTTAACGTCCTCAAGTTACGATAGTTAATAACAAAAGAGATGCAATCTTCGTTACTGTTCATTTCTAATTCAATAGAGACAAAACTTGCGATTGGCTTATGATAAGCGTAAACTTGTTTTTAACCTATTTCTATGTAGTCAATTCGTAAATTATATAAGTCATTTTCAACGTTAAAAATGTTATATGATTGCGTCAGTAGAGGCCTCAGTATCAACCAAAATGCTAATTCGTTCTAATATCGTCAGCTCTGTATAAGTGAATAATTGAGGTGTCAAAAGATACGTATAAGCAAAGACGGTGATAAGAATATTGAAAAATTTTATATATTTTTGAGGCAATCACTAAAAACCTTTAAAAATTAGTGTTTTAGTGAATTTAAAAAAAAATAGATAGTTTCTTAAATGCACTTTTAATCCCATTTAGATATTTCTAATATCTAAATAGGATTAAAAGCTTCTATTTTTTTTTACTCAGTTTCTGAAGTGTTTTTAATTTTTGATAATAATATATTTCACCTCCAAAAATTATTTCATTAATTTCATGAAATTTAGTTTTTAACCGAATTCAAAAAGAGAAGGTTCTATGGTTATCTCTATACATATTTTATATGTGTTCTGTATATTCGGCGATAACTCCGTTATTAGTAGACCGATTTAGAAAATTCTTTTTAGTTTCAAGTACTCTCAAGGTGTTCGCATAGCCACCAAGTTAGAATCTAATGATGGGAACCCTAAGTGATCGAGAAATACTCTCAAATATTATAGGCAGTAAGTAGTAAAAAAATAAATAGAGCTTCTATTTATTTTTTTACTATTCAAATCATAATCTCATGCTGTTCAGCTAATGATGAAAGCCACAGCACTCTTTAATGGTTAGGAGTTGGGAGATGATTCTGCGATTTGTTGACAGAAACTACTTTTCGATAGCTATTAATAAAACTTACTACACAGAGAATAAAACTTAATCCATTTAAATTATTTATCTACCTGCATATTTTCATTCATTTATATAATTCCAACGTGACAACTTAAGCAGAAATACGTCGGAACTTTTTAGCGATAACATTAGAAATACGGTGAATAAATTTTATATGGAAATGAATGCGAATGTGATCTGCATTAATTGTAGAATTTTCATATTATATTTTTACTGTGATACAGCCATGCTGTAGTCGACTTGGCCAATGCACGAAAACGGGCCGACCCGATCGGTGAAATACGACACTCTCACAGAAAACGGATGTGAAGTAACAGCCTCCGCTGTCGATTTCGTCAAGCGAGTAAGAGTTCCGGTGGCCCACTCATCGACCCCCTTTTCACTCCATCCGCCCGCTCCTCTTTTCATAGATATTCTATTCCTATCCAAGAGACCGTGTATCAGTACAAGTGGTCATCGGCGGTGACCACCTTTTATTGGCTCTTATGATAGTTTGTACAACTAAAAATGTAAAAACTCAGCAGGCCGAGACGAGCAACAACTGGTTTCTATTTCTACAAACGTTAACACTGTTTACACTGTTATAGATAAAGAAACATTTTATAAGCTAATATCGATCCCATACTTGTATAATTCTGATATTTAGAGAATCTAAATTTAAATTTGGAAGACAAATATCGGACACGGAAAAGCGTTAGCATTTGTAAAAATAGAAAAGACGATTTGTCGCTTATCTCGGCCCGCTGCAATGTTTACCACCCAACAATAATTTGAGATCGGAATAATTCTCTTCCAAGTGCTCCACATAAAAGTAAAGGAGATGCCTAACTAATTATATTAACCACGGCTTAATCCAAAAACAAAGTAGTTAAATTAATTATTAAGTTATATTTAATCAACAACTAAAATAACTATTACAAAAACAAAGTTTAAAATTCCATCGAAAATTAATTTCATTAATTGGCTGTTTTTGGAGTAGGTCACAACTAAAGCAAGGCTAAAGAAAATATAAAATGTGAAAACATGAGTATGAAGCGTGAAGTATTGAGTTAAGAGAAAGTCTTCTTCTAAGGAAAAACAACTACGCCTGATTTCTTTTTAGCTGGAATCGATTCCAAAAATAACTACTTAATTGATTTTTGAAGACGGTTTGTATGTCATTTTTATAAAAGTTCCTTTTTACATAGTCATGAGTTATACTAAAACAAACGTTGTAGAAATCAAAAAGCCCCGTAAGTTATTCAAACAGTTCTTATATACAGTTTTCACGCACTCGGTAAAGTCATTATGTTTCTAATTCGTTCTTCGTCGACGTTCTATTCTAAGTAGAAGTGAGCCCTTTCCAGCTGACGTATTCTCGGATTTCTTTCCGTCATCAAATCATTTTCAAATATATTGCGTGTCTAGGACGCTTGACCGGCTCAGACGAATCAAAATTACCCATGTCTAGTCAAGATCGTTTCAGTGTCGAATCCAATGCGGTTTTTTATAAAATTCATAGAAATCATTTATGTAGTAATTTGAAACACAATCGAAATAGAAAAAAAAAATTGATTTCAAAGGTCTAGCCAGATTCGACGTGATTCCATTTGTTAAAATGTCAACACTTGCAAGCGTTTATTTTCGTCGTAGTAGTCGTTTAGGACAGTAATTAATATGAAAACTGCAACGATAAGAATTTATCATATTTTTAATTAAGCAATTGTCTTTATATTATTGTTGAATTAAAACTAAGTAATTTTCCGATTAACAAGTCGATGCCTTAGTTCGAAAATTAAGGTTTTTTTTTTTTGCCGTGTAATTTGCTCAACTGTCCTTGCTGTTTACTTCACCCGTTGATTATTGTCGCAACGAAATAAGCTTAAAAGCTTTAACGCGGAATTGCATTTTGAAAGGTCGGCAACTCGCTTCATCCGATGTTTAAGCTACTTACAGCTAAACTTAGTTAAGCTGGAGAAGGGATCTTGTTAATCTTGCGTTCCGTAATAGAAAAAGTTGCGGGGAATACTTTGATTATAACACTCATGGGATCGTCCGACCTTCTACTCCCAGAACAACACGATATTACACGCTTCGTGCATTGTTTTATTTTTTTCTATTTTAATTTCATTTCAAATGAGTTCTGCAACTGAAATAAAATTAAATCCATAATTATCTCTTTCTAATATATCACACCGAAGGGATATAACGCATATTAAAACGGGACCAAAAGCCGGTTATAAATCAATGGCAGCTTAATCTAGAAAAGAAATAAATTAAGTTAACCGAACACCTCCAAACGGTAATTAGAGTTTAACAAGTGGATAGCAATTAAAGCGGCATTTGTAACATGTACCTACGCAGGATTATCCCGGATTGTCTCGTAACTTAAAACGGCCGCCCTTCCTATTATAATTGGTTGGTGGTGTTAATCTGATACTGTGTCTCATATGGTTTACTTTTTATTTTAAAGACGAATACGCTGTTATTAAACTCGTTACTGAGACACCTACAAAATATTTATACATGAAGAACATATGGGGTATACGCGATTCAAGTATGAAATTCAAAAACGTTGATACGATGATAAGGATTTAGTCAAAAAATGAAACAAAATAATTGAGTGGTATATTTTTGAGTGGTTTATAGAATAATCTTCGTCTCAATAAGAAGAAAACAAAACTCGTTGAATTTTTATTTTCTAATGCTAAATCGGCAGACGCAAAATAGTATAGTATAGTAGTCGAGAGTATATTACAATAGTCGAGAACGAGATACTGGATACTGTGTACATGATTTTTGACCTTATTCCTCGGTCTCATTTCAGATGCCAAGTTACAGTGGAATTCTCATATTGAGAAAGTGACAAAAGGCTCAGCATCTGCATATGCTGTAGAACTAATTCAAAAGAATTCGTCCGCCCAGAGGTGATAGCACTGCGAGATTAGTTTTTGAAGCAAAGTAATGAGCTTCTTTATATTAAGGGTAGTTTAAAATAAAAGACAGTAAGCAGATCTCTTGTAAATTTTTGTGACTAACATTTCATGTCTTTTCTGCTTGCTTAGTTGCTTGTACAATTACAATTTCTATTACAATTATATTGTGATAACCTCAATCAGTTAACTATTACGATTCAAAAGACGTAGCCTAATAAAGGTATCACAAACAAACCAATACAAACGGATGGACAGAAAGTTGGTGAAGGCTTAGCAATAATAGGATCCCATTGGCACATCGTGAGTGGGGCACGCTAAAAGTGTGGTTAACGGATTATATTTGCTAGATCTATATATTTCCAAAAAAAAATTGAATTTTATTTAAAAACTAGCCGTTCTTTTCCTGCTTTGTTGTGCGTAAATTAAAATTTACCATTATTGGCTTCTAATGTCAACCTAAATTTTAACCTGGTCTTACTCTCTTTTCCAATGCCAGTGCTGATACATCTTTCTTTTCTCCCTTGGAAATTTCTATTATTTTTCACGTATTTGTACATTAAAAATATGTTACATCATATTCTAGGATAAAATCTACCTTTTTGCAAAATTTTATTACAACACGTTCAGTCCTTTTAAAAATTAGTCCGGATAAACAGACCCTCAATTTAGTTACATGTGTTAAGATTTTTTAATAAAGATTGTCGTTGTTCGAAATTGGAAAATGTTAAAGAAGTACAAATACAAGGAAATACATCAATTTAAATTTTTATGGAGGCTTGAAAAGATGCTACGAATTGGAAACAGATAGACAGACAAAACAGATCTCGATAGCAAATCATAACGGTCAG
Organism: Eumeta japonica; assembly: GCA_005406025.1. Lineage (NCBI taxonomy): Eukaryota > Metazoa > Arthropoda > Insecta > Lepidoptera > Psychidae > Eumeta > Eumeta japonica. The sequence goes on from BGZK01000156.1 coordinate 488,649, forward strand.
AGAAGCTAACATAATGAAAATTTGAATATGCCTTAGGAATGTACCAGATTTCATCAATCACAAATATAAATAGGACGTTGAATACTTTTCCACTAATTTAAATTAATATTTAAAATGTGCACGAGCAGTTGTGTAAATAAGCAGAAAATTTCATATGATTGGGCGAGTCCATTTCACGGTTCCGCTGGGACGTGGCGAAGTCGGATTCGTTACAAAGCAAGGGTTAGGAGGCAGGCGCGGTGATGCGGGCGAAACCGCCGAACTTCAACTTTCAAAGGTCAGTGGAAGGATCGGCTTTTACGAAACAGACGTCGTTATCTATTTTAAGCCATTAAATTCAATAAAGCTGGAAATTCTAAAAAAAATAACAATTAACAAAATGTACGGTTGTCAAATGAAAAAATCTGTAAAACGATTGACCCTGCAGGCCATCCCTGAAACTTCTTGCTACTTTCGAGCTCAAAGTGTTAAAAATAAGGAACAATAATTTGTTGACCTCATCGTGCCCAAAGATCTATTTTATTGCTTTTTTTAAGCGCTCCGAGGTCAAAAATGTAATCCGTTTTGAGCTCTTAAAATGCAAAAATCCATATGTTATAAATAACCGCTTTTTTTTTACTTTTCAAATACTTACAACAACGTAATATGATTTTGATCTGCATTGATCTGATCCTATGCAATCTTCTGAACAGAAATAGATGACCGAATACCAAACATAAATACATCAAGAATTTCACATGCAATTTTTAAAAAAAAACCTTTTTTTCCAAATATTCATTTAACGATATCTATCAAACAAACCCATCAATTTTAATACAACTTATAAAAATCGACGTTGTTTATTAAGCAGAACGGGTAGTTCAATTTTGGAATGTAACAGTAGTTTACAAAATATTCTAAATAAACACTTGTTGAAAATTTTTCGAACACACACACAACACATAACACGCAGATACACATAGACATACAGATATTATTCGGAAAATAGTAAAAATAGGATTTCTAGGTTAAAACGTCAAAATCTGATGAAAAATCTATTTTCGAACGTCGCACTGAAAATGCGAAATTCCACATAACCTACCATGCGAAGTTACTTCAACTTTTCAGAAAATCTAAGTTGAGTGGACCCCTTTCGAATGTCGAAGCTTATGTTTCGATTGGTTGCTCCATTCAAAAGTTATGAGAGGGTTATATACATACACGCACATGAAAGCGCGCACACTCACGCACATAAATTTTCATTGTTGATTTTGATCGAGTCAACATTTTGGTTGTTTTAACCAACCTGTATATTCGATTGGTTAAATTATATTTGTTATATTACAACATTATTTGTTAATACAACGATTTATTCAGTTATTGCAAGAAAATGTATATAACTAAGCCAAATTTAAACTTGGTTATAAATATTTTTTTCAGTGTGGTACTATTACGTTAGGCCCCCTATTCATACTAGACTAAGGTGAACAGCTTATTAGGTCCTCACCTATCAATCTAAAATAAACAGATTCTGGGAGTATGTGCCTCAACACCGAAGCGAATAAAACTTGACACATCATCACTCTACAATTTACTGTGATAGAACCACGCTGTGGTCAATCGGACTACAGCACAAATACTGTCACAAATACTACATTCCCACGGGATGCGGTCGTGAAGTGCTTCCGCTTCCGCTGTACTGCCCCATCCATCACCCCAATTCCCCCTCCATCAGCCAACTCCCCTCTCCATCGGATATCCTGTTCCTTCCCTAGAGACCGGCAACGCACTAACCATTTCTCTGGAGTGACGAGTGTCCATGGGCGGAGCTAACCATCTGCTGTATGCCTCGCTAACCGCATACTCGTTTGCCTCACAATCTGTTATATAACCTCAATAAACAATCCCCAATGTCATTATTTTATAATCATACAGCCACATATTTCGATACTTCCGTATTCTACATTAGGAAAAAAGTTGAATTACCTTTTATTTTTTAAGTACATTTAGTCTGCAGGTCTGCCCGCGTGTGTTTAAAATAAATGACTTCACAAACGAAATCTCTTTCTATTTATGAATCTAATTACGATCTGATTTTCCATCTCGATTCCTGTTCCGGTCTCTATTCCCATGTCAATCTTGGTACCGCTCTAAATTTGATTATACATTATAATTCTGAGTTTGGATTCCACAGAAACAGTGCATTTTGACGAAACAAAAGCTGTCATAGGCATCATTTCAACGCTAAACTAATTCACAAGTTAAATTCGACTTAAATCAGTATACTAATTATAGAGTTAATTATAATTATTATCTCATAGAAACCGATTATTTTTGAAGATAAAAGTTGTCTATGACGTGTACCTATCCACAAACGATATTTATGTAAAACAATTAAATCGAATTATTGCTTCGTTTAGAAGGAGAAACTAAATTATTTTCTTACTTTTTTGCGTTTCCTTTCTGTTACTGGTTACGCTTTAAGCGTTTAAGTATAATAATAGTAGGAAAGTATCGGAACGTTATAAAATAGTTCACCCACAAATTATTTTATATCGTGATTCATACTCGAGTTGCAAAAATCAGTTTGTATCCAAAAAAAAAATTCTTATGATATAATTGCAAATTGACGATATTTTAATATTTCCTGTACTCGTGCTGTAAGACCTTCCTTCTTGCCAAATTTTATGATTCCAGGTGAATGGAAAGTACGTTATAGGTTTAGATTTATCTGCAAGTGTCTTAATATGCGGTATATTTGTAAGTCTTCACTTGATTTAGAAGTTCGTTTTTTTATAGCTTCAAAAAAACATAGTTGTGATAGAGATACACAGTCAGAACTGTACTTTTATCAATAGTGCTCTTTGTGTTAATTTCTCCTTAATAACTCAATGTTTCCCTGTGATGAAAAAAAGGACATAACAGACATAAGGACAACCAAGTGAGCTTATGTGGATTCATTCCGAGGTGCGAAACCTTAAAAGCGAAGTGAGATTCGTGTGATATCAAATTCCGGCAAGCCGTTCAACAAAATAAATGACCCATAGAAGAATAAACAAATGCTCTAGAAGGTGATCCATTGAAGAATTTAAAAGCTATTTCCATCATCAAATACAGTTACAAAAATGGTAGACGGTCGGATCGATTTCGCCGCCATCATGGACTAAATCGAAAGTAAATAGTTTATAGAACAAACGACTCAGAAAAGGCAGAGCTAAAGGCAAAAACATCGAATTGTAAGAAGTTGCTCGACGACTGTATTGTTGTTCCAGATAACATCCGTTGTAATTTTCAATTTATTTCCCCTTTATTTCCTGTAAATTGATTTCAACCCTTTGAGACCAAACTTCTCAAAGGGTCACGGGAAAATGGCTATCGATGACAATCGAGTCTCAACAATTAAGTATCTATAGTTCACAATCGTCACAAACAAATCAAAAGATATCAATAAAAAAGATATGTATTTGTGTCCCCAAAATTAAAAAAACGCTACACATTTTATGTTTTAAACCCTTTTAAGAACACATGGTTGTAGAGGTACATTATGAAACAAAATTTTGAACAACTAGTAGTTATTAGGTATTTATTTGATCTCCCCAACAATTGTTCTACTATCTTTTCGTCCTAAGATCTTATTAATTTCTGATCAGTGAAATGCTTGACAACTCATATGGTAAAATTCTATTTGTCCTTTCCTTTGAGTACAATCTTCTAAATTACAAACGTGGAATTTAGGGTTTGATCGAAATTTAGTGTTTTAAAGCATTTAGAAAGACGACGGAGATAAGTTAATAGAATTTTTGGAATCCGAGGCTAATCGGGGCTTTATGAGTGTGTACTAATAAAAACCGGCTAAGTTGGGATTCGGAGTCCTTTTAAGATTCCGTATCACTGAATAAAATAAATCGAGATTTGCAATTTCCCTAACATTTTTTATAAATCCAAAAATGTTGAATCCTAAATAATACAGGCACAAATCTATGTTTGAGTGATAGATTTCTATTATATTAAAACTTATATACGAGTGCTAATGGGGCTATCATTAGATCGTTTCTATTGACAATGGAAATTGAGAATATCTAAAAAATTTTGATCAAAATAAATTTCTTTTAATACATCCTTAAAGCTTTGTTGCTTTTTGTTAGAATTTTAAACTCATAGGTTCAAAAATTAGAGAGAAATACAACATCAACGACTTTGGATACTAACAAACCGTAAAATATACAGTCGAAAAAAATGTACTAGAAACCAAACGTGAACTCAGCACGAAGATGGACCAACGGCTCGACCACTGAGAAACAACACTTTCACAGAATAAGCACGAGAAGTTTCAGCTTCCGCTATTGTTTCTTTCAGGTTGCTCGTTCTCCGTATCAGCGCCTTAACGCTCCCTTCAGCACCCCCCATTTCCGCCATCACCCCCTTCCCTCGCCATTGCATACCCTATTTCCACCCAAGAGGCCGGCAACGCAGTGGTGACCACCTATTGTATGGTGGCCCGTACGCCCGTACCTCAAAAATGTCATTAAAATATTTTTCTTTTTTGCGGCCAGAGAGTAGGTTATCACCACTGTCTTTGGAGACTCGCAACCCTCGAAATGTCACCTATGCGTTCCCGAGCTCTTGAGTAGTAATAAGGTATTAAAATTCAAATAAAATTCAAAATATCTTTATTCCATAGGTTAAAAAATAATACCTGAAACAAGTCATATTTTTTTGCAAATTCACACCATTCGTTCAGTTTTCCTTAGAGATGAGCGTGCAAAAAATTTAAGTGTAGATTTTTCTGATTGCGTCATTCGTAGCCAAAATAAATACAACACTATTGAAGAACGAATCATTCCAGTAAGAAGTCGAACCACTTATGCCCATGAATATTTGTCTTCTAAATATTCGTAAATTACATAATACTCTCTTTTTACTAAGTTATTGTTTAATAATACTCTGAAATTTATATAAGCGTGAATCTCATATTCCACAGGAACCCTATTGAACATGAGCACATAGAACCCTCTAAATCAATTTGTGACTTTGCCTAGTCAACTATCATATAAACACAGTTTATTTTTTATTCCTGGTACTAAGTCTACGTTCGATCTTTCCGCTATAAAAATTTAAAAATTTCAAATAAATTGAAAAACTACTATTTTCACCCCGATTTTCGAAAACTAAGTTTTCACCAGATCTAGACGTTGTAGAGTTCTAGGGATCTATTTCAATCAATTTTCAAATTATGTCTCTCTCCTTCTGTTGAGTGTGTGCGCTTGTGCGTGTGTGTATGTGTGTGCGTACATGCAGTCATAAGAGCATGCATGCGTGTGTATGTGGCCATTCAAAGGGGTCCACTGAACTTAGACTTCCTGAAACATTCAACTAATCTCGCCCCGTAGATTTTAAATGATTTCAAAAATCTCTAATCGATCTTTTCCTCAAACAATAGCAACGACTGCCACAACCTGTATAAAAATCAGTTGATTTGTTCAAGAGATATTGTTGGAGAAAAACTTTTTCAAAAAATGTGTTATTAGAACATTTTTAAACTACTCTACGAATAAATTCTAAAATGTAACCAGAAATTTCCTTTGAAAAAACATCATCGATCATCGGGAATCGCATCAAAACTGGTTGGTTCGTTCGAGAGACACGGTTAACAATACATTTAAAACAAAAAAGGTTTTTCAAAAATGTTTGTTTTTCAAAGATATTTGGTACTTGGTCATCTTTTTCTTTTTAAAAACTGCGTTGGATGCCTTAAAACAGATCAAAGTCTTAAAAACGTGTTCCAAAGGTATAGTAGAAGAGAAATTTAAAGAAACGGTTTTTTACTGAATATAAACTTTTGAATTGTAATAGCTCAAAACATATTAAAACTATATTTTCGAGCTCGAACAGAATTATTGCAAACAGAATAAAATCGATTTTTTGAACATGATGAGTTCAATCACGTATTACTCCGTTATCCTTAACACTTTGACCTCGAAAGTAGTAAGAAGTTATAGGGATGACTTTCAGGGTCAACCGTTTTACAGATTTTTTGGAACGTTACTGCTTTTACTCATAACTTTTGAACAGATTAACCAATCGAAACGCAGTTTGCAACAATCGTAAAGGATCCACTCAACTTTGACTTATTGAAACATCGACCTAGTTTCGCTCGGTAGGTTTTTAGGAGTCTGAAAAATAAACTTTTTAAAATAATATTTCTTTAAAATAACTTTTAGACTACTCTACCGATCGATACCAAAATCTAATCAGCTTTTTTCCTTAAATAGTTGCATCGACTGCCTCAAACTGCATAAAACTCAGTCAATTTGTTCACTAGATATTGTTGGAGAAAATTTTTTAAAAAGTTTTTTTTTGTTACCTGCTCCAAAATCTATCCAATTATTTTCTTTATAAAATAACGTTGATTATTGTTAAATTCGTGAAAATCAGTTGACTTGTTCAAGAAATATTGTTAGAGAAAAAATTTTTAAAAAGTGTCTTTTTAGATTTTTTTTATACTACTCTACCTATAAGTTCTAAAATCTATCCAGTTGTTTTCCTTAAAAAGAAAGTCATCATCATAAATTGCATCAAAATCGGTTTGTTTATTTAAGAGATATGGATTAACGAAGCCACCGAAAAAAAAATGTTTTATTAAAATACATGGGAAATACTTGATAGATTGATGTTTGTTACTCGGTCATCTTTTTTTTGGTTTTAAACTCTGTGAGATTCCGGAAAGCTGATCAAAGTCGAAGAACTGGTTCGAAAGGTATAATTATATACGAAGTAGTTGAAAAATTAAAAAAAAAGCGTCTTGTATATACATAAATTTTTGACCTCGAAGACATCAAACCGTATTAGAATTATTTTTTTGACCTCGAAAAACTTGAAACAATACTGTAATAGATCTCTAGAGTGTAATGATTTCAATAATTTATTGCTACTTTATTTTCGAACGCTTTAAGTTCGAAAGTAGCAAGAAGTTTCAGTAATGGCTTGTAATATCAACCGTCTTTCAAATTTTTAAGCTCGAAAATTCGTAGGCAATATTTATAACTCAAAGAGTTTAAAGACACATCGATAAATAGCACAGCGGAAGGTTTTAGTAATGGCCTGCAGGAACAACCGTTTTACAAATTTTTACAAATAATAAATTTTTATAAGTACAGATATAAGCCTAAAGTTATTGAGGTTTGATGCACTGCCGCCTTCAAATAAAGGAAATATTTTATTTTCTCTCACAAATCAGGAAACACGCCTTCATCTAAACACTTATTAAAGATAAACGCCAAGTGCAGCGCAAAGCAGTCTATAATGGAGTTTATATTCATAATATATATAATAGCGTAATAGGCCATAAATGTCAGCACTCTTCTTCATATCTAATGATTTAAATGTTTTAATAAACTATTCGTAACTCACATATTTAAATTCTAAATTAAAACTACAACTCGGAATGCTTTCCTTCAGTAATGATTCGACAAAAGCGACAAAAGCAGGAATACGGAGTACCTTGATGAAGGGGGGAGTAGGATAATAAAAGTGGAAGTGGGCCGCCGGAACTCACACTCACTTGATAGAAAGTAACATTGGAACCGTCACTTTACGTCTGTACTATGTGAGAGTACGCCATCTCATCGGCGAACTGACCCATTTCCGTGCTGCAGCCAAATTAACCGCAGCATGGCCCTACCACTCTTAGAATCGTCTTGAAATAGGTATCAAACGACGCCACAAAATGGAGGGAGAAAAACGATAAGGGTATCATTCGCTACATGAAATTTTAAGGTGAAAAATTTAAGGTGAACCTTAAAATTTCTTAGTATTTCTTAAAATTTATTTTTTTCATAGTTTCCATACATAGTTGTATAGCGTCACACATAAGTCATCTATCCATACAATTCCACCAAAATTGATGAAATAATGCCAAAATAATATGACTGACTTACGGAAACATGGACAGAACGAAACAGAGCATAAAGGTTCCTTCTTTGCCTTTTAACTACTAAACCCCAAAAATTCTTTTTTTTTTTTTTTGTGATAGAATTAGATTATCTTCAGAATATTTAGTCGCGGTACTTTTTCATCGTTTAGCAAAAAACATGATTGTGATGGGAGACAACGGAAAAATTGTTATTATTAAATAAAACCTAATTTCTTGAACCAATGTTAAGAATCAACGAGCCGTCGATAGATATCTGTTTTTAGGATTAAAAATGCTTTTTCAATCGCTCCAGTAGGTATCGGTTTTCAATAAAAGTGTGACGGGAGCCTATAGTGCTCAATTATTAAAATAGAAGAATGAAAATAGTCTCAAAACATGAGAACATTATTATTTACTGACAGGGCTGGAAAGTCTGCAATACCAAAAAATAACTTATTTAAGATTACAAAAAAAATCATGCCATATTTTTATAACCCATTTTAAAGAACCTCAAATTTCTCAAACTTTTGGACATTCAATTATCTATTTTTTTAGCATATAATCACAAATATCGATGAATATTTATTTGTACTTTTGTGCCCACTTATGAAGGTACTTTGTAGATAGGTATTTGTGTATTAAATATTTACTCAATGTCTGGAGTGTTCTTTTTATTTTTTTTTTTTGAAAATATTGAAAATTTTTGATTTCACGAATTTTTTAATACGGCCTATTCACGACTCACGTATATAAATGGAGGTTATAAACGGAAGTATTGATATTGGTTTAAAACGACTAAGAACGTTAATTTTTACCACGCTTTTATTAGATTGACTTGTATGTATATATCTATTTAATGGTGGAATCTTAGAAATTCAATTTCACTCGCTTCTAATTTTTGGATGATCACAAAACTTGGCAATTATATGTAGTTCTGATGAAAATATGCTAACATTAGACTGGTCTGATGATCAGCCAAAGGAAATCCATAATAAAATAACATATCCTAATCTGACTCGAGCTTGTTGGTATTGTCTTAATATGTACTCCGGCCATGAGCGATTGTCAGGGACTGCCGAGCAGAAAAGTAGGCATCAGCACTCCATAATAGAACAAGGTATCCCAGCCATGGCTGGGGTCGTTGGAATTGTGTTAAAATGGACTGTGACCATGATAGGCTTATAGGTTCTGTAGATGAAGCTGGGAGATTGTCACTGGAACTCGATAATGAAATGACATATAAGTGGTTAAACTTGTTAGAATCGTCTTGAAATGAACTTTAACTATGACTAGTTTACATGGCCTGACAATGGAACTGGAAGTTTGGCACTAGAACTCCATAAGAAGTCAACTTATCGTAATCATATTTGGGCTTATCGGAATTGCTTTGAGATGAACTTTGACCATAATAGGTTTTTAAGGTCTGATGAAAGCGCTGGGAGGTTGACAATGGAACTTTACAACGGAACAGCGTATTATAGTCGTGCTTGACCTTTTTGGAATCGTCTTGAAATATACTCCGGCTATTAACGTATTCACACCCTGAAGAGAGATGCAGAACCAAAGCGTGGCGTACTGTCCCTCAAAAATACATAGATAAACTATTTTGTTTCTTAAGCTTCTATTCAGTTAACTAAAAAATAAGGTTTACAATCAAGATCTTTCGCCGTTAGAAAGAGAAAGCAAGTTCAATTATTATTTTCTGTTTTTTAGTTAAATGCCTATCTATTTATAAAAGCATATTTTTAAAACTATTCATTTTACATGCGAACTAATTTATTTTGAAATTATAAAAAAAAATATATACGCTAACAATAAGATACAATTTATATGTACCTAAATAATAAATACTATTTTGGTGGTGATTTTCGGTTTTATTCCTTTTATTTTATTGCGTCTGTTTATTAAGTTCGTTTTCAATGCGGACCAAGGTCGTGTAGAGCACGATATCTGTGAATTTTTTTTTCATACTATATGAATTTTAATTTTCTTATTATTATTTATCGAGTAAAACTTTTTAGAATTGCCTTTGAAAAGTTGCCGTTATTGAAAAGACAATTGATTAATAGTTTCCATCTTCATTTAATTGGCATAGCGTATCAAACATTACTCATGCTTTTTTTTTTCACCTATTCAATAACATTCTTACAGAAGGGTATATTTCTTAGATATTAGTATAAATAAAACTGTAGATCGCTTCCTAAAATGAGGTTCAGTCTTGGCACTGAAACCAGAAGCGGAATATAGAGCGGTATTTGGATCGAAAGGGAAAGAATGGCCGGAATCACCATCGAGAATAGAATCGAGACCAAAATCGGGATTGTCAACGAAATCGGAAATTAACCTATAATTGTATAATTAAAAAAAATATGCAATTCACCAATTTGAATACAAAAAACTCGTTTTATATTCAGATTCGTGAAGCTACACAGGTGAATGATAGTTTCAGTAATATTTTATCGCAATCTTTAATGTGTGCATACAACAAATCGTCTATTCGAAATGTCATTTAGATTTTCTCGCCTACGTTCGTAGCAATCTATAATTTATAAATATAACAGTAATCGCCTGAAATGCATCAATCACTGGCATCTGAATATTATGTGAAATGTATTGAAAACTTTGCCATATTACCAAAAAAAATAAAATTTTGGTATTGTGCTAGAGCGGTCAATGAGGACAAAAACGTAACCTTGAGCTTGTTAAGTCGCTTAGTCTATTGTCATACGGCTAAGACCTAATCATAACATAACTAGGCAATACATAACGATGCGCGTGATCAAAATTTTGTTATCTAATATTGCCAATGTCCCTTTTGATAAATCTATTTGCATGTCACATTTCAGATATGTTTTTGTCATAAAATTCGTAACATTTTGATTTAATTGATAAATCAAATTTGGAGTTGGCAAGGTGATATGATAATTCTCATGGGCTTATGTGTTTACATTTGCGCGTGACAATCAAAACTTCATCTCTGTTGCTGTTGCTACGTGTCATTTGCAGTAAACAGTGAAGTTGTACAAAATCTATTGCAGTTCATTCCATTGATCAATTGAACATAAATAGCTGGCCAGACAGAACTTATTCTGCCTTTTCGGTAGGTGGTGCTTGTAAATTGTATGGTACCCACGTGGGAATACAATTAATTTACCTATTATTTGAATCGATTATTTCAATTGCTTTATTTAAAAAATCAATTTTAATATACATGATATCCATCGTTAACATACACATTAAAATTGAAAAAGAAACTAGCGTGGAAACACACTGCATGTTCACATTCATATCATATCACAAACTGATAAGTATAGATATTTCTATACATAACTAACTTCATGGCGACCGAATAAACGGTGTAAAGCGCCATCTAACGGTCAACCACAGTAAAATTGACAAAGCAAAAATTTTTTCAGTATTCAAAAATTTATGCACAGTAATTTTCATAATGATGGGTTATAGAAACAAAAGTTGATATGCGACAACGACTTGAATGATAAATTACAACAGAGTACAATTTTGTTCATGGCGAACGCCAACCATCGACATTTAATATAATACTTGAGATAGATACAATAACGTAAACGTCTAGCAAAAGCGGTCAGTTTACTCAACGAGCTATAATCTATATTATATATATAAACATATATATAACAGTTCAGTACCTTTTTCCTTTCTGTGACATTTTTTTTAATTTTCCAGTATGAAAATTGAAGTATTTTCAAAAATTGGTTACTGTTTTCAACCTGATTTTTGATAATCACGTTATTTTAATGTTTTAAGGTCCTAGGAATCTATTATAACAATTTTTCGAGTAATGTCTTTCCGTCGGCTGTGTTGCGCGCGAGCACCTGTGCGCACCGGCACGTTTACGCATTGATGCGCGTGCGCATCGACGCGTGTGCTCGTCTTTCTTATCAAAAAAGAAATGAGCATTATGAAACGTACACTTTTGAATTTTCCAATTTTTTTTTAATTAATGTTTATTAAAATTATATTAAATAGTTTGGAGGGCTTAAAAAAATACTAAAATTTATCTCTACGTAAGAAATATAGAGTAGGTATATAAGGTATATTTTTGAACGCTTTAAACTCGATAGTACTTAGCAAAAAAATTTAGGGACAGCCTGTAGGTTCAATGCACTTTTCAGACTTTATGCTTAGTTGCTATTTAAGAGCTTTAGTGTTATCAATGACAAAATATTGAAAACAGTTTTCTTCCCACCTGCGACGTAGAGTCCGTCTTTATTTTGAAGCCTGTATTTGTCATACTTCATACTCCTTGCGTCTACAATGCCTAATAAAGTTTTTACCATTTAGAATTCATTACATCTGTTATATAGCATTCTTTATATATTTTTTTATATTATTATATACATGTTTAAGGCAAACAACACACGCCATTGACGTATTTGTACACGCTCGCAGTTAACGTAATAAAATAAAATTCAAAACAAATGTGTGCATTAATTATAGAGATATACTTTTTGACAAAAGAATCTCGATACCGTTCGAACTTAAAAAAAAATAATGAATTATGGTCGAATTTTGGCCACTGGGCGATCACTAGTAGTAAAAATGTCACAAAATACAAATTGATAGAAATACAAAGATGATGTGTGAGGATTCCTACACTCGGGTTGGAATAGTTGCATAGTAGACATGTATCTATAAGCGATCTCCGTGATAAAGCACCACTTCTATATAATATATGGCGCTGTTTCATGACAGCCATACTGCAGTAAGAAAATGTACAAAAACCTGAAACACGCTATAAGAATTACGGATAAGCATACCGTAAATACAAAATCCAATAGAAACGCAAGTAGCATGGTTGTGCCGAAAAGCTCAGAAGCTTTTATGAAAACTGGCACAAACACCTAACCTTTAATGACGTTTCTATCTTAATCTATATTGAGAATATATATATGTTTTCAAACCGCACTGAGTTAGTTAGCGTATGTTTAGGTTGCGAGCGAGGTATTTGAAAGAAAAAATGTTATAGGAGAGTTTAAAATCTGACACTACACTTAGTTACGAATATAATTCCTGTAAAACTCGTTTCGTTTGAGATCAATGATTTTAAAGTAGACTTTCGAAGGAAAATCTATGGAGCAAATATAGGTGATGCAAGTGGGTCCTAGAAATAGCTTATGAATACGCAATCGTCGATACACCAAAAGAGGGCCATATTTTATAAGCGTTCGAAACCGACGAAATTGCATGGAACGATTTACAATAGAATTATTATTATAACTAGTACAATATAATTACTATTTTAACACGCTTTTATTAGCTTCACCTGTATGTATGTATGTATATAACCGACTCCTTTACACTTGATTTTGTCCCACTTTACAGGAACAGATTTAGTTTAAACTTTGTACATGTATCAAGAACCGGTGACAATACAATAATTTGATAAGTTTATCTCATTATCCTGATCAGGATCGCCAGGATCAAATAATTTCGTCACGTATCGTCTGCGTGAGAGCAAGTGGCTTATTACTGTTACTATATTCTATTACTGTTTTGTAATAGATTTTAGTAACAGTAATAAGCATTATTATTAATTCAACTATTGTTGTATTGTTAAAAATTGTATACAAATACACAAATTTGTAATTTTTAACAATCAACCCAACTAAAAAGTGAAAAACAATTATAGTTTAAAAAAATTAAAAAACACGCTTTTAAAGCACATCAAACTAAAAAGTAAAAAATAATTCTGAATATGAGCCGAAAAAAATTATTAAATAATGACGAAAAATACTAGTATTATTGTGGAAAAAGCGTGGGGCGCTTTGTGCCACATTTTTCGATTAAAGAGCAACCCACGCTTTTTCCACAATAATACTAGTATTTTTCGTCATTGTTTATTATTTTTTTCGGCTCATATTCAGAATTATTTTTCATTTTTTAGTTTGATGTGCTTTAAAAGCGTGTTTTTTAGTTTTTTTTAAACTATATTTATTAAAATCCGCACTAAGAGGATATCTGTAATCGCTGCTATTTCTCCCTTAAATATAAGTAATTTATGTCAGGTTAAAATAAAGAAATGCGTATAAAAAAAATTACTGATGGCGCATTCGCTGGAATTTTTCAATAATAACTTGTAATTATGATAAACAGTACGCAGTTGTTGCGTAATGACTACGCTTAAAAAACCACTTTCGTGGGCGGCGTCAAACGAGGACTGTTTAAAGCATTTTATAAAATATTAATTTTCCAAAGCACCCAATTTCGCTATTTATATCTGAGAAGAAAAGTTTGATGAAAGGATTAATTTGGAAAGATACTTTTCTATTGTCGGAAAAATTAAGGCAAATATCGACTTTTTATTGTGAAAATACACAAGTTTGAGAACTGTTACTTATATTGTTCAAAACTTCGAATCATTACGTTGATCTTTGAATTCAAATCGATACCTTCATAAGAAAGTATTACCAAAAAGGCTTTCATAAAAAAGTGAAGAATTATTAGTGAATTAATGAAATTGCTGTTAAAAAGCTTAATGAGAACACAATTTAAAATTGACGAGAAAAATAATCATTCTAGCCATTACTGGTTGTCTATTGCTTTTTTATAACATTGACAAGGGTCAAACGAGAATGTGAGTCACCATGGAAAGAGTAAGTAATGATCGGCGCACATGGACGCTCGCTACCTCAGAGGAGTCAACAGTGTGTTGCTGGTCTCTTGGTTCGGAACAGGATATCTGATGAAGAGGGGAATGGGCTGATGCAGCGGGGAGTGGGTCACCAGAACTTTTACTTACTGAACGAATCGCAACAGCGGAGGCTACTACCACACGTCTGCATGGTACGAGAGTATAGTATCTCACCTGTCGAGTCGGCCCATTTTTATGCAGCGACTAAGTTGACCAAAGCACGGCTCTATCCCATCACATAATTATCCTCCTTAGATTACTACGATCGACGGTTCAGAACCAATAACACATGACCAGATATTGCCGCTACACGCAATGAGAGAGCCGCCCTGCGCCATAGCGTTCCGTTCAGCTTTCATTATATCTCTTTCTTGCCCAGATATTACCGGTTTTCTCGAACAATATTACGTACTTATTAACGTTTCGATTTACTGATTTCATAATTTAGATTAATTTCGTTATTTGATTTAGAATGTGAATTGAATATCTCGTTCTATATATTATTTTGTACGGTAGATTGAAGTAAAGTTCTTTCCTCGTTTATTAAGTTACTATAAATATGAAAGTCCATTTCCATCATACATATCACCACTTGCAATATATACATTTGAATGACTCATCTTCGGATATTGAAATGTGTAGCTTCAAAAATTGTTATAGTATTGAACTATTTGCTAGAAAAAAATAAAGAACAATGTCAGACGCTTGCCTGCAACATGTAGTAAGAGTTTTATGCAGCATGCAACCGACCGCTGACTCTCAAATTTGTTTTTCCACTACTAATCTTCATCCAACGAATTGAAAATTGATTAGACAGTATTTAAAGATATCGAACAGCTAAGTGTTATATTTTTATTTCTTTTTGACCGTCAATTAATTAGATACAATATCTACGTACGCTTCGTGCCTAATCAGAAAATCTTCAGGAAACCGCACACAGTCACATCTACAAAGGTGTTAGGGTGTTAAAATTACTTGCGCTCCCAATAACGTCACGTGACATATATTAATGCAATCTTTGCATGGATGTACGACATTTTTTACCACTATATTGAAGCGCGATCTGCCTAATTTTCCTGTTCCGAGTATCAAATGTTTCCATAAGTTATCAGGAAATTATATATTTCCAAATAACTTAGTAATAGTTTATTATATACGTAGTTTCATGAAATCTTTGATTGTAAAATTCTCTACAAGTTGTTAGTACAACAAGGTCATTTGATATAACTTTCGTTTATGTTATGTTGATGTTCATTTTAACCCCCACTTTTTGAAAAAATTTAATGAGGTTTCTGGGCATAACACTAAGTTGTTCGGCGATTTTTAATATTCTAACTAAATCATCAGCAAATCTGAGATAAGCTGTGTATTCACCATCGACATGTTTTGCCCGATTTAATAAAATTGAAAACAACTCCTAAAGCTGAATTTTAGATGTAGTGCAATATTTGTGTGTCTCAGACGCCTTTGAAGTTGAATTGGCTTCGTGTTTTTCTCGGCACTCAAACTGGCATACAGGCTTTAACGCACCAAAGTTTTAGCATTTCGATATAATAATTGTTGATATGCTCCCCAGAATGTAGCACTGTTGAATAGATTGCAATACCTCGTCCAAGTTCCGATAGAATGAAAGGCTTTTTTATAATCCAATATGTTCAGAATAACGGTCTATGAGTTTTAGTGTTACTTTCTGAAGCGTGTGGATATGGGCTATAGTGATAAAGTCCTTCCGCCTTACTGAAGTGGTTAGAAATCGCCGAGTCCTGTCGCGCTAGACGATTAGTAATGATGCTCCAAAACAAGTTTACAACCGGACTCGAAAGTGTAAGGTGAGTTTGTAATTGTAATTATTTGTAATCATTCAGCGTAGTGTTGTTTCTTTATTAATAAACCTCACCACTAGATCCTACTCTGTGCTCCCAACGTTATGCCTTCAGGTATAAAGGATCTAAATAACTTCTAGAGAACTTTATATTTCGATTTTTCATCCACCCTTAAAACTTTATTAGTAGAGTTATGGTACTCATTGATTGATTTTGTTTAGAGTCTATCATCTATTACAGGCTATTACTGTACAGTAGACTCATGTTATGGCCAACTCGGTTGCAGCACGAACATGAAATAGGCGTTTCGCTGTTTTGTTTCGTCCAGTGAGTGAAGTTTCAGTGGCCTGCTCCCCCTCCACCCGCAAACTCCTCCTTTCACTAATATCTATAAAAAAAGATCACGATAAATTAAACGAGGTAACTTTTTTTTTATATGATCGTGCTGCGAAGAAAAAGCAAACCCGAGCGATTAAGTCGCTCAGCGTAGTAACAAATTTCATAAGCTCTTACAGGAGGAAATTGTTTTATGCAAGACCTTTCAACGAAGAGGCACTGAGCCTTGCGTTCCTTTTCCGTATTTTGATATCCAATGTATATATAAATGCCTTTTCTCACAAATAATTCAGGTATAAATAGAAAACTCGCTCATTAACGGGGAATGCATATTTATCACCTCATAATCTATTTTATTTATCACAAGATTCTATTTATCATCTAATCAAGTAATAAGTAGGGATGTTTAGAAATTCATCCCATAATATAAAATAAGATAAGAAAGCTTGTATGGAATTCCCTAATTT
Organism: Eumeta japonica; assembly: GCA_005406025.1. NCBI lineage: Eukaryota > Metazoa > Arthropoda > Insecta > Lepidoptera > Psychidae > Eumeta > Eumeta japonica. Next base: position 505,836 of record BGZK01000156.1, read on the forward strand.
TAAAACAAAAAAAGTGTTATATTTCTTGTATCGTCTGATGTGGAAATAAACTAGTCTAGCATTTATTTATCTTAAGACACTAATTGGAGTGAAATAGTTTGTGAATATCATAATTTTTAATTTTAAAGAAGGGAACCGGTAATTATGTCTCTGCTTATAAATGAAAGTTGATATGATTCCACACTTTTGTAAGGTTAACTTTTCAGAATTCAAAAAATTGACAAACAAAATTTTATCCATTTTTTTTGTCAATTTTTTGGAAAAATTGAAATGAGATATTTTAAAAATGCAACGCTTGCCTGCAACATGACATGCATCATGCAACCCACCCCTGACTCTCAAATCTATTATTTTATTAGTACCACTACGAATCCTTATCCATAGAATTAAATATCGATTCGCTAGGATTTACAAACATAGAACGACTAAACAAATATCAAATATCTATACATCTAATAATGGATTTTCGCAAATTAACAACCCACACACACCATGGGATATTTTAAGTCGTTTTAAAACTCCTGATTTCAAAATATATATTTTTATTCAATGAGAAATACAAAAAAAAATTTTGTGCAAAAAAAATATTTGAATTACAGTTTCTACGATAATGATAATGAAAAGACAATGATAAGATAATGGTAGGTGTATGTTTCATTTCGAATATTTCATAAGGAAACGATGAAAAAAAGCAACTCATTTTTTGTATTCATCCTTTATCCTTCTTGTAAATCGTTCAACTCATACGATATGAAATAATAAACAGGCTATGTAAATTTTTTACAGTAGGTAATAGGAACACGTTAAAGCACGTAAACACAATTTGCAGCGCGCACGCGGGCCCGCGCAGCTTTTCACAAGAAACACGCAAATTGAATCAAACGCGAGCCGATGTGACGTTTGCCGGCGTTTCATTACACTCCGTTCCGATGTAACCTTGTTACAGGCGGACTCTTTTTTTTTTGATATCTAGCAATTTTAGTCGTTCCGTAATAAAAAATACGTTGATTACTTGTAAAATACTTTCATATCCGTTCGCCACCCGTTTTAAGCGAATAAGGATAAAAGTATTTTCGAAATTAAAAATAAAGTAACTTATAAATTTATAATAATGATAATATAAACTCACTCCTATTTACCAGAAGGGTAGGCAGAGACTGTAGTTTTCGACATGGTACAATCTTGCCTCGTTGATATCCATCAATCTTTTCATGTAAGCTCGTCGGTTTCGGGTGTCTAAAATTTGGCCTTTGCCACCAATATGGTGTGTATGGGATTTTCTATGGCGACCCTTGCCGACCTTTTTATCACACATGTTCGCTCTATTTGTACGCTCGCTCATAGATACTACGCAGCGATCGCATCTCCACTGCATTGATCCTATTTCCATTTTTCTTCTGCCATACCTAACTTTCACTACCATACATAAGCGGAGGGATTAGGACCCCATTACGGATAGCCAAGCACGCTTGTCACGAATTGCTTTTACTTAATAGCGAGTAAGGCCCCATTCACTTTATTTACCGCATTCACTCTCCTTTTGACATTTCTATCAAGTTTACCATCATTTGTAAACAGACTACACAAGTAAACAAACTCTCTCCCTTGTTCGACGTTCGAAGTTTATCGCATTCAGTCATACTTTCACCCCTTTCAAACACCATCACCTTAGCCTTACCGACATTTACTAATATACCCCTTTTCTTAACAAAATCATTCACTTTAGTTACCATTTCCTGCAGCCCGCACGCCGACGGTGCAAGGATTACTTGGTCATCGGTATACAGGAGACATTTGACAGATAGGTCATCCATCTTTTGTTCACACTCATACTCTTTCAAATCACATAGACAGCTAACCATGAATAGGTTGAATAACCACGGTGAAGTCCTGTCTGACACCCCTGCGGATGTCAAATCAGTAAGTGTATGCCCCATTTATTCTGGCACAAACACTGGAGCCCCTGTATAGGGATTGCAGTGCCTGTGTCAATTCACCACTCACACCATGCATAGGTAAGGTTCTCCATAGACTATTTTTTTCACTGTATCATACGCTTTTTCCAGATCTACGAATATACAGAAAACGTTTTGGCCGCTGGCCAAAAACTTTTCTACAATGTTACGAAGAGAAAAAAATTTGGTCCGTACAACCCATTCCTTTTCGAAAACGCGTTTGTACATCCCAAATTTTGTTCTCAGTCTCGTTGAGAACTCTTTCGATAATGATTTTCGCGTACAGTTTGCCAACGACGCTGAAGAGGCTTATAGGGCGGTAATTTACGCAAACCTGCCATGAGCCTTTCCCCTTATAGAAGGTTACAATGACTGCTTTGCACCAGTATGGTTTTGCAGCATTTGTTAAAGAGCTGATACAGCAGGCTTGCCACTTTACCCCCACCGCCCCTCAGCATCTCTGATGAAACTCTATTATATCCGGCAGCATTTTCAACTTTCATACGATTTAATGCTTTCATAGTTTCATGCATCGTGATATCACTTTCATTTCCATCCTCAATCATATACTCAGTTGCAGTAAAGTTGTCATCTGCAACTATATCCTCACATGCAAAATCGCTTTCAAAATAATTCTTCCGATGCTCTTTCACATTATTTTTCTCATTCAGTATATGTCCCTCATCGTCTCAAATCGCATGTATACATGATCTCTCGGGAATTGTTCTGGGCCTTTTTCACGGTATGCCAAAAAAGTTATTACTTTGCCAGGAAATTATCGGAAAAGCTTCTATCATAGTATTCTTTTATTTCATTCTTTTTTTCTTTTCACACATTCTTTAGCTCTCATTTTTACATCTTTATACGTACTTTCAGCATCTTTTAGCTTATCTTTCTAGATGTTCTTTCTTTGCACTCTGTGGTTGGCCTTTGCAGACAGTAAATCCAGCCATGTTTTCTTCTTTTCACTCACTACTTTCCTTACTTCGAAATTCCACCATTCTCATCTTTCTTTCTAATATTTGTTTCTCTTATTCACTTCCACATACCTTTTCTGCTCATACAGATTTTGTCACCTTCCATAATTCTTCAATTTCTAAACATTTACACTGTTTCATTTCACCCAAACTATCTTTTAATCGTTACACATTCTCATCTTTTCCATTTTGAACCTGAAGCTTACCAACTTTTATTCGTTCTAGCTCCGTAGTAACCATTTTCGCATGGTGTTGCCCCCGCTGGCATAAATCCTTACTTTGACAGACCACAAAGAAGTGGTCTGTACCAACTTTGACGCCACCATATACTCTCGTATCCACAACTTTGCTTCTCAACCGATCATCCACAATTATAAAGTCTTCACCTCTCCGTCAAGTATATGAGTGTATCCTTCTGTGGTCATAGTGTTCGTCTCACACAAGTTAAACTCTTGACATAGTAAGAGAAGGCAATTACCATTCTCATTCACTCTTTCATCTCCAAATTTATCTAAGACTTTCTCATAAACCTAATAATGCTATCCTTTCGTTTCTGTCACATTTCACTAATATATCCTTCATATTAGTCCAAAACTCCTTCCGCTCTTCGAGCGGTTTGAACATATCTGGGGCGTATACGCCTAAAATAAAAATCTGTATTAGTCCAATTTTAACTCTGAGCCAGAGGAGCCTTGGACTTACATATTCGTAACCATTTACATATTCAGATAATCTTTCTGATACGATGAAACCAACACCGTGGCATCCTAGTTAGCTCTGATCAACGCCAGACCAATAAGTATCGAAGGATCTGAATTTGATAGCTCCCATAACTACCTTTCCGTTTAGTCTCATTCATGTATAGAATGTCCAATCGCCTGTATTTCATCAGTTCGCAGACATCGTCGATATTATCTTAAATACCTTCATACATATTCAGAGTACCGAATCGGAATTCTGCAGTCCTCGTTTCGCCCCTCCGGGAACTAGGCATGACGAGTGGCGAACCTCGTCGCCGCAGTCGCACCTAGACCTTCCGATTCCCCGGTACGGAAATACGTCCCCTCCAGATACAATGGGACTGGTCGAGATGAGCCCGGGTAGGGATTTTCTGGCAATACCAGAATCTTCCTGGGGTCATAATTTTTTTAATTTCCTCAAACATTAAATGTGAGTTTTGGAGGGAGTATGAAGGATAGGGAGTAGGAAGGTTGGGAGGTCAAAGGAATATTGAGGATATTGGGAAGAATAGAGTAGAAGGATCCTGCCATCCCTGGAAGGAGTAGTGACTGGGACAGACAGCAACTCGAGGACTCTCAATGCGCATTCCCGTGTGCCCCTGTTCAAAACCGGACAGGCTTTGTTCAGGTGACACGCTCTAGAAATAGAAATTTATATTTTGAGTCAATAATCGTTCAACAGTTTTAGTAGTATTAGATAATTGTTTATCTTTCATAAAAATTTTAAGTTACTTTCTGTATCTATAATTTTAGGTTATTTTAGGTTAATATCTATATAAAACACAAAGTAAGCATATGACAGATGCAGTGAATTTCTCATTACGTGTGTATGACTTCTGAGACGACATCCTCGCACGCAGTTTTTTTTTTTCTCGATGTCCGACAGCTTGATGGTAATTTAAGAATTAATATATAGATTAAATTAGAAAAACTGTATTTCTAGGCATTACCACTGCCGTGGATCCACATGCTTGGGGAGTGTCGAGTAAGTTTATCTCTTTAGATTCTGTATCATACAAATAAATACGATGATTATTTGAAGTGGCGACAGCGAGATTGGTTTGATTTAATAATAATAATAACAACAATAGTTTTATCGAGACAATTGATAACATACAATGAAACTAATATTATCGAGTAATTTCTTAATTATATTTCTTCGACAGCCCCTCTGTAAACTTTTTACAGAAAAATGCCAACTTTTTTCCGTTGCCGTCGGTCTTTGCTGGCAGGCATCGAATACCGAGTTGTTCGTGTCGTATCAAACAGCAAGTGTTAATATTTTATTTATCTTACTCCGCTAAATAGCTGTATCGATATGTCTACATACGTTTCGTGCCTGATCAGCAAATCCTTAGGAGATTTCAGACATATCTTAACGTACATACTGACGTAGTGTCAGTAGTGTTAAAATTACCAACAGATGCGCTATTAGTCACCACACGTGACCTACAGCCTTGCAAGGAGTGATACGTCAAAGGGTGACAAAACCCTTACCACCAGCAGTCACAGAAAATCAGCAACTGAAACTAGAAATGATCCTTTCTAGACGAACACATCGATTCGATGAGAGATAAATAAGAAAAAATATAACGCCGAATATTTGATACAGCAAAGAAAGTAAGTTCATACTGCTATAGAACCAGCATAAGATCGTTAATGGAGTCATTGCCCCTAGACACTCGCGACTTCGGAGTAGTTGCCTGCCTTATGGGTAGGAATAGGATATCTGGTGGAAAAAGAAGGTGGCCGATGGACAAAAGGAAGGGGCTGATGGAGGAAGGTTGTGGGGTAATGGAGGGAGTTGACCTCCGAAACTCACACTCACTGGACGAATCACTAAGACAGAAACTGTTACTTCACACTTTTATTCTGTGAAAGTTTACGTGCTGCAGCCAAGTTGACCATAGCATGGTTCTATTGCAATAAGAGCACTTCTTTTGTTGCTATTTGAAAATACGTCATGCGGCAACTTTTTCAACACTATCGACAACGGTAGTGACGATAACCACAAACCTTTACGACGTAAATGGTATTCTCTCGTTAGAAAGACTTAAAGAGAAATTCTCATTCTTAAGTCGACGTGTCCTCTTCTATTGCTTGTGCGATTAGCTTTAACAAAAAATGCCACTGTTATTAATAAACTTGGTTTTCATATCCTTGACACTGATCGCACTCAGCTCCTAAGCGTTCAATATCAACCCGACCATTCAACATCGAGCATTCAACAACTCATATGTCAACTCTTACATCGTCCCCCCTTTGGAAAAAAATATAGTTATTTTTTTGTTCATGGAGTCCGGAGTGACTGACATAGTATAATATCCTATGCCGTATCTATAAGTGGAGCATCATATAATGCGAATGGTACGCTACGACAATGGCTTGCAATTTACTATTTCATTTATTTATAAATGACTATATAACCCTCGTTTACCTCTAGGCGCGTACCTAATCCGCTCGGATGTACTCACTCGTCGAAACCACTTCAAAAGACAATGTACTCAAATCTGGACATAACAAAATGAGGACTCAACTAATGGAAATCATTAAATATAGATACTTGTACTATTAAGTATAGTAGTAGCTGACTTTCAAATTTAAACAGTTTTTTGCATTGTGAATGAAATGTATTCTTTTATATTGTACTGAATATTATTCACGTACACAAATTATATTGAAATTATTTTATACAGATCTTTATAATTGTATTAATATCTACTGTAATAATATTTACTGTATGATAACAACATTAATATATAATGTAATTATTTATAATATTCTTAAATAAAGTAGAAAACAAATCATTTAAACGCATTTCACGTACAAGCATGGGCGTATCCAGCTTTAGAGGGGTGAAGGGGTCATAGGAAGTTCAATGAAAACTGACTTTAATGCGATTACAATAGTAAGAAAAGACCCACCTCAGGGGGAATCATGACCTTCATAACCGGCCCTGCTGGATCCGCCCTTGCGTACTAGCCAGGTATATTGTATGTATTCTAAAGTAATCTAAAGTAGTCATTACTTCAGTCTATTTTAGTTAATATAATTAGAAATAAAACATCAAAGCTGATTCAACATGACATTGGTATCATTTATGTTAGCCTAATTAACCAACAGGACTCGTACACGCCTTCGCCCGCGTCGCGATTTGGCATTCTAACTATTGAACTATCGCTATTCTCCTGTTACCTGAATAAAATAACTTAAAAATATTTTTAAAACTATAATAAGTCTTTTAAGTGCATCTATACCGTCAAAGGAAAATTATTTGGGCAGGGATAAAATTTGGAACGGAATCAATAAAAACGTCATCTCACGGTCGCCCGTGACATGGCTCGTATATTATGTCGAATCTAAAATATACTATATTTCTTATTTTATTTTATATAAAATTTTGATTGCAAAAGTATTTAAGAACAACTCTATCATTATAAACGAACTTAAACAGTAATTACAACAATAATAATCAAATTGATTACACTATTTGTACTTATTTCTCATATAAAATAATTTTTACTAAAAAGGAAAAAAAAACTTCTTTTGCTCAAACACTATCTATTCCATAAAAAATAACATATGTTATAAGGATTTTTTTAAATTCGGTTATTTCTAAGATATGAAGAGAATTCAAATTTAATGCAAATGTAAATATTAAGCGATTAAAGTGATACTTCCTTCCGTCCGTTAGAAACGAATGGAAAGTTTCCAAACAAATAAGAAACTACTGTTTCAGTATCGTTTTTGGCGATGAACTTCTAGTGCCATATCTTTTAGTCCCCGAAACTCGCCCACAAAGCGATATCTAATTCCGATTCATTAATGTTTAAAGTTAAACAGTCGCCGGCGAACGCCATCAGAAGCCGCAATTAAGTACATCAAAGAAAAACTTCCCGCGCGGGCGGCCCTAGGGCGGGCGAGAAGCGGGAGACAGACGCTAACAACGCTTCCCCGTCGGACAAGGGTTGGCTTCGCGGGAACACTTAAGGGATAATAGAGGTAAACGACATTTTTAATTCGATTATGCATTTATTGCAGACAATTTTGGCCATTTAAAAAAAAAAGTTATTGCAACTAAACACATAGTAATGGCGTTCGTAATTTAGTGATTAAGAATATCAGACCTAGATTTGAAGGTACCGAGTTCCATCCCGACCACGATTGAACCAAACACACACAAGCACGCCTGCACATACACACAAAACAAATTGACACGTTCCGTACTCTGCTACGCCATCTCTCTCTTTCTAGAGCAAACGTAATATTTACCTGGATCGATGAAAGATGAATAACTTTATTGTTTCTCAACAGTTTTTCGGAAGTAGCTTTCTCGACAACTTCCGGTGAACTTGTAAATATTCACCCATTAATACCTGTAGTTTGCGTATGAGTAATGCGTTTTAAGTTAAAATGATCGAACTTTACTAAACATAAGACATCATCAATTCATGATTTTAACATGCTACGTTAAAATTCTTCTAGTAGATTTCAAGTATTGTATTGGACCGAAGTTATAAAACTGTCTGCATTATGTTCCATTGACGTTATGTTATACAATTTCCAAGGATTGTATTCACTTACATATAAATCACGTATTATAATTACATTTGAAATCTCACTAGATTGACGCCACTCCCATAAGTACTACATAACAATAAAAATTATTGTGGGCAGAGGTTAAGTGCGTTGCCTTTGAAAGTACTACTGGGTTTGATCGTAACCATAGACGAATAGACCGATGAGTTTGTAACATATGTCAAACTAAACCTCGCTACATGCCTCGCGCAGCACTTTAAACTGTAGATTCCCGATGATGTCACCGTATTGGTGACGTCCCGCACTGCACCAGCGTAGAAAGGTCAAAGCTCTTCAACCAAAATTGAAAAGTTTTGGAAGAACCAAACCCACAACATATACATACATAATAATTTATCGACACGCCCTGTGAATAAGTAAGCCTTAGTATGAAAGTGGCATTGCGATGCAAAGTGTATGTCAACACCTAGAACATATACTGTTTTTTCGCCTAATTATATTCATATGTATAATGATGTACTAGTTCTGTAAAACAATATAATTTAATAATGCCTTAATACGAAATCATCAATCATATTCTCATGTCGCTTTATCATAGTAATATTTTTCGGTCATCGTTTGCGTTTGTCTTAAACTTATTATGAAGTTAATCTTTTAAACTTAATTTTATCAGCTTTTATTACAACACGTTTTTATTAGCTTCACTTGTATTGTTGTATCATATACATACATATATATGTAACGTAATGTTAGAGACTGAAATTTGCACACTTGTAATTGTTGGATCATGATGAAACTTGGTATTTCGTTTAGTTGATAATACAATACAAATCATGACAATACCCTAATATGGTATCATTGGGCTGATCTAATGGTGTAGGGAGTTCTCTCCCTACACCATTCAAGCAAGGACAGGAATTCCCTGACATAATAGTATGGTCCTACCCGCATTTGGCCTTGTGGGAATTGAAAATGCACTCTGACCCCTAAGCGACTTTCAGAATTTAATGATTGAGGCGAAACGTGGATTATAGCACTTCATAACAGGATAACGTATCCAAGCAGTCTTTGGTTTGGGCATGTAAGAATTATCTTGACTTGCACTTTAACTATAATCGTCTCTCAGGGTCTCACGATACAACCGGAATGTTGGCCATGGAACTCTAATATAGGACTAATGTATCCTAACCATGTTTGGACTTGCTGATATTGCCTTGAGATGCATTTTGTCTGTGATTGATTTCCAATTTCTGATAATGGAACTGGTAATTTGAAACCGGAACTCCATAACGGGACAACTTATTCCAGCCATGTTTGGGCTTGTTTTAATTTTCTTAAAATATTGCTCATTTTGTTTATTTTCATATTTGGCTAAAAAGAAAAAAAAATTGAAAATGCTTTTTTTATAAATAGGTAGGCCCTGTTCTATAAAGCATAAAATGATCACCGAACCCATTCTCTGGACTAACACGACAGAGCCTGAGTGTAAACCATGTTCGTATTAAAATATAATATTTTGGTGTAAAAGCGCGGGACGCTTAAGAAAACAAAATCATTCATCTACGTATTTTTTTTGAGGAAAACTCCATAACGTGACAACCAAGTGTCCTATACGTCTTTCCTTTTCTTGACTGCTATTAAAAAGTTCTCTAGAATGTCTCTTTTTCGCACCGCATTACGATAATTTCGTATACTTAAGCGAGCTTCATTTTGTTATCAGGTAACATAGCATACAAATTTCATTCATATGCATGTGTTTCTGTGTATCTTTTTGTCAGACTAACAAGCAGCTTCCGCAAGACTACGTTGACCAAGTATCCATATCTGTATGATTTCCAGTTAGTATTAATCGAAATATCTTTTTCAACCAATACGTGTTTTACATTTATGTGTATTGCCAACAAATAAAAAAATTGAAGAATCCGACGCATCAGCATGAACGATTGGTGGATGTCAGTAAAGCAAGAAATATATGCAACGATCATACCATAAGAAATGCGGTCTGTGTCTAACCTTATAGGGGAATAAGCATGAGTTTATATCATTATTATTATTTTGACAGAGACCGCATCTTGATTTGAGGCGTGGCATTCGTTCGTCACCCACAGAAATGAGAAAAGGATATGAAGGGATAATAAGATTTCAATACACTATGCACTCGCTGTGCGATTGTGATGCGGGCAGTGCAGCCACACCTACAGAAAACGACGAACTTCACGCTGTCCTTTGGCGTCGATCTACCCACCTATTATTAATTCCACACCTAAAAGCAGTATCGTTTCAGTTGTCAAGGGCGACGGGTTAACGAATTCTCATGAACCGACTAGTCACCCATGAACACAGCGGCGGAGAAATGCTTTAACACATGTACCCCACGACTTCGGCCCTTCCAAAGGAATCCCTTTCTCGAATTCTTTCGTGCGCAATTGAAATTAGCCAGTTTTTGGTCAGAGAAATCTTAAGCGAAATTCGGAAAGCGCTGAAGTTTCCGAAGTTTCGAATTAAATTTATAACTCGATAACAACGAATCCGAGTTGGCAGTGTGTGGGTTCGTCGGGAAGTTAAATTGCTGGGAGGATTTATAGATAATAAATGTGCCGTAATTGCGGGTTAAGAAAAAAAAAACCTTTTCGTATAGAATTTAAGTTTTTTTTGTCTCGCATTTCAAAATGTTGAAATTGTTTCCATTTTCCTAATGAAACAATTTAATCTATATTATACTTCAGTGACCTTCATCTGTCTATTAGAATAATATAATTGTGGTTTTATATGAAAATAAAATAATAATAATTCTTAAAATTTCCGCTTGTCAACCCGCTGTTATAATATCCTAAACTTGTAGCTCTCCACCTTCTGCTTCAAATCACAGACAAAATAATCACTCCTGCTTCAATTTTATCTATGGGAATAAAAGATGTCCAAAGCTAATTCTGAATAACCAAGAGACAGACGACAATTTTAAAAACATTTATGCTCATATATCGTGTGGATAATATAAAAATATTTCATTTGGACATTAGTTGTATTTTTCAAATCATAAGCGAACATTTCAATTTTATTTGTATACTCCTACTGCTCTTTTGTTATCAAATTTATTGTAAAGGAAAAAATAATGACTCAATAAACCGATGGTTTTTTATTTTCACCTCATAATTACAATTCACATTCATAATTACTCCGTTTACTGCTCGGCCAAAAAATATTAATTAGATAGAGAGTTGGCATCTTTCTTTATATGTATACATAACATTTACAAGTACATTACACGAATATCGCGCCAAGGCTGGCGATTAGTTTACGTGAATGTAGCCTTTGGATAGAGACGCCACTTTTCTTCGTGTGATTCATTATGTAACAAATAAACCAAGTCATCCCTCAATGTGGGTGCCATAATGAGATATTAGGTAACCGCCATGTCAGCAAATCTGCTGACGGCCAATCGACGGCTGAGCAATCATCACATGCCTAAAAATGATCAAACCATTATTAGGCAAATAGAAAAATTTAAATATTAAGGAAAGAACCGATATTGTGAACCTTTCTGTTGAGCGAATTATTGAAATGGCCTATGTGAAGCTTAAAGAGCTAGTTGTAATTAGCGTATACGGGCCCCTTCATTCCTCCTTCGAATCATTTGAGTCTATAACGGAACAAGCTTTATGTAAAATTAGTAACAAAGTAAAATCATACTAATATGTACATAATTTAATAAGAATTTATTCAGTACCAGCCAGATTTTGGAATTCTTCGATTGTTACAATCTGTCTAAAATTGTTTAGTTCCAACAAGAATCTCTTCTGCTTGTCAAACTTGTATAGATAATATCTACACAAATAGTAAACCACCGAAAATTATTATTGGTAATTTTAAATCAGACGAAAGCGATTAGTTTGCATATTTTAAAATACCGTTTAATAAAACACTAATAAGAAACATCACATATGTACCGGTGAACGAAAAAACGTCTCATTAAATTTAGAAAAAAAAATAATACGTAAATCCCGGAACTTTAATACTATGAAGATACAAATAAACTATATAGTTTAATATTTCACGAGATAAAAACTGAAAGTGATAATGTATTTAAAGCAAGAAATATTAAAATAAATGTTTTCTTATCATTTAGCGATTGGGCAACAGTGGGCATTGATACAGAATTCATTGTATAATGAGGCTGCATAAGCTTTATGAAAAAAAGGACTTTTAACAGTAATGAGAGCTTCGCGAAATATATAAGATTACACAAAAAAATTTTAAGCATGTATGCATTGCGGTTAAAGCCAAGCACGTCAGTAATAAAACAAAAAATAACAAGAATATTATGGAAGGGACTTGATTTGTTATAAAGAACAAGACTGGAAAAATTAAGGGTCTAGTTATTAATTATAAACTTAAATTAAATGACAAAACCATGAATAAAGACATAGGGGTTGCTAAGGCCTTCGAAGAGTTCTTTACTGGCATTTCTCTCTCGACCACTAGGTCTCTTAACACATCTGCTGCTCTTGTCGAATCATTACTGAAGAAAAGTATTCCGAACTGTAGTATTAATTTAGAATTTAAATATGTGAGTCCTGAAGAGGTTATTAAAACCCTTAAATTGTAAGACTTGAAGAGGACTGGTGACCTTCATGGTTTTTCTATTATGATTGTAATGCGTTTGTCTTTAATGAGTGTCTATATGAAGGAGTGTTTCCTGATTTGATGAAAGAAAGTAAAGTAATACCTTTATTTAAAGATGGAAGTGTATCAAACCCCAACAACTTTAGGCTTATATCTATAGTACTGACCTTTGTAAAAATATTGAAAAATTAATCTTAAATCGGTTGAACTTGTGCAACTTTAATTTCATTTTTGAAGCCTGGGAGGATTTTCGAGATGCAATTGACGTATTTTACGACCTCAAAAGGCATTTAAATGTTTTTATCATGCAATTATAATCGAGAAACCACATCACTATAGAGTTACAGTCCGAGCGGTCGGCCTTCTGAAATTTGAGTTACAGAGTTCAGAGGGTTGATGTTGATGACATGATATCTTCTGGATCTGTAAACCACATAGGTATACCACGAGGATCAATCCTTGATCCTTTTCTCTTTTCAGTCTATATAAATCACTTACCCAGCCTTATTAAGGATGTTCATGAGATAGTAGTCTTTACAAATGACACTTCTTTTTTATTCAAAGTTAAAAAACAAAAGCTAGTTTACGACAATGTGAACAATTCTATCTTTAAAGTGCAAAAATAGTTTACTGCAACTAACTTTTTAGTTAAATGAATATTAAAATGTATTGAAGTCTCACTTCCAAATATAACACATGACGAAAATTTGGAGTTTTTTAATGCTACCATCTTCCTGGGAATTACTTTAGATAACAGGCTTTAATAGGGTCCTCATATCAATAAGTGGCGAAAAGCCTTAGCTCTGTCGTATATGCAGTCAAAAATATGAATATCATCAGACATCGAAACAGCTAGATTCGTTTATTTTGGCTGTTTCCATAGCCTATAGTCCTATGACATTTAACTCTGAGAACATATCACGAATATTCATTGAATATTCGTGCTGAAGAAACGGGCCGTTCGCGCGATTTACAAGCTCGGACCTTAAAAATAAGTTTAAGAAAATTGGAATCTTGACTTCAAACTATGTCAACATACAAATTCATGTATGAAAATATATTATATAAAAAATATGTATAAATGTTTAAAAGAAATAGTGATCGACGTATACTCAGTAACAGAAATAAAAACAAACTGTTTTTACACGGTTGTCGCCTATGCAAACTTACAAATTCGCTAAGAGGGCTTTGTGTACGCATGTTCAATTGGGCCCTATAGATATACAATATTTACCCTTATACAAATTTAAGAGCATTATTAACCACTCTATTAGTAAAAAAATGGTTATTATACCATTTCTGAATATTTAGAAGACAAATATCCACGGACATAAGTGGCTCGACTTCTCATTAAGCTGTTAGGTTTATCAATGGTTTTGTATTTATTTTGGCTATACGTGACGAAATTAGAAAAGCGCTACTCTTAAGTTTCTTGCTCGTTCTACTTGAGAGAAAATTGCATTTCGAACGAGTGGTAAAATTTAGATTCGCAAAAAAATATGACATATTTCAAATGTTATTTTATTACCTATGAACGACTTCACCGTCATACGGTTATTTGGTTTTAATTTTGCAATTTCTAAGCAATTTAATTAGTATACGAAAAAGAATGTACCGCACCGCTATTTTCTTCTGTGCTTATCTGAAGTTATCTTTGTACAACATATAAGGAGACCTTTTTCCAGCAACGACTTTCGAATACAAATTTATTTAATAGTTTCTGAGATTGGATCCATAGTTATCTACAAATACTAGTTTCTAGTTTTGGCTTTCCTCGCGTGAACAGAGATTTAATTCTTTTATATATCAATCATATCGTAGTCATGCTCCCGATCTCGCTATTTCGATCCGGGAACCGTTTTTGAGTTTCGATTCTAATTTTGCTCTTGATTCGGATCCTTATCCTCGCTCCGTTTCGATTTCAGTCCCATCTTCGGTCTGGATCCAGAGGCAAGGGAGGTTTAAGGTCTCAACCCTAAAATATGCTCTTTTTGAAATAAAATTGTTGCTTATTGTTTATAATCCAGAGTTTGTTTCCCCCGACGTTAATTCCTGGCTAAAATGCTATTGCGATGCCACAAGTGATCAGACTCTCCGTTCTGATACCGTCAAATCCTTTTTAAGGTCCTTCTGTTTTCTAGAAAAAAACGATGAACCATTTTTTTTTTTTCATAACGTAATCTCAGAACGTGGACTCCCAATGAAAGTGTATCAGTAAAGCAAACAGATAAATATAGTTTGAACGTTATTATATTACTATTAAAATTGATTTCCATTAATTTTGAAATCATTTTTAAAATAATCTAAAAATGAAAATTTTAAAGCATATTCGCTAAATTATAAGAGTTAATCAGAAAAAAAAGCGCAAAATTACTTTTAATCCACCAAGACCTGTGATTTCATTACTTAATTATATAAATCAAATCTGTATTATTAGTATAAATATTTTTGATTAAAAAATGTTTGCATTGAAAATGCCGAAATCTTCCTGTCATGTACGTACTTAATAAATGGGCCAATCTTCTTTAAAAAGACACAGTGACTCATAACACCGCTGGTTGAAAATATCTCTCTATGTAACTTCTTTGCCAAAAATTATATGTAATAGAATACAAACTCTGTTCCTATGAGATATGGTCGATTTTTCTTCGTAAAATTATCAATATATGATTTTATGCAACCAGGAAACCTATCTATTGACTAGAAATGCTCTGACGGGCGCCACACTGATCAAATTTACCTCTGAAAGTAAACAGAAAGCCTTTCCCATCGATACGTTGTTATTTTTATTAAAGGATACATATTTCTTTGGATTAAAAAAATCGAACGCCTCCGTATATACTTTATGAAACATATATAACGAACATTGTTTAAAATTTCTTTTTTTGTATAAAGCTCAAAAAATATAAGTAATATAATTTATGCTTTTTGTTATATAGAAATTGTCTTCAAAGTTTAATATGAATCTAAAACAGGGTAATTATAATAAAATTAGCCTAACGAGATATTTGTCATTTTAAGGCGTTTTGTCTCTTTACCAATCTTAAAAAAATTAGAAAAGTGGTTAACACTGTAGGCCAATTTTGAAACTTCCCGCTATTTTCGAGATCGGAACACTAAAATATACAGGATTTGACGCTATTTTTTTATTAAAAATTTTTAGAATTCAAATATGAATCCATACAGAATTTTAGAATTTTTTTAACAGAAGTTGATGTCTCTTGAACAAATTAATCGATTTTGATTGAACTAGCGATAATCAACGCAGGTTTTTAAGTTCTATAAAAGAGTTCAGAACAAGCTTTTAATTAGATACAAAATTTCGGAGTATTTTGAAAAAGTCACTTTTTGCGATATCTCGCGAACGAATCATCCGATTTTAATCAGCCGGGCGACAATCGACGCGGTTTTTTAATGTTAAGAGCTGATTAATTTTGGAATCGATCGTTGAAGCCGTTCAAAAGTTATTCCAAAAAAAGCAAATCTATATTTTTTTTTATATTCCTTTTTAAATTTCTAAGAATCTATATATGTATATATATATGTATATATATATATATCCGAATCGTTTCAAATTTTCAGGAAATTTAAGTTTGATAGAACTCTTTGGAATACCAAAGTTTGGTTCCAATCGGTCAAACCGTTCAAAAGTTATAAAAGGTTTACATGTATCCACACACACCCATACCTACATACAGGCATACAGACACCAGGAATTAAGAATAGGATATCTGATGGAGGAACGTGTAGGCTGACGGAGAAGAGAGGGGTAGATGGAGAGGGGAACAGGCTGATAAAGGGAAGTGGGTTCGATGATGGATGGGGAGCGGGCCACCGGATTTCTCACTCACTGGAACAAACGAAACAACGGAAACTGTTACTTCGTGCTTGTATTCTATGAAGGTGTGGTATCGCACTGTTGGACCCGGCCCATTTATGTGCTGTAGCCAAGTTGACCATAGTACCGTTCTACCGCAATAAATGGCAATTTAGTGTCATATTTTCCCTAAAAATTTGTACATTTTTTTTTGGGGGTAGCAAGGCACTATACCTATTGATACCTGTTAAAACTTCGTTACATGACCGCTCTCATCCAACTAACAGGAGTCATCTGGCAATGGATGATACTGCCAACCGTGCGAAGCCAGGACGAGTCTCTAGTGAAATATACATATTAAAAACTGACTTAAATTCATAATAATAAAAGTCTGTTTAAGCTTTAAGCCGACGTATTGGGCTTCAGCGTATACGAGAGCTGCTATTTATGTATCTGAAACTGGCCACATACAGGTCAATATTGAAAAAGTAACTAATTAGATACATATAAAAATGGAAATTCTTGGTGATAGAATACAGTTTGTTTCATGTAACTGACAATTGTTTCACCATTGTGACGTCATTTTGAAAATTGGGTGTCTTTATCACTATGGATTTAACTCATGAAAATTTTCGTGTGATGATTTATTACAAAAAACAGTGCACCATCAACTCACTTCGACTTTTGGGGATAAATCACCATCTAAAATCACTGTGTATTACTGGTTTAATGAGTTTAATTAATCATAGGCGGCTATTCTCACGGACGAATTTAAAGAAAGTCACTCCCAATCGGTTGTTGAACCACAAAATATCGATACTATAATAAAAGCGTTCCTGGGCATAAGTATGACGAGCACAAGTAAATTATGACACAAAAATTTGACGGTGAAAAAAAATTTGATCGCGTTAAATTCCACACAACTTGAGCATTGATCAAAAACAGGCTCGTATCGATTGGTGTAAAAAAATTATACTAAAATACAACCATGGTACGTCAAAAGCTGTTTGTAAAATCTACACAGGTGATGAATCTTGGATCTATGCGTATGACTCCGAAACTAAACAACAGTCAACGGTATGGGTGTTCCAAGATGAGCCGAACCCAAAAAATGTGATTCGTGCACTTTGAAGCAAGTGATTGTCTGTTTTTGGTATAAATGGACACGTGGTTACAGTGCCACTAGAGAATCGTCAAACGGTTAATTCGGAGTGGTACACGACCATCAGTTTGCCAAGTCTTTGAAGAAATTTGAAAGAACAACCGACAACGCAGAATCATTCTTCATCATGACAATGCTAGCTGTCACACATCGGCCGAAACAACTCAGTTTTTGGAAGGTCCAAAAACGGAATTGACTCGTACAGCCCCGATATGGCACCCAAAGATATTCCCAAGCGTGAAGAATAAAGTACGTGGTCAACGTTTTTCGAGCCGCAAAGAGGTCGTTGATGCGTTCAAAATGCACGTTTTGGAGATACCTCAATCAGAATGGAAAAAGTGTTATAAAAATTGATATCAGCGTATGAAAAAGTGCATCGATCATAATGACGAATATTTTGAAAAGCAATAAAACCACGTTAAATGAGTGTTTTTTTTTTTTATTTTTGATAATCCGGACACATAAATAGTAGCCCTCGTATAAGATGCACTTTTTAATGATCGTGTTGTCTACGCGACACGCTTGTGCAGACGTTTTGCGTAACACTTATGGCATTATAACTTCGGAATAGAGTGGATCATCTTTTCAGCATGAAATTTGTGGTGACGTGCTCTATCCATTATGTTAATATCAGTAGTATCCTTTTTTAACTAACTAGTAATATTTAAATCTTTTATCATGCCATTCATAACACTTGTTGATTTCAAAGTGACCTTAACTATTCACGTTTTACTCTGTATACGTTTTTAGTCGCTACATTTCTTTTCACTTATCATTCTTTTGAGGAAATGATTAAATCGATTGCGACTTTCCAGTATTGATAATGTTCAACAGAATTACAAGCGCGTGTTCGGCGATATTTAGACAATGTTTTGAACGAGTGTTGTAGTCGTTACAAGAATTAAAACACTTAAAATTCGTAAACCTACTATTTCTGAAAACTTTTCTTCCTATCGGATGAATTTTTCAGGAGAATCTGTCGTAAATTAAGAGTCAGGTAGAAATAGTTCGAAGGGACAACAACCGAAAAAATTGTAAAACTGATAAGTTATTTTAACTTTGCATGCCCTGTTCGATATATTTGTGCACGCATTTGCATCTAACCAAATGACTAGAATTAGTCACCGCCGCATTATTTATTATTTCATTTATTATTTAATTATACAGTAGTGATATTATTACAATTGTGTGTCTAAATCTACCGTACCTACTGCTCATTATTAACGAGTAGGTAATTGCCACGGGCACGAGAACAAAATTTCGTATTGCTTACTTTCTATTAAAAGGAGCTTGAACAGCGGGGAATTGTCACATAAAATAGAACAAATAAAAGAAATACTATAATTTTATTTCATTATAGGATTAATAGTGCTTTTCCCAAAATATAAATAAAAATATAATCGCAATGTAATTTTTATGCCATTTTCTAAAATTAGGCGGAAATGCATTGAAGCAGTAATTTTTATTTAATTACGCCGTCAAATAAAAAAACAATTCAGATTTTTCTAAGTTTTATTATCTTTTTCCACAATACCACAATTTAATAGACAAAAAAAGTCATTACGCAAACAACAGTTTTATAAATCAAAGTAACGCAACACGAGCAGAACAAAGGAAAAAGGGCCTAGAATTGCTCCTAAGGGAGCGCTTTTAAAAAATATTGGCGGTGGAATAACATTTCTTATTAAAATAGATCTTTACCGTGTATATTTCCATGTGATAGTGACTTCGTTCAATTTTATTGTTACCATTACAACATTTTTTTATTGTAACAATAGAAATTACTTTATTTATTTGAGTAAAATAACAAAAAAGAAAAACGAGAAGTTTATGGGACATCCGGTTGAAGCGAAGTTCGTTCGCTATGTATTATGTTATATTAAATAATAGGAACAATGAAATACAGTGTAACAACTTTTGAAAGTGATTATATTTCAAGCAATAAAATTGTAGTTATTTTTTTATTATTATGCAAATAAACAATTTATTATTAATCATTATATAAAGCTATGGATACCTAGCGCAACACGACGCCCACATTTAATTAACAGCGTGTGTCACAAAGAGAAAGTCGCCGAGAGTTGATTCGTTCCCCTTACGTAACGATTCCTACTAACTACACCTTTCGCAAGCTGCATCAAAGCACTTTATTTCAAAAAAAAAATGAAATAATCACGCTCATTCTTTCAAAATCTTCATAAATATTATAAATGATGACAAAATAACATTTTATATTATTACCAAATTATATTAAAATAAACTCCCCATTATGTACACAAGAATAAATGGTCAAATAACCATGACGATGAATATTGAACAATTAATGTAAACTCTCACAGTTTCTTCTATACAATATATACACATTAATTACATTTTTATATTCCTCTGCGTACGTTTCTAAGTTAACTTCGACGTCCTGATACAGATTATGGTGACAACCGCCAGGACCTAGCTTGTCATATCGTCCTAAGCTTTATGCTGTCATGTCATACGACGATTGATAAGAAAACTCATTGGTCATTTCGGTTATACTCAGAAATCGAACTTCTCCGCTTCGGTTCTTCTTTTCAACTAAATTACGTTGTAAGACTCTTTCTTTTTACCAAAACGCCTTTTAACAAAATTTGTGAAGCGGTCGTTTTTGTATGACGACTCAAAACTTTGATTAGATCGTCTGCGAAATTAAGATGATGACCCAAAATATTTGTGTCAAATTTTATATCCATCACTTTAAGGATACGTCAAGATTGAACTAAAAAATGTCTAGAAGATACTAATTTCGTTATAAGGTATTTGAATGTTATATATGAACGCATAAAGGGTGTATACAAATTACGAAAAAAAACCTGCTTAATTCGGACTCCGTTTTATAAGCGCATTCGTATTCGAGGGAAATAATCCTTTAACATTCCACCTCGGCGTTTCATTTATACAAAAGGAGTGTTCCGCTTTGATTGTAGCAGGCCTAATGAATGCTTAATGCACTGTACTAATTAATATGGATCTTAAATCTTTATAAAATCTGCATTTTTCTCTCAACCGTTAAAATACTTCCTGCGCGGGAATCGTTTGATGTTAATCCGTAACTTAAACAGGGTAACGTTATCTAAAAAAGGTTTTAAAAGTATTTGTCTAATATTGCATTCTCAATTATTATTGATTAGGAGATGATTTCAATTAAACATTACAAATTCCAAACAGATTTATTTGAAGTAAATTTACAAATGATAATCATTACGTTTATTTCCGATAGCCGTTATTTAATTTTCGATTTATATTAACATTAATTAAATCGACTATTATTAGCAGGTATACCACATATCCTACCATTAGATTGACCACAAGTTTCCAAAAAAATTAAAATATATACAAAATGTGTCTACGACCTATGGCAGACACCATATAATAATAATTTACAATACTTATTACAATTTTGTTATTCTGGCAATATCTCGTGTACGTATCGTTATCAATATTTGTTACTTCCTCGCAAATTTATCGGACCTCCACATACGCGAGATCCTTCGAGGGATAAAGATTTTCAACTAAACAAGATGATCCAGTACAATAACTTAAGTCGAACCCGAAGCCGGCCGCGTTCGTGTGACGCACCTATCTGCCGAGGCGGCGGTATGTTACCTCAAATCGCTGCTCGCCACCCCGATAATGGTCCGAAATGACCGATTTTCCGTTTGCGTGAGCGGCCACCTGCCGGCGCGGCGCGCGCGCCCACGCCCGGACGGCAAATATTGCGGTCCGGAGACGTGACGATTTCCGCCACGAAAGGCCGTACCCGCCGGCCCACGCCATATTGATATTGTTCACTGATATGCGAATCGGAATGGTTGTTCAGCCAGTCTGACAATCGACTCTAAATTATATTCTTGCCCTGTATAGTCGATTGAATTCAGGACTCGATCCAAGATTACCTCTCTAGATTAACAAACACAAAATCCATACCAATCATATTAAATATAAGGATAGCTTTGTGTGTCTATTACATTTTCACTGATAAGTAATTGAACTGATTTCGATGAAATTAGTCACGGAGATAACTGGAACACTGGAGAATGAAAAAATTAACTGTTCTTTTGTTTGTCTGTATATTTTCTGGTAATTCAACATTGATTAAATTTATTTCATAGTATAACGGCGATTTCAGCTATCGCCGCTTAAGGCCACACCTCGGATTTCTTTCACAGTCACCTCGGAGAACGGATTTCTTGTGGTGTGTGGGTAAAATAATTGACAGAGTTTTCAGACGATCAAACTTCTTTATTACAACCGAGCTTCGTGTGTGGCGGTCAGAGTAGAACTGCGACGGCTGCACCTTTTTTTTAATTTCTCCCCGTGCGAAAGGGGTGGAGGGGAAAAACCCGTTATGGTCAGTCCGTGCGCCCGGGCGCACGGGACGTGTCCGACTAGCATGGACTAAAAACCCTCTGAAACATTACGGTGCCTGTCGTTAGTCTTGTCACTTTGCATTTTTCACGCATGAGCTCGCTCGCTCGTGGGGCTTCCACACCCTTGTCTGTGAGTGTAGGTTCGGGACGGAGGCGATGACCCATGCCCGAGCGTCTTCTCGTCGGGGATACGACCCGACGGATCAGGTTGTGGTTCCTTTACGGGAATCCAGTCAGACATCTGGTTCTCGCAGATTCTGCTTCACTGTTTGGGAGGAGGCATTTTGGTGATTTCTCTAGGGCGGTCGCCTCGGCGTCGGCGCGATGTTCCGGGAGTAATGTGGGCCTTGATCGTGTCGAACATCCGGCGGGCAATGCGCCGGATGAATTCCTCTACGGTCTCGATACAGAGGTCGCGAGCGATAACGTCATTTAAGACATACCGACCCGCTCCCACGATCATCCGTAGAGCGATGCTCTGCTGGGCTTGGATCCTCTTCCTCTGTGATATGGAGCAGAGTGCGTATCATAGTGGTGCCACATATGTTAACCGGGAACGTATGTAGCCCTTATATAGGGCGAGTTTGGCCCTGAGCGGCAGGTGCGATCGGAGCACTGGGCGCAGCATGCTCCGCGCGGCTCTGCTCTGGTGGATAACTTGTTCCACTTGAGTGGCCATGCGCATGGAGCGGTCAATCTGTACGCCCAGGTATCGCACCTTTGTCTGCCATTCAACATCCTGTCCCCAGAGTCTTAGCTTCGGTGGCATGGTACGCTGCTGGCCGGTCAGTATGGCGGCCGTCTTCGTAACGTTTACCGCGACTCGCCATTTTTCCAGCCATTCTGGCAATAGGTCGAGGACCCTCTGGATTTTAGCCGCAGCCAGGTCCGCCCGACGGGATGATGCGAAGTACGCACTGTCGTTAGCGTATAGCGCGAGTACGACGTCCTCCTCCCAGTCCTGTAGTTGACCTGCGAGAGTGGGGATATCGTCCGTGTAAACTCCGTACAGGCACGGAGACAGACAGCTGCCTTGCGGCACTCCGGCGTGAATGGGTCGTGGATCCGAGGTCGCGTCCTCGACTGCAACGAAGAAACTGCGACCTTCCAAGAACGACGCTACTGTCCGCACGAGCGCAGGCGGGATTTGTGTATTTAATAGTTTGAACACCAACCCGGGGTGCCACACTCGGTCGAACGCCTTCTCGATGTCGAGAAAGACTCCGACGGTACGACGACCCCAGTTATGCTCGGTAGCCATGTGGTGGAGGACTCTTGCCAGCTGGAGCGTAGTGGAGTGCCCGCTGCGAAACCCAAACTGCTCCTGTCTTGGAGTCAGATGGCGAAGAAGGCGTCGCAGCGCGATACGCTCTAACAGCTTGGCGATGTGGGACAGCAGCATGATTGGTCGTTGGCTCGTTGCGAGTTGGGGGTCCTTGCCTGCTTTCGGTATGGCGATGACACGGCCCATCTTCCAATTCTTCGGAAAGTGTCCGGTCCGGAGTATGCCGTTGAATAGCCTGGTCATCGCTACCATGGCCCTTCTAGGCAGCTGTCTTATGGCAGCAGTCGGGATCCCGTCTGGTCCCGGAGCCTCGTTCGGCAGTCGGGAAATCATCTTGCCAGTCTCGGCCGGGGAAACAGAAATAGTCTCCTGCAAAAGGGCGGCACCGGGCCCATCGAATTCTTCCACCCGCGTTCCACCTGCACGTGGTGCGATGCTGCCTCTGGTGTGTCCGATGGCGTATGTGGCGTGAACTGTTCCTCCAGGTGCTCTGCCAGAATCTCCGCTCGATCTTTTGCGGCATTTTGGCGTGTCCCTGTCTTGTCGAACAGGGGGCATACCGGAGCTGGTGATCTAGTCAGGCGGCGGCATAGTAGATGGAGCGATTTCCAGTCCTCGCCAGCCTGTTCTATCGTCTCTTCCCAGGCGGCGCCCCTGAACGTCCATACCGCTTGCCGCAGATCTTGTGTGATATGGTTTAATTCACGCTTGATACGTGGACATCGCGTTCTCGCCCACAACTTTTGAAGGTTGCGTTTCTTCTGGAGCGCGAGTTTTAGATGTGGTAGGAGGTCCCATCGGCGACTCGTCTGTGCCGGGAGGCGTGTGGTCGCCGCACTGTATGCAGCTTGCACTTCTTTAGTGAGGCGTTGAGCGGCAGTATCGATTTCCTCCGGGCAAGAGAAGGATTTACCGATGTGGAGCTTCTCCAGCGCGCTCCTAAACGCGTCTCAGTCGGTGCGATGAGTTGGAGGGCGGGCGGGGGTCATTTGGGCCGTGGTACCAAGCGTGATCAATATCGGGAGGTGCTGCGTGTCCATGTCGTATAGCACCTCCACATAGATCGGATACGGGAGCTGATAGCAGAGCACGATATCCAGCACGTCTGCTCTGAATCGGGGGTTAGTCGGAATGTGTGATGGTGTGTCCGGTCCTATGAACTCATACCCATGCTGCTCAGAATACTGCAGCAGTCGTCGACCGGCCGGCGAGATGACTCTCGAGCCCCAGGCAGTGTTGGCGTTGAGGTCACCCGCCAGGATAGTCGAGGTGCTGTCATCGAAGATCGTGGACGTCGGAGGAACAGAAATGGGAGCCGGGGGCGGTAGGCCGCAAACAGACGTAGGTCCGCTCCGGCCGCACCCACCCTCACCCCTATAGATCTCGTATTGGTGAAGTCCGGCTGCTCCAGTCCTCCGTGGACGATGTCTCTTCGTAACAGTACCGCGGTGCCCCGAAAAGCGATCCCGCGGGGCGATACCTCGTCCCGGCGGTACACAAAGAAATTGGGCAGCCGGAGTTCTTGTCTAGGTCGGAGTTTCGTGTCGCCCAGGAGGACAACATGTATGTCCTGCGACTGGACGAGGGTTCGAAGATCCTGCGTCTTCCCAGAGATGCCACCGGCGTTCCAGTATATGACTCTTAGACGCATGAGCGCCACATACGCTCGGTACACCGATTCACGGTCGTACCGTAACGACAGCCGCTGTTCTCGGCCTCTGATTAGTCTCTCCTACCAAAGTACAATTTCTAATGCATCTCATATGCACATGCACAATAATTTCGCATTTATAATTAAATACGACAAAACACGATATATAACAATAAAATAAACAAGACAAGAAATTCCATTAAAACTCAATATATATATAAAAATAGATAAATATCACACAATTAGCAATTCCTAACAACTAATTCCTACTTGGGTAATAAAAACACAACTATTCAAATTATTTAATAAATACACAAAAATAGGATGAAATACAAAATATTCTTAACCTAAGTCTGTTCGAATAAAACAAAATAATATACATTGTCCAATTAAACACTAAGAGCGCGGCTGTATTTATGAGTATACTGATAGAACACTGATCAGCATACTGATCATAGATATTGATCAGTGTACTATTTATTTGCCCACATATTTTCTTACAACTAGCCAATGAATGAATTAAATTTGAATGTATTTAATCGGTTGTACGCCGTTCAATTTATAGCATTACATTATTTAACATTCTATACACCGATTTTAGTGATGTATAGGGAAGCTTTATAGTTCACCAATATCCGAGTGACTTCTGTGGCGTGGTTTGTTTTGGGATTACAATCATCCTAAGTTAAAAGCTTCTATTTGAGCTTCAAATAGGGACGTTTTGATGGCGAAGAGAACTAATAGACCCAACGGTTATAAAAGCATTTTATAAATTGAACTGTCTACCAAAATCTTTTTTTTTTTCAGCAAAATAAATGATTGTTTTTAATTATTAAATAATTAGTATTTTTTATGCAGAATATATTGCAATACTTATTATATATGCCATAATTATATATATAAAATAAAAAAGTGTGTTAAGATGTACTGACAGTTTTAAAGATTTCTTGGAGAATTGTATAAAAATAATATAATCGACACTTAACGAAATCAGCATCTGTAATTTTGACAATGATCGAGATTGAACATACTAACTGGATTTTTCCAATAATATAGTTTTATAATTACGGTAATAGAATAAACGACACTAGTGAATGTGCGTAGAATTTAAAATGCTTATAAAATAAAGGTGGAACAATTGAAGATTTGTTTAGAGAAGCGCGGAGAATTTATATGAGAACAAGAACAACCTGTTTGTGATGCACTCGATCCTAGAATATATATATATTTTTTTTATTTCTAGAGGAGACATCACGATTTCTTACCCTTTTTAGGATTACATACACCCGATGAAAAAACGGAACTTTCATGTAGTGTCGCTCTAGTGTCTGCCTACCTGTCTACCTGTCAGCTTATTTACTCGGAATCTACTGGACATAGAAAAAAAGAGGAATTTCGGTATTGTACAGAGCGGGCGAACCGATCATGAAAAAATAACTTGTATTAAGAAATTTTGGACTTGAGGTTAAATTAGAAAATTAAGAAAACATTTTTCGTCAAACGCATCATGCTTTTGACATATCAAATAAACGGGTTTGTTGTGAAGAACAAAAATATATGCATTTTACTTTAAAAATATTTGCGAAACTGAGTTTAAAAGTTTGAAAAAAATACGTAATAGGTCTCATTCATAACCTATAATAAAACCTCCCAATCTCCCAATAACCTCCCAAATCTTTAAATTCCCACCGGAAACATCAAATAATCATTAAAAAAAAATATGTTGCTTAATATTAGCGAGGACTAAAGCGATCATTTGTACTATGGAACCCTTTTCATTCGAATCTGATTCGCAATTGGCCAGTTTTGCAATCGATAGTTTTCAAGTCTTTTGTCTCGCACGTTAAGTTATTATCGAAGATCTAATCTGCGTCGATACGCAACACACCGATACGAAGAAAAAGAACACCGATGTATTATTTTTCTTTATGTCTTTCTTCCACAATAACATTGTTCGTCTTTTTATTTGTGTTTTTGATAGAATTCTAGATCACTCTTAATACTCGCTTTACAACATCGGTGTTAAGAACAGACAATTTAAAAAACGATTAATAGACACTTCTTAAGTTATCTAATTCCTCTAGAATGATTCGAATAAACTACACTAATATTGTAAAAATGAGATGTAATTATAAGAGCATACAGGATAACTAGGGGGTATAATTAATATTCATCCATTAGTTGATGCTTTCAAATTTAAAATTAATTCTATGATTGTAGTAACTTTCAGTAACTATAGTATAATATCAAAAACAAGTTATCTGATTATTGAATAAATACTTTATTAAATTTATGAACATAAATATCCTTGTTCTTATTTAAGGTCAACTAAAAACACCAAAGACATATCAAATACTGACATGTCAACTTTTAGTGCATTTGTTACTTTAATGTGTTACTTTTTTTTCGGCTATTCACACTATTTCGAGTCAACTCAATTGCGAGAAGAAAACCACAAAATAACCAACGTCAATTTTGTACACATACCGGTAACGTTAAAGAAATGTCAGGTATCCTACTGTTCTAAATTTTCTTACTTCGACCTACGTGTTGGCTACGCCACTCGTTCGTCTCAAGGCTAGACCGGACAAAGCTAACTTGTGTGTGCCCATCCATAAAGGAATGAGACAAGAGAAACGAAAACAGTACTTACGGTAAAGTGGAAATTAGTATTAAAACACGAAAAAAAACGGGTCACGGATATAAAATATAAAGTTTATTGAGGATGTGAGTTGAAGTAAAGGCCGCGCACGATAGCAAATTAATTGTAGAGATTAAAATGATTGAGGTAACAATTATGCAAAATGATTATCAGGATGTAGCATACGAAATGTATATAACGAATGCTACGTATAGTCCAGGATCTGACATAAGAAAAAAAAATTTTTTTTCGACTGTAAAACTTGAATAAGATATAAATAATTTAACAATGTAAAAGTTGCTAAAAAAATTTGTGAGAGAGCATCGAAAAGTGGTATTCTCTTGTGTCACGACAGTGCCTCTTTTCAGGCCATGAATAAATATCAATTAATTTTTAGCTTTTGAAAATGTAGGACTCGTATTGTCCTTCACACAAACCCGTCTTCACGCGATGTGATTTCAATATCTTCCTAGAATATCAAAGAGTTAACAAGAAGTTCTTTCTTCTTCTTATTCGAAAAGAAGAATCCCATGAGAAAAAAATAGAGACAATGACGGAGTCAGATGGAGCTGCACGCGAAAAATATGCTTTCAGATCATCGTTTCTAATTGATTTCGAAAATAATGCGATTCGAAGTAAAAGAGGTAAAATACAAATGAAATTATTTCTATAAACCACAAAATGTATTTAAAAATTGTTCCGTTTATGAGTTCTACTAAAAAACTGTATGCCCTCACTTATACCGAAACAGGTTTTATTCATATTTCTAAAATAATCCCTCGAACAACCTGATAACCCTATCGAGGCAGGCTTAACATTCAAAACGACCACAGGAAATCCCACCATGTCCCGTCCGGAAGTGCCGATAGCTGATAAGCACTGAAGGCATTCGCACATCTGATGTCAAGATACACACAGAGCGTCGCAAACGGTACGACACTATCTATTCTTATCACCAGAATGTTCCATGTGCTGACTACGTCACGGCGGTGGAGTAGACGACTTTCGATGATTGTATTTCTCGTGTTAAATTCTTGCTTGTTTTCCAGTCTTTTATGTAGAACTTAAGATTGACATGGTTTGAGGCAAGAGGCTCAAACTTAAGTTCTACGCTCTTAGGTACAACGCAGAGGGTCTTGGTTCGGGGGTTGAACCCTTTTTTAATTTTCTTATGTTAATGTCATTTCATACATATTTTTGTTATTTTATTTTTTTGAACTTCCTCCTAACACTAAAACCTAGCCACGCCCTTATTTTTAGCTGGTGTGAAAATGACGATAATAATATTTCAGCAATTCATTTAGACAAAAATCCACAAAAAACTGTTTCGTCCATACGTTATGTCTCTATTTTCTATTAAATTTATATTTAGATCTGTTTTTAGTGTAATCCATCAGAATTTCAAAACAATATTTATAAGTTCGCTTCTGGGTTTGTCTGCCTGACAAACAGAGAAGCGATAACGAAGAACTATTAGTTTTTAGGACTAAAAATCGCTAAAAGAAGAACATGAAACGCAAAATTATTTTAAAAGTGACTTTATGTTAAAAGCTAGTTTGAGATGATGGAAGAGGCCCTTAACGATTTTAAGTTACAAATTACGAATCATTTATTTTGGTATTATCATTTAATTTGAGAATCCAAAAGAGAAACTATAATTTCATGGTTTTAAGTTTTCACTTCTGTCGGTAGTCCTCAATGACCTACTCCATTTTTTTTTCTAATATGCTACCAATTTACATAGCTTAAATTTTTATAAAACAACCTTTCCATCGTACTGTAACGATTGTAGCTCAAATGGTTTTAATAACCGACCTAATGTAATGACATCTAATTTTAAGTGATGCATGCAAATGACCGCCCACTACATGTTTCTATATTTATCTCCCGTTTTGTACAGATGGCGGGACGGTCGATAGCCGGACACCGTTTATTTTAAAGCCTAGCTATGTCCAGTTTTATCCGGACGCCTGGGAAGCCTAGCTGCAGCACGAAAGTGGACAAGCCCATCCTGTAAAATACTACACTCTCACAGGATACGGACGTGTGGCAACAGCTTTCGCTGTTTGTTTGCACCCAGTGAGTGAGAGTTCCGGTGACCGACTCCCCCTCTTTCACTCTACTTCCTCCGTCCTCACGCTCGCCTTCTTCTATGAGATACCCTATTCCAATCAAATAGGCTAGCAACGTACTCGTAACTCGTGGGTTTGCGGATGTGTATGGGTGAAAGTAGCCACAGGCTTTCGGTGGGTGCGCATGCTCGTTTGCCTCTCAACAAATGCAAAAAAAAAGAAATAGAGAATAGTGTGTAATTAAGTTAAATAAAAAATTCTGGAAAACTTTTTTTTTTGTTCATTTCATTCAGTTTGTGTAAAAACACATGTTCATATTTTTAGTGGATATTACAATAACGCTGTCGGAATTAAAAAGAATGTATATCATATAACTATAGTAATTTACAGATATCAGTTGCGTAGAAAAATCTTGAGACAATTCTATTTTAAATTAATTACCAAATACTTCTACATAATAAAAATTAAAAATACATCTGAGGACAATACAAAGAAATAAAATGGTGCAATTTTTATCAGGTGAGTGAGGGATTTCCGCGTTACCACACACTCAATAATATCATCGCTGTCGCTGGTCTCCTGGTCTCCACCAGGTTAAATGATAAGCAAACTGTGGATTAACGTTAATCCCCTGACAAAGAGGGCGCTGTCTAATCTGAGATGCCACATTTGTCAGTACGTCCACAGCATCCCACTTAAATAATGTCTCAAGAGCAGTGGCCCCGAGGCCGAATCTGCCGCCAAACAAAGACATCTGAAATACAGCATTCTGAAATAAGTGAGGAACATTTAACATTATTACGTAATCCTGTACACTTTTAGTCTAATCGAACAATTTTTAGTTCGAAATATTACACTTTGTCAACTCTCTGATTCACCTCATACCAAATCGATCACTGTTCAAATAATTTAATTAATTTATCTACTAGTACTTGAATAATTCATTTGGTAATAATTAAAATAATAAATAAATTGCACCAATACAAATAATATAAAATTGATGATGACTGTTAAAACAATAAAACTAACGTTATTTGTTTCCTTTTTTGTTAACACTACCATTATTCTTTTATAGTTTATGTCGTATGGTAACTCAATAAATTGAACTATTTTAACGCTAGATCTCTGTTTAATATAACTGAAACAGAAGTGTCCTTTACATGTCAAAATGTCAAATGTGCACTGCTGCGTTGCGATTAGAAATATTCCTTGCAGAGAAATAGTTTAACTACTGCAATACGAAACAGGAGACTTTTTATATACAAAACAAAATATACAAAACCAAAAATATAACAACAAAAATAATGACCTTCCTTGATCAAGGAAAGATCAAGAAAGGCAACGATCATGCGTAGTAGTAGTATAGTATAGAAAGCATGGCTTCCTATTACTATATATTATATTACGTTTATATAAAATCGAAACGGAGAGCGGGATCGCGATCAGCAAAAATCATTACTAAATTATAATTTACGTGCAGAGTGGCGCGTGGGTAAAAAGGCTACTACGAGGTAGATTTTTTTATACGTTTCGAAATTTATCGATATCAATAGCAAATAAATATCACTAGAGCCTTTCCTTATAACCTACAAACAAATCATAATTTTATAAGAAATATCTGAATTCTCCGGCTCTTTGTTGTGAGGGACTGTCTACGCGTAGTCGTAATATTAAAAAATAATCATTATTATTGACAATACATTGCTGACACAACAAGTTATTCTTGTATTATTAAAGATAATTTTGTATTATAGTAACTCATGTATGCGATAACATTTTGCACCCGTCCTGAATGAGACTTGCAATATGACAAGAAATATAACATCTTGATATTCTTGTATAGCTGATAGTTTACTGTATGTCGTTAACGCCATGGAAAATATGAGAAACTGGTAAAAACCAAAACTTGATAGTTTTGGTTTATTTTCTAAATATATTTTTTATTTTGGTTTATTTTATTTCCTACACGGTAGTCCGTGTAGAAAATACTCTTGATTGTCATATTTTTACATACAACTAAATCAATAACCTCTCGAATCAATATTCAATTCGTTGTATAGGGATTCGTAGTGGAAGAACAGATTCCGGGGTCGGTTGCATGCTGCATGTCAATGCATATTGCAGACAAGCGTCTAATTATGGATTTCCGTGAATTAACACTTCACACATTAGAATAATCTATTTATATTTCCCGTATACTTACAGCACAATGTACTTTTACCCTCCGTATAGTAACGGAAGATGACGTTGTTTAAAACTCCTGAATATAGAAAATTATGACGGTCACACGGTTAGAAGGCTTCACAAAGGGACTCATGTCACTCTGTCTAACAGCCCTTTGCCGATGCCATTAGATCACCGAGTATATAAAATAAGAATAGTGTCATTAGACCAGCATTGAGGCTATCGCCCACGTCACGTATTCTCCTAGAACAAAGAGAATAACCCGACCGATGAAGGACGCATAGCTTGTTGTTTTATATTTTTTAGCAAAGTTTAATTTTTTTCAAAGAAAACCTTATTCGATATTACAAGATACGTACACCTTTGCTTTCACCAGAACTTTTCAATTTATATAGAATGTTAGTATTGCGTCAGGAAGGTTATACAAATATACAATACTAATGAAAAAGGTTTTTTTATTCTATTGTGTAGACCGTTGAATAGACGCTAATAAATTACTCGGTTATTTAAAGTAGCAGAAGCACTATTTTTCTGTATCCAACTTATGAGCGGCATAATTAAATAAAATAAATAATAAAATTCATTGTATTGTTATCTGCTTTTGTTTTTTTATTCCAGATTATTTGAAATTATAATAAATACATTAAAACAACATACATGTAGCAATATTTTAAAAGCTACGAGATTTTTCGTCTCGGCTTCATTATAATGGATTTCACCCCCACACCTATACCTGTAGTAAACGTATCTAAGTATAGAAGCTCGTCAATTAATGGTTGTAAAAAACCGTACAGAACCTCCCCTAATGGTTTTTATGTATTTCATATATCGATTAAGTATGGAATTGTTCTCATAATGTACGTATAATGAGATGTGCTACAACGACATACGGGTCTTAATTACAATTGAAATCTCCTAAAGATTACGCCATTCCTATAAGTGGATATGATAAATATAGTTAGAATACTGGTGATCAGAATTTAAGATTGTCGCCTTTGAATCAGAGGGTGAAAGTTCGAACCTAATCATAGACGAATAGACCAACTTTTAACCTTAAGTCAAATTCAATTACTCGCTTCGTGCCTCGGAGACCACTTTGAACCGTCGGTATGCCTTAATAGTTGGGTGACTCAATATTGACACACATACACAACGCGATGATGAAATATGTTTATAGTCCATGATCCACGTAATGAATTTTTAAGATCAATTTGCACTGTTGCCCTACCGCAAATCGAGTCTAGAACCAGCCGCGTGTGCGGCGAGCGCCGCGAGGGTCTGTGACTTGGAAAAAAAATCGGTATTTTCCATGTTAACCGAGGCGTCTTTAATTAAAACGTTAATGAGTTTGAGAGCTTTTAATCATCCCTCGTTTCGTTGAAGCGAAAAGCTCACTCCGGACGTCTGTCTGCTAGTTCAAAGGGCATCGAGCTTTGCAATTTTAAATATGACTCCGTACAGTTTAATTGAAAAGTATTTAACGCTGCGTCACTTAAACGACTGCCCATTTTGTTTCGTGTACGCGTAGTTTCGTTGTACTTTTATAGAATTCTATATGAGAATAACATTTTCAATGTACATGTTTAAATAAAGGTCGTTTAATTACCAGCCCACAGCGCATTGTGGCAATTTGGAGTCTATACCTTAAAAATAAAGAATACCTCGTGTATTGCTCGTTCTACTCCTGTAAAACGTTCTTTTAAAAAAGAATACATAGACAATGTTGGTATTTTTTAATGTCAATCGTACGTTTTACTCTCTTACTCGTACTAGCGGTCACCCGCCCGTTTCGTTGAGCATTACGAGATACGAAAGTAAAATAACAAAAATAAGGAAAGATGTATGAAGTTCAAAAAATAAATAAACTAAAATAAAACATGCGAATTTGCGTAGCATAGTCAAAATGCCATACCGATACGTTCAGTCATTTATTAGTCATATTCCAACAAAAAAAATCGTCTTCATTATATATATATATATAATTATTTAATACTAGCGGTCACTCACCCGCTTAGCTGAGCGTTATGAGTTATGAAAGTAGATAAAAAGAAATGTTGAACACTCTAAAGAAGTCAAAAATGATTGACCTAAAACCATCTTCAAATGATTCCGCATCGACCGATACGAGTCCTTCTCCGATACGTGGTAAATGTGACAAATACTTAAGAAAAGTTAAGCAAAATATAACAAATTTAATATATGCCCATGGAGACGATAAGTGAATTTCTGACAAAATAATATATGATTTTTCATTCCCTTCGCCTGATAAATCTGTTACATACAAAAAATTCTTAACAACGAACTCTTCATCGATCCACTTGGCATTTTCTACCTCGATGTTTCGTAAAATCGCGTACCGCATAATCCGATTACGCCTATTTGCGAAAATACATAGCAAAATTATGTCAGAATTCTTTATTTTATTTATTACCAACTTTTTACAATTAAAATGCGCCATTAAATTATATTATAATTTTGGTTAAAGAATACTAAAAGAATAAAACATATAATTACATACACAAAAACAGGAAAAATGACATAAATTCAGAGAAATATTATGCGAACTACAAATCAAAGAATATTTTATATAAATGGACTTGCCCCATCTTTGTTTAAAAATTTAAATATCTTCTATGAGTTATTTGTATAAATACTTGCAAAAATCGTATATTTCGTTGCAACATTATTTTAAACCAACATCTTCCTACTCTTGGTCATAAATCTTCACTTATAAGAAATTATATACAGGTATCATATAATATTTAAATAGCCCTAAACTAATGGTTATTTCATGATAATGAAATACAATAGATGGATTTAATAAACAAAACCGAATTTTTATGGTTTTCTGACTTGGTATACCGATTTTCGTACTCCTTTGAAAATAATATCAGTATATTTGAAAAATATCCTTGTTTAGTCACCACGAAGATAAAAAAGTTGTTAAGTACCCTCTGTTGTTATACATCAGTGACTGAGAGATTCGGTGTCCCAGAGCCCCTCCATCAGATATCCTATTCCTTTTTATAAGTCCAGCAGGGCACAAGTGACTCTTCTGGGATTACGAGTATGCATGGGCGGCGATAATCATCTACTCTTCAGAGAGTAGTCGAACGTACCAGCATACGAACAATCAGTTGTTCGTATGCTGGTAGATTCCTTAATGTACATTAAAAAAATTGCGCATTCAGCATTGTGCATTTGATAAAAGTGAATCTACTTAAATAACTCTACGGAGACAATCTGCAAACAATCATAGGGCATGAATTTATGAACCGGAAATAATCACAAAAACAGTGATGAAAAATAATTGCCCAACTCGCGCATACGCGCTACTATCTCGTTCTATCGCTTTGTATCGTTGTGTACACTTTTTTTTTTTTCCTCTTGCGAAGAGGAAGAGGTAATGCAATATGCGGTATGCGGATACCGCATATAATAAGGAGGTGTGCGGGTGTGCATAACACACTCGTGCGTCCGTGCGCGCGATTAGTGTGAGGCTGAAATCCACCAAAAAAAACCCCTGAAGAAATAGCGGGTCGTCAGAGCAGTTAACAGGGATTCAGTGACATCTACACCGAACGCGGCCGGACAGTACGCAGGGGTGCCGACGGCGCGTGACTGGCCCTACGGGCGATTCCTTAAGAGATTCGTCTCGGCATAGGAAGACAGCGGACACTGACACGAGTCGGGTCCGTTCGATCTACCCGGCACGAGAGCGACCCGATAGAGTGGGGGGATGTGGCCTATTTAGACCTTACTGATCGAGGGGTACCTACGCTTTGTCATTTATTAGTGTCGTTGACTTCGATGAGACTTTCTACTGCCGCTGTAGGAGCGTCAGGTTGATCGGTAAATATATTTCGCAGCCTACGGATAAAATGATAAAAAGGAGCGCATTAAGATGCCATTCCGCGATGTCAAAGAACCGCTTAGATACGTCCTTCATGAATTTGGTTATGTCAGAGAGTTATAGATCCCTGTGAAGTATTGAATTCCGAACACATCAGTGGGCATCCATGGCATGTCTAAGGAATTTATTCTAGATGACTTGGAGTGTTGTGTGGTACGTCTTTCGCTTCACTCCTGCGACGTCTTAATGTATAGCGCTCTTTTTAATTCCCTCTAAATTATATATTTCTTGTCTTTCGTGTAACAAAATGTGCCTAAGCGTGACGAGTCCTTGTAGTTCCACTCTCAATACTTGTCCAATTACCTATCGATTATCGAATCGCCGCCTAAGAAATTTCACTTAAAAAATCAAACGAATATTTTGTAATTAAGTTAAATTTTAAATAAACTCTAAAGTACATTCTCGTTGATATTTAGTAACAGATCCTACATATGAGTTATTATAACTCAACTTTGATTTAATTAAGGTTTATATCTCGTTCTATACCTCTGAGATAGTATTATGTCGTCGGTTTTGAAATGAACCACCTCACTGATGAATCGAATGCAATAACCATTGGCATTCTCTAATCCGCACTAAACCAGTTTACAGGGCTCAGTCCAAGACCCTCAATCTAAAATAAAAACTTTATGGGAGGGTATGTCCCGTCAGTAGATCGATATAAACCTAACCGAATAATAATTACATTATAATATACAGTTTCCCGAATGCATGAAAATGAATATTCGCTTAACGCCAATTGTGTTTTTATTCGACAAGACCGAGGCCGGGTCAAAATGTAAATGAAAGCGTTCACTCATAATTTCAAATGCAATTTAAAATAATAAATGCAGAACATAAAAGCGCCGCGGAGTGCACTCGCGAGCTCCATCTATCAGAATATATAATGATGAAGAAACATTGTTACATATGATATCGCAAACCTAACGGTGTTGTATAACTGACTACGCGGTGTAGTACACAGGGGGAATAAACAGGTGTTTTGAAATAATTGTATCTCCTGTACATATTACTTCTCAGACACTAAACCGTAATCTATTTCAAAGATTCTTCCAAAGCAATCTATATCTATATCTGTATCTGTATATATAAGACGATGTGTGTATGTATGTTTCCTATGGACTCCAAAACAGCCGGATCAGACTTATTCAAATTTTCATTAAATCTTTAAATTAGCCCAGCGAATGAAGTTTGGTAACGATTGGATCAACAGACTTTTTTTGTCTTTTTTTCATTATCGAGGGACAAACGAATAAACGGACAAGAGTATAGGTGGTCACCGCTGCTCTTGACCCTCGCAACTTCGGAGGAGTGTAAAGTTACCTCTTTGGTAGAAATATAGATTAGCAGTAGGATATTTGATGTAGGAAGAAGTGGGCTGATGGACGGAGATCGTGGGGTGGTGTAGGGGTAGTGGACAACTGAAACTCTCACTTACTGGATGAAGTGAAAACACAGATATCTGGTATTGAACCGGCCCATTTCCATACTACAGACAAGTAGACCATGGCATGGTCTTACTACAATAAATGGCAATTTCAAGTCATATTTTCCCTGAAAATTAATGCATTTTCTTTTAGCATAGCAAGGTACTGTATATATATGGCAAAACTCCGTCACATCACCGCTCCTATCCATCCACAAGAAGTCATCTGGCTATAGATAATTACTGTTACCCATGCTAAGCCAAGGCTGGTCGTTAGTATTTTATAAAAGATAGCAGCAATACGAAAATGGACCGGCTGAACCGGTTAGATACCACACACAAAATATGAGGTAACAGCTACCGCTTTTGCTTTTGATCCAGTGAGTGAAAACTCCGATGAGTCACTCCTCGGATATCTATATCCTATTTCTTCCTAAAAGGATTACAGATATTGTATTCCCTCTATCAGATATTCTATTCTTTCCTAAAAAAGGTGGCAAGGCACTAGTGACTCCTCTGCGATGGCGAGCGTCCAGGAGTGGCGATATAATCACATAGATTTCAATCTGCCTACAATCGTAATAATCTGAAATTGTCTAGTTTCGACTGATTCAACGGGCATTGAAACTCGCATTCTCATTGCAGGTTATACGAAAAAATATTTAATGAATCTCCTTAAAGAAATAGATAAACATCCACTCCGTTCTATTCGCTCGTTAAGGCAGTAGTGTGCCCATAATCCTCGACAATAAAGGAGAACACATCGCCAAAGGCCCCGAGGCGTTCAACAAAACGCCCATTATCGAAATAATCTCGAAATTTCACCGAGCCCGCTGCCATTTTATCTCTCTCAGACGCGAGGTGAGTGACGCTCGCTTAAACGTCGAGCCAGAGCCCCTGAGACTTCGCGTTTTGATGTTATTTACCTAATGATCGTACCTGGCTCACCTAATTTACGAAAACATTGTATATTTCGCGTTGTGCCTCACGTATTTGTCACGATATATGTTATCAAAGGCAAATATGACAGGACAGACCCGGAGACTGACTAATCAAGTAACACACACACGCACACACATACACACGAGCGTGCGCGCGCGCATACGTACGAATGCACGCATGCACATGTTTTAATATCGTATAGTTGTTATACAGAATTCTCGCAAATGATTTATTTTCAGCATGTGACTTTTTTTATGTCATCCCAACGTAGAACAAGACTGTTCCCATCACAATCTTTAAATTAAAGAGTTTGGATCTCTACGTCCGAGATAAAGCTTAAAAAATATTTGAAATAATGATACGGCCGACAGAAGAAGTGAGTTACCATCGGCTACGGCGTGCACAATAAAACATCAGTTTTTGTGACACATGATGCACCAAGGAAACATATAGTTCACCATGCACGATATGCAACTCAGGACATATAACGTAAGTGCATATTAAAAAAATGGTTACAAGTGGAATAATTCGATGCCAATCAAAATATCGTCCTAGAATCGAAAATGCAACAATACATCGTGACCGAATACTTAGAGTTACCTACTCTGGAACAGGTGTAAAGACTAAGTATAAGGATAGAATAAGGATATAAAAATAGCATAGAAAGTATGAGGACCGAGCACCCGAATCGCCTATTAGGTTACGTTAAGTAAAGTTTCAAGTTTGGATTATATGTGCGCTCGTGGTAGGAATAATGAATGTAACTGTATTCAGTGTTGAAAAACCAACTTTATACTGCATACTATATATATATATATATAAGATATTTTCCAAAATTTCTGTGCTTAGGGTGACACAGTGAATCAAAAGATAATTGAGTTTCTCTGTAACAAAAGTTTTATTGTGAGTTTTACATTACAACTACTTATGTATTTACAAAGTCATTCAGACACAAAACAAAACCTTACAAACCTGTAACAAAAGAAACGACATTTAATGCTATTAATCACAATGTCAGTTCCTAAACACAATAACGAAGTATTTTCTAAATTATAAACTGTTTTTTTACAATGAATTACGCCGAGACGTTTTAGACGTCTCACTATTTTTTCTTCCATAACGTCACCTCACGATCCGCTCTGTATCTATGGCGTTCATTACGCGGGAAATTTAAATTAAAGAAAATGACTTTTTCTTTACATCTCCCCCCCCCGGAAAAGCTGCACAATATACTGCTGACACGTACTGTTCAAGCGCAGACAGGGGCAGGTGTAAGTTTTGAAATGTGGAAAAAGTTTGATCCTGATTTCTGATGACCAGTGTTTATTTTATAAATTGAATTTGATATTTTTTCTTCGATCTTGTAGGGTCCCAGTCTTAATTCATCGAGCTTCTTCCTGTTTAGTTTGTTTCCATTTTCTACAAAAACAATATCACCAACTTTGAAGTCTATATGTTTTCGGTTCTTATCATAAATTGTCTTGTTATAGTTATGTGATTTGATTGTGTTTTCCAATGCTTTTTTCCTGGCTTGTATTAAATCATATTCAGTCTTCTTCTGTTTTAGCTCATTAGGCAAAAACGTAACATCTTTACCATAAAGTAGGTAAGATGGTGCATATCCAGTAACCGTGTGCTCCGTGTCGTTGTATTTGTTTACACAGTCATGTGCTATAGTTGTCCATGCGATTCTTGTGTCATGTTCATTAATCTTACATCTGATTTTATTTACCAATGTTTGGTTCAGTCTCTCGTTTAAACCATTAGAGAAAGGAGAGTTTACAGATGTAAAAATTATAGCAATTTTCTTTTCATCCAAAAATCTCTTGAATTCCTTGGAGTTTATACCTGGATATTGGTCCGACAGTATCAATTCAATGTCATC
This sequence comes from Eumeta japonica, assembly GCA_005406025.1. NCBI lineage: Eukaryota > Metazoa > Arthropoda > Insecta > Lepidoptera > Psychidae > Eumeta > Eumeta japonica. The sequence goes on from BGZK01000156.1 coordinate 546,051, forward strand.
AGTTTCTGCACAGTTCCTAATTAGCTTGATGAAATCATTAGCATTTTGAGTGCTGGACGTCAAAACATATGCATACCTCGTGAAATGATCTGATAGCAGGTGTAAGTATCTTTTTGTTGATCTGGAACCACCAAAGCCTCCTATAGTATCAATAGAGCATATCTGAAAAGGTTTTGTGGCGGGACCCAAGTGTGACATCAATCCATATTTACTCTGACCTCTTGATTTATTTTTTAAACATATCACACAACTTTCACATATTCTTTTTATGTTTTTCGTCATGTTATCTGCTGTATACACTGCACTAATCATTCTTTGCATCTGTTTAATTCCTATGTGACCAAGATCTGCATGTATCTTCTTTATGAATTCTATGCTAAATTTTTCTGATATAATTAATTTTTCTTTCATCTTCACATTCTTATAGTAAACATTGTTTTTTTTTATAAACTTGTCTTTTCTGGATTGTATATATTCATTGTTAGCCTGATCTTCTAGGATATCTTTTAGTGTTATTGAATTAACTATTTTTAACTGTTCATCTTGGTTTTCATTTGGTTCAAGAACTGGGTTTCTGCTTAGGCAGTCAGCTTCAATGTTGCATCTTCCTGGAGAGTATTTTATTTGAAAATCATATTGTGATAAGTAGTAAGTAAGATCACCCAATTCTTCATCTGTTCTGGATCTAATGTTCATATTCTCCAGGGGCTTGTGATCTGAAAAGACAATAAATTTTCTACCTATTAACAAATGTTGCCAATACTTTACACATTCTTTGATTGCCAGGCATTCTAGGTATATTGCTTTTTCCTTTTTGTACTTCGTTCAATTTTTTGAAAAGTATGCTACTGGTTTTTCTTCATTGTTTTCTTGTGGCTGTTTCAGGACTGCACCTACTCCAAGAATACTAGCATCAGTGTATATGTGTATAGGTAGGTCAGGATCAAAATTGTCAGTATTGGTTGTGAACATAATATTCTTTTCATTTCATCAAATGATTCTTGACATTCTTGTGACCAATTAAAAGTTTGTCCTTTTCTCAAAAGGTTATGCAATGGTTCCAGTTTTATTGCTATATTTGGCACATACTTGTGATAAAAGTTTATTTTTCCCAAGAATTGTCTCACATTTTTTTGTGTTTTCGGAGTGGGGAAGTTTTTTATTGATATTAAATTGTCTTTCATTGGTCTGACTGAATTGTTCTGTATTACATGACCCAAGTATTTAACTGTGTCTGCTGCAAATGTGCATTTGGAGAATTTAAGTTTCAATCCTTCGCTTTTAATTGCTTCAAATAGTTTTTCTAAATGTATGACATGATCCGAAAAAGATTTTGAGAATATTAAAATGTCATCGATGAAACATACTGTAAACTCTGCGAGCTTGTGCTTTCGTATTATGTTACACATAATTCTTTGGAAAATAGCTGGGGATGTTTTTAAGCCGAATGGTAAGCATGTCCATTGATAGTGACCCTCTTGTGTCACAAATGCAGTTTTGTGTCTATCTGTGATACGTAATGGTATCGACCAAAAAGCAGAATTCAGGTCCAGGGTTGAGAAATACTTGCAATCTCTTGTTTTACTATTAGGTCTTCAATAAGGGAAATGGTTGTGATTGAGGCACAACTATTTTATTTAAGTCTCGAAAATCGATGCACAATCTAGATTTCTTATTTTCGTCTCTTTTATAGGCTAATGTGACTGGTGCTGCAAATGGGCTGTATGATTCTTCTATTATATTTTTTGCAACAATTTTGCAATTTGGTTTTCAATCTCTTTCTTGTCTTCCATTGTGCAACGATATGGTCTTTTGCTGCAATATTTTTCTGTAAGTAGGTCAATGTGTGCTTCATAATCCGTTACCATGCCTATATCATATTTATCCTTTGCGAACACATATTTATTTTTGAGATCAATTCATCAATAACTATCTGTTCTTGATGGTTCAGATGATTTATACAAATTTTGAAGTTTTCTTCACTGAAGTCTTCATTGAAGTTTACTAGGTTATCAGATTTCTTTTCCTTAGAATGAATATCTGTTTTATTTGTCTCCTTAGAGACTATTTCACTTCTTTGTATAGGTATTTTCTGGCTGATTTCCAAGTTTTCATTTTGAACTAGGTAAAATTCTTTGATACAATCAAGTCCCACCAAGAAATCATAGTCAAAATTTTCCTTGTCTATTACAAAACATTCATTTTTTCTCCACATCAAAATGGCTACCTCCAGTGTAATTATGCCAGTTGCCTTTTAACGCCATTAATCGTTTTAAATTGGTGTTGTTGGAATGACTCGTTTCCTTATTATTTATCTTTAATAACTTTGAATTTATTAATGAAACATTAGATCCTGAGTCATAGATTCCAAATACTTCAACATTTTTATTTAGTAATAATTTTACTTTGATCAATGGCGGCACTATTAGTTTTTTTGGTCTTCACATTGCAATTCACATTCTAGTTCAGAATTATTAATGAGCCTTATTTGTTTTTTATCCTTTTCGGTGTTTATTTGTGCTTTGAACCAGCAGGAATCTTCTGGGTGATAGCGTACACCTTTCTTCAATTTTTCACAAATGGTACATTTTTCTTTAATCAGTTTAGGCTCTTCTTTTTTTTTGAAATTTTTCTTTCTTACAACCAAATGTTCTAATTTGCCAAGTTCATTAAACAAGTCCTTTGTGTGTAAAATGTCCTCTTTGTTAATTCTATCTGTGATAAAATCTGGTAAGCCGGCAGCAATAATATCGATTAAGGTTCCTTCATCCATAGTTTTTCTTACTTCCAGTAAAAGTCTTTCTTTTTTTCACTGCATAGTCCAACAAAGATCCTGATTGATACTTAAAAGATAAAGCATACTTGCTTGTATTCCAACCTTTATTGGTGTAGGTGTGCAAAAAAATTGTTTTCCATTCTGACCACTCGGAATCCAAACCTTGTTTGATCATCATGGACGAATACCAATCAGTGCATGATTTTTCTAGAAATAACCTGAGTATCTCAATTTTTTCTGCATCTTCTTCAATACCGAACCTTGCACATTCTTTTTCAAACACCTCCATCCACCGAGATGCACTTGAATTTTTCCCATCAAATTTTTCTATTATAAACCTGTCGGATAACTTTTTCAAACTTTGTTTTTCTTTGTTTTGATGATCTTCAACTAATTTCTCTAATATTTTTACCATAGGATCTTCCGAACTATTTTTATTAGCCAATTTTTCGCTAGTAGTTTCCTCTAGAAATTGGTCTTGGAAAATCATGTTTCCATCCTCATCAACATAAGTTTGTAATAATTCTTGTGTTGTTTTTATCCAAACATTTCTAACTTGATTTCTTTTCTTCAATGTGTTTTTTCACAGTAGTAAACAGTTTTAAGGTTTGGATATGTTTGTGAAGGGTTACTGCTTGATAATCTTCAGGAATAAGAAAAACTTTGTCATCTTTTGTGGCAATTGAGGTTATTGCGATATAGTTTGCCTTGCCGTCTGTAGTTGATTTTACTTGAAACGTAAATTTCAACTTTTCCATTTTGACAATAAATGTCGTTTTATAAGATATTTTCCAAAATTTCTGTGCTTAGGTGACACAGTGAATCAAAAGATAATTGAGTTTCTCTGTAACAAAAGTTTTATTGTGAGTTTTACATTACAACTACTTATGTATTTACAAAGTCATTCAGACACAAAACAAAACCTTACAAACCTGTAACAAAAGAAACGACATTTAATGCTATTAATCACAATGTCAGTTCCTAAACACAATAACGAAGTATTTTCTAAATTATAAACTGTTTTTTTACAATGAATTACGCCGAGACGTTTTAGACGTCTCACTATTTTTTCTTCCATAACGTCACCTCACGATCCGCTCTGTATCTATGGCGTTCATTACGCGGGAAATTTAAATTAAAGAAAATGACTTTTTCTTTACATATATATATATATATATATATATATATTATGCAGTATAAAGTTTACTTTAGTATGCAGTATACTATATATATATATTATGTTTGTAACGTCAATACTTAAATTTAATATCTAAAAATAGCATTTAGTATCTAAAGAAATCGAAGCAAAATTGAAGGGTATTAGATTTAGAAATGCTCCAGATGCCGTAAACGTTTGCGACAAAGCAATTGAAGATAACTCTTCTCAGGATGGCAAGTATACTTCAACCATGATTTTGAAAAATACATGAGCTATGACGGAACATACTTCGAAAAACAATAAATGCTCTTTTTTATTTGCGCCCTTTTTTTACCAAACCTTTCGTTTCAATTTGCCCTACGTAATAATCGATAGTAGATATATTTGTCGTGATTTCATTGCAACCCTAACGGACTTGTTGTATTTATTACAAGAGAGAAAGAATAAAAACAATCCATCAACAACGAATGGAAGTCAAACAAAATTAAGGGGTAACAAAGAATACAAAGGAAATTATATTATTAATTGTACAGATGTACTGATGTGCTGATCCATGCCTTCGTGATGTGGAGGCTTGGATTGATCGTGTTAGATGGCGTCGATCCGTGTATCGTAGCTTTGTACGTTTGTGTACTCGTGTTTCTTGTACAAAATCAAAAGCAGCCATTTGTCCCATAAAATTTATTCTATTTATTATTAGCATAATTCCATGAAACGGCCAAGAATCAATAACAATACCGTTGCAACTGCACTGTAGGCACATAACAGTATGATGTTGTGTCCACGTGAAAAAGTAGAATGCGGTATATTCAGATTGGGTCAGACGTCATTCATACATCACACCACCAACGTTCATTTTGATGGATATCCGAAAAAGAGGCTGTAATTGGTAAATAAAGGCTACGTTTTCATCTTTTCATCATTTATCTAAGCGAATTTGCTATAAACACTTCAAGGGTCCATTAAAAGCGCTAATCCGGCATAAATCACGGCATAACATACGGCCTAGTTATCTCAAGATGTCTTGTAAAATGAACTTATCAAATTCTACTAAAGGTCAAACGAAACTCATATTATCTCTGCGCGCCAGCACAATCTATATGGATCAAGGCGTGAACGTTTCGTCCGCTCATGTTTTTATGAGTTTGTGTTTTTAGATCAAGAATTTAAAAAAAAAGAAAACAAAAACAAAAAAAACAAAAGCTTGATTTTTCGGATGAGCAACAATAGCATATATTTGTGATGAACTCGTTTTGTAACAAAGATGATGCCAAAACAAGCCCTGACCTATCCAGTGCATTAGGCTGTATACATTCCACTGTAAAACAAATTCCAAAAAAAGGATTATACGTAGAAAATAAAATATTTTCATGATTTCTATAGTTATCAATGATTCGTCTTTACTGCGAATTTCCAAAAATATCAATGTTATAATCTCAGACAAACTTAAAAGCTTGAGATGAATGCTCTATATGAAAAATAACTTATATAGCTTCAGTTAAAACATCAGTATTCTTTTTGTAAAATAATTAGCGATAATGTCACTGTTAGATTTCATATCATACATATAAATATAAAGCCATATAAAAACTGAATTACTTATATATTTACAATTTTTAATAAGTTCTATTCTTTTCTTATCCCAGAATGGTGGGCACAAACTATCAATTTCCACATGGCACGATCTTTGCGTATCTCTCTTACTTCGTTGAAATCCACCAATCTTTTCATGTAAGCTCATCAGGTTTAAGTACTTAAAATTTGGCCCTTTTTTGATACAACACCAATTAGATTTGCGTAAGATTGTCTTTGGCAACCCTTACCGACCTTTCCATCACACACTTTTACTATATAGATTTGTTTTGTCGGTCTACTTGCATTCATCCTTTACACATGGCCAAACCACCGCAACATATCTTTTTCTACTCTAGTTCTTACATCTTCTTTCAAACTCCACCGTTTTCTGACATCACTGTCTCTATATCTATTTTTCAAAGACACTCTATAAATAGTACGCAATGATCGCATTTCCATTGGATTGATTCTATTTTTATTTTTCTTCTGCCATACCCAACTTTCGCTACCATACATAAGCATAGGAATCAGCACTCCATTATGGATAACGAAACGCGCTTGTCGTGAGCCACTTTTACTATTCATAATAGCAAGCAAGGTCCCATTCACTATGTTTCCAGCAATCACTCTTCTGTCGATATCTCCACCATGTCTACCATCACTTGTAGACTATCCAAGTATACAAACTCTTTCACTTATTCGACTCTCTCGACTTCACTCAAATATATCGCATTCAGTCGTACTTTCACCTCTTTTGAGCACCATCACCTTAATCTTGCTGACGTTTCCTTTCATACCTCTTTAATCAAGGAATTCATTCATTTTAGTTACCAACTTCTGCAGCTCGTACTCCGACGGCGCAAGGATTACTTGATCGTCGGTGTACAGGAGATATTTGACAGACAGCTTAATCATTCTTAGGTCACACTCATACTCTCTCAAACTCATGGACAACCATCCATGAATAGAGAGAATAGGCGACGGTGAAGCTACATGTCCCGTTCTGCTACACATTCTGCTCTCAATTGTAATATATTTAACCTATTTCATTTTCGATTCATAAATTCACTTTTAACATAGACGAAATCTATTTTTTACAATTAACAACTTAACAAACGCCCTAATTCACAAGGATCTGACCATATTATTGTTATACGACCGTGAATGTGGTCGTGCCGGTGTAAACAGGAAACAATATCCCCAGGTGCGCCAGTGCAATAGCAGTAAGCACCTGGGCACTTACTCTAACGATAAATGAACATAGCAGATGAGTGAGGATTAAACGATAAACGGACTAAATGAAATGCCCATATGTGAGCCGTGAATATTCATGTATTTCGTATTTGAGATAATTTAACTAAAGAATTTCCTGTGTCCATCGGTAATGCGCCGCGGTGCCCAAGGTTACGGCAAATGCCGAGTATTATCTCAATGATCGACTTGAGCAAAATCAACGAATTACGCTTAAGGGGCGGTTCGCCTATTCACGTCCGCTTTGTTTTAGCGCTACATCTTATTCCAATGCACCAAAGTAATACACGATTCGCCTCAAATTAATTTAATTTTTATATCGATAAAAATATCGAAGGTTTCATATTTTTTTTATTATAGTAAATAGTTCGATAAATGTGTCATTTTTCGCAAACCTCAAAGTGAATAAATTTATGTACGAAAATTTTATAGCACAACATTACTATTTTTTTTTATGTACATAGTCAGCGAATTCCAATATTAAAATAATTGTTTATCTAGACTTTGGTTTTTTAGTAAAGCATATTCGACGATCATTTTACAAATATGAATACCATTTGAAATTAAAATATTACTTAATTGATAATTACAAGTATTCCATTATGAATATAGAGAAAATTTTATTTGGCATACATGTCAATTTCGTTCTGGTTTCTCAGTTATAAATATGATTGAGTGATTTGCTATTTTGTCAGCGGCAGCTCTGTAGAGGTCACAGAGGTTCCTCGTATGTCTAAAAATTTTAAAGAAAATACTTTACGTGTGAGATAAACTGTTTGGCCAACAAATTCTACTACCCCATAGTTTAGAACACAAAAATATTGGTTATGTGTTCCGAAATTGGTTATCAACAAATTGCTGATTAATATTTATGTCCAAAATGGGAATATTCAAACTATAAAATGCATACTTCTACATCTGCAGAATATACAAAACATTGATCTTAATAATGACGAATTCATTCATCGTTAATATGCAACCAAATTACTTTATGTGAAGTAATAAACATATTACTTATTCAAATTAAATATCAAATAAATGAATTATTAAAATTAAAAAATGTTTGATATGTTTTCCCTACTATGTACAAAATTAATTCGTTGCAATACAATCAATATTATGCACGAATTGCGGTTCGAACTTCAAAGTCAAAGCGGTTTGCGGTTTCAACTTGAGTCTGTTTTTTTTTAATAAAAAAAATGTTAAAAAAATATTTCAACCATATTTTAGTGGTTGTTCATATTAACTAGTATGTAAATACTGTACAAGAATATATATATATATATTACAATATCATATGCTGTCAGTTATATATAAGATTGTCAGAATCGCTCAAAAAATCGATAACTGCTGGAGAAGAAAATTTCCTGAAAAAGTACCTACGAACCGAACAAAACATGGATAAGCCCTACTAGGACACCCGAGGACTTCATGAGGCTACAGGATCACCGTTAGGTATGAGAGTCATAGAACTGTGATAGAAATTTAAGAGAAAATTTCTGTCTAGAAGTGAACATTCGATGGTTGACACCGACGAACGAATTAACACGCATTGTAACTTGGTTATTTTTTAGTCACTTATTTCTTGAGAAATATTTATACATATATATACATTTTTGTTACTCTTTTCTTAAACCAAAATTTTTCACTACCACCATTATTTTTGTATTGATTTGCAACACCACGACTGTCAATAAAGCGGACGTACTTTTAACGATCAAACTCGCCATTTTGAGAACGACGTCGTATAATGTCGAAACGGTCATGTAACTATTAAAACGTATTAGAAAAAAAAAAGCGAGGCGCATCTCCATTTGTCTTCGACATTATGCAAAACTGACGACGCCATCTTGCGGATGATCATATTATGCAATTGGGCGCTCCCGAACACAAAGAACACCTTCCTATTGCAATCGCACGAGGCATTGAGACGCGTCTAAAAAACGACGCCTTAACGGCAGATAACAGTCGCATCTGTGAAACGTTACGGGCAGCCACAAGTGCTGACGGCCGTCTCGCCTTATCGCCCCATATCTTTGATGTTCGATACCTTTTCTACATAAATCCCTCTTCTTTTGCGAGGAGATACATTTCGTCGAGTGTAACCACGAAGGTGCTCAGGAGTGTGCCCGCAGGATGTACTGTGAGTTATCCTCTGATAAGACTACTGACACTTGCCCCCCCAATTTGTACACACCATCTATTTGAAAGGAAACTCTTTTATATCAAATAAAAGCGAATTTTGTGGAAAATTTTGAAGAATGTGCGACATGTCTATTTATTTTGAGACCGATGTGTGGCATGTATAAAATTTTAGATTTTTTTTTTCGTTCCTAAATACGAAACCGTTGCTTATTTGAAATTAAAATAACAACAACTGAATGTGAATTTAAAAGAGTCGATTGAAATTCATTTATAAAATAATAAAATCTCTGCTCTCGTCTCAATTTTTAAAGGTGTAATGACATAAGAGTATGGCGTGATATGATGTGACGTGAAACCAGGCACGAAATTGTGAAAAGAATTTCGTACAATTAGTTACAGTTCCCAATTCAAGAGAGTTTTGCATATAATTAGGCTTTTAGGCGGTGTATGAACATAAAACATACTCTATTTTAGAAGTTAGACCTCCAGGAACACATCTTTGAAAACCGTATTCAATTTTGTTCATTAGATTTTGCGTGATGCGCGAACAAACAAATATGCAAGCGGACAGACGGAAATTCTAGAAATGGTGGTTTTAGCTTCCATTGTACTTATTAAGATCTCCCACGTTAGCTTTTTATAAATATTTTCCAAAAACAGACTTTGATCATTTATAGATTTAATATATGGTCAGATATAAATGACATAAAGATATCATATAAAATAAAAAAAAAAGTCAAGAGAGAGTCGGATTCGTACGTGAAGAGTTCCGTACCTCGGAATAATGTATTAAAAATAGTTTAGTAAAAAACATGATACGTAAGCATGCTATATCAATGTGGTTATCCGTAAAGATCTGTAATGTAATGATGTTATTACATTCGTCAAAATCTTTTTGACAAAATACTAGTAAGTATTTTAAATTTTTTCTCTGGGAAATCAAGTCCTACTGAATTTTAAATTGTATTCCCAGTTTTATGGTAATTAAGTAGTGCCGTGTATGTGCCCGTGTTTATGTCGACGTTATTGAATATGTTGTCTATTTGAGTGTGACCCATTGTACTTACAACTTACGTCACTTTTAATTTTAAACCAATATGTTAAAAATATTGCTTTAGGGGTATTTTATCATCACATGTTAGTATATCTACATTAAAATCTCCACTCGCTATTGTCGGAGTCAATGGCAGCGTTCTTGAAATATGACATTATTCATAGCATCTAAAAAACGAGCAAAAAAAGCCGAAAAAACACGTTACTTGTATGAGAACCTGCGTTAATATTTTTAATTTTATTATATTTTTGTAATAGTGGCTATAGCAACATATATTCTGTGAAAATTTCAAGTGTGCAGTTAATGTCATTATAAAGATCAAGTTAAAAACGCTGACAAAAACACGTTTCTTGTCTGACAACATCCTTTAATTTTTAACTTTATTTTGTTTTTGGTATTTATTATAGCGGCCACAATTATAGATATTCGATGAAAATTTCAAGTATCTAGGTATTGCGGTTTAAGAGAATAGAGTCCTGTGACAAACGGACGGACAGATAGACATCAGAGTGTCACTAATAGGGTCCCGTTGGAACCCTTTGAGTACGGAACCGTAAAAATGAAATTTAAAAAAATATCACAAATATTTCCTATATAATGTTTACATTTGCATTAAAATAAAAATATGCAAATAACCACTGCTCAACTGCACCGGGTGCAATTATACATACAATGGTTTCTAAAAACACATCCTATTCAATGATGGAACTCGTGTTAAAATACGCGAAATTCCTTTTCGATACTTTTTAAAAGTACCTAGATAAAAAAATGTAATAACAGCAACGAATTCTATTGTCCTATTTTTTGAATTAAAAGGAGGAAAGAATTAGGTATGCAAATCTAATATCATATCTGTGTGCCTTTTAACTCGTGTTTTTATAAGTGTAGCCACCCTTATCATTGGATAGGAAAAAAAACTAAAATTTTGACAGAGCCAACCATTCCGATATTTGCGCCAAGTGTTAAACTTCTGTATAGAATAATTAGTAAGAAAATGTGATCAGAGAGATAGTTTTTTTTTTTTTTATATAGACTTTTAATATTCGCGACATTTAAGCTCAACGAGAATAAGCCATTTGGCTCTTTCTCGTTTTGTACTTTTGTACCTCACCACTCACATGGATAGTGATGGTTTGCTCAAAGGAAAATTGTTATTTATTCCCCATGCCCATTATTTCGATAGGAATGCAACTCGCCTATTCTAAAATAAATTCAATGAAGAAATTAGCTCGAATTCAAATAAGTAATTGAATTAAATTAATTATTTCATATAATCATCGCCATGTAGCTGCTATTACATCTTTGACCTTTATTGTAAACTACGTCGTACTCTTTACTTTGATGTTAATTTTGGTACAACATTTATTGAGCCCCTTTTTTATCGACAAAATAATATTAGATATGAAATCTACGTTACACGTTATTGGTTTTGATAGACAAATAGAGAAACTCCGATAAGGGATTCTAAACAGCGAAGAAGTAATTCACCAGAGTTCACCACCTCGCTGTTCTTCCTGTTCAGTTAGTCCATTCTTGTTAATTAGTATGTAGCTGAAAGTACGCGACTTTGAGCTACATATTTTTACTAGCTTTTGCCTGCGGCTCCAACCGCGTAGACATAAAACGATTTTTTTTTTGATAGGATTTGCATTAAAATCCGTTCTTAGTCAGCATCTACGTTCCGAAAATAGTAACTATACCAAATTTCAGGTCAATCGGACGTATAGTTTCGGAGATCTCGTGATGAGTCAGTCGGTCGGTCAATCAGTCAGTGGTGATTTAAAATGTAGTGCCATTCTTTCATTAAAAAATTACAATGAATCAAACTTATCACCTATTAACGTTTGCTGTGCTGAGTAATTTTTTTTTGTTTTTTTTTATTGATAGCATCTTAAGCTACAGAATTTCTTATCATTTGCTACTATATAAAATATCATTGATCATTTGCCTAAATTGGTTACGATGGTTACAACATAGATAAATAACATTTGTTCTTATTGAAACAATTCGGGACCGATGGACGCTTAACCGATTATATTGATTGAGAATCAATTCTATTTTTTCACAAATATACGGATTAGTTATTACTTTAGAAATGATTTAAATTGAAAGTAAATGAAAATCACGAAAATGTGCACCAACCTTCATCGATTTTGTCTACGTTATTACTTGATATGAATATAACAAGAATTTACCCTTCTTCAAGAATCCTCATTCAAGTAATAATTCGAAAAAAATAGTTTAAAAACTTGTCAAGTCTCAAATTATTAACACGTTACGAAATTATAATGTATTATGATTTTTTATTAGATCTAGTGACAAAATCAATCACAATTATGTTTACCCTCAAACTAATCGTCACAAAGACTTGGTATATACAAAAAGCGTACAATTTCAAGTTCATATAAAGAAAAGGCAACGATGTAAGAATTCTTATTAAAGGTTGACCATGGTTCCACCAATCGGTGATTTGCCCCAATTAGTGATGGTTGGTTAAATGTATTGCTTCTAACCAGAAGGTGGGTACCGATTTCGATACTGAATCCGGGTGAAACGACCTATGAGCTTTTAACATGACTCAAATTGAACCACTCGCCCCTTGTCCCGTAAAGCATGTTAAGTCGCCGGCCACAAACATCGCCATCGGATCGGTAACTAGGATCGTTGATGACCCTCAACTCGCACTTGGCCAGCGGAGGTGGTAAGAAATCCCCTATATTTGAAATTAAATAGACGAAATGAAAAGATTTGCCCCAAAAATGAGGTGATCAAAAATAAATTAAAGAAAAAGAAACATAATACCGTATACAATGCACCTATCGCGGCTTTGTTTATGGTTTTTTGTACGTTTGCATTAGATATATTTGATATGAGCAGCTGCGGGCCTCGAGATAAATATCGTTTATCACACTGTCAGCTGTCAAGACTTTTATCTGATTCGGCGATAAATGTCGCATGAATGATCCTATGAGCCTGAGATTACATCATAGAGGTGTACGTACATGGATTCTTCTGCGAAATATGTCAGAGATGTGAAATAAACTATGGAACGAATCGATTCCATTTGATTTATGTACTTTCAAAAAATTTAGAACTCTATAGATTTCAGCTACGCCCACTGAATACAGTCGTATTTTTAACAAATTTTGTTCGCAGTGCGTTGGTAGTAGATTGAAAAACACACATAAATTTGTAGAAGACTTACACTGAAGAAAAATGCAATTAAAAAAAACTAATGAGCCGTCGAGGAACGCCGGGCTGATGTGAAACATATTAACTATTTTGTATAAAAAATATGCATGAAAAAATTATTATTTATTTAAAAAAAGGGATTTATTTTCCATTTCTTTTGTTGAAAGATGTAGGATATATATTACTGGGAATCAAAAGAAAAGCTTTAAGTTTTTTATTATAATATTTAATCCGATATCTCATCAATTACTTGTGTTACAGTAGCAATCGATTCGTTCTTAGATTCTACAAAAGTTACAATGAGCGCAAACGACTCGCGCACAGTCCAGTAAAAGGACAGCGCTGCTAGAATAGAGACGTCGTTTCTGTCTCCAGCGGATACTCGCCGCCATGCGCAAACGACTCGTGCGCAGAGTCGAGTGGAGGGAAGCGCAGCCCGAGTCGAGACGACCCGACCTCTCGGTCCCACAATTTTACTCCCATAACGAAAACAATAAGGTGTTTCACATCAATAATGTGTACTTTCTGACGCGCAATTGCTAAAAAACTTCTGTTTTCATCTTCAATGGTCAGCTAGCGATATGAAATGCATAGCCCGGATGTAGTAGCAGAAGAAGATTAAAAACTAAAATTACTTAACCAATAAATATAAGATAACTCTAATGACGAAATGATAACGAAACGAGTATCATTAGTCTCTTTAATAATCTCACTCACGATACATTAGTCATTCTATAAATATACGTGCACTATCCGCCATTCAAACAGGTACCTCCATAGATCTTTATACATACCCTTTTTCTACGACACCGACTTACCTACCCTTTAGTCGCCGTAGATTGAAACACTGTCCGTCTTTGAATGAACCATGCCCTACTCTATGTGCTCAGTGGCGACGGTGTTGGTGGCGACGGCGGCGTTGTGCTCCGGCTTCTCTATCCCGGCGAGACAAGACCCGGAGACGCTATGCCTCGGCCAGCCCGACTTCCTGCGCATACCCGTCGAGGAGGCCTGCCAGCAATATTACCAATGCTACGCTGATCGCTCGTATCTGATGCAATGTCCCGACAGGACATGGTTCAACGAGGGGGAGCAGGTAAAGCACATATATTCAGTAATCTAAGCACTTGAACTCCTTGTTAATACTGAATCAAGGCCTTTCTGTTGCAATTAAAGCTTTAACAGGAAAAATTTCCTGACCAACCATCGAGAAATAACATTTTTTTTCCTTCGTCTATTTGAAACTACTACGAAACTTATATGTGATTTGACCATAAACACACGACACGAAACCTAAAATAGCAAATAGTAATAATTGAATAGCAAAACATCCCCAACGCCCAAGCCAATTGTACCCAAAATCAGATTTTGTAATAATCAAAACGCTCAACGTGGTAATTTCTAGAGAAGAAGACTTATATATAAATAACAAGTTATCCTCTTTGAAACCGGATCGATTTTTTTCAAATGATTGCAATTACTCCAGTAAAAAAATATATAGGCACACTAGCTTCCGTCCGCGGTTCCACCCGTGCAGGCGGAATGACTTTATCCGTCTTACATATCCACCCATTATGAGAATTAATCACGATCCCGATCGCTATCCCGAATCGGGTCTCAATTCCGAACCGGGTCTAGATTTAAGTAGGTTCCAATTCTTATCCCGCTCTCAATTCTGACCTCTCTTTATTCAGGTTCCGGACACGACATTAATATTAATTTTAGTGCCACCATCGATTAAAATCTTGGTCCCGTTTTTGAATTCGAATCCTCTCGGTTATGGCTCGCAATTCTGTTCCTGGTCCCATTTGAAATTTCGATTCCAGTATCAGTTAGTTCCGATTTGGACGAAGTAGGGGCAAATTCTAGTATCAAAATAATATTTAAGCTAAATTACTTGGGGATAGTGTCGATTTCTATGAGTGAAACATTTTTTTAAATCTGTAATAACACAAACATACTGATGAAGCCAAAGTGAAACTTTAATCGTCTATTTTACTCAAAAAGTTTCTTATTAATGAGGTAATTCCTAAGCATTACCTTATTAATAATGATGTATAGTACTTCAGTTTAATAGTAAAAATACACAGACAACGTCAGATACGAATGCTAGTTCTTTTTTTTTAGAACTTTTCCCATTCGTCAGTGCAATATATTACCAGTTTCATAGTAATCGTATGCACGGTTTGAACACACAAAAAAGCAATAAAATACCCACTTGTTTTTAGAGTTTCATTGGCAAAATGGCGAAAGCGTTATCTTGATAGCTTCGTCATGTGTGTTCATCCGTCCATCTGCCCGTCCGTAAGTCTTCTCAAATCAGGCATTTTACTCAAAAACTAGAAGCTGTATATTGATGATATTTAGAGTATAATAGGTGTCTTGTATAAGCCGCTACTTAGTTTGGAAGTTAAATAACAAAAATAAACATTTCTAGGATGACACTCTATACAGGGAAGAGAAGCTGAAAAAAATTCTTTTGACAAACATCAACGTGTGATATATATCTCGACAGTTCTTTTAAAAAGGCTATAGGATTTTCAAGTAAGCTTTTTGATTAAGTGAATATTTTCGGAAATAATCGCTCCGAAAGTAGCGTGAATTGTGGCCCCTTCATTTTTTAAGCCGTATGTCCAAAAGATATGAAATGATTGAAAAAATATGAAAAAAACAAAGGTAACGCTTAATAAATACGTTTAATAAATAATGTAATGAAAATTACTTTCAACATAATCGAATATACCGTTTTTGAGTTATCGCCGAAAAAAACTGCGCTTCTCAATAAAAGAACGTAAATGCCATTAAGATATGTACACGCTTTTTCTGGTGCACTTTTTCATATAGTATTTTTACATTTTGAGACTGTACTAAGAGGCTTTAAATGTATTTAAACGCATTTAAAATTTATTACGTAATTATGTATTTAGATAAATAGATTAAAAATGCATTAAAGTTATTTAATATACTTAGTATAAACTTTATATAAAATTTTGTCATATAATTATTTATCAAAGTCTATTATTTACCTCTTACCGAAAAACCTAATTATCCAAAATTTCACAACACAAAATTAATACAAAATTGCATTTGTAGCGCATTTCTTTGTAGAACGGCTACAGAACCCTACACTGAGCATGATCCGACATGCTATTGGCCGGTTTTTGTACATTATACAACCCTGCTATCTAACCTTATTGTGAAAGTCGCATCGCACCACTTTTCAGTCGTACCTTGCTTCATAAAAAGTTTCATACAAAATTCAGCCCCTTTAACTCAGACATAAAGCAAATGCATATGGTATATGGAAATAACATAGAGCCTTTTGCAATCACAAATTTTGACTATGCACTAATTTTCATCAAGACCGGTAATAACGTTCTTAAGTTCTGAAGGAACATACGCACAGACGGACAGTAGCCCATTATTTTTAAAATCACATGTTTTAATTGACAGCTAAATTTTATCACGACCGGTGAAACGGTGAAGTTATAAAAGAACATACAGGTAGACAGAGATGGTCGAGCCATTATTAAATTACAAAAAAACATATTATAAATACTGTCAGACAGACACACAGTATCCTATCATTTACGCTATCAATTGTTTTGGCTCTACACCAATTTTTATCAAGATAGGTGAAGCCATTCTTAAGTTACAAAAGAACGTATATACAAGACCACAGATAAACAAAAATAAATTTTAAAAAGGTGGAATTAGGGTCAGTTAGTCATAAAACGAATATCTATCACAAATTGAAAAAAAAAATGAATATAGAAACAGACACTACAGATTTATATATGTAGTAGAATAAATCTAAATTATATACGTATAATGTAATCTTCTCTAGAACTCGGAGGAAATTTATTCGGAGTGAAGGGCATGGCCTGCCCCAGTGCGAATTGGAGACTGCTCACGGTCATCGTCACCAATGCAATGACAACGTCCAGCGCTGGCAGCTTAACGTATTCTCCGAGGCACGAGAAAAGTAGCTTGATTAAAGTTAAAAACTCATTAATAAATTCACCCCTGGTCAGAATACGAACTCGATACCTTCTAATTTGAAGGAAATGTTACCAACCATTCGGAATATATTTCGTTTACTAATATATTTTTTTTAATATATCGAAACGTGTTAAAATGAAATATGATCATGTGCAAAATTTAAAATTTAATAACCATCAAATAAACAAAAAAAACCTCAGCTTATGATTGAAAATTTGTAAGTAACGTAAATGTGTAATGTACTAGGGTAAAACAAAGCAGTTTATTTTTACATAATTCTAATTACAAAGATAATTATAAAATATTAGTAGACCTGTAATGATTATTTTATTATAGATTTTGCAATTTACTTGAATTTTAGTTTTAAGAGTACATTTTTTTCGTTTCCTTTGCAGTTATGTGACATTTCCACACCTCCCGAAGGCTGTGATATAGGAGATGAGGAAGAACCTGATGTGCCTGAAGAACCTGAGGAGCCAGAAGAACCAGAAGGACCACAAGAGTCGGAAGAATCAGAAGACCCAGAAGCTGAAGATGAAGAAGAACCAGAAGCTGAAGACCAAGAAGAACCAGAAACTGAAGATCAAGAAGAACCAGAAGATGAAGCTCCTGAAGAACCGAATGAAGAACCTGAAGAAGAAACTCCAGATCAACCTGAAGAAGAAACATTAGATGAACCTGAAGAAGAAACTCCAGATGAACCTGAAGAAGCCTCCGATGAAGAAGCCCCAGAAGATGAAAATGAACATCTTGAAGTAGAAAGTAACGAAGAAAATCAAGAAGATATGCCCGAAAATGAAATACCTGAGGATAGTATAGAAACTCCAGAAGATGAAGCACCTGAGGTTGATGAAGAAACCCCAGAGGATGCTAGTCAAGAAGGCGATGGAGTAGAAACAGAGGATGAACCTCAAAATGAAAGCCAAGAAGTCCCAGAAGAGGAGACTGAAGCTGATGAAAACGAAGGGGAAGCACCAGAAGAAAATGAAGACGACTTTATAGAAGAAAATGACAATGATCCTCCTGAAGAAAATGAAAATATCCCTTCAGAAGAAAATGCGGATGATCCTCCAGAAAATGAAAATGATCCTCCAGAAAACCCCGAGAACGGAGAGGATATGGAAGATTGTGGTGAAGAGGAAGACAATGAACAACCTCTGAGCACAGAGGATGATGTCATTCCAGATTTTCCCCACCTAGAGGAATCTGCGGAAAATGAACTGGAAGTCCCTGAAGGAAATGGTTTTGCTCTTCTTAAACTAAGAATGCGGCAATCAGCTCTATTGCAACTGCATATGTAAAGGAAAAACTACAGCAAAAAAACCAAAATAATAGGATCTCTTGTGCAATTTTGTAAATAGTTAGTTTTAAGAGATTATAAGTTAGCATAGTACGATTTTTCGTTTTATTTGGCATATTTTACCAGCTCTTTCTACGTAGACGTAAAATATATCACTATTTCACATTCCGATGACCATGTTATTCATAAAATTTTAACATACATAAGTAAAATATGGTTTGTTTTAATTACCATAAATCTCATTATGTTAAGATAATTATATTAATACTGGGGAACAAAACTTCCCTCTGTGAATTATAAATTGACAAAAATTATTATTTTCAAGCCAAAGAAAAGCCGCTATCATTGTAAAAACAAAGCTGTATTGTTCCTATTGGATGTGGCACTGATACCAAAATAATTCATGAGATGGCAGTGGAATATGTTAGAGAACTTTCGGACTACGAGAAAATAAAACTGAAATTGCTATTTCGCTGTCATTGTATTTAAATTAAATAACTAAATGAAGGAATTAAAAGCAAGTAATAAATAAAAAAAGAACGTAGAAAAGGCGAACAAAAATAAAAACAATTATTGCAGAATTCGTACCATGAAACTTCCAGTTCAAAGTTGAATGATTTTCTACCTGAGCATTAAAACATTGTTGCAAGTAGCGATATTAAAAATATGTTGCACAGCAATTTATTTATGCCTAAAATAGAGAAAATAAAGTTCATTAAAATCAAACTTAGCTAAATCCATTTATTGTCCTCGAAATTCCCTACATACTAATTATCATCAAAATCGTTGAAGCTGTTTGCATTTTGCTCTTTTAAAGTTATTAGATTATATTATATTGTTCTATTAGACTTTTGAAGGAGTCACCTGTGTCATTATTGGGTGGGAGGGTGGAGGGGCAGAAAGAATAATTAAAAAAATATTTCATCAGTTTATTACACGATTATGATACAAAATTAATTCTCAATTTGCATAATAATTATAAGTAACACAACCGAAAAAGCGACAAAAAACATTAAACATCTGAGAGTTTAAGATTTTAATATTACGTCTCGAGAGCTCTACAACAGCAAGAGCTGAACGTAAATGCATCTTATAAAGTACGGCTAAAATGGCGGAAAGTTATTTCATCGCAGTTAAATATACCACGTTAAAAAAAATCTACTCATTCGCGATACCCAAAGTCGATTAAATACTGGCAACCTCGGGACATAAAAAGATCGCGTTCGTTACTATTAATTTATTACAATAATATTAACACGTATAAAAGATAAAATTCGAAAATCGCTAAAAACGCAGCAACAGCCTTAAAGATCAGTGTAAAAATTGTAAGACGTTTTAAGTCACTTTGGCGTAATCCGATCGAACTTAAAAAGTCAAATATTTCAAAAGGATCGCTCTAGCAATCGGTTAATCGTTTTAAAATCGTCAATAATATTGTCAGTTAAATCTAATCGAATACATCAGTTCGTCATACTTAAAGACAAGCGATAGCAAATTAAAAACATATACCGCTGTAATGTTTATTTATTACAATGGCAACATTAAACACTCATGCCAAACTACACCATATTAGAAAATTCATCGAATAATAACGTTAAGGATTATTTTGATCGAGTGATCGACAGACAGATAGTTCGCAAAACGCGGCCAACATTCGGATCAACCTTATAAATAGTTATGTAAACAAAAACGCTTCATTAGTGGTCCACCTAACGCACAGTATAAAAGAGTAGCTAATGAGTAGATAGATATGTGTTTTGTTAAAATATATCATTTAATGTTACAACTCCACTACTGGAAACTCACATAGATTTCCCCCCAAAAAGATGATTATGTTAAATTTCAGTACAAAAACATGTATAGACGGAACATCGTCTCCAAACAAACTGAAAAGCATAATCTACGTGCGTTTCCATAAAGTCGCAGAGATCTCTAAAGCCTATTTCTAAAGCGTATATATATTATCATATAGAAATATTGTAGACCTATCGGGTTGTTAGTTGAAATCTTTATCCGCGGGTACAATATGATGTCATAACAGGTGGTCTCTCGAAGTGATCTGCGATCTAGAAACATGCAAGTAAATGATACTTATTTAACCGATTAAAAGCCACGGAATCGACCACTATATAACTTTTCGATCGATTATTGTGGATCTGAATAATTTCAGAATTTGTTGCTACAATAATGGTTGTATATTAAATAGATACGTTAATTTTATTGAAACTACCAAAAAAAACACAGAGATCTGATATAGTTCAGAAATTGTCGTGGCAATGAATCGATTAAACACGACCGAGATATTAGAAGAACTCGCATCCATGATTAAAAAATCTACAATACACATTAGAAAAAAATTAACAAACAGAAATGTATAAAATAAATTAAATAAGTACAACCATATTAAAACGACAATATCCAAAATATATTTTAGGAAATGGAAAACAAAATAAATTAAAAAAAACCACCAAAAATAAATATTTACATAGGTCACGGATGCGACGAGCGGCGCTCGGGGCGTTTGTGTAGACAATTCCTTCGTACAAATCTTATATTACCGACACCTATCTCTCGCCTCAACAACAATTAACTGGTCATGTAAAAATATATCACGGGTGACTAACTTTACAAGTTTAACTAGGTTAGTATAAAAAGTGACTTCTTAATAAAGAGTTTCACGTTTACACGGGGTATACAAAGCGTGCCCTCGATAAAAGTGTATGAAACATCTCGTCCGGTAAAAAAGTACGAAATCGAGCAATCCCGTGCTGGCAACACGGCGTGGTCAAAGCCGAAAGGTCAAAACAGACCGATTTCCTTCTTCAGATTGGTCTGCTTCCACGCTGGCAGAGCGGTGAACTCTTCTTTGGTCATCCCGAACGCCTCCTAGAAAAGGAAATCCAAAAGTATATTTGTAGGAGATGAATAGTAAACAAATGTTGTTATATATGCAAATCAACAAATATGATAACTTAAGAAACTGGACCCAAAATTAAAATAAAAAAAAAAGTGGGAATGGAATAGACATATTTTTTTATTGATTTAAATGGTAATAAATAGACACCAATGAGATGACATTACAACTTATTCAGGCAAGTAGAGTAGATACGCCATGACACATTCGCTTTCCATTTTCGATGTTGTGTGTTGATTTCAAGCGTTTTTACACAAACTTTAATAATGGCGCAATATTTACGAACATAATTATAATAATTCAATTCTGTGCGAAAAACATTTTTTTTTCAGTCGCGTCAGTTCAATTTGCAATTAATGAATGTGACCATCATCACAATAATGCGTGCCTTTGCGTGGATGGTTCATAACAATCATGCGTAAGAAATAAAGTTGTACATTTTTATTATTTAACAAGGTGAAATGGCACTATTCTCAAAGCAAATGTTTAGCGTCACCCAATACAGCGCTGGTCAAGTTTGCATAAGAGTTGAGTTTCTCTTCTATTACATTAAAATGCTTGATGGCGCTTCAGTAGAAGGGAAAGACATAGCAGGGGGGGAGTTGATTCCAGTACCGATTTTGTGACGATTAAGAATTTACAAAGGATATTTATGATTTGAATTAACTATTTTCTGGATATAATAGCAAATATTAAAATGACAACGCAACTGTCACTTGTGGTAATGGTAATTCAGTTGTCTTCGTGAGAACGATTTTCTCGCATTTCACGTGTTCAATAGGAAGTTACTTATAAATCCAAAAAATAAATCTTAGTTTCCGATTTTTATAATTATTTTTGATTGCGTTAATTAAACTGAAGTCATAACTAAGTCTCCTGGTTTAATAATCCATTTGTCATATGAAAAACACTGAAAACATGCCAGTTAATTCTTTCTACATAAATTTTATTGCTTGTTGTTAGTGTTACTATTTATAGAGTTAGTGTTGTAATATTGCTAATTATTTGAAATACAATAGCTATATTGAATTCCAAAGTCAAACATAAGACGATAATTAATAGTATTTGCCGTGAATTAATTATACATATGCACGTTTATCTCTATAAATGTACACTGTAAATAGAGCTAGTGCGACCTGTAACATTAAATATTTGTCGTTCAAGTTGTTTTGATTTAAAATTGAATTGCTAAACCATTTTTCATTATAAAACTTCTAATATTCCACATACTTATATTTCTTTATAGTCTTTGTACATGTAAATCGCCTGACTAGAAGTTTGGAGAGTCAACGACACAAATATAGTGACGATGATGAGCCACTCCGCTAAACTTTGTATAGGCATGAAGAGCTCTTCACGATGTTTCAAGTAAAAAAAAAAATTAAATTAAAAGATGATTACCTGGAAGTCGGAAGACGCCAAATGTCGCTCAAGATGCTCCGGATCGACATGTTCTGGTAAAGGTCTTCGCTGGAGCTCGGCCAGGGGAAGCACCGCGTCGCAGCTCGTCAGTCGCGACAGCTCACATTCCCCTGAGACTATTGCGCCAGCTTTGTATCCCGCCTGTAATATGTCGTTCGAGTTGTATCATATCAACGATACGGCTGAATCATTACTAAGCGATCGATGGACTTCTACTGGCACTACAACACTAGCGCCGCTTAGCTCTCGTAGTCTCGTGAACTAAGCAATGTTTTATTGTGATAGATTCAGAAAATTAATATAGAATTTTAATTGTATTTAGGATACTTTCAATTGATCTGTTCAACAAAAGACGATCAGGAGCCTTAACTTCAAGTGATATTGCAAATAAGTAAATAAAATTCCCTTGTAATTTGACTTTGTAACAAAAGTCACACTAACTTGAAACAAAAATGAGAATAATTAATATGATCAGCTTAGAAAAAATGTCTTAACAATATTCATTATCAATCTCAAATTAAATCCAAACAGAAACTGTTAGTCTCTAATCAATATCTGTATGCATATATTTGTTGATGCAACTACACTCCTAATTCTACTTTGTTTTGTCAGACAACTTAATTCTCTATTCTTATATAAATCTCAATGTTGCACAGTTAATCACATAACTATTCAAAGTAAACTTGGTTTTCGTTTTTGTAGATATTGTAGTTTTTGTGGATATGCAAATTTTAGATAAAATCAGAAATAAACGTTTTTCTAAAGTTTCCTGAAGGTACTTTCCTGAAGGCTTCCCAATTGTAATTACATATAGCTATTTGTGTAGAGTACAGTATAGTAATCTATACAATCGCAGTATTAAGGATTTCTTTTCTAAACTATATCCAGTATTTACGTTTTTACATTGCATAACATCAAAAATTTTATAATAAGACATACTATATACATTAAAACATTTTTTTCTTAGGATGCTTTGAATTTTCAATTTATGAGATATATAAATTATTACATTTTAAATCTACGCGACGATTTTAATACCACATGTTTTATAATTGTGATTTACATTTTTAATTAAAATTAAAAAAATTGATAAAGATTTCGGAAAATAAAAATTGGAATACTTACAGCAATATTAGCTTCAGCGGCATCATCTCTTTCACTCCAGGCGTCAAACAGCTCGATAAAGGCGCGCGGCTCGAGGCCGGCGACCACGACGCGCACGTCAGGCTTGGCGGCGGGCCGCGCCGCATGCCAGTACGCTTCGGCCGTGCGCAGTGCCGCCGCGCGCAGCGCCTGCCAGCGGAACGCGAAAGCGCCTACGCCTGCGCATACCATCACATTTGTATAACAAATACAGCAATAAAATACTAGAACCTCTAATTCCCTAATTTGTGCAAATAATATAGAGATGGCCGCTTATACATTTAAAAGTAATAACAAGGCATACAGCCCGATGACACTGGTAGGTATTAATTATTTTTTTAAAACTCACTTCTAACACTTCAATACGACTATACTTTTTAAATTTAAAGCATAAATTTACCAGCATTCTTTTCAGCGGGTTCGATGTCGCTGCCGCCCTCGGTTTGCGGCCACCAGCCCTGCCAGAGCCACAGCGCGCACCCATCGTCCAACAAAAACAATGCTGTAAAAACCAATACACACTGATACATCGAATTATGTGACTATACTAAAATTCTAAATCTTTACAATAAGATGTATTCATAATTCGACAGCTGACACTGCATGTCGACGAAGTTACCTATCGTTATTTTTTACATTCAAAAGATATTATATGTATTTCTAAATTTATATTCTGCAAATTCACCACCTTCAGGAAATCAGATGTTGCATGATGAAGTGAAATTGGACTGTTAAACTATTTCCAGCTTATATGAAAAATCTTTTTTCGAATCACCTACGATTTCTCAAGTTAATGATATGAAAGATGTTCTTTATATGTTTTAAAATCAAGCAATACCAACCTGGTTGCGAAGCAGAATACAATTCCTTTTGTTCGAATGGGAACGGAGTGACAAGATGTTCATGTCTCAAAGGAGATAACACCTCGTTTGCTTCAAATTGTCCGGCTAGATCCGTGAAGTGGAACAATCTCGGAGTAATTTCAATGCCGGGGACTTTTCCGCCTTCCTTCAACACCGAATTGTAGTACTGCTTATTGGCACAGCCTAACGCTTCCAAAACTTCTTTGGGTTCTTCACCCTCCTTCACCTCGTTGATTTTAACTTCGGCAACTTTATCACCGAACAAATAGTCCGATTTTCTGGCGACCAACTTATTCGCTAGTTCGATTGCTACGGTTTTAGTGTGTTTCAGACTGCGTGAACCATGCCATATGTAGAGACGCCCCTTCTCGGTGTCGACTAAGAGAAGTGAACCGCGGCTTCGCAGTTGTCTTACTGAGCACGGAACCTGCAGCAGATAGGCTTCATTGGAAATGTTGCCTCTAGTGACGTACAACCTGTAACGGCTCTTATCCATATCCTTTTTGCCTTGATGTATGACCAAATTGCCTTGAAATAAGTTTAAGAAGGCCGCTGGCTCATTCCCTTGCGCCACTCGTACTTGCGGTCCCTTTTCTTTATCCAGCTCGACCGTCAACAAGGCGGCAGCTCCTTTTTCATTGGATGATGCATCTTTGCCTTGCCAACAAAAGTAAGCGCAACGATCTCGTCCGGTCAAATTGTGCTTACTCGGTTTCCCGTTCAGTTCTCTGCCAGTCACCGTGATCTGATACTCCCACCTGATGATGTAACTGTCCCCTGAATAGAATTCTCCCAACTCTCCTTCGTTGTTCACTTTCTGATATTCATATTCACTTATTATCCACTTGGAAACAGATTTAGTTTTGATGTCGTAATGCCTCATAGACTCCTTGTCGTAGTAATGCGTACCTCGGCCGACGTGTGAACCCTCTAGCACGAGATCTGGATCCTGATAATCATTGGACCACATTTCTTCAGCGTCGCAGGGGGATATCTCAATGTTGTTGGACTTGCTCTCTTGGTTCTTGACTCTAATAACTCTAGTGAAGTCAGGCCAATCGAGAAATTTCTCCTTGAAGAGAATCGTCTCCATGTGTTGAGTAACTTTGGAAAGGATGGCCCATGGAGGTCGGCTTTTGGCTTGTTTGGGCGGCGAGCTTCTATCCTGCCTCATGCCTTGATGAGTGGCAGCGTTGATAGGGCTAAGATGGCAATCTTCGTAGTTGTAGCCTTCATCGAAGAGTTCCTGAGCAAGTTGCGCCGCACGCCGGCGGCTTTCGAGCGGGACGTGCTTGCCGTACCATATGTAGAACTCGGAGCCAAAATCGAAGACGATCACCTTGGACAAACTCAACATAGCTATTCTAGGCACCTGCCCCCAGTACTCCTGTATCGGCACCAGCTCGTCGTTCACAACTTCGTAGCACATGTTGGTTTGGACGATGCACGACTCGTAGATTTCGTCCTCGTCGGCGGGGCCCGCTTCCACGGCCTTGTAGTTATCCGCCTCCTCCGTGACTCCGAGCATCGACCAGAACTGACTCCAATGCTTTCTGTTATAATTTTTGCTCTGTTCGTCGAGAATTATGACAGAGATCGAATTTTTACAACCCAAATCTTTGGTGTTATGAATGTGATAAGCGACGTCTTTACTTCTACTCCTGCAATAACGATAAAAAAAAAATACATAGAAAATTTATTTACCTTCAGTTAAAGCGAGAACAACACTTAGTTATATACGTACTATTTATCCAAAAATGTGATGTTTTATTATTATTTCGTATTTCTTACCTTTCAATGACGTTAGAATACATCCCCATGTAAAGGAACACGTGGTCCGTAGTAAGCAGAATGAAGCAGTCGCCGCGATTAACATTTGTATGGACCGGTTCGACAAGCCGAGTCTAGAAAAGAAATGAATTTGGACTAAGAAATCGGACAAACCAAATTTGAATTATTTTTATGCGACTTTGATTTCTGTCATTTCCTGTACAGAATTGTGCATTTTATTTTTGTGCATTTCGTCCTTTCGGCAAAATCAAATAAAGTTTTAATATGTGCAATATGTGAATAAGATTATTTAAATTAATAACTTTTTTCTTAATTTTCAATATAGATTTAAAAAACATATAAAAGCAAATAAGTCACCATCATACTTTAATAACCATTAATACATATTTTGTACTAAACTATAATAACGCAGTTAGCTGTTTATGACTCCGGAAATTGTAGAATCATTACTGATGGAGTCAAGTTTAAAGTATTTAACCTATTTTATAATACCATGTGATTATCTTGTACATGACTTTGATTTAATTTATCCGTAAAGAGCATATTAAATTTTTACCAGCACAAGTCTCGTCCCATCTCTTATAGACTTCATTCAATGTCAATTATTTCTTTTACCATTCGCTGATATCATTTAGATATATTTGATAAGTAACAATTTAACGTCCATAACCAACAATGGAAAAATTGGTCCACCGACCTGCACCCGTCGTCTGCCCTTGATGTGCAGCAACATGAGAGGCTTCGTGCCCTGTGGCGGGGTGACGCTCGTCGCAGCGCTACGTAGCGCCACGTTGGAGAAGTCCTCTTTGGTGGCCAGCGCTGCCAACGCTTCGGCCGCTAAACCACAATTGCTGGCGACAGACGACACCACTGAAACGTAATTCAAAATGTTTAGAAAATGTCATCAGATTTTGCATCAACGAATGGATCACAATATTTCTGGTGCACCACTTGTAACACGATACGGTATAATGTAGAGACAATAAAATAAAACATTAACAAAAACAATAAACTTCTTTTTATTATGATCCCGTTTCTTAAGGTTGCAAGCTTATGCAAATAAAAGCAAAAATATAAAATTAATCAATTTGCAGATATTGTATAGTAATGTGATCTTTATATTTTATAGTACATTTTCTCTGCGAAAAAATAATATCGGTAATATACTTGTAAATCACACTTCATATTTACTTTCGTCTCGTTTAATAAATAGCAATAAACAATATTGTAAATATAATCAGTATCACCTAGCGTATAAAGCATCTCAAAAATTGACAAAAGTAAATTGTAATATCTACTCACGCGCATCTTTAGTCAAGCGCTCCTTGATGCCGGTAGGTGGCGGGGGCGAGTATTCGTCGCGCAGGTCGGTGCGCGCCGCCAGCGACCTCAGAGGGTTGCGCGACGCGGCGCGGCGCCTCTCCCTTTTGGCGCGACGAGCGTATTCCGTCGAAAGACTGGTAAGGAAAAAATTACGGCTCGTTTTATATCGCTAATGCTCGAAACAAACAATCTTAAAATACCCGACGACGACGGCCTTCGAAACGTAACGTTTGCTCTGGACGCGAAAAATATTGGATTAGAACACCGTTTAAGTAATGTACTTGTGAATCGATTTCTCTAGTATGTTGTCTGAATTTGATAATTAAGTCATTTCATGTCTTTGTGTTACAACGGCGCAAAAAAAAAATCTTAATAGGAGACGAAATCCGCAAATTATTGTATTAACATGTATTATTAAAAAAATAAAGTCGGTATACGGGCGAAAGTTTTACGTGACAACGATTTTGGTAAAATCATTTTAATGTGAATATTCATTCAGTAGGAAGAAGGATGAAATAATAGTAACAATTTAAAACATTTATTTATACAAAATTATATTTAAAACATTAATTTATACAAAGAATCTCGCACTGAATTTCATAACAAAATTTATTTTACCTTTACACATACATACGTATTTATATACAAATATACATACAATAACTGCAATACATTTTATGAAACAGCGTTTACTACAACTTAACTTGTTCCTATCTGAGCCTCTCTCGTTCGGTGACTCATCGTAACGTTACCGAGCGTTATTTTTCATAAGTGACCCCAGCCGCAACTAATTTAAGACGTTTGTCACGTCAAAAAACTAATATAATTTGAAGATTGAAATGAAATTATTAATTTCATTTAAAGCCAAATAGTAAATACATACATACTCGCATGCTTTAAGTATAGAAAGTCTTTTTTACAACATAATACACGATCAACCAGAAATCTCAGTCACAGGATTACCTAGGTAGGTAGCCTGTTAGTGTCAAAGTTTCAAGACAGTCATTCAAATCACTTAATGTAAAAAAGGAAATAGATCACCACAGCGTAAACAAAATGTATGATTTTTTGGTGTTAAGAAATTGAAAAAAAAAGTTTAAAAATGTTGCAGACAATTTTTTTTACCATATTCATATACACTTCAATATGAAAAAAGAAGAATGTTATTCTATGTACTTTAAAATAAAGCAAGATGGCGGAAATCAATAGTGTTATCTAAAGGTCTATTGATTAAAAAGAAAAGCATTTTGAATACAATTGAATCAGAATACGATTACCAAATGAAAAGTTGTAATAATATGACACATTTTTTAAAGTAAACATGTGAAACCATCTTATGACCATACATTGAAGATTATAAAATTTAAAGTTGTCCTTTCCAATATAATATTTAAATGAGATTATCCATAACAATGTCAATTCACAGATATAACTAAATATTGCCAATTCACAGCTGCATAGATCCACTGTCGATCGCGTCCAGGTCGAGATCTACGTGGTCGGCGGCGCGTGGTTCGCCGGCCTGCAGCGCGGGCGCATAAAACGCCTGGAAGGTCTCGTCGTCCGCCCGCGGCACGCGCACCGCGCAGCCAGCTTTTTCGGCTGCTGATTTCTCATCTTCTGAAATTACCGGCGCAATAAATATACTATATTATTTATCCTATACCTAGAAGTAATCTAAAATATTACGGTTAGAATTAAAAATAAGGGAATAATAAAATTTCATTCAACGTCGATACTAGCACATACACTTTCTGATATGGAAAACAGATAACATCCATATCGCAAACATTTAGCATCGGCCATTGATGTCACTAATAAATTATGTATTCCATATAAAAATCAAAATGGCGTCGCATTATCGACGCGTGCCTAGGTAACGATGGTAATATTTAAACATTATATATAAAACTTAATTTTTTATATCTTAATAATAACGTTTGTCTAAAATGGCAATATGAAGAAAATAATGATAGTGTAACATAGAAAGCTGCCGAGCTATTTTAATACAGAACTCTCTGATTAAATTCAGAGCTCAAATGCAAGCTGTGTCAGTCTATTTATTTATAAACAGTCTAAAGTATTAACGAAAAGGCAATCGTTTCAATTCAATAATATTGGGAGTATTTTCAAATTTTACGAAAATCTTTATTAGGCGAGAAAAACGAACCTCTACATAGATCAAAATTACACTTTTGTTATACAATATAAAAAAAAACTACTAAACATCTAGACATGAAGTTGAACATAAATATTCCTATACATGTGTAAATGTGTTATGGATCATAACAAAAAAAAAATTTGTATGTATATAAAAAATGTTATTTTTTATTGTAGTACCATCGTAGGTTTTTTCCAATATCAATATTATATGTTGTCATGTTAATACTTGAAAGAGCATAACTTTGAATTTAATTTTTGTGTAATGTACAGATATATTACATATGTACATATGATTTGTAATATTATATAGATGAAAAATCATTAGAAACAATATATTATTTTCAGCAACTCTAAATCAAAATATCTAAAGATATTCATAATAATAAATTTTTATTATTATTACTAAGTAATTTAATATATGCCTTTTTAATAATAAAATTCCAGGAAGTCTTATATTGACTATATATTAAAACAATATACACAGAAAGTGAATAAATTTTTGGTCAATTTCACAAAAAAAAATATTTAAAGGGAACAAGGAGAATTTTCAAATTTTTTTTTATATATGTGAAATAATGTAGACTCTTACGTTACTCTAGTTTACATTGTAGAATATTGATGCTAAGTATTTAAAAGATATTCACTATACAAGATAAGAAATTACTATGTAATGAGCAGAAAAATAATCTTAAAATAAGAACATATATCACCATATAAAATACGTAATTCAATTTTAATAACTTGTCACTTATTATTGTTACTTTTGGAATGTACTTATTCTTTGGGAATCGACAATAACGCCTAATATTAGTTCCACATTAACCTAGGCTTGTCAGTTGAATTCGAAATTCATGTCAATTTCAAGTAAATCCTATTAAATTATTTTGAAGTATCTTCGACATTACTGTAACTTGTAAAACACTTTTAAAATGAACAAAGCTTCTAAGCGATTCATATATATGATTCATAACAAATCATCTTAGAGGTATTTTGCTTTGTTTCAGTTTTAAAATATGCCGTCATTGGGTGTTCAGTTTGGCTCAGCTTCAAAGAAATGTGTGACACACAAGGCGTAGGATTAGGAATATCAAACACTTTTTTCCCAGAAGAAAATGTAGCGACAAAAAGTTACCATCAACAATAAATACTTACAAGATGATAAAAATTGATAATAATTAGGATTTTAATGAAGACCATAAGAATACTTCTCATATTTTCGCAATAAATTATATGAACATTACTCTTGCATAGCACCTACACATACATATACATAAATATATAATAATATAGCAAAATTATTCAACAATTCAAAAATCCAATCATATATGTTCCAATAAAATATAAAAATTATGCTATTTGAATTTTCTATGTACTTGGTAAATATACTTATTCATCTATATTTACAATGCTAGCAATAAAAAGTAATAAAGTAGAATCACATCCTAAAGGCCCTAGGGGTATAAGCATAGTGATTTTGCCCTTGAAAGATATCGGCACGATACTGAGAGAATTTTTAGGTACTAATAAGATAATAAGATCTTGAGAGTTCCAGATTTTTTAACCAATTGGTTTTTAAAAATAAAGCAAAATATGAATAATCTGAAAAAAAATCTCAGAAATGCGTTGATCGATTGATTTGAATTTTGGATATGTTTTGAGGGTTGATAGTACCTTTTAGAGAAAAAAATTAATAGCTTAATCGGTTCATAAAAATCTTAAAAAAATGAGATTTTTGTTTTTATTTTGATTTTTAACAATGATTTCAGCTTGGTACAATTATAAAACTATTTTTTTCGGATTCCTCATCCATTTTTCTATGGATTTATGAACTTTTAAGATTTTAAAAGGAGGTACGCCATATCGCAAAAAAATAAAAATCATTTTTTATGCAAATATTCGCTTTATTTTTGTGTTTTAAGCTTAAGTCTCGATTTTGTCGCTTATATATGTTTTACCAATCTTATTTAAAGTAATCATTTCTATACTTAGAGAAACAACTATTTTTTCTGCGTAAGTTGAAAGTTAAATATTTTAATATCAATGCATATTAACTGTAATGGACAGTTCTGAATAAAAAATATTACGTTTTTAAATTTATAATCGCGGTCACGAATTGATTCAGCATTTAAATTTCTGTATTTTCATAGTCGGACAGAGAACAAAAGATCATTAATTATAATATTGTTTATTGAAATTGTTGACCGGATTATGCATTTATGTAAAAGAGCATTTAAAACATATCGGTAATTAATTTTCAAAAGCGGAATGAGCATAACAATTATGACATTGTTGCTGCCATAATATTAGACAGTGAACGTGTCGATTAAAGCAGTGAATACCGAAGATAATTATAATTTCACAACGTTCAAAACAAAATAGACTTCTACATTGTATTAATATAGTATAACAGTAATGTTTTAGAATCATTCATTCATTTATTTCAGAGCTGCTGTTTTTTTTTTTTGTATTAAACTGCTCCTCATTCCGCATTTCCACTGACCTTCCTCCATCTTGCTAATGCTGTCGCTGAGGGAGTGGCTCCTCTTGAACACCTCCCGCTCCTGCCTGAGCGGTGTCTTGATGTCCGGTGTTGCGGTCGCGACCGCCGCGCCCATGACCGCGCACGACGCCGACCGCAGCGGTCCCGCGGCGAAGCCATTCGTTGGCGATGTCGGCTGCTTGCGAGATCTGATGATGTTTCGCGAATTATTAGATATATGTAACATATCACAAGTTCATAATTCATATGTTACTTTCTCTAACATTAGACTTTCCATTCAAAGCAATCTTAAAACAAGCTTAGTAAAATCAAAAAAATTAATCGAGTTAAACAGAATTTTCACATGTATATGTATAAATAGAACTAGAAACGAAGTCTGTCTTTCTGATTTTACTTGTCACGATATGAATACACGTATTTAGAAAACATATTTATATACGGTTATGATTGATTTTGTTTTATCGATTTATATCTCGAAGTATGTTAAATGTCACCAAAGCTATGCATAAAAGGCACAATATTCTGATAGGTACAAATGCTTAGGCCATAATGATTTCTTTCCAATCGGTTATATGCAAAAGCACATATATAAGGCAGTATTATTAACCTTCAACTTTAATCCGTGACAATACAGTGTCAGGTTTTAGTCAGTGCACTGTACACCAAAGGGATTGTTGTTGGAGGCCGTTTTCCCACAACAATTTAGGATGAAAGGGTTCGGAGTCCTTACACGTAGATACAATGCGGTTTTGGAGCAGTTAACGACCGTCGTCGCCTATACAGTTGAAAGGCCCCGACTGGCGTCTTACAACGTAGTGTCCGGAGATCAAATCAGATATGATGAAACTCGAGTCAAAAACTCATCGTTCAATTCGCAAATTCGCCTGTGACAAGGCATTGTGACTCGTTACCTTCTGGTATAAAAGTAACGCAACTACTACCGCCCCAGCGGCCCCCGCCGAATTCAAGACATTGTCAAATGAAGCCAGCCCGGCTATTTCTGAACCACCTGCGGCGTCTTCATTAGACGATGAAAAAAATGCGTGTTCCTTCGAGTGTTGGAATGTGTGTGGGATCCCAGGAGTCCGATGGTTTGTTTACATTATTTCGGCACTCTGTAATGTCTATTATATCTATAGACCAGCATGCAAATGAAACAAAGCCAAGAAGAATGTGTTTAGGAACCAGAAATTTAATCCGCTTTACGTAACACGAGATGAAACTTGGACATTTCATACCTTGTATATATATATGTAAAATTAACGCCTATGAAATGTTTGTAAAGTCGAGATTTAAACCTCATTCATAATATCAAAAAAGTAGTCAAAACTTTATAACTTGTATTAAATTATGTTGTGTCTATTATAAAACTACTAGTATAGCAGTCACCTGAATTTATTCGGCGTGGGTATGCCCGGCGATGAGGGCGGCGGGGGCGGCGCGGGCGTGCCGCCGGCGGGGGGCGGGGCCACGGGAGGCGGCGGCGTCGCTTTGTCGCGCTCCAACCTCCCGGCCACCGTGAACAAATTCGCATCGTTCTGAGGCACCCGTTTACGCCAACCCTGAAAAATAAAAAACGAGACCCATTAAAATAGATCTCAACAAAACAACGAATTTCCAAATTGCTGATAACGACAATAAAATGAGTAATATTAATCATATAAAGTTAAGAAGAAATCATGTCGAAGACTCGATGGCCCATAAATAATGACAATTTTTCGTCTGAAGCTATGAATTGATCAGACAGTTGTTTTGGAGCTTAATGGTTTTTTGAGATTAATATAAAATTTTATTATCCACCCAATTGAAAAAAAAAAATCATAATTCTCGATTACTACATATTTTCAAACATAATATTACATACTTACACAAAAAACTTTTCGGTGAGATCGTTATGAGTCGTTGATCTCTTATCAAATTACATTCACGAATCTCTTTTTTTACGGCAAAAGCTACAGCCACGGAACAATAACCACGCCGTCTGACCCGCCCGCGCCGGCTAGACTATCTCTCAAAAAGGAGCTCTAACATCTTTTACACAAACAATGATAGCAAATATATTTATATATATATATATATATATATATATATATATATATATATATATATATATATATATATATATATATATAAACTCAAGACTGTTTCTCAAAAGATAGGCAGAAACTACAGATTTACACATGGTATGATCCTCGCATATCTCTCTCGCTTTGTTGACATCCATCTATCTTTTCATACAAACTCGTCGATTTCGGATGTTTCAAACCTTACCCTTCTTTAATATGCCATCCATTTGGTTTGCATAAGATTCTCTAGGGCGACCCTTGTTGACCCTTACATCATATGCATTCGCTTTGTAAATGTGTTTATCAGTTTATTTTCATTTATCTTTTGATTATGACCAAACTACAGCGACATACATTATTCCTAGATCTGTCTTTCAAAGACAAGCCATAGGGACCGCGTATTCAGCACAGTGATTCTACTTTCGTTTTTCTTCTGTCACACCCAACTGTCAGTACTGTACATAAGCACAGGGGCCAAGACTCCATTATAGACAACCAAACGCGCTTGGCGTGTGACATTTTTACCATTCATAATAGCAAGCAAAGCCCTATTCACCTTATTTCTGATATTTACTCTTCTATAAATGTCTCTATCATAGATATTTATATTGCATTCAATCATGCTTTTGTTTCTTACAAACGCCATGACCTTGGTCTTGTGAATATTTATTTTCATTAACATAGTAGTAAGTATTCGCTCAACAACCGAGAAATAAACGAGTCACCGTTCAGTTAGTCATGGGCCAGTTTGAGTGTGGACACGAGCTCGCGTGTCATATTCTAAGAATGCATGTTTATTGTCTGCGCGTAATGCGCTGTTATGCATGCAAGTATTTTTTTTCTTCTTCTTCACAACGTACGACGCGCGCACCGCATAGGCGGCCGATAACCAGTTAACAAACAGAGCATGTCATTTTTAAAATGTAACGCGAGACTTTTGTCGTTATTTCAAAACACACCTTCTTCGGTTGCAAAATATTGGCCTTAACACAGTTGTCGTAAGGCCGTAATCCTAGAAAATAATTACACGAATACATCGTCTATCGGCTATCGTTTTAATTTTAAATCGCAATGTTAACATATCCGTAATTAAATTAATTTAAGAAATTTATTTAGAGTAAATTTAAGTGAAAAACAACAATGGCTTTGCACGAACTGGCGTTGAGTTGACAAAAAAAAAACCCAGGCGTTTGCAAGTCCGTTACGTTTTATTTTATTGGTGCTCTGCAAGCATAACTTAATATTTTTCACAAAAATCATAAACTTAAAAGGCTAAAACTTGGCTTTAAAATTTTATAGCTAAATTAAACTTGAGCACCGAAAATATAAAATACATAAAGTGCTCACAAAAATAATTTATTTAATAGAATACTATTATAATATTTTAAATTATAAATCTTTTAATTAATAATGACATCTAACAGTGTTATAGTGCTAATTAATATCACAGCTATAATTATATGACTGCACAAAAAAAGAATTTACGAAGTTTATGTTTTTAGCCACAGGATCTGACAAACTAACTTCCGATTTAAATATATGTATACGAATTAAAAAAAGTAATTGACGTCGCTATAAAATTAGTTTCATAATAAAGATAAAGCTCAATGTGTTATTTATAATAACACCCAATAAGTTGCAGATTGAACTCGCATGCTTAAGGGTTTTTTACAATGTACAACTTTTTTTTTTCATTTATCAAATATTTTAAATATCTTAACTTTTGAAAATCTTAAATATTCATGGTGGAAAGCAAAAAATGTTCTCCCATACATCAGTCTGCCTCACAGTTTATATGCAGATATTACCTTATAATGGCAAAAAAGTATTTTTAAGTGTTACAAATAAAAATTAATTGTTTTCGGATTCCTCCTTTACTTATATTGGGGAGAAATGGCTTCTTGCCGAAATTCATTGTTCTAGGTTAACGGAAAGTATCCCATAGATTTTTATTTAGTAAGGTGTGTCAAAATATAAGGCATGAATGACCGTATTTTTGATGACGTTCCCTTAAAACTTTTGATTTTTTTTTACAGCTCCAAGAAACCGCAGATCTAGGTATTTAATATTAATTTCAACTTCATACTTTCACGTGTTCCTCAGAAAAAGGTTCTTGGCAGACAGACAAGGAGACGGATAATCAATTGATTCCACAAGGATTCCTATTTTCCTTATGGGAACCTTAAAAAAATCAACTGTATATCAAAAGTCTCATGAACCTCTACTCTACGTCATGCCAAGCCCGTTCGACGTTGTTAGCGTCCAGGTGGTTTAGCTTACCGGGCTTAGCATGCCCGCTGGCCGACGTCGTGACGTACTCTTGGAGGCAGAAGCCAATGATCTGATATAAACTCAAAAGTCACTGGTTAATGTTTGCCCGGTGTTGGAAGTAAACGGCGGCACCTTGCGAGTCGAGGGCACCGCGCGCCGATTATTCGGCAACCCTGCGCCGCTGCCGGCGGCGAGATTAATTAATTGAACCAAAGTGAAGGGGTTCATTGAAAAGGGTTTATTAATTTATAAGATAAGGACAGATAAGGACCGACCATTATTACGTCATCGATTCGTACTGAATTTCTACTCCACCTTCCACAATCATCCTATCGTGATTATATCGTAGAATTGACATCATTTCCATTAACTCAGATCACCATTTTTTTAGTGCGCAATGTGGTAGTTTACTCTGGTTGCGATTCATTCAGCATTTGTTTTTGTAAACTTTCAGAAGAATTTACTGACAACTGAGAGAGCAAAGATTAAAAAAACACCACTAGTGTGGTGTATCTGAACTACCTTTATTTATGCAGTTAATCTCTACTCATAGTATGACAATTATTAGATCCACAACTTATGTAGCATTTTGAAAATAATGGAGTCATCCATACTTGCATTGAATGCATTAATTTTGACAAAACCCCAAATACGTCAAATTACCGTCACTCGTAGTCCAGAACTTCTCAGCGTAATTTTAAATGACGTAATGCATATATAACTACCATCCAAGACGGCCACAAATAGTACGTCTAATAACGTAGAAGTATCATATGTACCTACGTATAATGTTCTATGAGCACACGGCGTACCCATGAACCAGATGAAAATTCGATTTCTGTATAAATGGACCAAAATATTGATTACTCAAAGTAATCAATGGTTTCGACGTCATCTCACGAAATATCACTCTCGACATACACACAAGTGACTAGTTCCGGAAGAAGATTATAAGCGTTAAAAAAATGCATCCAGTTATTCAAACCGTTGCTCATGTTAGCGCAATCTTTATATAGCTACGGAAAAATGCAAGGTGCAGCGAGAAAAGGTCAGCGCGAGCGA
Organism: Eumeta japonica; assembly: GCA_005406025.1. Classification (NCBI taxonomy): domain Eukaryota; kingdom Metazoa; phylum Arthropoda; class Insecta; order Lepidoptera; family Psychidae; genus Eumeta; species Eumeta japonica. The sequence goes on from BGZK01000156.1 coordinate 584,023, forward strand.
TGATTAAACGACGTCGTCGACTGGACCTGTTCGCCGCGCCCCATTATTTATTATGTGCGTTCGTTGCGCGAGATTTTCGCAAAACCTTGGGCGAAACTCGGCGGCATTGTCCTTTGATGCCTGTAAAGACTTTAAAGGGATAAACATTTTTGCAAGGTAAATGGCAAATTAATTCAATGAGACTGTGTTCTCTTGAACTTTTAACTTTTTTCTCGACTGTGTGTTTCAATAAGATTATATAATCAAGACGTCAAAAATTGACGAAATCAAAATTCAAAAAAATTGTGCATTAACATGATGACCTATTGTCACCGTAAGCAAATCGGAAAAATCTTCCTCTATAATTTGACCAAAAATGTACGTATTATCAAAATCATTTCATTACATGTGAAAGTGTACCTTACAAATATTAAAGCGTTAATAAACGCTATTACGAAGCGATGAAACCAGCTCAGATGATACATGAAACAAAAAATATACCTTCTAGAGCGTGATACCTTGAAAAGTTTTCATACCTACAATAAGTATGTTTGTTATATATAATATAATATACTTAGTATATTATATCATATATAACTTACGTACAAAAGGGAACCTGCGATGTCTATCTGTTCTTCTGTCTGACTAAAAGGCTGAAAATATTTATTTCATCTTTCATAATTTATAAAGATCGCATTGATGGTTGATTAACAATTATAAATGTATTACAAAATATCATAAACCTCTTGTCCCCGAAGTAAAAAAATGGAAAGAAGTTTCAGACATTTACACTTTTCAATGGTAATAAAACCCACTACTTCTTTATCACTACTTTCACTCCTCAATTTGTACAATGCTAACGACCCGGCTCGGCTTGTGTTTAATTTGACTTCATGGAAATCTCGGTGCGCAAATCAGGCCAACTAATTTGAACGGTTTCGTCTATTTTAACTTTTAATGGTCTACATAAAGATAATCAAAATTTTTTTCACAGTTGTAGCAAATAATCTTCGTACGAAATTAGAAATTGATCAATGCAGCTTAAAAAAAAGTATACTCGCTTATCGATCAAAACGACTTGAATGGTTAGTTGTACGTTACGTAAATACCTACATATTAATTTACATTACGTAAATACATACTTCAAATCATATACGGTTGCTTTTTAATAAACTGGAATCGAAAAATAGACAATCGACGTTTAATTTTGAAACGTCCAAAACGAAAGCGTTTACAAACTTAAATAGTTAATTATCATAAAAAATATATATATTCAGAAACCTCTTGTGGCTAAAAGCATGAAGTGTAATTTTAATCGCAAAATAGTAAAGCTAGTTTACACTTCTTTTCTTCCTATTAATTGATATGTGATTGTAAAAATAACTTTTATTATATTTAAGTAGTCCGCATACCTATGTCGAATATTTCTCTTCAATAAAGACGGACGGTGGAACGGATAGACTAAAAATGTAATAGTTTACAGTTCATAGAGCATATATCCGCACCTGTGAAGCTATCTCCAGTTTATTCCTCCGGTCGGCCAAGATGTTCTGCCCGAGCTCGTTGTCGTCTATAGGCGTTTTCTTCTTTTCGTCAACTGATGCGTTCAACGATTCCTGAAACAAAAACATAAAGCTTATAAAATACCAAGTATTTGGATCCTAACGATTAACATTTCTTTTCAAATACTGATAGAAATGATAAAATACAAAAGAATTGTAAAGTGATTTTTATGTTTCCTCCTTTTATTTGCGAAACTGGTATGCCATTTACAACCTATACTGTTAATTATTCTACTTGATATCCCTTTTGTAATCGGTAAGGCATGATTTATTCGTGTGCCGCTACTAGCTATAATAATTGGAATGTATACAAAATATAATTACGAGATAAAATTGAACAAAATCGACGCATACGCATACAATACGGAATTATAATAAACAACGTTATCAATCGATTATTTATTTATCATTATGGTCGTAATCGAAATGCAACGTGCCTGGGTGTCGTCCGCGTTTTCGGAGTCGAACTTTTTAAAAACCGGTTTCGTAGCGCCGTTCCCGCCGTTTTTCGTTTTGTTCTTCAACTCCCCGATGACCGATCCGAAATTTAGACCCGATGGAAAAGCAGGATTTTTCTGTACTCGTGTCACTAATTTCGCTCTGTTCTCGTCTTCCGAGACGTGAAGATCGTCGGTTTCTCTCTTGTCGTTGTCGTGTGTCGGCGTCTCACTTACTGTACTAATTTCAGGCTTATCGTCTACTATCACAGGTACATTTTGACTATTCGGTGTCAGAAGATCTGCCGCTTCTTTGTCTAATGAGAGATTTTCGATTATAGATTTGATTTTGTCATCGCTTAAAATACTTTTTTCAAGAAATTCTGCGAACTTCTCCTTCGGAGGACTCTCTCTCTTACATTCCTTCACTATTCTGTCGCGTTCTAATGGTAACTTATTTTCATTAAGAGGCACCTCACCTTCAAGTTCGTTTTTATGTATACTTGTTAAGTCTTTTGAGAAATTTGCGGTTGATTCTATTGTAGTACTTTCATTTTTAATGTCAATTGTTTTTTTGTCGTGGTTTAAAGACACTTTACTATCAGTGAGAAGTACCTCATCTTTACATTCAATTTCACTAACACCTGACGATATTTTTTCCATTGAGAACCTATCATTCATAGGTTTTTCATTTTTACCCTTATCGACAATATTCTCGCTAATGTCATCAGATGAAATTTTTTGACGTAGATGTCCATTGTTAAATTTATTTGTGTCATCGACTAATATACACTCTTCGGCAGAGCCTAAATATTTTTCATTAGATATTTCGCTTTTTATTGCCTCAATCTTATTTCCTGTAACATCATTCAGAGCCGCGCTGTGACGTAAAATGGTACTCTGTAACGTCTCATTAAATTCGTTAATAAGAGAACATTTTCCTTGGTCGTCGTTAAAATTTGTGTTTGTGACGTCAGAACATAAATTATTTACCACAGGAGATCTCACATATGTAGATTTTAATTCTTCTGGACAAAATGAATTATTATCCAATGATTCGAATTCAATTACTTTTCTTGATCGCTCTTGTATCAGGAATCCTTTTATTTCTTTCTCACCGACGTCATGTAATAGATTGTTTTCAGCAAGAACTTCCTCGTCTTCTTTTATTATAGAAAGATCTCGATCTAGTGATTTTACAGATCTTTTTGATGATTCATTTCTCACTGTTAAATCCCGGTTATCACCTTTGCTCTCCTTAGAGCCTTTTATTGATACGTTCGAAAAGCTATTTCTAGACGGCAGCAGATATCTCCAAATAAAGTATGCAAAAACACCGAGTCCAAGTAAAAACTCCAAAGCCAAAATCATTGTGATCTATCAGTATCAGTTACTGTTTGACTATGCTTTCATCACAATTTAATAATAAAAGTCTTTCAATATTTATAAGTGTATCACATCGATATAGTTGTAATATTAATATATTTACTTCATCACCTTTATAATAAGTATAGTATCAGAAATTTACTACTGCACTAATTAGTGACAACATAAAAAATACGAAAGAAATATTAAAAAAAGATAACACTTGCGTAATCGAATGACGACCGTTTCGCGACGGCGACCAGAGTTAACTGGCTGTTTCAGTTTATATTATCATCTGGTTGCGCGTACGCAGGGCTCGATGACTCACGACACGCGAACCGGCACAGTGAACAGAGTATTGTTAAGTGACGCATCACAGATCGATTGACCGGACGGCCTATTCTAAAATTTTTCATTGCAATATCGATGTATTCAAAAATATATAGAATAAACTATTCATATATGATAATCAGATTTGGTCAGCAAAAAATGGCGAAGTGAAGACGAAATTAAAGAACCAAAATTAATAGTACTTAAAAATGAAAAATGTACATTCGTAATGAAATATAATTGGCAGTAATGACAATCACTTTTTGATGGATTTGGATCAGTGAACAACAAATAAATAAGAGCAATACAGGACATTAATAAAATGAAATATTATTTTTAAATTCCACCAGTATCGTTATAGAAAACAATATTTTTCAACCGATATATATTTCCGAACTACACATTTAAAAAACCTCAAAGAATGTACCACAACATTTATATGCAAAATAATATAATATCTGTATAATCAGATGCGGGACCGGACCGGTTAGCAAACTGATGGACATATAGGTTCAAGTAGAATCAAAGCTACGAGTTTTAAATTAACTCTTATCGCGTCTGGTATGGGCGGGGTCCGATGTGCGTGTTGTGGGTATTGTTACTGTACCGCGCGCTGATGTGTGCCTCATCACAGCAGCCTAAGAGTTCGGCAGGCGTAAAGGATACGATCAGAAAAAAAATTAAATGATGAGTTTTATCATGTGTGTGGTGAGTTATTTAATAATTCGACATTAATTTTTCACTCGCATACTACTGAACGGAATAACGAGCGACGAACGCGGAAACCTTTTTGTTTGTCTCCTTTAATCTCAAGGGCTTCTGTATTGTTTTTAGGTACCACTTGTACTTGTATAGGTGATTATAATATATACATATGTGTGTGTCTATAATCGATGCTGTATTTTATAGAAGAAAATCGTGCTTCAACTTTTGAAAATATTTAATTGTCAATGCGACAAAGCGCGATTCTAATAAATATTATAAAATAATTTAATTTTAAGATTACGTGCAGTTGTAAATAAAGTCGTGAAATAATTATCTGCGATGTCGGTATTATGTTAATTATTCAAGATATAATTAATACTTAAACTTTTTTTTCGATGCGCGTGTCGACGAACCAGACTGGGGACAACTTATGTAAATGGGTATAAGTTCGTATACAACAAGTTTGAAACGATATTTTAACCAGTCAATAAAGATAAAAACCACGATTTATTTCTAGATGTTGTCATGTACTTAAATACTTATTATATATCGTTATTATATATTTATTGTTTTTTTTTCATCTTAATCGGAATGATTGGAGATTCCATAAATATTTGTACGTGACAATTCTCTTTCATGATTCCTAAAAAGGTAAGATTGACAGAAAAACTGTTACATCTGTGTTGGACGACTTTAGTAAAGATCAATATATTGTGAACTCATGTCAATGTTGTGCATTAATTGCTTCAGCAATGGCACCATTTTGGGATCATTATCAAAAAGAAGGCTTCGTGAACAGACTTCAAAAGGAAAATAGGTACATTGATTTAAAAATATATGATTATTTTTCCAAGAAACAATTTACGACTAAACAATTTTTTATTTGTCGTCGTTGTTAGTTTACATTTCGTGATAATTTAGGCCCGCCAAATGTCCATACCCCGAGCAAGCCATTGGGTATTCGTAATATAAAATAAAAACTGATTCGTATACGGTGTACAAAATAGTAGAACCCCCATATGAACTAAATACGCAACGGCGTATCCATATATCCACGCGGCCTTAGAGCAGGAAGGCCTTTCTCAAGCCCCACGCCCGGACGCGGGCCGTGATCGATCGCCCTTGACAGAGCGGCGCGAGCTCCGGCCTCGAATAATGCAAGCAATGAGCGGCCAATTATCGCACTTAGACAACAGAGATTGTTAGCTAGCGTGAAATAGTCGGCGTACGTGTATGAACACCGAGATGACCCCACAGCTATGCGTGTCATATTCTTACTAGCTCTTGTCCGCAACTTCCGTCTGATTGATTTGATTCTGACTTCATTTATACTCCCGTTTATCTTATTCCTACTCGTTTAAACCTTCCCAAAAAAAAAATCTAAGAAATGAATTAAACGGTATGAAATAATAATAAAAGACAACCGACGAAGAGTTGCACAACAACGACTGCACGATTAAAAGGCGTCGCGTCGCGCAAAAGAATTTTCCGACACCAAAAGAATCCGAAAGTGCGATGCGAGTGACTGCAAATATTTGGCGCGTAATTAAGGAAACGCCGTATACGACGATTTCGTCACATGGAACCCGTCAAGAGGCGCGACGTCGCGGTTGCGCGCGCGCAATAGACCGCAGCCACCAAATAAGTCAACTTGCCCGACACCGCTTACGGAACGAACGGGGAAAAAAATAATTGGAATTACTATAATGAATACAGATATCACGAGATCTCATACAAGGGCATGAGAAGGATGTTACGCGCATCGGTTTTAAGTCCGACATAACTTGTGTACTTTATGGTTTATATATATATATATATATATATATATATATATATATATATATATATATATATATATATATATACATATATACACTTTCGCTTTCACAATTTGAGATGTCGTCGACCTAAATACTACCCTGCACGAAAGAGTGAAAACAACTCTTCAAATCTTGGCACAAGTTCAGAGTAGGCAAGTTCATCCCGATTTATAAATTCAAAGACTCAAAAAGAAATAATTGGCTGTTATGTATGCTTGGATCTACAAATAAAACCTTATAATTATGTCTTATTAAGAAAAATAAAGTACAAAATAATAAAAAAAAAAAACAGTTGGATGATTGACCTAACGCAATTGTATCAAACCTCCGAAATAAAAAAAAATCGCCTAGGAAACCGCTAATATTTAATTTTTCCAAAAGGAATATTGAAAAAATTCAAATTTTTAATGAAAACAAACAATATTGTTCTTGATGTCTGCATGTATTAAAATAGCGGCGCGTGTGCAAATAGAATATCGCAAGCTATAAATAACTAGTAACGCTTTAAGTGATTTCCGCTGCCTAATTTGCTCGGGTCACAAAAACTTCCAAATTCTATTATCAATTAACGTAATAAATAATAAAGCGAGTCTGGCTGAGCGGTTTGTGTACGCTGAAAGTTCTTCGACGTCAGCATGTTCCGATAATTTCAAGGGAAATGACCCGAACTAAGTACGTATGAGTTCATGCGCAATTTTACTGACGTAATATTATATGAAATATATTTAAAAAAAAGATTTTAAACGCAAATCAGACTTTTCTTAAGGTTTCTTAGATCTTTATTGTCACAACATATAAAAACAAACGTAACTGCTATTCCTTTAAAGTATTCCATACAAAATATTTTCATAAACTAATACAAAAATTAAAAATTAAACCGAACAATGACAACTTTCAGGAATTTTTACACTATATAAAAAAAAACAATATTTAATCAAGAACTTTATGATGTAGGATCTTTGTTGTTATTTTTATGTATATACTTGTACACAAATAAGCACAGGTCGCTCAGAGCATGGGCTCCGCGTGGGGTCGGCGCGCGTGTTCCGCGTGTGGTTTTTTTCGGTCTTCTACACTTTATATTTTAACATCGGGACCTATCTCATGTCGTGATTTTGTACTCGTTCTCCAATCTCCCGTCTAAACCCTAATCCGTGTGCTTCAATTGGATAAAATCAACTACAACATTCAAACTATATCACAAAATGATTATAAATGTTTGGGTTTTGGTCCAGCGACTAGAGTTGTGCGTCGTTGAAGTACTTAGGCTGCTAGTCGATTTGCTAGTATTTTTGGGCTTCGCTGCAGTCGAGTAAACAATACTAGTGTTTATCGCCGATCGACGCACGCGCACGTCGACGCCCATCGTTCAATTAGTGCCGACAGCGGGTAAACACGCGATGACACCGACACTTACATCGGTGAATAAATAATGACATATCGTTGCGGCCGGCGAGACTTCCTCTAACTCAAAATTGTCATAAACGTGTCAAAGTGAACAAATTTTTTCTAAAATACACAACGAAATGAAATTACTAGTCGAATATGCGTTTCATGTCTAAGTGGGCTAAATATCTTACAACCCTTCAGAAAATATGTATACATTACGGTTAAAAAGTGTTGCATTCTGCACATTCGTTATTTTACACTATCATTAAATACGTAAGTACATATATTTTTCATAAAATCGATTCACGGATTGTGTAATGTAATACGCGATGACGAAGTTGTAAAAATGTATTTTTTTTTATCATGCGAATAGTTTAGCAGCACGCGTTCTTATATTTTAAATTTTGTATCAGCCCGTAAATGTTTCAAGACGCTCGCAAAAATACACTTTTATTTATTTCATACGATGCAGCTCAATTACAAACAGCAAAAGTGACCCAGTAGAAAGAATTTTATTGGCACATTAAATCTAGTTTATTACAATAAGTATATTTAACACGATCCGAGTGCCTACCCGCGAAACATCTGTACAAACTAATTTCATGAGAGCCACACAAAAACTATGACCGGTGGCGGTTTGCGAGGAGACGTAATTTAGTCAGAAATATATATCTTAATACATTGTTAACGATGTATATATTTTGCAAGTCTAAAATATTCCATTCATTTCCGATTGTATTCCATTATTACAAATACCGAAAATTACTTTTTCTGTTATCGAAATTTCCATGCGAGGTTTATCTGTTAAGCGATTGACCTTGGAGGAGGCCAATTAGATAACAGTGATAAAAGCGATAAAAATAGTTTATGTAGAGGTTCGAGGGGTAGAGCGATAATGCAGCTGCGCGCCCGCCGGCCGCATCGCCGAGCGGCGTAAGCCACAGAGGCGCATCTGTGTAAATCTTATAAGTCACGATCACCGACGGATGCAAAATGCGTTGCTCATCAAGAAAGTATGTCGATATCCTAGATCATGTTTCGAAAAATAAAAACATACCGAATTTTCAAAAATAGTTGTATTTTTTACCGATTAGTATTTTATATAATTAGAATTTATGCTAATATTGTCAATAATTATTTTAAAAACAGTACAGACATATCTAAGAGATTTTTCCTAAATATATCCTTCATTACGTATATCATATAATAATATAGGATTTTATAAGTCGTTCATATTTTTCTCGTTTATTAATACGAATTCCCTTTCGATAATGCAAACACAAACACAGCACAACACATAATTAGGTCCACGATTAAGATAACATTAATTTATGAACCAAAAACAGCCAAACGAAAAAAAAAACGAAATCGAGAAAGGAAAAGCATTGGCGCTAAAGGCGAAACCCTAATTAATTAAGGCACTCGTAAATGATTACTCGGTGAAAGCGTCCGTAGTAATTTAACACGCGCGGCGTATGCGTATACGCGTGCGCACCGCGTCGACTTCCGAGCGACTGGCCGACGGACGGGACGGCCGGACGGCCGGACCTCCGTACGGACTGACCGGATAGCGCGAAGGGGTCATTGCCGTGCTGCGCTTGCGCCGTTGCAAAAAATTAGTGCGTTTGAACGAAATTCGTGAATCGAATTACATGGTGCGAGAAGACAAATAGAAGAAAATGCATTTTTAATCTGTAAGGTCTTCAGTAACGAGGGGAATAATGCGGTGCTACAGGTAGTTGAAAGCAACCGGCTAAGGCAGAGCTACCTATTTTGGTGATGTACGGCGACAAAGCGAAAAAATTCTGTAATAATAGAATTATTGAAAATATACAAAGCGTTGTTATTTGTTATGTATTCAATAATAAACGACACATAACAACGCTGTGGTCTGGAATCCTTTTTTTTTTCTGCAATATGAATAGAAACCGAAAAAAATGTTTTTAAAATCGCCTTTGGTTTTCCAAATCTAGTGAAACGCACATCGCGTCTCAGAAAAGATCTATCCTCTGAAGAGATCCGATATATTTATGATTTCATATTAATGATATCATAACATAAATCGGGCAAAATATCGCGAGGAAAATTTGCGTTTTTACTTTATCGTACAGTTTTCTGTGACGATCGCTAGCGATGTTTATGGATCTAACAGCGCCCGCATCACCGACAGTTATTTCTGATGTTTCCTGAATACTGGCCGAAAATAATATAATGTTTATGTCTTAAAATTCCCGTTTTCACGGTCCAGTGCATCAATATATTGCAAAAAAAAAATTAATCACATTGAAAATTACATATGAACTCATGAAACCAACATTCCTAGCTGTTTGTAGAAAACTTAAATGGAAAATCGAATCGTACGATAAGCTTTTATGAAAAGTGTTGACATTCAAGCGTTCAGCTGGCGCAGATACTAACAATAATGCACAAATACAATAATTAAACGTTAATTATTATAAATTACAGAAAATAATCCATTTCTCGCTGTTTAGAATTTAAATACACGTAAACACGCCAGATATAATTGTACAAATTATAATAAAACAAAGCATGCCCATAAACACTCCGAATTACAAAAATGAACGTCAAACTTTTGATCCGACTGTCAGGTTCACGACAACAGTTACAATTTGGCTTAACATTATTAAAGCACGTAATTGTAATAATATTAAAATATAATATACTTATAATATAAACTCACGTCTCTTTCCCAGAAAGGTAGGCAGAGACTTCATGCAAGCTGGCATGAAAAAATGGGTGGATGTCAGTGAGGCGAGAGAGACATGCGAAGATCGTACCGTGTGAAAATCTATAGTCTCTGCCTACCTTTCCGGGAAATAGGCGTGAGTTACTTATATCATTGTAAGTATAATCGAGTTGTATACCACGATGTTTTATTAGAAAGGAATTGGAAAGAAAACCCTAAGAGGGATTGGCCAAAAAGAAAAGCATCGAACTCGAGGGTTGAGGTCGAAATCCGTCTCGACGAAAATAAAATTGTAGCCGGCTGCTACTAAAAAATTGGCAATAGACAGTTTGTAATGCGGTTTTCGACCGTGAATGTGAGGACGCAAAGTCTAATATATATTATTAGAGCAAGCGAGAGAAAAAAATCATTACTCAGCCAAGCAAAGCCGAGGTCGGCATCCTTGCTGCATATACAGACATACATGATAATATCGCAATTCAGTCATCACCAGGCGAAAAACCTCAGAACGATAAAAGAAAAAAAATCAAAAGATACGAAAGTTTTTAAGCTATCTCTCTTCACATAGACAAAAGCGTTTGATCTGTGATCTTTGTTTAGACGGCCATAAAGTAGCTCGTGCCGCGCGGACGTAAATACTAAAATGAAATGCGGAAACACGTCAGAGAATACGAAACAGAGAAGCAAACACAAAAAAACCTATTCAAAAAATTACGTGTACAAAATGACATAAATAAAAGGATATTACTGCGACAAAGGCAAGAAGTGAACAAACGTTTGGAAAAATTTAAACGCAATAAAAAACAATCTTTAATAAATCTCAAACCGAATCTAATTGGCTGTCTTCATTATGCGTAGAACTAACTATACACTTGGCACTTTTATACATAATGTCAACAATGAAAATAAAATATTTGACACCTTTATAGGTAATAACCGTTAACACTAACAACATAACGTTTGGGCGCTAATTTATTTTTCTATTGCTATTGTCATTTAAAATGTATTTTCAATACGATTACTAATTGCGCACTCGTTCGATGAAAAACGAATAATCACTGTTCATAGATTGGTGGCATTATGCGAAATTTAACAGTACATGATTCATTATAAACCGATAGGCCCGCATAAAGATAACGCACAGAATTATCGTTGATTCTCTTCTAAGAAACTAATACAAGACCTTAAAAAATATAACAACAGAAAAGCAAATAACCCGATGGCCGATTTAATTAAAATAATTTAGATCGCATCAGTCGCCAAACACATGTATCGTCAAACCATCGGTCTTTCTGTCCATCTCGTGTCAGATAAATTTTTCTTAGTCTACTGTTCTGAATAAGATTTAAGCTAGTGACACTTTAATCACACAGACAAAAAAGTAACTATTTATTTCAATTAAATTATAGGCAAGATAAATTGGTACAATGATCGACAACGATAGGCTGCGTCGATGTGTGTTTCAAATAATTCACAACATAGATTGTCGTGGATTATTTAAAACAATGTATGAAAATTAGAAGAATTCTCTAAAAGGGTCTAGATAAACGCAATAACATTAAAGACCGATACTGTATTGAACTAATTGCTGATTTCATATTTTATAGCATTACATGTTATTAATGCTATAAAAAAAAAGAGTGTGTGTACTTATGTACACGCGTTAGAAGTTATACTTCTTTGGCGTATGAATAATATTTAAAATAACTCAAATGCAGTAGTAATCGACAATAAATATTAAAATCAATCAAAACGATTTTGTTTAATTGAAAATGTTTTATTAACGTAACAATATAACAATACAGTACAAATATATAATCATTATTCATTATGTGAATGAGTCAAATACATTTAAAAAGAGTGTGTACTTATTATTCAATTATTTGTTAGAAAAATAATAAGTTCGTTAGAAATATATCTATATATTATACTTACATGGTTAACCTCTAATATTTAAAAACACTTCAAATTTTCACAATTTTCACAACACAATGTTAAAAGTTTACAAATAATGTTTATATATATAAAAATTGAACAAAAAATAATAATTATAGAAAATTAATACTCAAAATTGATTATTCATATGAATACTATATTTTGCAAGAACTGGGTTATGAATATAAGTACTATGTAATATATAGCATGAACACTCTGTACTATGTACTATATAGTATGAACACTCAGTATTGTAACTATATTCAGTGTTGAAAATATATTTTTTTATTATTTCTATTCTGTGGCTAACTTCATCATGTCGTTTGTGCGCGCGCAGCTCACAAATTCACTCTCATCCAAACGTGCCAAAAGAAGTATAACGTCAAAAATACACAAAAAATATTAGCGTAATTATAATAAACAAAACAAAATTTTTAAAATAAGAAAACACAATACAGCTACGAAATACAACAACGCTTATTTGAAAAAATAACTGTTACAGAAAACCAGATTAGAAAGTAAATTATATGCAAATATAATAATATACAAGAATAGAATATAAAGAAATAAATATACAAGAATAAAAAAGATAAAACACTCATGGGGTACTTTCTTCATAAGAAAATTATTGCATAAGTATGGGTAGATATACTTTATTATATTTAGATATTACGTATCCACGTCATACCTAAATATACTAAAGGCATATATATGCCCACTTCGATTATTACAGGCGCACGCGCTCGCGATATTCCAGGCGGGAGGCGGCGCGGGCGGCACGGGACGAGCGATTGCGTTAGACGGGCACGAGCCAAAATTATAATTAGTTTTAGCGACATACATACACGACCGAGACACGATTTCATAATATATGCACACAATCACACACATGCAGATATGAAAACATACAAAAAACCTCACACACACACAACACATGTACACAAACAGCGCGCGCGTGCGCACATAAATAAGTTTTATATATTGACGGGATGTTTTATATCATCACAACGATAAATGCGTGTTAAAATATAAACACGCCTACGTAAAGAAAAAGTACATTAATATGTAAGTTCGTATTTTTTTATTATTTGTACTACATAAAAAATCATTGAAAAAGAATTCTAAATGCACTTACACAATATATACCGCGACTAATAAATACATGCGTATTTATGTATGTACTTTTAAATACTTTATAAAATTATTAATATTCATTTCTTTGTGTATTAAGAGATTGTTTTTTTTTTCACGTCCTCTTGTTTAATGCAGACCTATGCCGATTTGACCCGAGCCCCCCAGCATTACAATATTAAACATGTCTGATACGAAAAACTTGATGCATACCAATAAAGTCGTAAAGCATGGAAGAATAACAACAGTACTGAGCCCTGCGAGAGAATCCCGGTTAATAGTGTAGTATAACGATTTAACCAGACTGTGTTGCGCGACCCGCGCCCCCACGACTACGTGCCAACTAGTCGTGGAGACGGGTAAGGTGATACTCTTGTACTGTTACTTTAAAGAAATATACCTGTCATTAGATATATTCCTGTTGCAATTTCGATTATATGGAGATTATAATCGTAGAGAAGAATGAGAAAGTATTAAGGTTATTTGTTTAATTCAGTGTATATATTTAAAATAGACGATAGACGCTACTTCACATGCTATGAATTCATAAGCTCTCAATTAAGCAGATCATATCAAAAAATGACAAAACGGTGTGTTAATATTGCTCACAAGTAATTCAACTGTAGAAACTTCAATCAGATACTATGAGTACCAAGAAAATAAACATCATCCATATAATAATTACGTTGTAAATAATAAGAAAATTTGCCACTAATGCCGATTAAGCCTCATTTGGTTACTGCTCGATAGGACCAATATCTATATTTCGTGTACAATTCGAATAAAGTAACACAAAATTATAGTAAATACATACATAAAAAGTGAAACTTCTTTATGATATCATTTTTCGAAAAATGATCCACTATTTATAACTTTACAGAAATTGGTTAAATAAAGCTAAATTAGATAAAGTTTAAGCAATAAAAATTCATTTTGTATTAAAGAACCCTATTTTATCGTAGACACGTATACAAATAATATGATTATTTCACCTTATTATTGCTATTAGGATTATTATAGTATTTAATTAATTATGATAGTATTATTATTATTGTTATCTTTTTTATATATTTTTGTAATTAATGACTTATGGTAACTAAAATATGAAATATATGATTTACATTCCACGGAATTTAGTGACCTAGTGAAAACTCCATCAATTGTAGTGCCGGATATTGTTGACTGTTTTTCATAGATAAATTCTATATACTATAAAAAAAAAGAGAAATAAAATTAAAATCTCTATTTTCATTTTCTAACTGTATACAGTTTATTTGTAACTGATTATTATTATTTTATTATTACAATTGATTAATGTTTACTAGATTGACAGTAGTATTAATTAATAATTGCTAGTTTTAATTAAATTATGTACATTCACCGATACTTACAATCAAAAACTGAGGTTAATCTGAAATAACCTAAAAAAAACTAAATACCATAATCACGCCCACGTGTTTGGATGTATTAGAATTATTAGAAAAAAAGATATAATTACTTACTTTTGTTAGAAATCCATTGGAATTAAAATATTTTTTTGTATATAACTTTATTACTGAAATTTTATTTTTCGCGTAACTAGTGAGTTTTAGAAATAAAATAAACAAGGCGCGTAACAGAAAAACGTGACGACGAAAATTTCTCTCATACGTCGATAAAGAAGTTTTACTTCTACAGGAACTACTACAAATTTTTTTCCTTATAAATTTATAACTTTTGATATTACTTTAACTATTTGATAGAGCATGTCCATAGCAACTATCCAATTTAGATCACTTCGCTATGTAGTTGAACATTGTTTGTTTTCATGCAGCGCAAAATTCAAATTCTCATAAAAAAAAAATTAACACAATTTTTATTATTTCCCATAAACATATTAATTTTTTTATCAGATTTTTCTAACGAACGATATATTCAAAGATAAGATAGCGAACACACATTCACAGTTTAAAAACATTTTACAAACCAAATTGTACAGCCTGTAAGATAGCCTGAATGAACTTTCCATTTAGCCTTCATAATGAAAAACAAAATCGACTTTTGAATCGCATGATTGTACTGGCGTCACCGCTTATTATACGTATGCCATATTTCAATCATTTACATGAAAAACTTTCACTGAGAAATTCTCGGTTCAGCTTTGAATTTTTTTATAATATACACAAATACGATTTATTGTAATAACCGTAAAACGAAAAACATAGACAAACCCAACTAAAATGTTTAGCAACTATGTCATATGAAAAGTAATTCATACGGTAAACGTCTCAGTGAATGGCTTTGTTTATTGGAGATATTCCAAATCATGAATTGATGGCCAGTAGGATTTTACATTCTTATTCTTAGAGTCAGATTTTTGCCAGTGTTAATTGTAATATATCAAACTTGTTTCATCCATAAAATAAAATTCACAATTTTAGTTACAAAATAACTACTTTTTTTTTCAGTTCATTAAAGATACACTTAATTATAATGTAATTCTAAATCCTAAACTAGCGTATATTATATTTCAAAAGTCGGAATTTTCTTAATTACAATTTCTTGCTATGTCGTAAATCTTACAGCGTTACAGCACGACCTCCATTGCCCCTTTAAAAGGCAGCACGCGCTGGACGAGCCGCGATGCCATATTTGACTGAAAAGGTCGCCTCCGTCGTCGCATTGAATACAAATATCTTGTTTCCACCATAGACGTCGGAGCATCTGTTTATGCAGTAAACTTTCTCTAGGTATTAAATTATGCGGTTACTTTAAAATATTCTAAGTTCATACATTAATAATCATAAGCCATTCATACTTATTTTAAAATTGTAACGGGGCCATCTGTGCGTTGAACATATTTCCCAAAACCAGATTTGTGTTAGGCAAATCTGTTTGTTTATTTGTTCATGTTCCTCTAGTGTGAACATAAAATATTATGGTTTTGAAATAAATTGGTTTTTAAAGTTTTTGTTCGTTTTCGGCATCACAAAAAACTACTGAATTAATCCTCTCATGATTTGGTAGCTGGGGCCCCACTTATAAGCCACTTTTCATTTCACTCTGCATACTATAGTTGACGTAGACAAAGTCGAGGGCAAAGCTAGTAATTCTATAAAACAGAAATTGTACCGAATACATTAAATTTTTTAAAGCTTTGGATACAATTTCCATTTTATTTATTAAGTACAATTTGGTATAAGATTGTATGTATTCGAAACTAAGTAATGAATCAAATATTTCTTTGTTGTTCCCGAAGCATTATCATTCAGTATATGAGAATTGACATGTTTTACGTATATTTATTTCCAGACAAGATTTAGACCGCCCTACGCCTATCAGTGTTTGGCGCAGACTACAAACTTGATATCAAATATCATACAAATATGTACAGTGCAGTCCTGTCGACACAGCCAATGGATTCGCAAGCGTCAAAAGCAGTGTAATGACCAGTTTGTCTACTCAGCGTGATGTTTAGGTGCAAATTGTCTCATAAACATCTCAAATCAAATCTGATAATGATACTTTTTGAAATAAAAAGAGAAAATCGGCTTGTGAAATTTCGAAATCGCTACCAAAATCGAGTCGGCAATTCATTTATTTCAATACATGTTTTTCATAGAAATAAGTTAAAAAAAACATTGTTTCATTAGCTTAAAACAATAATTGTTATTTTTACCACTTATTTCTAAAATTTGTATTTTTTATTCCTTAGAAAATTTAAAAAGGCACATGTCAAACTAAACAAACGCTTTTGGGAATAAAGGTAGTACTTTGTATTACTAGATATCACTTAAAATTAGATTAATACCAAACGGTTTTAATAACCCCGGTTGTCGCTAAGGGAATATACCCATACTACGTGACCCGTTCATGTGAAGAGGGCGGGGTCGTCGTTTTCCAAAATACCACCTTCCTTAAGACTTTCAGCACACTTGAGTTAGAGAATGATCGCGCTTTTTTGGAGATATATTCGAATTATGACGCACAGCGTTCAACACTTTTTTAAACTCACAGATGGCAACACTAACGCAAATATGCCGGGCGGCTGGCTGATTTAAAACTGATAGTTTTTGTACTGATTCAAAAGTGATGCGCTTATATAGTATTCTATTTGTAGTACAACGTAAACGTACAACGTATATACAACATAAATACCTGTTACAATATGTTTTTACAGAAGTATTTTCTCCTTAATTATATTAACTTTCTGTTAGCAAAAAAAATTATTTACAATCATATTTATAAATCACTCCGTGAAAACTAGGAGGGGTCTTGGTCACTACATAGGTAAAAATTGTAAAATATGGGTCACGTAGTATGGGTAAGTTCTCTAATGTGGTTAAATAAAGGTAGTAATATATAATTTACATACACTAAAAAGTAATAATAATTTAACAATGTTTGACCAGTAAAAATGACATAAATGATGGGCGACCTTATTGTCTTCAAACAAGAAGGTACCGGAGTTCGGGCCCGACCACAGAAGAATTAACCGACGGATTTTAAGTTGATTTCAAATCAAACAAGTTATTTCGTACTTCGGAGAGCACGAAAGCCCCGGACGTTGTCAGACTGTTGGTGACAGCGGGCGTCACCACACCACCCCCCCCCCGAGAAGAATGAAGGACTTAGGCCCGAATTCACAAGCGTCACTCAAGTTTACAATCAACTTAAAATCATTTGTTTAGCAATCAGCTTAAAATCGAACTAAAGCCATTATTAAGCTTTGATTGTAACTAGTGATGTACTAAATAGGTCAATTAACTAGAGACGTTTAAAAAAATAACAAACAATGTTTTCTAGCATTTAAATCTCGAAATAAATTATTGTTTCTGGTGATAAATGTTTTGTGACTGTTTCCGTTGATCATTATAATATAAACAATCACAAAAAACACTATTCTCGGAAGGAGTAGACCAAAAAGTGGACGAAGCGTCAACTAATTTAGAACATTTTATTAAAAACGATATTCACAAAAATTGTACAAATTCAATTTCTATTAAAAAATAGTAGACGTGCAACGAGCAGGAAATTATAGAAATTACGATTTCGTATAGGTTATCTTGTGTCAAAAATATTTTGTAGAGTTAAAAGCTGCTGTTACTCTATTAGGCTAATTATTTTTAAAGCGACATTTGAAGTAGTCGGTGTCTTAAATCAATCAACTATAACAATTTAAAATATTGACTGGACAGTAACCACAGCCATTTTTTAAATACCATCACTTTTTTAGCTCAACAGTCGCAAAGACTGAACGGATCGGGTCAAAGTCCTCGAACAGGAGGCCGCTCGATAATGGATGTGTCCTGAATCAGGACTTCGTATTTTTAGAAACGTTATTGTATCGAATTTTAAAAATATTAAACATTTAATATATTGTCTATAAAAATCTATTATTGAGATATTGCGTCAAAAAGTCGAGTATTATAAAGTTCAACATCAAATACAATAATATTTTAACTATTTATGATGTACATACTTGGACGCAATATTAAGACTACACATAATATAAAGACTAATAAAATTTTATGTGATAGTCATATGGAGAAGCTTAATCATAGAGAAGAATATGTAGCGGGATTAGCTAAACACACAGATTATAAATTAAGCCGTTGTCAAAGATTAAAAAAAAAGAGCTTAATTTCCAGATTATTGATAATCAGCATAAACTAGTAATTAACTCGAAATTATGAACTTGAAATCAAGACAAACTCGATTATAAATTTTAAATTCATCCTCGAGTCGAGAGTTCGACATTTGTAATTTTAAAACCATACTGATTTCAACTTAAGTTTATGATTTTAGACGTAGCACTTGACTATGAATTAAAATTCATGTCTGAGTAGAGATTTTGAAATCAGGCTGAATTAAACTTGAGTACAGTTTGTGAAATTGGGCCATAAAGTCCAGCTCCTACATCCGAAACTTTTTGTTTCGGAGGCTTTTTGTTTCGGATGGCTTGCGTGAAGGTACGCATCATTCTCTCTTTCACTATCCCCTAGTTTTGGGATGGTGAAACACTTTACAACAACTCAACATAATTAACCAGCAATTCATAAACACTCGCTTTTTTATTAAATCTAACTTGATTCACTCCTTTTGTAAATATGTTCCAATGGGATTTAAATAAGTAGATAAAAACTTATCTAGTTACCCTTAAGAATATCACACCCTAGATTGAATGACGGTGAACTATCTATAGGTAACAAATTGGATTACAATTTTATCCGTACTATCCGCTCTAGTACAATACTAAAATTTTAATGTATTTGAAAAATTGCAATACGGCAATGTTATATTTTACATTTGTGAAACGATTGGAGACAGTGGCGTAACCCTTCAGTTTATATCCCATGTATAGTTCCTTTTAATAACAACGCCATCTATTGTCCTATTCCTATCCTATTATTTTTAATGAATATAAAAAGAAATGTATGGGTGAAATTTATGTGAGCTACCTTTCTGTTATAATATTAAACCTCCAGAAAATGATTTTGGAGTTACAATCAATAACAATACGATTCTTGCCTGCATCATGCATTAACACGCAGCATGCAACCCACCGCGGACCCTCGAATCTGCTTCTCCACTACGAGTCTCTATCCAAATGACTGAATATTGATTCGAGAGGATTGACAGATATCGAACACCTAAGTAAGTGTTAATTGTTTGATAGTGAGATCGAACACTCAATACTTCTATTGAAGTGTTAGGTGTTCGATATCTATCAATGCTCTCCAATCAATATTCAAATCGTTGAACAGGGATTCGTGGTGGAAGAACTGATACAAGGGTCAGCGGTGGGTTGCGTGCTGCATGTTAATGCATGTTGCAGGCAAACGTCTAATTATGAACACCTCACACAATAGAATACAATAATAATACATCGTTGAATACATCAACGATTATAAATTAACCCTGGGAGCACCGAAAGTGGGGACCCTGCAATAAGGGACACGATATTCTTATAACGAATAGCCCGTCTCACTGATAATTTTTACACTAATTGCGTTCTCATTATATTGTCGTTTCTGTAACGTTTGTTTTTTTTTTTTATTTTCTAGGGTATTTATTATGCTTTCTTGAAAAAAAAATTACCAACCGTTGAATACTGTAAAAGAAGTTTACACTTGATGTTTTTTTAGAAAAGGTAGGTTTTATATGCATAAAAGACATGCCTCACGATCTTTTATTTACGATCAGGATATTTTCTACTTAATTGTCACGACTTTCAAATTAGAAAAGCAAAACAGAATGTCAAAATAAAATAAAAATCAGAGACAGATACGTGTAGTACTCGCACGGTTAGTGTTCCGCAGAACAAGTTTTGCATACAGATTTGACATAATACTTTAATATCAGTTTTAAAATTCGATATAAAACATTCTTAGACGAAAATATTACAAATGCTTATCAGTTGTCAATAAAATATTTACGAAGAGCCGCTATTGCAAATTAATTAATGACGCTCACTGACTATAATGAGAGTTGAACACTCGTGGTGGAAAAATTAAAAGAATATAGCAGAAATTACAGTACTTGAAAACCAATAAAATGGATTACTTAGAAAGTAATGTTCATCCCTTTGCCTTCGATATATTGGGATAAACTTTCCTTGACCACACTTAAAAAAAATTTATACGGTCTGCGTTCAAGTCGTCCCAGCGCGAACAACTCACTACCTCTTCATATCAAGTGATGCTTAACTGACAACTGACAATTATCTATGCTCAAATTAACGCATTAGGTACTTCAGGTAGATCTATTTTTCGAAAAATATGCATCCATTATATTATCTTTTAGCTATTCTTTAACCCAGTGAAAAATAACATTTAACTGCTCAAAAATAAATATACTTAAATATGAAACATATTATAATATAAATTCTTATTTTACAAAAGTTTTTATGTTAATAAAAAAAATTTCCGAAAATAAAATAAAATTGAAAAGATACTAAACAAAAAGTTAATTTTCTAATAAAATCCCAGCATGGATTTATAATATTTTTTTATTGTTTTATTTTAAGATTATTTAATAACTACTCGTTCCTGATTTACACATTACACAGATAATAAGCCCGAAAATAGGAAAAAACTTAATAACGAAAAAGACGTGGGAGAGGAAACGAGATAAACTTTTCCGCGTATTTCACTCAACAAGGAATTACCCGAATGATTCGATTCTCGGCGCGACAGCCCGGGGCGCCGCCGCCGTCGATGAAATATCCGTTCTCGTATATAGATGGCGTTGTTGCTAAATTAAGTTACCATTCCAATTCCATACAAGTTGCTTCTTATTATCAGCATCCTGCCAAACCTTTTGTTCTCACGTGGGCCGCTCGTGTCACTCCGCCCATGGTAGAGGAACCGATACGCAGCCACGATGCAGGACTAAGTCAAGACGCTGGTGGCGCCCAAAGCACTAAATATTTTGTACAAATAAGCACAGGATCCTGTCAGCTGACGACAGTTCAGCCATTTTGTCGTCTGATACACATTCCGCCTCGTCAAATATCAACTACTGCATTTAACGATGTAAAACAGTTCGCTGAACAAAACAGGGCGTAGTCCGCTAATAGAGCATATATTATAAACTGTATGTTACTGCAATAAATATACAGGCCGGTGAAAGTAACACCAAGTGCACTAAAAACGTAGGTACATTTCTACCGTCTTCCATTGACTCTGGTTTCAGAAAAGTCGGAACTAGGCTAAATCAAAATCAATGTTTGAATGTTTGAATGTTCAGAGAATGTTAAAGTAACGAGGTTATAGAACCAGTTGAAAAGTACATAAAATACAGTTAGCATAAAGTACAGGTCTTACTTAGCCCATTACAAAACGATATGGACTGATTGACATTGATGAATTTTTCCAGGCTTTATTATATTATAGTATATGACTCAATAGCCCAGTACAGTTTCCGTGCGAGTCATCGATTTCATGAATTCAGCGATATCGCGGACGGCACCGACCTTCGCGTGCCGCTCGTCAGCGCGCCCTACGTGCACTTTTTGTTTGTGTAGTATTTTTTTTTCCTTTTAGACATCATTGTTATTTATATCAACTGTATTAATATTATTCAACTCTTAAACGCTAGATTTTGACCCAGGTCCAGGATATAATTCAATCGACCAATAAACAAAATATAATTTATGCAATTTCGAGCATTCGTTAATAAAGCGTAATCAAAAACAAAATTTTAAATTATGTAAAATGAATCCCTTCATTCTACGAAATCCACTCCCCTAATAATCTCCCCCTTGATATACTTTTGCTATTTTCGAATGATTCCGTGTGATTTCTAGGCTTACGTCTAATGCCTTCATATCATCAAAGATGATTAGGATTAAAAGTGTACTAGCTCGCTCTCTTATTCACATCGCGGTGTATCCCATTTACGTACCAACAACAAATTAAGTTTATGAAAAAATTACAAACGCCCATGTACGATAATGAAAAGGAAAAAATCTACCGCATTTTGTATTAACTGTAAAATTCTTAAACAAAATATTTTGGTCGATCCTAATCTAAATATGTATAAATAAAAATCAATTGTCACGCGTATGGAAGAGCATCACTTGAGAACCGCTCGGCCGATTTGGTTG
This sequence comes from Eumeta japonica, assembly GCA_005406025.1. Classification (NCBI taxonomy): domain Eukaryota; kingdom Metazoa; phylum Arthropoda; class Insecta; order Lepidoptera; family Psychidae; genus Eumeta; species Eumeta japonica. The sequence continues at coordinate 606,972 of BGZK01000156.1, forward strand.
ATTCCTTTTTTGTTGTGTTCTTAATTGTCAGGACAAGGTTTGTATAAAAGAAGATAACCCTTTGTATCTGTCTGTTTGTCTGATTATACTGAGTATCTTCGGAACGGCTAAATCGACCACTATGCGCCTTACACTGGAAGGTAAAGTAGCTAACTGGGCCAGTTTTAGGGTACTTTTTATCGCGATACTTTATAATTCCTGTCTGAAAGATATCCTTAAAAGTTGGATAATTTGTTGAAATTGAATCAAAAGTGGAACCGTAATCGAGATCGGGGCCACCATCAGAATCGGGATTAGATCGATACGAAATGAAGGACGAGGAGCGGCAACAGAATCATAAGCGGAATTGGAATCGGAAGCGGAATGGAAAGCAGAATCGAGAACGGGCGCAGGATCAGAATCAAAAGCGAGACCGGAACCGAAATTGACAACGGGGCTAGGGGCGAAAACGAGTGTGGGATCAAAAATGTGACTGGGATCGGAATGGAAAATGATACCGGGAATGAAATTGACATCGATCGATAGAAAATCTACGTACATGTTGGTGCAGCTGTGAGCATTAACTATACGGCACAAGAAAGTACAGAACAATATCTGCCGGGCCAGTTAGTAACAAATAAAACAAATTAAAAATATTGCTTTTAATCAATGGTATCTTTATTTCTAGCCATTTGTTTTCCACATCCTAAGACCATGGTTCAAGAAACAAAATACGTAAACTTAATCATTTCTGAATACTGTGACGCCTCGAAGTCATTTTGGATCTTATTAAAATGTTAGTTTCTCAGTCAAATTTTATAATTTTTTGACTAAAATTATTTTTAACAAGTATCTTCATAATACTGAATGTTTTATTATTTTACACGCATCTCTTTTCTTCCTCTATAATAACTCCATTCCGAAAGAAATTGTGTCAAGTTTGCTACGTAACTAACAAAATAATAAAAAAATAACTTTGTCGTCTTTTTCACTAAATCAGTACTGGCAGAGAGTTACAAAATAATTAAACAAATGGAATACACACCCGACTGAACAACTAAGTACTTCGCTTCCGTACACACCGCTCCCACGCGGCCGTCGCTGTGCCGTGTTCGGGGAGCGGGCGGGTGGTCGGCACGCACGCGTTGTGCACGCATCTTTTACGATTTAAATTATTTTAAATCATCCGTGTGAATGTCACTCGATGGATCATAGTGACCGGCACGGTCTGATTATATAATTGCACAGTAAATTTGCCAGTATCAAAAGATTGCTCATTTCATTAATTTTAGAGCAACACGGTGAAGTTGACCTAAGAAATTATTTAAATAAAAACAATTCCAATCGATTGTATTGCTTTTGTGCTCAACTGTATCTGCATCTTTCTGAGATGCATTTTCTAAGACTCGTAACGTGTTTGCCGATTAGCGAGCCTTTAAACAGGTCAATTTAAGTATTTTGGACAAAAACAGTTTAAGATTTCATAGTAAATAACACCATTTTTCATTTTGAGTAATTCAAATTTAATAATGATTATCTCGATCTTGATTCACATTCCGATCACGATTTCGATATGGGTCCCGCTCTAACAATAAACTATTTACATCGTTTATTGTATTCGAAATATTTTTTTTCTATTAGCCCTTTTAAAAGCCCGTCATGTTAAACAGATCGTTACTTAAACATAAACGAAAAAAATCGTAATACATCTGTCCACTAAGGCAATTCCAAACATTTTAACCACACAATTCCAAAACCAATTAGAGAGTACACAGGATTACATTTCAGTGCACCGATAAAAATGTAAAGTGTTTTAAATGAGATTAGTTTACATTTGGTTACTTCTTTTTAGTAATACGGTTTTGTTTTGATGCCCTCTTTCTCCTTGACAGGTTACATATCAATGCTAACATGTATTTCGTCGAAGCAGGCGATCAAGCTAAAGCACAGTTCGTGTTACGGAATTTACAATATCGCTACCCTTGTTCGATGAAGCATCAGATCAGGGTCATAAAACATTAAGCCGTTTTGACCACTACTACCAAGTACTAGGTATTTTATTACAAAAAAGGGAAAATTGTGATACAAGCCGCAAAAAAATGCGACGTTTATGGAACTAATGCAGTGTCGGTAAGATAGCGCAAAACTAGTTCAAACATTTTCACTTCGCAAATTTTAACGGATTGAAAATGCTTGATCTAGTTTTGTACTATTGTGAAAAAACAGTGCAATATCGGCATATTAATTCTTATGACATAGCTGAAGTGCTGGGGATTGACCACAAAACAGTTTTGACCCATTTGAAAAAAAAGCTCGATACTTGGGTCTCACACGAAATGAAAAAATCTAATGAATTGTGTACTCACATGCGATTCTTTATTGAAACGTAATGAAATCGAATTATTTTTGGATAGATTGATCACTGGTGATGAAAGATGGATTACCTACGACAAGAACGTACTAAAAAAATCATAGTAAAAAGATAAGTAAGCTCCAAAGACTATAGCGAAACCCAGATTAACTCGAAATAAGTTGATGATATATGTATGGTGGTATTGAAAGAGCATTATTCATTAGGAACTTTTACCGCCGGGAAAAAACCATGAATTCAAATACCTATTGCCAATAGCTGATGAGACTAAAGTCAGAAGTAGACAAAAACGAGGCAGAATTGATGTTGATCAATTCAAAGAACAGAAAGAGTGCGGTTTTACACCATTATAACACCCGACCACACACATTTTTAGCCATTCAGCACATATTGAAAGAGTTTGATTAAGAAACTTTAATACATTCACCATATTTAAAGCCCTGACCTTGCACCTATAGATTTTCACCAGTTTCGGTCTCTTCAGAATTCTTTAGGTAGGTTAACATGAAAAGAGTACTGTCAAAACGACTTGTAGCAGTTTTTGATCAGAAATCCCAAAACTTCTACAACAATGGTATAATGTAATTACCTACAAAATGGTAACGAGTTTTTAAAGAAAATGGCATATATATATATATATATATATATATATATATATATATATATATATATATAGGGTGGGTCAAAAAAATCGATTTTTTTTTGATCCGACACACAAAAACTAGCTGCTAGGTACTTCTAGAAAGTACCTACCAAGTATGAACTCTTAATATTAATGGGGAGACCATTATCATCGTAGTTTTCGATTTTCAATTCAATCTCATATAAAAATGGCTATATCTCATCAAATAGATTTATGAATCAGTTTTATCTTAATTTTTATAGGAAATTGGATGATCTACAAAAAAGGCACCTTGTACTTTTTTCATTAAACTAACAATTTAAAAGATATTTAAGATCAAAGATTGAAGAATTAAAAAGAATTTTTTTTTCTTTATTTTGTAAATTATTGGAAAAAAAATATTATCAAATGATTTTCTAGCGTTTTTGGAGGAAATGTGATGATCTACAAAAAGTCTTGTGTGGTTAATCGATTATTGTAACCATTTAGAAGATATACGCATTTGAATACCAATGCGAAGTGATTTCAATAGTTTTTTAATGAATATTTATAATTTATCCACTTAAGTCATGAATTCCGAAAATATTCATCATCCTTTCAGAAAAAATAAAGATTTTCATTCTAAAAATATCAGTAGAATAGAAAGGAAATCCATTTCACTATGCGAAATTTTGTAATTCAACACAGTATTGATAGGAAAATTTTGTATCAATACTGTATTGTATTCTATTGATAATTCTGTATTTCATTCATGATTTTAGCTTAATTAATGGAAAAGATAATCAATAAATCTAAAAAAAAATATCAATTTTAACAATGGAGGCTCGTAACTATACCCATGAATAAACACTTTTTCGTGATACTGAATATCTAGTTGTATAATCATAATTATTATATTTTATTTTCATTTATGAAACGCACAACAGGCTATACTACTCATGACTAAAATTACAAAAATTCAGTTTTTATTTCCAAGATAAACTTGTGATGTCATGTAATGTCATACGACAAGTGGCAAACTTAAATGAATTTATATGAAAACAAAATTTTATAAATTCTATTGCATTGATTCCCTATGTATCATTGCCTTAAATAACAAGAAAAAAAATACATTGATTTCATATTTCATAACCTTTAATTACGTCAGCCCGAGTTGCAGCATGGACCTTGTTAAACTGATCATTCCTATGATAAAAAACGGAACTAAAACGAGAAGCACGCGACGTCGCTCAATGGCACGCCTCGCCAAGGTCACGTGCGGTGGTTTGTTGAACTTTAATTGAGTCGGGGGTGTGTTTTCTGACGTAAGTTCCAGATTTTAAAATAATTTTACGAAAGGTCTAATGTAAAAACTCTATTTATTTTTGCGTTCTTTTTTAATACAACATAGAAATAGTAAATTCATTTATAGAAGCATTTTAACGTCTTTCTTTCTTATTTGTTGAATAAATTTTCAGGAGGTCAAAAAAAAAAATCAATAAAAGCATCCACATATTAATAAGTGTAATTGACTCGTTAAAAGACCTCAACGAGCACTTAATTTAAATGCTATAGACCTAAGCTCGATTCGGCACTCGACTCTTAAGGGTTATGGAAAAAAATTTGCATCGCACCCTACACTGTTCACCGCCACCGATGAAAGCATATCGCGTATGCAATCTCAAAGCGCCTTTGAATCGAGTACACTTCGCTCGGCTACTACCCTTTAGCTTCTAACGGAGACACGTAGTAGAATCGACGGCTTATCTGCTGACTTGAGAGAAAATTATGCGCCAACGAGTAATTTAAGTAGTGACGTGAAATTCGAACACACAATTTATTTAAGCATAAACTTTTATAACTAAGTGAATCTATCGTTATGGTGAAAAATTCGTGAGATCCTACGAGCTATTATTTCCATTTTCGATGTTTAATTTACCCTTAAATAAAAAGCAAAATTTTCATTAATATACAACAGAATATCTATATATATAAAAGGCGATGAAACTGTATGTATGTTCCCTATGGATGTCAAAACATCTGAACCGATTTTAATGAAATTTTCAGGAAATCTTCAGATTAGTTCAGCAGACGATCCTGTGAAATTTAATAGCGATTGGACCAACACATTTTATTTATAGCTTTATCGGAGGACAAATGAGCATGCGAGCCACCCGAGTTATAGGTGGTCGCCGCTGCCCACGGAAAGCCACAACTTCGGAGAAGTCCCCAGCCCGTTAGCGACCTCTTTGGTAGGAATATAGATTCTATTCTGTGAGAGTGTGATATTATCGTCGAGCCGGCCCATTTACGCGCTGCGGCCAAGTTGACCATACCACGGTCCTACTACAATAAATGGCAATTTTGTGTCATATTTTCCCTAATATATATATATATATATTTGGCATGGCAAGGCACTGTACGTATAGATATCTGCTAAAACTTCGAGGCCGGGGCGGGTCGCTAGTATACAATAAAAAGTAAGGCTTTCTAGTATTTGTTAATCCAGTTTCGTTAGTCGACTTTTTAAATTTATTAAAAAAAACCAAGCTCTCGTAATGACACTACAAATATAAGTTGTTCAACAAGTTCTGACAATTTATTACTAATAAACGACTAAATAGAAGGCAACCATTCATATTTTTATACAAAGTCGATTACACCTTTAAGCATCTGTAAGAAAAAACCAATAACTATGTACAATATTACACTATATTATTACACTTGAGTATTACATTTTATACTCTAATCGCTTTTATTCTTCGACCGTTACTTTCGATGGTCGTGTCACCACCAAACCCACATATCAGCAATCATTTAAGGTTCCGTACTCACATTGATGCGGTTCTTGGCCCTTTCGATGGCTTTGGAGTCCTCCTTCTCCGGGCTGAAGCGGCACACCCGCGCTCGCCACCCATTGACGCTTGAAGCCTCCAGCGCCGCTTTTCTGTAAGCAACCGAAACCAAGAATTAAATATATACATGCTTTATAGCGAAACTTAACGATTTATGTCATATTTTAACAATTGAAAATCTTTTCTTTTTGTGAAATAAAACACAGAAATAATTACAAAGAATCGAATGAACAAAGAAACCGAAAGTGCATGATTTTTGTTACGGATTTTTTTTTTTATTTTCATTACCTTCCCACTATTAACTCAATAAAGATGTCATCATAAATAGGTATAATTGAAATATTTTTGACAGAATCAACTCTTCCCAAAGTATAACATATATATTTTATATTTTGAGAAGAGGTACTTATAGTTTTCGCTAAATACATAAGATGTACTACATATATCCTTCATTATAATTTTGCTACTATCTACTAAAAGCTTTACTACACCTTATAAACACGATATCCCATAAAAATCTGAGACAACAAATTGAACAACATTACAGTATAGGTACAACCAATCAGTCCATCACTTTTTTCATAAGTAGGCCGAATAAGGAAGTGACCGTGAAGGGCATTTGCGTGAAGGGACGAGCCGTCTTTGTACAGCTATTAGTTGATATATCATCGTATTGACGCCTGTATACATGTGTGAAGATATATCAGGGAATGTTATTTACTAAATATGTTCAATTACATATTATAGCTGTGTACTAAATATATCCGTATTAATAAACCTCATTTAAATCATGCACCATTTCAAGAGGAACTAACTCTCTTGTTTTTTTCCACTCTCAAGATGGAACACGCAATTATATGTGCTTTATTAATACGTCCCTAAGTTTCTCAAACTCGGGATTTGAAACACGCGAATAACATTTTCGAACTACATTTTCGATATTTCATCCTCAGTCAATGCTGATACTGATCACGATATACGCGCCCGGTCTCGGGCCTATATCGCGATCACAACTCCAACTCCCGGTTTTATTTCAACTCCGACATGCATATTTCCCAAATCGATCATATAAATATTTACCAACCAGTACATTCGATAGACAAATATTTTTAAAGTAAGAAATTTTGCATTAACATATTGAATTTTAAACTGATTAGTAGTTTGCAATGAAATTTCTACGATACAAGTGAACTCCAGAGAGCTCCAGGTAAAACTTAATATTAATACATCTTGATTATATACGTATATTCTATAGTATGTCACGGAGAAACATTACCCGTATTAGAAATTATATATACATTACACAAATAAATTTTATAATTTAGAAATAGTCCTGCTATCCCATAGAACTAATTACTTCTCATCCCACTTAAATAGCAAACATTTCATTCTTTAAAACAATGGAATACCGATATTTAACATAGATTATTGATTATAATATTAACATATAGACAAATAATAAATCGTCGCGTAAAACATCACATACAATTTCTCAACGAACGACTCAATTGATGAAACGTCAACACTTATTAGTCAAAATGTGCAAGCGCACCCACCTCTCGTGTATACTGCCCAAGTGCGGCATGTCGGCGTGCGTGGCGCTGCGTTGGACGCCGCCGACGCCGGCCGGCCTGCAACAACACCGATGTACATTTGAAAAGTTTGTTTCATCGCAACATGGTAAGATATTACCGGCTACGGTTAGAACAAGACCTCAATATGAATCAACCAATCGGTCAATACGTATGAATTAAACGCTTCGATAACGGAGCCGATAAAATTCTAACGACACTTAACTATGTCGTAACAGAGTACTCTTGTGTAATAGAAAAAATAAACACCAGTCTCTACTGGTTACAGGCCCACGTTTTCGATAATGATCGCATAATAATTAGCATAAAACGCTAACAAATAGACATCTACTTTTTTCATTGCATGGCAATAAATAATTTGTTTTTGGCATTCCGTTTCGAATCGGATCGTCTAGATGGTAACTTTGTGCTTTTATCAATACTAATTCAAAAAACAAATGGGATTTAAACAAAAATTAGAATGATTTACGAATCGATAGATACATCGTTTAATCGAAATCGGAGCTATGTATGAAATAGATTTACTACACACGAAATTATTGCCGTCCGTAATGAACTTACAGATTATAAATGCACATGTTTTATATCAATAGAAAAAATATTACCTGAGACTCTCAAACTTGTCTTTGAGAGATTTGAAGTTGAACTCGCGCTGGTCTAAAGGCCTCAGCGAGATCATCTCGTCACTTATTTCACGTACAATTTTATCACTATTACGAACTTTCAATTCGAAAGCTATCGATCAGTAAATATGTGTCCTTACAATAAAATAAAAGCACAAACAAACATTTTTAGTCATAGACTACGCAGAACGTCCCCAACGTCCACCGTGTTCGAAGTCACGGATAGACGTTCTGCCGATATCAATAGTACGAACGGCTATTTGTTTTTAATGAGCCGGGTGGCAGTGTTATCCTGCCACGACTGTGACCGTGACGACGGTTCAAAAAGGACATTCCATGCGGACGGACCGAGACGGGAGTAGAAAGAGAAAATAAGAGCAAAAAAAATCTTCCTAATTATAGTGTTTAAATAAAATTACAAAATGCTTCATCCTCTTAAACAACAAAGCATAGAGAAAAATATTTAACATGGCCCTCCACATGATTTTTAATCTAGCTTCTGTGTATACTATATCGAATATTTCGTTTTGAGAAAAAGTGAAAATCAGTGTAACGGCACCTCAGTCGAAGCAACTAAATCTCTAAATTCTAAACATCACCTATGTTTGTATATTTCCGCGAAATGCGTATTTTGCAGGACATAGAAAAAGATATAAACAGTATAGAAGGATATAATTAGCTTATATCACCTAACTCACGCAAACGTTACAAACACATGGTCACCTCAGTCCGTACAGCAGCGAACGAGTGCCAAGCGATAAGAGCGCCCGACATAGTTTTGCTTGTTGTAACGGGTCATAAGCAAGAAATTTCAGAACTCGCAGTGGGTAATTACGTACATTTTTTTAAGACAGCAAAAATTGCAATTGATTTGATAAACGTGTATATTTTTCCCATGAATCAAATTTTATTCATTGAAAATTTTGACAAATTAATGTTATTCAGAAAAGGTACTCGTACTGTAACTTTTTAAAACGTATTACTTTATTTTACCCAAATTGTTATCAATATTAGCCAATCATTAATAAGACGTAAATAATTACTTCTGTTGAAAGATAAAAGAAATTGTAAGGGTTATTGATTTCATGCGATAAGCATTGCTGCAAAAAAATAAAAAAACAATAAAGCTGTCTAAAAGGGCAATATAATGAAGAAAAATAATGAAGAAAAACAAACAAAACCTAACAAAGAATCTGCCCTGATAAAAAAAAAAGTGTGTGTGTATTAGTGTACACACGTAAGAAGTGAAACTTCTTTATGACATCATTTTTCGAAAAATGATTTACTATTTACAACTTCACAGAAATTGGTTGAATAAAGCTAAATTAGATAAAGTTTATGCAAATGGCTTTTATTATCATAGACATGGATACAAATAACTTTATAAAATTTTTTTCGCTAATCACTTAATTGAAATATTATTTTTCACGTCACTAGTGAGTTTCCGAAATAGAAATGTTCTGAGTTTCATGTAGGAGACTTGGTAATGGTATATGTACCTAGAAGGGTGATAGGTAAAACTTTTCAATTAATGAGATGTTATAAAGGGCCATATAGAATTGTAGGAAAATTATCGAACGCTACGTATAAAATCGAGTCACTCAATGAAAGAATGTGAGATATAGTTCATGTATGTCGGTTGAAAAGGTTTCAACTTAGATAATAGGAAAATGTAATATATACAAACTGTAAATAAATCTAGGGTGTTGACAGAAAGTATATGTGACAGGTGGCCTTAGTAACAATTATGTTTATGCCACGATGACATTAATAACATAGAATAAATATGGCGCGTAACGGAAAAATGTTACCCAGAAATAAAGATGGCGCGTAACAGAAAAACGTTACATTGCTATATCTCCCATACGCCGATAAAGAAGTTTCACTTCAAAAAACGACTTAAAACAGGTTGTATTTTTTAATCTGTACATAGAAACCGAAATGGGTAATCCAATTACTGGTTGACTAAACAGATAAATACATATGTCATTGTAGTCGGGGGATCTCTTAGATTAAAAAGTGTTACACAGAACGGTCCTCCGCCGTTAACAAAAATTTCATCTATCTTGTTTAGTCATCAGGGAAATGAGTTTACTTTCGCTTTGTACGTACAACTTGTTTTTTTAATTCGTTTTTTTGCAGGGGTTTTATATATATAACCCCTACAAAAAAAAAAATACATATGTATGTATTTTTTTTAATTTTTAGTAATCTATGTTACTCGTGTGATGATATAAGACTCCTGACGATAACTCAAAAATATATGAAACCATTCACTTATTTAGACATTGCGATGAAATATTTGTATTGCATGTACAATTGTACCTATGTAAAATTTATGCATATGAATTATAATTTTGGAATGTGCTCAACAAGACTTTCAATTTGATGCCTATATTATGATATATTTTATTATTATTTTAAAACGTGGCCATATTGTTGTTATATTGATTTATTAAAAAAAATTATACTCAGTGTCACTGAAAGTGATGTAAGAATCAAACGATACCCGATACCCAAATCAGGTCAGATAGTTAAAAGTTATGCTGGAATATAGAAACTCACATATAGACATAAACAAATCCTAAACCCCTTTTTTTGCGCAGTCTTATAAAAACAAATGGTTTAGGACGGAAATAAGACATTACAGAAATCTTCTGCTTGGCATAAGAAAATGTACCATGAACCCAAAGAAGAAAAGGAGACACCTAAAAATGTACGTTATATTCGTACAACCTGTTGAAGCAATCACGAAAGAAGTTAAACCTTTCAGCACAACACAGCAAAGTCTGCATAAATCTCAAATTTTATTGTTATTGGGGGATGATTGAGATATTTTTTTTTTATTATGTATGACATGTGTACGGTGGCTGTTAATCGTTTCTAGTCCGTCGAGTTATTTATTTAAATTTTCAATTATTTACTTTTTATTTTAGGAATCGTGTTGTTGTCTAATTTCTTGATGCCAGTTTTTATTTTTTGGAATCGCCACCTTTATTGATAAACAATAATTTTATTTAATTTTTTTTTTCCAAGTATAGTGTTTTTTTTCTGTATGTCTGACAGCGACACCATATTTTTGTTAAGAGGTCGTCTAACCTGTGTCAATCAGAATAATACTCAATATTCTAGTGATATTCCATACAGCTATCTCAGTTCAGGCGTTTAAACGTTACGGTGGAATAAAAAAATTACATACACACACATATGTAGGTACATACATGAACTCTGCAAACATAAAAGTGCTTTTTTGGATTGTTGTGTAGAAAATAAAATAACACGACGAATGTTTGCATTAATGACGTTATAACAATACATGTTTTTTTTTTCATAATATAATATTAATGTACTTAAAAATGTGTCTAAAAGTTCTTATAAACCCATAAAATAATCATTTGAATAAGTGATTATTTTTGGTAAGCGATACTACATACCTGATAATTCACAAAATTAATCAAACTTGTGCTATGATCTGTGAAATGATGGCAAATTCAAAACACAAAATCGTTCTCTCACATCACAACTCTGTAACGAAATGTAACGCCCGCCCTAATCGTAGCACAGCGACCGGGAGACTGGCTAGGGCGGCGCCGGGCGGCTGCGTAGGGCGGGCGGGCGCTCTTTATGGGCTATGACGGTAACGAAAACGGGTATGACCACACGCGTCAACAATAAAATATCATTTGATTTGTAGCTTTTTATAAATTTCAACCGGTACATGCGTATATACTGGTTTTAAGGCATTTTCTAATGAATCGATATATTTTTTCAATCCAAATTTTATTTCGCCGTATTTTTATTTTCTGTTTATATTGTAATTTTGCAAACCATTTAATGAATCAGTGTAGAGCAAACCAATGATCTCCTCTAAGAGAAGTGTGTACGCAAAGCTTGTCTGTATTCTCGTCCATGAAATATATTGTAACCACATTTTTTTTTTCAACTACAAAATTCATTCCTCATCTCTTTTTAAAAATTCAATAAAAGGAGATTTTTAGAAAACAATCGACGAATGTGAGAGTCGAACTCCCGTATTCAAAGTTGATTGAATGAAACTATTGAATGAAAGAAAACTAAATTCCACATTATTTAATTTTATAATTTAGAAAATTTTATTCTATTATTAATTCATAAAATATTATTCTAAATAACATGGCGTACAAGACATTGATACAAATTATATACTCCATATACCTAATGTAATGAATTTGATAAAAACTAATCTTTCCTAATATAATACATACGAATTGCGTTTGATGATTTTTCCTTTCTTTTAGGCAGCAATAGAGTAATTTGATGAAACATATAATGAAACATTTTTTTTACATAGAGATACTTTATGGCCGTGAAATCACGTTGACTACTTTTGAAAAAATGACAAAAAAAAATCACAAACAAAATCACGGTTGCTATGGATTAATAATTATACACACTTAGTTAAATCCGTAAGCCGGTAAGCCGTTGGTTAAGTTGAATACAATTCTGATTTGTACATTAGTACAAATGGGTTACCCCAAAAGGTTTTTCGTTCCATCGAGCTGCATAGTTCCAGCGGGGCTCAAACTTGACCCAAAAATAGTATCCGTACAGGTAAAACCTTGGGCCGCATAACAAACATAATTAATGACGAGATGGAAAAGAACATAATATAAGACAAAGACAATAATAGCCTAGTGATTAGAATGCCCATTTACGTCACAAAATCTGACGGAGTCGAGTTCAGTTTTCGGCAAAACCGTATTTATTCCACAGCGAAAAAAATTTCGAACTAAAATGCATAGAAGAGCTAAATCGCCTCTTCACGCTCCGAATCGGACAAAGGATAAACAAAAACGAATTATTTTGTTGGACTTTGGACTACGGCAACGTCGTTATCTGACCGTTATAAGACGGCAAAATTAACAATATCAGAAATGTTGCGTTTCACCAAGCGCTTTTCTGATACACCTTTATGTATACTTCCTCGGGTTCAACATGCACAATGTACTAGGAGTACATTCGATCATAGTAGAGGATTCCGGTGCGCACACACCCACAAGATGAAGTCAAATACACAAGTGAAAGTGAAATTCGACTATAACATATTTTTTCGGCACGTAATTTCGGCAACTCAAAAGAGTAAAAAAAAATATTGTGTACGGCTCTTACATACAAGAGTCATAACTCTAGAAGTAAAAAATACGAAAACGGCATTAGTTCACTAACAAAACTATCACTATTTCATCAATCTCAAACCTTTGCGTGCGTTAAGGTTTTCAAGAAAACTGGTCGTACAAAACGGAATTTTCAAACTAAAACCAAGAAGTGACATTTGACAATATCAAAATGTAAGATTATGTGAAATTTATTTATTCTATTTAATAAAATAATAAACTCACCGATTTACAATAATCAATGCTATACTTAAAATATCAATATCTAAAAAGCAATTACGTTATATAATTGACAAAAGTTCATTGATCACAGATTTTAAAATATCATTTAATAAGTTAGGTTCGAATGAGTAAAAACTCAGGGATCGAACTTTCCGTTAGTATTTTCCGACCTAGTGTGTAACACGCCTAATTCCGCAGACGGCGGCCGACGCTTGACGCACACAGCGCGCACGGCCGAGGGCGTCGCCCGGCGCGCAGCCGCCCGCCCAAACCGTGCCGTGTACCGGGCACTCTATTCCCGATAGATATCAATGCTTTATTACATACTCTATTTCACGTTTTATTTGTGTTCACGCATAACTTGTAAATTTAACAGAAATAATATGTCAAATTTTAAATTTAATTACAGATATCACACGCAGAAATACCGAATAGAAAACTTTTGACTATTAATTGCTTAATTTAAGATATTCAAAGACAGAACAGAATACAAAAACGGGATGTAGATCAGACGAATAAATAATAACAGATACGAAACTGTCAAAGACATACATCTGCAATAATTTTCTCACTTCCCCTCATGAAATTACCGTTGCAGTAAAAAAAAAAATGAAAAATACACAAATTATATTTCTACTTTGAAATCGATATTTTCGTCGTCTACTGTACCCTGAGAAGTAAATAGGCGCTATATAAAGCTGTGAGTGACGTTAAAAGCCTCTCGTGCCTGAAATATCGCCGGGCGGATTTCTCCGCGCCCCGGCTCGGCCCTGCCGAATGAAATGATAATAGCGAGAGACATTTACATTTAAATATCTGATAAGATATAACAAAACAAAAATCGGCTAAGTACGAGTCGGAGAACATAATTTGATTCAACTTTTGTTACCGATAAAGCATATTTATATAAAATGATTTAATATAATAAATATCACTTTATAACAAAATGTAAACGAACAGCGGCTATTTACAAGTTCTACAAAATTTTGTGTTACTATAGTAAAAAAGAACTAAAAAAAACTGTTTATTAACGAAATTCTAAAAATTTTACTTGAATTTACACTTTATGCCCTTTAGGTGAAACTTATGTTTGCATATCTTTCTGAGGATATTTTCAGAGATAAAATCAAAAACTTGTGATTGCTTATTTTTTCATTTAACTTCACAGTTACTCTTCCTAAACCAATATAACAAACATTTTCGACTTTTGAATCTCACGTTTACATACACACAATAATTTCTAAGAAAATTGTCCGTGATTGAGAAAAAATACTAATAATCTGTACGTTTGTGCGATCGGGTCACGCGATAGCATGAAAGGATTTCGTAATCCGATACATTTTTCATATTATAAATAGAAATAAAATAAACAATCTAGAACGATTCTCGCATTCTAACTAAATTTCAAGACCTATATTGATTAATTTTGCTAATATTAGTTTACAAACATAAATACTGCAACATTGTCCGTTTTCAGTAATTCCTACACTTAATATTATTTACTTGTTATCTTTTTTTTTTTATATAACGGCGAAATTTTATAATAAATTCGTTGTTGTTAAACGGAAAATCTTTGCCGAGTCGTCGGTGGGTTTACCAAAGATAACGCCACCAATAATATACTTTTACTTAACAAAACAAACCATACGACATATCTTACAACTGACTTCTAGAAAAAAACGGATCACTTCTCGAAGACCACAAAACAATCGGACTGTGTCTAATCGTCCAGCTATCAGCGTCGTCTCAACAGAGATAAATCACTACCACCTATGGGCGCAACTCTACAATGTGATCATCAATATCAATTCAAGAGTTGAGCGAGTGATATCAGCGGTTACGGAACGTCCGTAATGACGACATCGACTGTCATCGCATTAGAGAACGCCGGCCGGGACTCATCGCGCACGAATTGGACCGACTCCGCTTGTATTGGCGGCGTGACAGATATAAAGACAGTATTCAAGACTATTATCGATCGTGTGACGTGACACGGAATGAAAGCGATAGCACATTTTTATTCTACGAACCAATTGAATATTCTAAAATTCTACACTGTGCAAGTGTGAAATAAAATAACACATCATAAGATGAAATTTCCTGTTCTATATGATTCCTCTTTAGTGTAAATATACACAACATTATAATATATAAAGTTTTTTTTACGATATATACCGATTTCCTTGGTATTTATTATAAAGAAAATCGTATAGCAATATCGTTGAAGGGACTATAATATCGAAATGGATCGGTTATTTCAAAAACTAAAAACCCACAACTCTCCAAAAAAAAAAGAATCATGTCTCTAGCTACCTTTCCCAAAACGGTAGCCAGAGACTATAGATTTCCACGTGGTACGATCTTTGCACATCTGTCTTGCCTCACTGACATGCGTCAATTTTTTCACGCAAGCTCGTCGGTTTCGGGTGTTTAAAATTTGGCATTTTTTTAATAAGCCATATATACATATGAAAAACATATCTGTCAAAATTTTGCTTTTTCCTACACCAGGTCGCACTGTAAACCTTCATTTGCGAAATCGTAAAACGTAATCGAAAAATTAACGAATATCACCGAATCACATCGCTCCAAGGATGTATTATCGTTATACATTCTTTAATGCAATAAAAACAAAGACACTCATGGAACATGTAATTTTTATTCAAATGTCGCATACACTATTTTCCGCGTTTACAGTGTTTTACGGTTTCGGAAAAATCTTTAGTGCTACCCACCTTCAGTGCGGTGGTGGGGCGTATTCAACCACCTACCCACCCCTCTGGCCCGGGCACACGAACCCGCGCGTCGATCGGCAGTCCGAAATATTCGAGCCTTGTTTGTTTGTAAAGGACGACTAATGAGTTCTGACTAAGGGAAAACGTCACGTCAACAGCTCCGAAGGGCTTGCGACAATATAAATATGAACTTCTGGAGATGCCTGATAAAGCGTACCGTTTATTGGCAGGGCAATCAGATTAATGAAACTTTAGCTTCCGCCTGTAGTTATTAAATTTCGCGAAGGTTAATAATTGACGTTTAAAGTTTGGATGCGGAACTACACCGACTTAATCTTCGAGTTTGTCTTAGATTTGAATAACTTTTTTTTATTAACTGATAATTTCAAAGATTATATACACAAGTGATCTATTCCGTATTGCCTGAACGACTTGAAAGTAAGCTTATTTTTTTCATAAATAGAAGCAGATACGATATTTATTTTTTTTTTCAAAATATCTAATTATTCAGCTGAACACTTGGTTACGAATTGACATTGACAACACTGAAATTCCATCAATTCAAGCACATAACAGACAAACCTACGCTAGTAGTATTATCAAATCAAAATAAAAACTCATTCATACAACAATAGACTGACAGTTGGATCACTGTTTACAAACAGAGCACTGAACAATTGTTGTGACCATATTTAGTGTTCACATGTACAAAAAAAAACCAATATAACACAGTTGCACGTAAACAATAAAAACTAGATGTTCTGTAAGGAAAAAACAGAACAGTTACGCATCACGCGGCTGACCGAATCAAGGAAAAACATGAAAATTACTAAAAACAAATTATATAATTTTGAGGTGACTGGCAACGTCAGTGATTTCGGCGGATACACTAACAAAAAACTACCGCATATGATGTAAAATTACTGTGCGACAACCGTGAGCGATAGCGCGTGATAAATGATAACGGTTATCAGCACGATTAATTTTATACATTACCAATATAATCTTTATTTCCTATTTATTAAGATATATATATTTTTTGTGGTGGATTTAATGGTCAATAGGCAATGGGAGGGACGTAAAGTTATCCTTAGAATACAATAAAAATGTACATATTTTTAAATGTACATAGTTCAAAAACATAAATAAATAATCAAGATCAGATTAAATCATACGACCATAATGATAAGGATAACGTTATCGTTTTTCAATAAATAATAACAATCAATATGCTTAAAATAGTCATTATATTAATCAGGATTACTTTGAGCCGCGGCTTTCACTTTTCCCTTGTACATTCGTTTCATACATTGATACATTGGTACATTCAAGCGAAATTAGAGAGAGAATTTATAGATTTTTATTTTCCATCATCCTGTGGTTTAGTTAATATATATATATATATGGCAAATATCCGTAATTCACAAATAATAATGTAGATAAGTGAAGCAAAAATCTTAAAGGAAGAAACTCTAATATCTATGTTTTAGCGGTAGACTGAACAGTCAAGCATAATTGTAAAGTGCAGGTATTAATTACCCGGTTGGTAACTTACAAATATTTGTTTCGTCTGTTTTCACAATCGTCCGGAATTTTCAATCTCTATAACCAGGGCTTCTTATTATACCATATGGCTAAGTGTATTACAATTTATATATATATATATTGGGAAATGTGGAAATGTGCCTCAGAGTTAATATGGAAACAAATTACGCACACACGATCCCACTAAAATACAATAATTTATTAATCGGAAGTCCACAACACGCAAGGAGGATTATCCCAGCCCATGTCGTAAATTAGACGCGGCTTGATCGTTCGAATGCCAGCGATAGATTATTCAGTTTCCCCTAATAAATTTCACTAAGGAATAGAGAGAAACACTACCACACAATATTAAGAGCAGTCTTTCTGCCATCAGGTATGAAAGTTAAAATTTGCAATGATTTAAAAAAAAAATGTTACACTGGGACCTTTGGCTACCGAAATAAAGTGGATCAATACAATATACAAAAAGCAAAGGTTTTCTTCACCGAACCATGATTATTGCGATGGTGGATTCAAAAAATTTTGAGTATCTGTCGTTGATAATAAAGGTATATACTAGCTAGTTTCTAAAAATATAACTAATTTTATACTAAAATATAACATACTCGTTTAATAAGAGCTTATAAACCATAAAAATTTAATTTGGCAGAAAAACTTTTACGTGTATTTAGTTAAACAACAGATAATACACCTGTCATCTCCTATCATTCTGAGTATTACAAGACATACAATACTTTCCATTAGTTACCTAAAATCTAGTAAAAGCTTGTGGCATACCTTAGAGTTCGTGGAGACAAATAATACAGAAATTACACTTTTTAGCAGTTTTCGTAAGTTGTCATAAATAAACTGCACCACATCATGTTGTCGACGGAAGATCAATCACTGAATTAGAAACTGCATTTTGAAGTCCACATATTATAAAACGTCATAAATAGACGTTTGACTTCTTCGAGAAAAGAATAAAATATTGTGTGCAATTGGAGGTTGTGACAAAAACATAAATTAGTACACTTGTAATAGTTTTTATATAAAAGGTTTATACCTTATAAATCGTATAACTTTCTATACATTTTTGATAGTAATCTTACGTCTCGGAGGCTCCGGCTCCAGCTCGGAGGCAGCATTAGGTGAAAAATATGTCATATTATAAAAAAAAACTTGCGTTTATCATAGAGATTTACAAATAAATCTTTAAATTAATTTGCCTATAAATAAATAGATGTCTCTAGTATCGCCTAATTTTTATCTATACCTAAGAACAAATTCTGTTGTAAACAGAATCTAGTCAAAATATTTTCCACTTTTTCATCCCTTCATTTGAAAGCCAATACAGACTTATTACATCATCTCACTGCCGGAGCAGATTTTCCTATAATTTCAGTCAGGTGTCCGATTGTGCTAGTACCTTAGACCATCCGCGACGTTCGAGCGGAGTCGGGGGCCTTGTCGACGAGCGTCGGCTGTCATCCGGACGACTGCCTAATATGGCCACTGAGGCATGGAATGAAATGAAAATCAATGCTTTGATTTGACTTGGGATAGAAAATCATCGAGTAACTTGTAGTCAGTGTGGATTCGCTATCACGTGATTAGAAAGCAACGCGCCGAGCACTGCTGACCGCGCTACCCGGCACCGACAACATTACATTTAAACCGTTTCCCATAACACAAGCAAAAGCTCATGAAATTCGTTTTAGTTATCCATTCAGCCCCTGTGACGCAACTCTTATCTTATACTTTACTACTACAGACTTTGGTACGTCACTGCGTTGCATGTATTTAATTTTCCAACCGATTTATTTCAGTTAGGAGTCAGATATCGCTATATTCATATTTTGCACATCGATTTCTAACCTGCGTCTACACTTGTCATACATATATAATATTCGAATCTCATTTATCGTCTCCATATCATTTCTATACATACTTCTGTTGTTATGGTTGCAATGTTTATTTTCTCGTTTATATTTTCGTTGACGTGTATGATATATTCACTATATTACACATTACTAGGCTCTTTAAATATTTTAGACCTATTTATTCCTCTATGATGTACATATTAGGACAATGTAAAAGACATTGCCAAGAGATCTTACCATTATATACACACGTAGCAATTTTGCTATACACACACTTTCGCCGTGTGTACATGCACACACATAGCAAAAAATTAATCATACGATAAACGATGTACTCGGTTGCGGAATCGTACCAATTTAACCCTATTCATATCTCCGGTACATCCAGTCCCGTCTATTCACGTCTCGGAGAGCGACTTAAAATCGATTGCATTATTCAAGGTGACGGAACCATGTACCGAAACTGGAAATATACGTCCGGCGTGCGGATACGCCGCCGAAAGGGACCCGCGGGCCGTCGCTCGAACGCCATTATGCGTTATGAATATTTCAGCGTTTCAGCACGCCGCCCGCGCCGTCGCACTTACAAAAGCGTGACGCGGATCGGAGTGAATAGATGCAAAATGCGTGCGTATTGTAACATTTTCTTTGACGTGACAACGTCTTAAATTAGGTTGCGGCTGGGAGTCACTTATGAAGGTAACGCTCGGTAACGTAACGATTTGCCTTGCGTCTCTCTTCAACTATGATCGGTCTGCCGCGCGCAGCACTAGAAGCATAGCTTGCAAATGTATTGCAAGTTATTGTATGTATATTTGTATATAAATACGTATGTATGTGTAAAGGTAAAATAAAATTTTGTTAATATGAAATTCAGTGCGAGATTCTTTGTATAAATTAATGTTTTAAATATAATTCTTTGTATAAATAAATGTTTTAAATTGTTACTATTATTTCATCCTTCTTCCTACTATACGAATGAATATTCACATTAAAATGATTTTACCATTCAAAGTCGTTGTCACGTAAAACTTTCGCCCGTATACCGACTTTACAGGCAACCAAATTTTTGTTTATGGCGAGAACAATAAGTGTATTGTCTATTTTGTAACTGAAGATAAAACTCACAGCATTTAATTCAATCTTTGTTTGTCTGATACCCGATCGAAAAAAAATAGTTTCAATGTTAATTTAGCAATAAAGTAACAAATATATGGGACGACACATCAATCTTCCTAGGAGACAAATAAGGTGTTTACGATAATTCAGTAAGCGTTGACATTAATTTGCATGTAAAGAGCACCAACTATGTGTAAAATAAAGACCATAGAAATCAATCGAAAACTATATTCTACAGACGAAGAGGGTGACATTTTCATGTTTCAACCAACGGCATTCCCTTGAGGAATGGTTCTTATACGTTCACGCAAAACTTTCGACACTACATATTCGCACACCTGTCAGCAGCCGTCGCTCGAACGCGTCGCCATAAAGGAAACTCGCTGAATAAAGTCGCACAAAGTTTACAATCGAGTTAGAGGGCTGTAGGGCGGCCGCTTCCTGCGCTACGTGCCGACGACGTTATAGTGCGACGTTAAGCCTCTAAGCGAAATTGACGCGATAATTAAATTGGGAAACTGTGTTTGAACCCTAACTCTGCAGGGCCCCTATCTCATACTACCGTAGAGTTATTTTTAGTATACTAACAGATTAAAATGACAAATATTAGAAAAAAAAACACAAAATATTCCATCACCTTTCACCTCGGCAATCAATAGAAACCCTCACACAACTGTACCAAATGTCCCTCATTTATATAGTCCCAACTTGATTTGTACATGTGACTTCACTGTATGTTTCGCGCCACAGGATAGCCACAGACAGTACATCTGACCCACATCTAGGTTCCATAATTAGTTGTCGTACGACATATTGCAAAAATATCGCTTTTTATAGTTTTCACACATAACAACATTGCATTTTTGGTACATATATATGGTATTGTTGGATAGATCTAATTCAGAGATACTAATTTATATGTGTCCAAGTATGAACCCATGAGTGAACTATCACTTATCTTGTAAAACGACTTTTTTTTGGTTCTTATTCGCAACGAATTAACTGGCTGATTAGTGGCTGTCTACGTCGCTTACAAAGATATTATTACCGTTTTCCAATGTATTTTCGAAATATTCACTGTCAATACGAATAGAGAAAATTTAAACAATTGATTCCACCGTATGCGGCAAGTGGCGGCAACATTGATTTACAAGGCGAGTGAAAAATAACGATATTAGGTTTGCCTATCAACATATATTTATTCATCAATTCTGCAGAAATTATAGGAAAAGTCGATCTACGTATCGTAAGATCTTACAAACGACTAGAAAAACCGGTCAATTGCGAGCATGATTCACGTGGAATACGTTCTACACTTATAAATAACAGTTATTACCTACGTCTCACTTGCCCCTGCTCACCCCCATAATTAACCTCTACAATCGCAATTCGTTCGTTAATGCTACTAGTCACTGCTTTGGTCACCGAGTCTAAAAATCTAGCAAACCGCGACTTATTCATCTAGTAGATTCACAGGTAATAGGCTGTGGCAAACGGAAAGGCAGACAAACACGAAAGTGATACCGTAAGGGTTACGTTTTTCCATCGGATGCACCGAACACTAAAAAGCTTCTACTATTGCGTAACATCAACGCAAGTAGAACAAAAAAGCTCATTTTGAGGAGTCTGCTCCGAGATGAAAGCCTTATTCAATGCTCCAACCCCCTTTTGTTTAGTCGGGATACGCGACGTTTAATTAACAACGAGGCTATGCGACGTGTTAATTAATAAGCGAGCGTTCAAAAAGAAGGGATATTATAACAACTTCAATATGCTACTTTCGTATGCGGATGTAGGTAGTTATTGAGGTAAACAATAAATTGACAAAGAAAAGATAAGTCCCTTAAAAAAAATTGTGTATACATTAGAAGTAAAATAAAAATTAGTGTACCAAAGTTACTTCAATATTATATTTATTACATATGAAAAGAATGAAAGAAGTGTTTATAAAGCAAAATAAAACACAAAGATTGTACTCTAGAACAAAATACTACACATGAACATTAAACATAAATTGTATTATACAGATGTTTTATAAGCATTTCTGTTCAGGAAAATTAATATTTTCTCGAAAATTTCCTATGTATAATTAGAATTATACATAGCCAAATTGAATAAGTGTATACAAAAAAAAACCTTGTACTTCATAAAGACAATAAGCAATACTGTTAAATATGTAAATATATGTATATCGCATTTAAATCTATAACGAGATACAGGAAAAACTAACATTAGATGTTGCATAAAATTTTGAACTTATGCATGAAACAATATGCATATAGCTTAATGCATATAGCTTATCATCTTTTTACAGTCATACAATAGAGCATATTATTAAATAGCATATTTAGTACACATAAAGTAGATAACAATAAATATTATATTCTAAGACTGTATTTCACTCATTTTCATGGAGTTTTATGGCATATTTTACAAATATCAACATTTGAACGCATAACGCACGTATACACGAGAGTTCGTAATTTTGCGACTACTCACGTATGAGGCGTTACAAATACCTCTCTCTAGTCACGCAGTTGCAGCACCTCAAATACGTTCCTTACGACTACTCACGGCGCAATATTTCATATGCGAGATGCAGCGTCGGGCTGGAGGGGGTGCCTGCTCCTGTCGCATCCCTGATTAAGGCGGCGACGTCGCGACGGAGCGAGGGGGCAGAACTGAGATTAAAATGTCTACGAGACGCTTTCGGTGCTATGAGCCGAGAGCTCTTAGCGTTTCATCAAGATTCAAATCGCAATGTCGTAAAACGCGTTGGGCGGAGGTAGGGAGAAACTTTTTGATGTTTTTTTTTTTTGAGGACCAAAGTATGTGTATATAAATAGATAAAGGCAAAACGATTCACGACCGACGAACGACGATCCTTTAGTGTCATAACAAAAAAAAAATGTAAACATATGATTTTTTTTTTCCACCTTCGATATAGAATCAAAGGCCCTTTATATGGAAGTCCCTATTTAATTTAGATTTATTTTTTATCAATAAATGGCTGTTTTCAAATTGTTATTTAGTGTTAATTCATTTAATTTATTTTTTATTCAAATGCAATGGTATTTAATTCTTTTGTATTGTAAATACGTACAAAAGCGTATCGTCACAAATATACAATGAGCGAATGTATAAGAGCGAAATAAAAATTTTCGAAACTTGTAAATTCAGATATGTTTTTCTCAAATTTTTGACTATATATGGTCCAATTTCAACCAGTGGACGAGCACTAGTTATTTAAAAATACTATTGCTACACTGTCAGGTACTTGGGAATTAACAGAAGAAGCCAAAGCAATTTTTTCCATTTTTCTTTTATTTAAAGGATTCTTGTATACGACAAAAATCAGTAAAATCATTGGTCTAAAAAAGAACTTTGACGGGATACTTTTATCAAAAGACCACCCCTTCACGGTTCGGATAAGAGCATCAAACTATTATTTATTGACACTTCGCATAAATGCGTTTGCGTCGCATGAAACCTTAGGAATCGATTAGTAGTGACTATTAAACAACCTTATACTAAGACGTTTTGTTTCTTGTTTGTGGGTATTTTACCCTCCAAAGATAGTAATATATACATCATCAAGCTATTGTAAACGACGATGGTTTTCAATAATTGATTCCAAATTGCATTTCTTAATTGCTAAAAACAGAGTGGATACATTCAAAGAGGGTAGAATCGTTTGAAAAATGTAACACCAGCACCGAGATGAGAAGCATCAACAGTGATAAAACACATGACAAATCATGAGAATAGTACAAAATGATGAACGACGACGGCCCGAGTGGTCAAGACCGTTGCTTGGGAACTAATAGCGGGTCCGAGTCCTAGCCACGGCGTGTCAATTAAATTAGAAGTCGAAATAAAACCATATTAAGATATCGGTGCCGGAAGTTGTCACCGCATCGGTTACAATGTTTATTAGCGAACCCTAATCTTCATTGGGCCAGTGTGGAGACTTCAAGGTACAAGGCCCTCAATCAGAATTAAAAAGATTGCGGAAGAAAATGCTTCAGCAGTGGGGGCGATTGAAAATCTAATACAACAAAATTAAAACGAAAGGTTCACGGAAGCTCATGAAATAGCAAAAGCCCTGTTATATTTTTAACTTTTAATAATGCGCGAACGTGCTAAAAACCGACTAATACCCGCCAACAGCACAATACAGTACGTGATCGGGGTGTAAACATACAAAAATAAAACACGCTGTGAATATAATTCGAAGCCTTTTTTTTTCAGTTAAATGTTACTATGGTTAGTTAGGGAATGGTTTGCGATGGCATTGAACGTTTCTAGAAGAAATAAGGAGAATTTCCAAATAAAGTATTATTATAATATAAGTAATATAATTAAATATAAAATCATAATATTCACAAACAAATAAGCAAATAGGGTAAATTAATAAATCAAATTAGCATTCAATACATTTCCATATACGATAATTTTCGCTACAATATAGAGAAATTAACGCTTTAAACGAGTTAAAGTGACTCGCAATTTTAAAAAATTACACTGTAATTCATATCACTGTAAGTAAAAGAGCGCTTATGTCATATAGAATAGATATGATAATAGAAGTCCATCATAATTAATCACGTTAGAAGATTGTTACAGAAAGTAGTCCACATGGCTTCATCAAAATCGCTGATTGTAATATTGTTTAAATAAATATTGCACAAACATACCGACAAGGAAGTCGTTCGTTGATCAACAAGTCGTGTCTAATGGCCGCTTTCGAAACGTAACGCATCGAGGGATGGAAACCGCGCGCGTCACAGACAACGATATAATTAAGGGCATCCGACTAATTAGGATGCACCGCGCGCCGGCCGGTGGCGCGTGACCGACACGTTTTAATATCTATTTTTAATTGTTTGTACAGACGTTTTTATGGAGTGCGCTGTTTGTGTTATTGCTGCCGCGTAAACTAATTGCATTGGGATGTTGAGTGGACAGGATGTTTGTGTAATTTATTTCCTAAGCATTTTAAATTGGCTCCATTTAGTTTTTTTTTTTTTACAGACTAACCATTACTATATAACTGAAATTTATATTCGGTTATACTTCTTTCAGTTTTTTTTTCACTAGAGGTAATCTGAAAATAGTATAAATTCGGTACTAAATAGACCACCATATTTTAACAAATACATTCGGCTATTAAACTGCCTAATTCGCAATGACAGCAACGATACATAGACACGTCGGTGTTATCCCACTGTATGGGGATTATGGAATATAGGATGGCGCGACGGCAGGGGGGCGAGTTAAAGCGCACATCGGTACGATGCAGCCGATCACATTTTCCGGTCGGCCGGCTGCGCCGCAAAATCGAAGTTAGAATGCATTTCGTAAAGGTAAAATCATTTTTATAAAAAAGTATCGTTACTTTAAATTACGATAAACTGAACGGATATGAAACTAACACGAAATTTAGACAGGAAAAAATACATGAACATAAGTAGAAGCGTTAACGAATTCAAGAAACAGGTCAAATATCGAGGAAATTACGACATAAAAGCTTTTAAAACTGAACATGACAACGCAAATTTTTAAACGAGTCACTTATTTACAGCACTGTCAGCGAGTCGCACCAGAAGATAAAACGCTTACTGTAAAAGTAAATGTACAATTTGACATATGATCTATGGAAAATTCTACCGAGTCTTACGGTTTACAAATTTCATTCTTTTTTTTTTCTTTCGGTCCAGTCCGCCGCATCTATTGCATGCCGATTGAAAAATTAACATATCCCATAAAAAATTATATCCCTTCCGACATCATCAATCTTCATATACCACAGTCGTAGCTACAGCGACATATTCAATCGCGGCATCGAGAAAAACTATTTAGGGACGAGAGAAAAAAAACATGATTGCACAGCGAACCGGAAAACTAACTTATACGGCACCGCCGTAACAGGTTGACCGCCACGTTATGGTATAGAGTGGGCGGACGCTTAGTGCGATCGAAGTGTCTTGTTAAACAAACCTACTGCTTTGGAAATATCAAACGTGATAATTAAATATGTTTGCTTTTTTTTTACGATAGAGATACCCATTTGGGCAGGCCCGAGTTCCGAGTTATAATCGACGCGCAGCGGGTTTTATAAGAAAATAAGCGTTATGTTATTTTACACGTCGCGTGGGCATTTGTGTATATTGATAGCATTGGCTCTAATAAAATAAATAAATAAATAAGAAGACTGTACTTACTACACTGTTCAGTACTGATAAAATAAAATAAAAGATATTCCAATTGGAAAAATTGAGAATCACCATTTTATGGAAAGAAAACTTATCGGAGAAATGCCTTTTTAATTGCATTGAGAAGAAAAGTTTTTGTAAGTAAAATATAATGTGTATTTATACGCGTCTAATTTAAATATAACTTTTTTTTTAACATTTTAAAATAGAAGAAAAAAAAGCTATATAAATGGGTATGGGCATGAACATGGACATGGACAAAAAAAATAAAAATAATCACAAATTAAAATAAAATGTTCTATACGACGGACATACCTAGTTATTAAAAAAAATATACTCAACTTTAAAATACACATCGAAGATCTACGCTGTATTTTACTTCCCGATCAGCACAATACATACCTGTAACAAAAACAGAAAGAATATATGTAATTATTTAAATAATCAATATAATTAACAATATATTGAAAGAATACGAAGTAAGATTAAAAGAGAAACAGTGAAACATGTAATTACGAAGACAATGCGAAAAGAGATGAGAATAAAGCTACATACACACTAGTGAACATTTGAATCGTGACACTTTCAGAAACGGAAATTTACGTGTTTCTGAAAGCTCCGCAACACGTTTCACAATATTCTACAACAATACGTGATCCAGGCGGTTTCATAGGTCCTGTTGGCGCGCCCGGTCCGCGAACGGGAACAAGCCAAAATACAAGAGACGCAAACAGCAAAAACCAGTTTAACTTTTTTTCTAGAAACGTGAATGTTTGCACATCCGCGTGTACGCCTAAACGCGCCTATAGGGAATAAATAATTGAATTGTAAAGGCGCGATTAAGGCACCACATACAGCCGATGCCTTTTTAAACAGAAGGAATTGTACATATTATTTTAAGATCGTCTCCTCGTTACTTTCTTTTTTTCTAACACATTATTTTGATAGACCGACCGGCGGACAGAAAAGCACATATTTCTGTTCATCTTATTGGATACCAACAGAGCGCCTGATTCAAACATTGAATATCAAACCGACAAGCGGTACATAAATGAAGGTTTAAAACTCTGTGTATTCAAGATAGACAAATTTAGAAATGAATTATTGCGCCTTTCTTAGTGCATCAGTATATAATATAAAGCACCGAACGAATGATGCAATCGTGTGCAATCCCTCGTGCGTTTCTCGACAACACAAAAAGGTCAATTCGTGCCTGCATTCGCGGGGCTTCGGGTGAAGTTTGTAAATGACGGCGCTAGGGAAGCCGCACTTGCAACACCGATAAGTGCATACATAAAGCGCGTTGGCTTATAGCGTCAACCGGATAAGCGTCGTCGAAAGGGTTCTGTAGATTAATTATACTACGTATATTACTTCTCTATTTTTTCTATAAGATTTATATTCCTCCAATCGAATTTACTTTATTTAATTGTAAGATATATACATAAAATTGTGTGAGGTTTTATTAGCCCATTTCTGAGGCATACTCTAGCTTAATCTATATTAGGCTATTAGGTTTATATTAGGTTATAGCTATATTATATTAGGTTAGGTTTATATTATATTAGGTTTTATTTTAGATCAAGGAGATTGGAAGTTAAATCCTCCGGGACTTAGAAACTCCCATAGACTGCTAAAGAGGAGTTTGCTATATTTTTATATTACTGCATAAAAAATGTAAAAGTATGTTTGTATGGATGTTTGTTTATTTGAGTAAGAGGGTAAAGAAAGCTATTTTTTATAACTAGTACCCGAGTAGTTACTTTTAAATTGCTAGTTAGACTGCAAAAGACACTAGTATCCAGTAACGTCATTGTTTACTAGAGCCATATAGAATAATGTTAAACTTCGTTTTGCGAGAAAGAAATGGCATTTAATTTTTGATGATTCATAGTTTATTATATTTTTGACCGATTTCTATTTCGATTTCACTTTTGGTCATCATGTCAAGTCAGCTTATACAATTCATCATAAAATATGATATTCGATGCGGTAACAACATACCCTTAATGAAATTCAACATAAAATAAGAACTCATTGATTGTTTTTTCCAAGACCGGGATTCGGAACTTGACATTTTCGGTTTCGAAGGCAACAGCTCTATACCACTCGGCTATCATCAAAATTTCTAGTAACAATTTAAACTGTACATATACCACTTTAACGCTAAATGTAAATAATTGAATTATACAATAAAACGCGTCACGTAGCGTGATATGTAACGTGTTTTTTTAATAAAACAATTTTCTGTCGAAAATTAAACCTTTCACTGAGATTCCAACCTCCAAGATATTATTATAAACTGAAGTATTTTATTTCAGAGTTTTTTTTTGCGCGTTACATTATTATATAAAATTATAATTCAAAATATTAAAATTGAATTTTATATATTGCTACATATTTACAAATATATAGTAGTGTTGAAGCGTCAAATGGGTTCTTTTATAAAAGTGGCGAATCCCTCAAGTTTTAATACCGAGAATAATTCCTTACTTAAATTACATCCCCAAGTAATCCTTGAGCAATATAGATAAGGCGGGCTTAATTTGCGCCTGGAATTGATCCGACGCGACGCCTTGAAGGCGATTAGTCGGGTGTTCGAAGAAAAAAATTCACTTAAAAAGAAAAATACGGAATTCTCTAAGCGTATCGCATAAGATAAATAAACCCGGCGACAAAAAAAAAGAATTGAACTAAAAAGGAATGTGACGGAAAAGAATGAACATCTACTTCCATAAACTTACAAATATACCTACATAAAATACGATTTTCCCATAATTTCGTGAAACTGTGAGGGGCGTGGTGCGTAACCAATTGCTTTGACTGATTGAATTCAACCACAAGATTGTTGTACTAGCAAAGACGGTGAATAAATTGTATTGGAAAAGTCATGGGGTATGGGAAAATATTAAGACCGGACATGGTTTTTTATGCTTGTATAATTGGTTCGTAACTTTTTTTTTTATCATTGACTACATGGCATTAAGTTCAAAGTGCGGTAGCCAGAGGACCTTCTTCGACTATGCAGCCAGAAAATGCACATACACGTGTGTGCAGTAATATATACGTTTTTTCTATTATTAAATTATTATTATTATTAAAACTCAACATGACGCAAGTTGCGGTCACGTCATTGTTTAGACATTTCACATTGAACAGCAGTAGATTCAACGGAGGCCTTGAAGAACGAGTTTACCTCCCAATGTTTTCCTTTACCGTTATCAAGTATCGTTGGATAAACCAATGTTTTTATACGTAGAAAAATTTGCTAACACATGTGCGGAATTGAACCTACGACGTTCAGACTAAAGTTCGAATTTTTATCAGGCCCGTATCTCGATGTCAATTCTTGGGGAAAACTTGTTATTTATGTAAGCAGACGTAAAATATACATATGAAGTTCCGTCAATTCACAAAAAGCTTAAACCACGCCTCAAAATAAATGCCATTTTCGTAATCAATGTCTAGTTTTATTTTTTCTATAATACAACGTCAAAAAACCCATGTCGATTTTCAGGTTTTATTTATTTTTACGAGGTTTTGAATTTAAATGTTTATTTAATATTGATACTTTGAATATTTAATATTGATCCTGGGCGTTCATGAGTCAGTGAGTTAGTCAAGATTTTTCTTTATATATATAGAACATTCATGATATAATTGAAGTCTTACAATATTTAAAACATATAATCTCAAAATACAAATAGAATATCAAAGCATACCTAAAAAGCAAAATAAATATTCTTAAATAGAAATTATAGATTAAACTTTAACAACTAAATTTGTTATGCAAAGGATTTCATTATGAGAATCGGTCACGGCCCTCTGACCCACCAGACCGAGCTTTCCTAAGGAAATGTCGAAGAAATAGCAAATAATTGAAACCGGCATTGTGTTCAGAAACGTTGTGACACCATAGAAAATTGATTATAACCCTTTCAAAATAATTGTCGATCACAACCGAGGGGGATTTTGCAGCAAACTTTAATTATAATAAGTAGTAGTTCTTATTCACTACAATTCGTTTGTAGGTTAAGTGTGTTTAAGCGCGCAATGCCTTCTCTATAATAATGTGATTTGAGTTCGCCTTTGCTTAAAGGTGATGTTTATTTACGTGTTTTGGAATGAAATTCGAAAACTGCTCTTATCCTTAGCTCTTGAAAAGTCACGTTTTTCATTTCAATTTAAAGAACACTTGACCCCTTTTAATGTATCTCAATTGTTTAGAAGCTTTCATATATGACGGCCGAATAATGCGCATGAGTCTGTTCTCTATTGAATTGAATGTTAGATATTAAGAAAAGTAAATTATTATCATTATATTATATTTTGTTTTATAACGTACTACTTATATTATTAATCCATAAGCGTACACGCATCAAACTAAGTATACATATCGTCGTATAAAAGAGATAATGTATAGCATTAGTATTTATTAAACAAGAAACTTGGATTTATTGTAAGAATATATAATGGAACATTTCATACCATATGTAACAAATTCAATAAATAGTAAATAATTTTTGAATAGGGTTTTTATTCTTTTAAAATAATAATACATTTTTTTGTCAAAATCGTATAAAAAGAAATATATAATAAGTAATACATTTGTATTTGAAAACTATAAAAGTACATTTGTAAATTCGGCATTGAGAATTGACAGCATTTCTATACTTATTACTATATTGTACTTATTACTTTATGATCATATTCCATTATTATTTGAATTAAATTATATTTTTGCATATATTACTTACAATCAAATGACAACCCTGACGATTACCAACGTAAATAAATAACAGTTGCAGTGCGATGGCGACCTAAATGCATCTAATAAACTCCCTGATTGTGTAATGCACCTACAGGTGCATTGATTGCGCCTCGGCTTACGCTTTATTATGCTAACATTTATATGATGTTAATCGCCTTGTAATGTGGCAACATGTGTAATTTCAATACAGAATAGTCCTTGTATTTATGTTGTCCTTTCGCTCACTGAGCAGTTGTTAAAATAATTATAAATAATTTGCACATACCAAGGTCGTATTATAAAAAAAAAAACCAAAAACTGGACAGTATAATCTCTAGGAACCTTAAAAAGAAGTCAAATCCTCGATAGATATTATTGTAGACAATTTACATTCGCAGCTTCACCTGTATGCGCCAGAATGAACAGAATGAAATGCTACTTCTTTTCAATTGACCGATGTCGTTGTGGCCATTATGGTACGAATCCCGCTACGAGTGTTCGATTTCGTCTCGATCTAAAATGCTGATTTCGATTCTGGTTCCGATATCGATCCCGGTCCACCTTTGATTCGATTTCAATAAATAACGCCATTTTTAAGGGTTTTTAAAATTTCCAGGCGGGGACCCTAAATATTTCCATGATAAAAGTGCCCTGAATATAGCCCCGTAAGGATCTTGTACTTTCCAGTGAAAACCGAATCGTAATCAGTTCACGTGTTCCACAAACACCCCGGACTAACAAACAACAGACAGAAAAGGTTTATTTTATTTCATACAAACCTTGCCCTGACAATTATGGACACAACAAAAAAGGAATCGGCAATTCAATTTGTGTATTTTAACAAAAGTCACGAACAGCATTTACTTCATATATATAAAGTGTATACGGATTAGGGATCATGCTTCATCACCGAGTCATCTTTTATATAATCGATCGATATATAAAAAGTGGAAAAATCCATACCATTTCCACGTGGACGAAGCTGTGGATGAAAGCAAGTAGATACATATATGTACCATATCAGTGACATTAACAAAATCAAAAACTTTTGCGAAACGCAGGGTGGCAGCGCATTTAAAGATAGATCAGGTTGAAATCAAAGTAGTTCCCTCTGCTTTGAATCTTGAATGTAACCTCGTACCAGATACAAAGATAACCCCAAAATCTGCACTATTACTCTATAATAACTTGCGTATCGAATCATCGCTTTCACACTACGGGCATACAAACATTCCAGAATAACCGATCATATACACAACCGCATATATTACATATTTGTAGTCACTCGAAAAAACATGTAGTTTTCAAAGCGACGACGACTACAATTAAACTAACAAGCTGACGTTTTATTCGTTCCTCGGTTAAATGCGAGCTCGTTACACGTTCGCCTTATCCGAAGTCTTCCGTAATGAACGAGCGAGTAGGCAGTGCGTGTACGAAGGTAGGCCCACTCGATTGTAAACATTGAGTTTACTGCGGAACGCGTAAAACTAAACGTTCATCGGCCAGAATTGACTAGTCCCAAGTCGGCTACAAATAACCGTCTCCCGTTACGTGACAGAACAGTGCGATGGGAAGTACGCCGCCGGTGTCGGTGTAGAGTTCCTAAGTCATTATTACCAAGAAATGCACTATAGATGAAAAAACTACGTTGTTACACTCTTTCCATGTTACCCGCATAGATTAGCTATAAGCACTTTAATCGCCTGTAACTAGAAAAACAAGTAGGTATGTCGACTCTTACCAATAAACCGGTGTAAACTAAAGTGCACCAGCAAAAGAGCGTGTCTTCGTCACATTTACACCCTTTTGTTGAGAAGCACAGTTTTTCGGCAATAATTCAAAAACGGTATATTCGATCACGTGCAAAACAAATTTCATTCAAAATATTTACAAAGCGCTTTGTAATTTTATTCATATTTTTTGGATTTACGGTTTAGAAGATACAGTGGGGGGGGGGGCACAATTTCTGTTATTTTCGGAGCGATTATTTCCGAAAATATTCACTTCATCAGTAAAATTATTTAGAAACCTTAAAGTGCTTTAAAAGAACTGTCAAAATATATGCCACACGTTGCCGTTTGCAAAAAAAGATTTTTTTTTTTTTTCTGCTTCTGTTACATATCTGGAGTGCCTCCCTAGAAAAAAATATTTTGTTATTTAACTACCGAATTAAGTAGCGGCTTATACCGTACCGAAACGATCATGGGTGTTTCCGCAATTATTCATAATCTCCTTGTTTTTTAGAACAACTTTTCCAAAGAAACCATAATCATTGAAGTAGACGTTTCTAAGAAAAATAGCTCAGAACGTGAACGTGTAAACTCACGAGGTATAACCTTAGTGTTTAGTGACAAGTGATTCGCGCGCGTCCACCCGTCTTCCCCCGCCCAATCACGACTAGGTCATCCGAGACCGGCACGCAGGCATCAACAGTGCATTGCGACGCGTCTGTTTGTCCGAAGTCAAGGACCGGACGCGCGGCTTTAGAGGTTTAGATATTTTGTTATAAATGTATACGTTTACGATATTGTTGTTTTTAAGACTAAGATTGTGTTTGATTAATGTTTAAGTGTTTAATAACAATTCCTTTCACTGCTATCAAATATGCAAACATAATTTATTGTTGGGGAATTTGCAGAGGTGACATTGCGGACCTGCGAGTCCGTAAGTTGAGTGTAGTATCATTTACGCGTTAATCTGCCTTATTTTGCATTGTTTATTTAGAAATGAGTGGAATGCATGTGGAAAATCAGAGACATTATTACATTAGTCTTCAGCGACCTTTACATCGCCCCGCGCGGCACGCGGCACCTGAGCGCGCAGCGCCATCTGGACGAGAATCTCGTTGGGTTTTCTCTTTATTATTATATATTAAGTATAAGCATATTTTCAGTGATATATTTCTGTTATAGTTACTTTGATAAAGTTATTCTAAAAAAGGAGGAGATTATGAATATTTGCAGAAAGATGCATGATCGATTTGATCCTGTATAGACACTTATATTTCAAATTTCATGAATATGCTTTATGTGGTTTTTCAGTAAAATGCCTGTGACATATGGACGGACGGATGGACATGACGAAACTATAAGGTTTCCCGTTTTTGCCATTTTGGCTTGGAACCCCAACAAAATGGTTTAAAAACTCAATACATGATTTTTTATAAGGTTTTTTTGTTTGTTATTGTATTAGAAACTGGTTCCTCACCAATTTCATTAATACGTAAATATATACGTATTGAAAAATTTAAAGATACGGAAAAAAACCTGCAATTTGTTTTATAGCGGTGGAATAAATAAAATGGAATCACCTATGGTGTTTTATACAACTCGCCCTTTGAGGAAAAAAGGGGCAACAATTGGCACATAGAGGGCACATATACATACGTACGCGGTGTAAGTTAATTTATAAATTAATTTTTACTTCAAATTATAACAGGTATTATCTATAAAAAATACTAATCAACGAAGAATTCAACAAAAAATTTAGTATGTACAATATTTTCAACGTTGAATTATTTTTAAAGAGATAGTTCTATATACTCATAATAATTTTAGTGACCACGTTGGCGCAAAAAAAAAAATCATACAAAATATATATCCTAAGAAAAAAACTAAAAAATCATTCGTACCTAGTAAGCCGGTGATTTTATGAAGTTACGAAATAACAAATACAGTTCCAACGCAATCAAAGAAGGGTACGACATTTAACGGTCAATTATATTTAATATATGAATGTATTCTACCGCGCTCGGGTGTCGTAACTGCGTCCCACATCCGACGACAAGTGTCTGGCAACTACACCTTTCAATCATTAGCAATTCTATGTAACTCCCACTACGCAGTTAAACCCTCTCCTCTAGGGCACAATCTAGCCACGGCATAAACATACCTAAGAACAGTTTTACTTAAGTACAAGATTCGGCCGCGACTCCAGACCCGTGAATATAAAATAAACTCACGTTCGCGATTCTCGTCTCCTGATTTCTATTAAGAAGTAAAAATATTTCCGATCAAGATTAACGAATTTAAATTTACATCACCATTGGATTTAAAACCCCAAAAAAAGTCTAAAATTGACCAGAACCAGGCAAAGGACGGAACTCTAGCTTTACACTTGAATTGGTATAGCTAAACAGTGATTCTCTTTCATTTGAATAAGATCAAATGAAACAGAATCACTGTCTGTAGAGATTTGATATAAGAATCGAAATATCGTTGACCAAATTTCGAAACTTATACATTAAGTGTTCTTGACGACTAAGTAATTACTTACATGGCTTTGAAATGCTAAAATTACGAAGTGATAACTGATGAGCTAAGAGATACCTCAAGTAGGCACTTAACCAAGTTTCAGATTCAAAGGTTGACGTACTTCTTTTTCAATTCTACACTTGGAATTTTAAATACTGGAAAAGCTTCCAAGAATCATTTCGAACATAAATTAAGTACACAAAGGAAAATTTCAATAATCGTACTGTGATAAACTCGTATTTGATGTGCCATTCTACGCTAGTGAACATAAAAAATTAATTTAATTTTTATATTGAATGATTTTGCTATCTATAGTGCCGATCTCGAATTTTATCTCGATTTCTATTCCGGTTTTATTGTCGGTTCCGACATTGATACCGTTTTCGATAACGATGCTGCTCTCCCAGCTCTCGATTACGATATCGATCTTCCGTTTTATTATTTAACCCGACTCAAATCATATTTCTTGCATTTTATAGACCACATTTAAACTCAAAAATTAAACCTGCATAGAAACCCGTTTAGCCAGTTTTACGTTAAAAGCAAACAAATCAACAGACAATAAACAGACTACGTATTATTTATTACTCTTTGTATTTTGTATGGTAAAATTCCATGCGAAATACAAATTGAAAGAAGAAATAAAATTATTGTATTTACACGTCATTAAGGTATAATTTTTTTTTTGGCGTTCTGGCAGATATTATGGCTGAACTAAAAATTAATACGTAAGGCACGTTAGAATTTAAGACTATAAACCGAAATTGAGATCATAATTAAAAGTAGAAATTAATTGAAATAAAAAATGATTTTTTTTTATGACCACCCGGGAGGAGCCGCAGGCTTTATAAAAAAATTATTATTGTTATAATAATTTATTAATACATTTTTTATAGAAGGTGTATAAAATGTCGCTGAATATAATCAATAAAAGAATGGATTGAATATCCACCACAGTGTAGTCGCGGTCACAGGTAGTTATTAATAAAACGATTATTTATTAATAAATTTGTTAGTGGTTTATATATGAAGGTGTCGTTTTATAACACTGGTCACTCTAGATTTTATCATTGTTTGTTTGGCAACCAATTCGTAATTTAGATTATAGATGCAGAAATTGCGTGAATATACTTTCTGAATATCGTTTCAATCTGAAAAAAAAAAAATCAATTACTCTAAATCGAATTGTACGATAGTGATTGTACCGCATCTAGTTTAATTTGCATTCAATGGCATGTTAAATTTTTTTCATAGTCCAGCCAAGTTTAGCCAAAACCTTTTTAAAGACAAACAAACATATAAGAACAACAACGTTTGTATTGCTGCTATCTCGAATTGGAATAGCGTTTCCTTCCATACGGACTAGGCACTTTCGTGAACTCATAGGAATTATTGTGATCAATTAATATACCAGCTCGAAACGTAAGTGAGCCTGCCGAGCCGGGCAGGTGGGCCGCCGGGCTCGCCCCCGACAAGGCATAACTCACCGCGACGGCTTTACGAGCGACATGAGCTCGCTCAACGGACGTAAGCATACGACGTCGGCTAGCGAAGGCGACCACTTAGAGTGTCAAGCTACTCAAGCTGACGAATCTTCGAATCAATGGCGCTATGCATTTGGATAAATACGATATTTTTTTTTATAAGAAGCGATCGTTACGTACGTATCGGTGTACATACAAAAGGCGGTAACGAAAACGCGCGACAAGCAAATTGTCTGTTCATCGCTCGCCAATCAGTTTAAATTCATCGGCAGCTAACAAGATAACACACAATACTAACACACT
The DNA here is from genome assembly GCA_005406025.1 of Eumeta japonica. Lineage (NCBI taxonomy): Eukaryota > Metazoa > Arthropoda > Insecta > Lepidoptera > Psychidae > Eumeta > Eumeta japonica. The sequence goes on from BGZK01000156.1 coordinate 644,640, forward strand.
AGCAAAGTGTTAGCGCGTCGCGAGCCGCGTGCGCGCGCGGTCAGGCCGTCAGACGACTATCGCCTGTACGCACACATTCAAACCATCTATCTCTCTTTATAAAATTTCAACTGTACTGTTTCAGCATAACTAGACAGTTAACATATTACCGTAAGCACATATCGACTTATTGCTTTACAGCAGTCTTTATAGGCCGTTCCCGTAAACTAGATTTAGTTTCGACTTGACCTCTCCCTCCGACGCTCCGAGTGAGCGCAGTTTTTCCATTGGATTTCGGGAAATATCAATTACCCTTCAGTTTACGTACTGTTGTAGAAATTGCAAATATCTTAGAACAATAAATGACGCCACTGTCCAATTCTGTGTATTTAATTAATGTAATTAAATAAATAATAATCTTTAATGTTGTTGCATATTGTGTGCTTTAGCTAACTTGTAAGAAATATAGTAAACGTAATATTACAGATTTCGGGTCGGGCTCACCTTTCCGTAGCCCACATTATATGCTACCGAATTCCCGTACTAACAGGTAGATTACTTTTTCTAGGACATTCTCGAAAAACGTGGCTTAGCATAATACAAGCCACAGACTTTTACGAACATTGATAAATAGATAAATTGGGCACAGTTTAAATGATGATTCATAACTTTTTTTTTCAAATGATGCCATTAACGTATTAATGTAATGAGTTCACTGCACTACTTTCTAGCATAAAACGACTTTTTAACAACAGTTCAGAGTTCAATTTGTGCATGAGTTTTTTTTTTTTAATTTATATATCTATTATACTATTTATTTGTTTCGAAAGTATAAGATTATTTCAACTGACATATTAATCCAGTGCTGAAATATTGCTTTACAAAAAGCTCATACGCATTACTTAAACATTTTTGAATTCAAGTCCTAGAACGGACAATACTTACACGTTTGACTGTAGAAAAAAACTTTAAAAGCAGCGGTTGCATAACAAAATTAAAATTCTCAGTACTCACTCCCCGAGATTAAGCACCGCACGGTCACAACAAAAAGCGCTCAGCTAAAAGCTCATCGTGAGTGAAACGTAAACATTAACACGGCGACGAGCCTACGACCACACTGCGACCGACGCCGTTAAGAAACATCGGCCAGCCGCCCGCGCCTGCCGACTCACACGTGCTCCGGGCGAGAAAATGGTTCGAGGATTGAAGTCGCTTTTTTACACTTCATTCTACCACAAGGAGTGGGCTCCCCTCGTCAACTTTCTTTATTCAGATTTATGACGTTTACGACCGAACGAGCAAGCTGTTTGTTTAACGCGACCACCGAGTGCCTCAAATTGACCTTAAACTCGTCTGTCAATTCGCCCGAGGTCGGGTTTGAAACCCGACCCGACCCTCGACCGTCACAAGTCGGGATATTGATGCCGCGTTATCAACTGATTTTGTTTTTGGACAACAGATCTCCGTCCGGCGTGTTAACTTTTTGTTTTTATCTATTGTACATTGTAAAAAGCATTTTTAACGCCTTTAAATCAGTTTACTTTGTCTTATGACAATGTGATGTTTCTAGTGCAAAGTATTTTTTTCTATTATTACTTTCGTTTTGCAATTTATGTTTACCTTTACCGGCACACGTACTTATTCGTCGTGTATATTGGACTACAACAAAATATAAATCTATGTACACGTTGTGACAAGGTCTCTTTGTTCCTTCATCGGAGCCCAGTACATAAACGTAATGATTCGTCACATAGAGTCATATGCATTCAGTCAGTGTTTTAACTCCGTACGAGTTCCACGCGCAGTTAAGTGCACCTCTAATAATAGAAAATATATAATAGTGAATATAAACTTTATTTAGTTTTATTTAAGAAAGCCCCTAATAACCTATAGTGTATGCATGACATTCATGTTATGCACACGTTCTGACTACAAGTGCTGTTTAAATAATTGATTGATTTAGTAACACATTTTAGAAGAGTTTTCAAAAAAAATCTTTATTGTAAAACAAAATATCTTTCTTAATTGTTAGAGTTCTGTAACAACCATAAAAAAGTATACATAATGTACATGTCGGAATGAAATCAAATGACTGGTGAATCGACCTAAGTGTATACAAAGGTCATTGTATACACTTGTATGTTTTAAAAGCTTTTAGAGGTCATTTGTATGTCATGAAACCCTTTCACTATGATTATAAGGTTCAGTTGAAGGAGAACATGAACATATAATGATATACATGTGAATTCACCAATTTATAGCACGTTATTTACGTGTAAATAAGTTTCACGTTATGTCTAAATTTTAAATTATGTTAAAAGAAAAGAATACAATGTCAAAGCAATTTAAAAAAAAACCATAAATGCACCCTTTCCGATACGACTGTTTTACAGCTAATACTTCGACCAGAAAAAAAAGGAAAATATTTACATTGTCCACAAAGCACAACGCGCGGTCACGTCACAGATAACGCCGTGCATCAATCATACCGTAACCGCGTTCGTTGCGTGGCTCACTCTTACGTCGCGTTCGCCGCGAGAAAGAAGGAAGTCCACAACGAGCTAAATCGCATCTTTCGCAAGGCGCAAACGGCGAAGGCGCGTAATCCGTGCGCCGTACGCCGCGGACGCGACACTCGCGATCGGCCCCGAAGAGATCCGACACATCACGCGTGGCACGACGCGGGAAGTCGTTTTGTAATATCGGACACTTGACTTTATCGAATTCTATTCATCACGAGAAGTCATGCGTTGAAAAAGTAAATGTACGGTCGGCGGTCTGCCGACAGGAATTAAGGTTTTTTTTTTTTGACGTGACAACGTCTTAAATTAGGTTGCGGCTGGGAGTCACTTATGAAAAATGTAACGCTCGGTAACGTAACGATGAGTCACCGAACGAGAGAGAGGCCCGCCGAATGCCTTGCGTCTCTCTCCCACTCAACTATGATCGGTCTGCCGCGCGCGCAGCACTAGAGAATTAGTGCATAGCTTGCAAATGTATTGCAAGTTATTGTATGTATATTGTATATAAATACGTATGTATGTGTAAAGGTAAAAATAAAATTTTGTTAATATGAAATTCAGTGCGAGATTCTTTGTATAAATTAATGTTTTAAATATAATTCTTTGTATAAATAAATGTTTTAAATTGTTACTATTATTTCATCCTTCTTCCTACTATACGAATGAATATTCACATTAAAATGATTTTACCATTCAAAGTCGTTGTCACGTAAAACTTTCGCCCGTATACCGACTTTACAGGCAACCAAATTTTTTTTTAATGTAAACAATACTATGGAATAGAACCAAAGAGTTACATCGAAACTTACTTAGCTCACTTTATGTATTATAGAAAAAACATTTACTCATTAAAGAAATATATATATAAAAAAGTGAATTATAAAATATATAAAAAAAAAATAATAAATTTCAAGAAGGACAAAGGGAGAGAGGGAAAGTCAGGTGAAGGGGCAAGGCTTTTCCGTCATGTTGCGATTTCTACCCGGTCAACTCCTACCGCAAGACGTGTCAAAGTATTTCATTCCAATTATGACGAGAATTGTGATGATTGATTGTAAATGAATATTTTCTTTATTATAGGTTGACATTAGTAAGGAATTGGATATTTTCTAAATGGCCGCGTAAACGATAATATTTCAGAAGAAAAATATCAGGTCTCGTAAGTCTATATACAGTATAACAAAACTGTACAACATGTCAGTAAAACGAATACATTCCTCTAAATTGGATTAAGGTTGATATTGAAAAAGTACAATAAAATACAAAAGACCGATTTCAAAAATTACTCTTTCTAATTAATCCGTTTAAATCCACTTTGAATGGAATTTCATGAGGTTCTCAAAGAAAAAAATTGCAAACTTTCGACAATATCGGGAATCATTTGAACGAAATCGGACAATCCGATCGGAATTCAATCGGAAATCCACAATTCCACAGCGATGACTTGAACTGATTTAGCTGAATCAAAACTGGCTGTTCACTGTCGTATCTTTGAATAACAGTGATAACGTTGTTTGTCCTACAGACAAATGCTACAATCATATTAATATTATAACGAGGATAGGTTTGTACATTAGTTTCTTTGAACTTTTTACAATTGAAGAACGAATGAATCGAGTGTTTCGAACCTTTTGTTTGCACAATTATACTTACTTTTTAGATATTACTATACAGGTTATTCAATATACTGTAACATAATGGTGGAAATATGTAATATAAAATTATATAATTTAATATAACGTAATATACGGCAATCTAAAATAATGTAGAGAATAGTGTTCGAAATAAAGATAAAATGGGTATAAAAAAAAGGTAAACGAGTATATTCCACGTCCGCCTGTGCGGATTCAGGGCGGTCCGCTTGCATTTAGTATGAGAATTATTTTTGAACATAATAAATCATATAAATTCTTCGGGTGAAGAAACAACATAAAATAATAAATGTCAATAAAAACAATAAAAAATAATGCTTTTTTTTGACGAGTAAACAATTACTATAAATCTCCGCACGGTACAATCTTTAGATATTTAGACCTCTTAGCTGTCTTGCTTCACTGACATGCATCAAACATTTCATGCAAACTCGTCGATTACAAGTTTTAAAATTTTCCTCCTTTTTTAGTGTTCCACAAATTTCGCCCACAAAAGACTTTCTAGAACGCCTCTTGATGCCCTATCTTTTATCCATTTACGCCCTTCTTAATTTCTTACGCAAATATTTACTTTTATTGATCCGCCCCGAGAAAACACAATAACTACAAGAAGAACAGTTACAAAAGAATTCAATACAAGCCGACACGTAAACGAATTCGACAATAAAATAACTTCGAGACAAACAACCCTTCACCGAGACGGCCGATCGACTTATCCGCGGCCACACCTACGGCACACTCGCATTTAATTACAAGTGATCGCCCTTGACCGCTGTGACGTATATGTATGTATGTCGCATACGTCTCTGCACTCGTTCCGCGACATTGTAATATCATTGATCAGTTAAGGATTTACGGAGATCAATTCTTCTTCTTAGTAATTGCACGCGATTACGAGAAAAAATAAGAACTAAACAATTACACATAATCGGGCGCATGAACGTTAAGGAAACCGGATTGATTATTTTTCTTTATTCGTTCGTTATTGAGACACGGTGGAGTGATCAGTTTCTTTATTAACGGTTGCAATTTATGTCATCGATTTACAAGAAAGCAAGAGTTAAAAAAAAACGAAATCGGCAAATCGGCGATAAGTATAACGTTTTAATTTGCGTTTAAAGACAACGAACAAAATTATGCAATTACGTTTTCGTAAGTATTTGCATAACATAACACTAATGAATTGTAATATTGTATTTAATTTTCAAAGTACGCAAGAAACATGTAACGAACACCAACGAGACGATTAGCAAGAAAACGCAAATTGTGGTCACATGAAACCCAAGAATGTGGCGATTGCTCGTTACAAGGCGCGACTTCTTTTATAGTTCTACGCTGGTTTAAAATCACTTTTTCGTCTGTTATCGTATTGCAATTTTTGAATAATTCATATTATAATAGCCGATAAACAAAGTGTGTTTTCATCAAGGCATAAAAATGACAAATATCTATTCGACTATTTCAAAGGTATCGTTGTTAATTTTACGTCACGAGAATGCGCAAAACAAAACTATAGATAACTTAATTGCATGTAAAATTGTCACAAGCGGAAAGACTTTTTACTTAGAGGCAGTTCTAAAGTCATTATGAAAGCTACTTTATTTGTATATATAGTATACAAAACAAAAAAAAATCGTTTGCGACGTGACAACGTCTTGTTGAGTCGAAAGTGGGGTAACGTATGAGTCATTGCGTTCTTCCCACTCATATAGTTTGCACTGAGAATATGCAGCTTGCAAATGTATTGCAGTTATTGTATGTATATTTGTATATAACATGTATGTGTAAAGGTAAAATAAAATTTTGTTAATATGAAATTCAGTGCAGATTCTTTGTATATTAATGTTTAAATATAATTCTTTGTATAAATAAATGTTTTAAATTGTTACTATTATTTCATCCTTCTTCCACTATACGAATGAATATTCACATTAAAATGATTTTACATTCAATCGTTGTCACGTAACTTTCGCCCGTATACCGACTTTACAGGCAAACCAAATTTTTACATGATCTAATTCGAAACAATGAGCACTTAATATTGTCTATGGAAATTACAAATGAAATAAATGTAATTATTAATAAATAATACATATAACTTTCAGTAAATACATATACATATAATAAACTATATATACGCACATGACACATTATTTTAATCACATTGGTGTTTATGCTCAGGGCTTAATAAGACATAAAAATTTGGTTGCCTGTAAAGTCGGTATACAAAAGTTTTACGTGACAACGACTTTGAATGGTAAAATCATTTTAATGTGAATATTCATTCGTATAGTAGGAAGAAGGATGAAATAATAGTAACAATTTAAAACATTTATTTATACAAAGAATTATATTTAAAACATTAATTTATACAAAGAATCTCGCACTGAATTTCATATTAACAAAATTTTATTTTTACCTTTACACATACATACGTATTTATATACAAATATACATACAACTTGCAATACATTTGCAAGCTATGCACTAATTCTCTAGTGCTGCGCGCGCGGCAGACCGATCATAGTTGAGTGGGAGAGAGACGCAAGGCATTCGGCGGGCCTCTCTCTCGTTCGGTGACTCATCGTTACGTTACCGAGCGTTACACTTTTTCATAAGTGACTCCCAGCCGCAACCTAATTTAAGACGTTGTCACGTCAAAAAATCAACTTATGTAACCATGCAATACGTGTTTTAAATACTAGCGTAAATACTAGCTTTCGCCCTTGATTCTGCTAGCGTGGACATCGAATCACCCCTTTCATCTCTTATATCGACCAATCGCCCCATCAACCATAACCCTAATATTGTTCCTTCTCCGAATTCAGTCTTGGCTCCGCTTTCGATTCCTATTCTAGTCCCGTTCTAAATTCCGGTTCTGTTCAAAATATACATGATTCTTTGACATGAACCTCTCTTGAACATAGTTCTTATCAGTAACCAAATGGCATAAGTAAAGAATTCGTTTTACGATCGTGCGAAGTCGTAAATAAAAGTTAATAGGTATCTTTATAAATTATAGCCTACATGTAATTGATACGTACAAGCTATTATATTTCTGTAAAGTTTCGACTAACTCAATTCCGGTGTTAGTGTGATTGAGTAACAATTATCCAAACATCCACACATACAAACCTCCACATTTTTTAATTATCTTAATAAATGATATGGGGAACTTGGATAAATGAGTAGATGTTATTTATTTAAAAAACTTCAACTTGGTTTATTTCCAACTTCATCAGGAAATTCTGGAAATCATAGTTACAGATAGCTAGATAATCATGACATGTACATAAAAAATATATAATCATTATGCCATGACATTTATAATGATAAAACATTTTTTGATCGAAGTACATTACGTATTTTTCTTCTATGCCTATTTTAAAATTAGTAGCTCTATATTAAATATGTCACCGATTTCTTTAAAACAATAGTCCCGTTTCCTACTTTCAAAGGTTACGAGTTCAATTCCCGGGTCAGGACTAAATGGCATGAATAATCATATTAAACCCGATTCGTGCCTGTCCGCCTGGACGTCACCGGCAGATTAATCCAGATAATGTGGTAATTTGAAAATGTCGCACCAAATTAATACAGGGTTAACGAACTAACAATTAATGTTAATATAATTACTAGTAACTAGCGGCCTCTTCCAGCCTCGTTCATAAATACATAAAATTAATTCTCCGCGCTCCAAATTCCCATTTCGATCTCAATTACGATCTTTAACAGGATTCGATCCGGATCCAAACTACGATTCCGGCCAATGGCATTGAAAGTCACATTGTATATAACCTATCTAGTATCACTATATCCTTAATATAAAATCGCTCGCGACCTCGTTCGTGACCAGCAATTTCAAGTTCATTTATAGAAGTATCAGTCAGTCAGGATATCCATATTGTGCAAGTAAGTACATTTAATATGCAATTATTTTTGTACATGACATAAAAATAAAAGATTATTTTTAGATGCACATTTTGTTTAATTTATGATTTTTCTTAAGTTCTGATTTTTCATTCGTGATGTAATATGTACATAAGAAAATCCAATCAATATAGATATGTAAAAATAACCCGTGTTCACACGCATATCCGACATCGATCCCTGTCGCTATTTCGAATTAGGACACGAGTGTAAAACCAAAAATAAACCAAAATCAGCCTTTGCAACGACCTTTCGCGACCTTTCTAAGACGTCACTAAAGCCCTCTGCCATTAAATAGCACAAAATTACGAGCCCTGTGACCTTCTAACGATATGGACGACAAAGGCCAAAGTGAAAGCCGCTTTCTCGCCGTAGCGCGTATAAAGAACGACTATTCGGCGGTGGCCGAGCGTAACTTTTACCGTCTAGGCCTGTATTTCGAATTGGTACAGATATTTATATAGATTGGAATTGACATAGATTTATAACCACGTCAATTTGACGTGCAGATTTGAATATTATTGATCATTGAAGGCGTCAATCAAAATACCGCATCTACCTATACCGATCTTTTTATAGAAATATTTTCAAACAAAATGTGTACTAAAATAACCAAAGTCTAGTTTTGTCTCCAAATTTTGTAGTAACGATACGCATCTCTTACATAAAATAAATAAAAAAAATATTGATTCACGTACATTTTATTCACGTACATTATATGTCTCGAAAATGGACTACAAATGATACCTCATCTGATATTTCAAAACATATTCGATTCTGACAAATTAAATGGGTTAACTTAAAATGCTACAACGGTGGAGAGGCACACCGCACGCGGGTCATTATTTTCAAATCAGACCACACCGATAACGTTCGCAGATAACGTAAATAAAAACAGCCGTGGTGGCGGCCACAAAACCGATCTGAAATAGCATCGAAATTACGGTACATTCGAAAACACAACAGTCACGAACGAAAACGTAAAAAAATTACCTACGGCTTGTACTTCGTACGAGGCAGGTAGGTAAAAAGCAAACGGGGCCTCGTTATCTGATGACTCTCTTACGCGGACTTACAAAAGGGCCAGATAAGATAGGGCTCATTACCGATGCTTAAGAGTTTTATGTTTTGCTACTTGATTAATTTTCAGAGATAAACGATAATGACGAACTGTCGAAATAAGTGTAAGACGCGAAGCGATAATAATAAAGCATGTTTGTAATTTTACGAAAAGATAGATATATTATTAATTTTGAAATTTCTGTTGACACACTTAAAAACATGTTTTATACTTGTTTGATAAAGAAAAGCGAACAAAATACACGATGCAAAAATAGTGTATTATAACATTCGTATTATTCGTAAGACAAATATTTTCAACATCAAAATTAAGGTATTTAGTAAAGTAAATAATTGAATACAATTAATGTTTATATGAATCGAGTGCAAGTGACTTCACCATACGTTTTCAAAGAAACAACTACAAAATATAGAGCACAATGCCTCAAACTCGATTTAATTTCAAGTGACGCGTAAATGAATGGTACACTTTCGAGGCCACAACTCGCGTCTATGACAAACAGTTCGACTCTTTCCTCGAACCGTAATACAGATGAATAAAGATTTTAACACTTAATTGAGTAACATTTTTATTAAAATTGTTGAGAATCGAGAGAATCACGTGACACTATTTATTAAACAACACATCCTTCTTATGACGTCATATAAACGTGAACGGTCGTCTACACGCTGATTCACAAAGGAATCCCAAATCGTCAGCCGAAATACATTTTTTTTTTGGTTTTCGAAAGTATTTCAATTAGTTCCAAGGAATAAATAGTGTTAGAAATACTATTGACCAGTCCACAAAAAAGGTTTGGCCAAACTTGGACGTTTCTCTTTGTTTTCTTTAGGGCAAATTTTTGCATATGAAGTAATACAACATTACTAAATACAATAAACTAATAATATGGCAACTTTTACAAATCAAATTATTTCAAAAGTACAAATTCTAGATCGTTAAGGCTACATTCATTAATTTTACGAGTGTAAGTATTTATTTAATTGAATTAACTCAAGTTCTTTAGATATCAATGAAACATTTTATTGCTAAATCATTAAAATATTTTTAGTTCCTTAAACATAAAAATAATTATTAGGATGTAGTCTAACTTTGCAACGTATCGTTAGATACGGACTTGGTAGTCATATCTCACAATAGCATGAGTGACTGGAAGAAGCGAAAATGCTCAAATTTTACATTTACATTCGTTAATTCAAATTGAAATTTTAATTTACAGTACTAATGATAAACCGATCCAACTATGCGTCAGAGTAATAATGAATTTTAGTTAGATCATTTAGGAAAAATCTAGTACAGTGAACTAGATAGCGCTTCTGATGTATCACACACATAGTGAAAAAAAGCTCCCGAATTGTTCTTGATAATGGAAAAATATTTATAGGCTGTCTCTCATCGTGTGTACGAAATCGTCACGGTTATTTACCCCTTTTATCTCGAAAATAATTAATGCGTTAGTCTTTATAATAAAATTGAAAATTCACCACGAAAAGGAAGATAAAGTGTATATTCCATATTAGGGTGCTTTTTTTTGAACAATTTTTTTTTCGGTCCCATGGTGAAATTTTGTTGGAAGTACCATAAGTAAATTCCCTGAAAGTTTGAGCCCTTAATATTAATATTAAGTACTAGACCAAGGCGTCTAAAGATTTCCTATTTAAAATACACGAAAAACTTGATTTTTTTTCCTTTAAATTTTATAAGTCAGGCTTTTAATGGGATTATCTCGCCCAAAGACAGGTCTTCTTCAGAATTGAACGCTCTACAAAAGTCTCCATTACAGTAAAGTCATAACTTCCACCCTATTCCATATACGAATTTAAAGTCAACGATCAAAAAATATATAAAACTCTCAGGTACTCGTTATCAAGTCGTTATCGTCTCGCTGCAAAGGCATACTCTTCGCCGATTTTATATCAAAGTGAAGTGAAAAAAAATATCTTATTCAATGTTCACTTTCATTGAAAATTAAAAATTAATTTATAATTAACTAGACTTGTAAAGATTTTCAGAAATCTAATCAGGAATAAAATTTAATAGATCGGATCCTCAATTCTATATATTTTCCATAACACGTTACACAGAAATTTCTAAACGCCAATATAGTCGCTCGCGCACCACAAATTGCCATCTTGTCCGCACGACCGACCGAACAATGACTGATCGAATGCAAGAACGAACGATTAAATTTAAATATTAATTTACACATACAATATTCACAATATGCTTACACTTGGATCTTAAAAACTTCGACATAATATTCATTACAACTAAATAGATATATTTAGTTACTAAACAATTGCATAGATAAAAATTTGTTACTACCTACCAAAACTAAAACAATAAACAGTACAGCCAAACAACTTACTGCATAAGTAAACGTGCACAAACGACACGAAGAAGTTGCGCACGAGCAACGTTATAAAATAATTTATTCCCGGCGCGACTCAAGTTCACACAAACACGCGTAAAGCTGCCATCCGTGTGATAACTTCAATAATTCAAGCATACCCACACGTTTGTGGACACAGCCGTAAACAAGTATAGAGGCATGAACACAAAGTGACAGAAATCAGAACAGTGACCTGTGGAACGAACGTGCGAAAATCGTCAGCGGCACAATGAAGATGGCGACCACATAAAAAGCCTACCCGCAGGCACACTTCCCACGCATTGCTTTTGCGGGCCCGCGGTCGCTAAGTACCGATGCGTACAAACATGATAGTAATTGATAGTACACTCTAGTTTCTGTTCTAGTATAATTTTTCTTTCGAGCTCCATGTAATTTATACTTCGCTATGTGCGCCTGTTTGTACGCATAATGGTATGATGTACAGCAATTTTATGGCAGTTCGTTAACTTCTGTGAAGTCTGTGTCGCTTATTTTTCATAGAATAAGTGAAAAATATACCTAAACGAATTTCGGAATCAAAAGCAAACATAAGCTCATTTGATTGCCACATAAGAAAACATAAATGTGAAAATCGTGCCATACTGATTTTTACACAAAGTTCTTTTTTTAGTACACGTTAACCGAGATTAACTCACGGCATCTGTGAGCAATTTATCTGTCTACTTCTAACTATCGTCAGAATAAAAAGACGAATGACTTTCGATGAGTCACACCTGAGACACGGTGAAGCAAACAATACTCACCTTTCTAAATGAAATATAAAGTCATCGTTTCGTAACGTTTTCTACGATGCACGTAACTGTCGAAATAGACAAAATTGTATACTATTATTCTGCAATTTAATAACATTCGATTGTATACGAGCATTTCTGAGACCCTGATATGTTTATATATTTTTTGTCACATTTCATATAAGTAGCTATATCTTATGTGAGGCGAATATGGAACCATAAAAACTAGTATAGAACTAAGCGGGTAAGTTCTCGAAAAAGTAATTAAGCGCGCCCTATGTAATACTCACACGGATCGTTTCAAGCCTTTTTCGACAAACTCTATAATTGAAGCTAATTACCTCGTAAAATCTTTTTAAATTGTAGTGTATCGATTACAACAAAAGAGCCGCATATTAAATTAAAATGTAGCTTTTATGACACACGCCCAAACATAAGAATTTGAGAACTTGACGAATTCACTCCGCTTAACAATTCATACAACACTTTTTATTACAAAACCACAAAATCGACAACCGTCAATATAGTGTATAAACAAAGAACTAGACAACTTTTTTATCAAGGTTTTGTATACGTCCGATGAAGAAGGGGGACGTTTGTAGGATCATTTAAGATACATTAAGGTGTATTAAGGACATTTCAAAAAATCCATTCCCATTACAAATTTAACTTTAAGTCAATTTTATAACAAGTTAGACATTTGTTAATTAATAAAATTTTCTCGAACTTTCGTCTTCGTTGCACATTAAAAAAATGTTTAAATACATAATTGAAATAAACTTTATGGCTACGTGGAGCTCTCATATCCATGCTTAACAAGATCACGTAATAAAAGTTAAAAAAATTGCAATACTTTGTTTACCATAAATTTTTACTTAAAAAATATTACATCGATTTTTCAGTTTCTGTTCTTTATAGGAAATTTCCTCCCCTTTAAGGATCTTTTTTTTCAAATTTCTTAAATATTAATAGTTTACGAGATAACGGTGAAAAACGAAATACCTTTTTTTTTTTCATTTTAACTGTTTATAACTTTTGCAATTTATTATGTGCTAATAAACGCTTTCGATACGTTTTTAACATCATTCCGGATCGAAGGAGCTAACGCACGTATTTTTAGGAACAATATCTCTATTTTTCACCATTTTTAACTGGTTACATAGACTATATAGTGTAACCTTGTTCAGTTGAGTCCGGCTTGACACTCAGCTATTTTTTTAAATTCTCTTTTGCAGGTAACAGTAGACGTAACCGTTACGAGTTCACTTTTTTTAGCATGATTTAAACAGTAGAGAAATTACAAAATACGCGCCGGCGTAAAACCGGTTATACGCAAAATAACTAGATCAAATCGAATGCGCTGAGCTGTGTAAAAAAAAAAACAATGGGTGGGCACGTTACAAACCGCTTAACCGATACAGATTTCACTTTCACTGATACCGTATTCGTACGTTCGAGTGTAAATCGATTATTCATTGGAATGAAATTGTCGTATTGTATCCGATTTTAATTATCCCATTGCCGCAGTAAAAAAATATTTTTTTATTATTCCAGATTGACAAGATCCACACGCTGATCCGACGCGGTTTGTGTGGTGAAACCTGTGGGACTTCAACCAAAATATAACTCTGTTTACATGTCGTGACAAGGTCCCTTCGCTTCTTCATAGGAGTTCTGTATAAAAAAATGATCCGTTACATAGAATAATATGCGTTCGATTCGTGTTTCTATTTTGTGTCAGTTCCAAGCGTAATTATGTTCACTACTCTAATAATAATAAAAAAAAAATACAGCATAGTACACATAAACCTCATTACCTTTCATTTGACACGGTCGCCCTATAACCTACAAAAACAACCATCGTTATCAGCGACAACGTACCAGCGTCTTAACGTGATTTCCAAGAAATAGAGGGCATGATTTACATCGTTACAAGTTAAAAATTTATTGATTAACTCGTCTACGATCAAAATCGAATCCAGAACATCGTGGATCGAAGGAAACGCTTTTAATCAATGAGCAATCACTGTTATATAATTACATATAAAAATTCATAAATATTAATTACAAAAAATCATCTACAATTAATTAATTATATAGATAAACAGATTTATCCATTATAATCTATGTACATAATAAAATAGCAAGAAAGCCAAATATCTATGCATAAAATATTTTATGAAAAAAGTAAGTGGTATGTTCTATACGCGTAATAGAGATCCCAAAACAGCTGCCTTTAAATTTTTGTATGTATGTTTTTATGTTTGTTTGTATGTTTTCTGTACATTTGTATGTTTGTTTGATCAGAGACCACACAAAAACTAATGGACCTATAATAAACCTTTTTGTGTTCTTTGACAATGCGAGTGTCCCAGAAAAAATAGGTCCAACTATCCATAACTTTCACATTATACAATATATTCATATAAATCAATATAATACACGAAAAGGAGGAAATCTCGCTATAAACATTGTGGCTTTGAATAAGACAATGACATGATGTTTAAAATGTTCTACGAACGATGAAAAACAACAAAGAAGTGAAGGAGGTTCATACCTTTTTAAAACGTGGTTAACCACCATGCGAACGTAGTCGCGGGAAACAGCTAGTGAACTGATACACATATAACAAACGTTTTTCCGTTTCGTACTTACGTTATTTTATTTTCAGTATCGCCTCTCACGCACTACTTCCTTCTCTTTATAGGCCTAGCTGTACCTTTCGAGATAGAATATGCGGCGCAGAATCACGCAACGCAATTCGTTTGTTTACACTTCGTTTTATGCGCAAACCTGTGTTGAAAACGTTTCCATAGTGAGCTCTACACTAAGAATATTGGACTCCAATCACCAACAGGTCTCTGATAATAAATTCAACCTACACAAAAAAGCTATGAGAACTTTAATTACCCAACTATTTTGGAACGTCTCGAGTGGTGTTCACCCTTTTGAGAGGCAAGTACCAGTTTTAGCCCGACGCGCGTACTCCGAAAATAGTGGCACCGAAGCGGAAGCGGACTAATACACCGGCTCAGTTAACTGACACCCGACATCGGTCATCATCCCGTAGATGAAAGGCATGTTTTTGTCGCGTTCCACGAATACAATTAAATTATCGTTCATGAATTTTAGACAATTTTGAAATGTGTAGAGCAGTTTTAACATGCAAATACGAGATAGGCACGATACCGATAATAAAGGCAGAGAGAAGACAGTCAAAGATCACTAAAGATTTCGCAATTTTTGAACGTGATAGAAGAAAAACAATCTTAGCGAATTTATATACCTAAACATAGTTCGCGTAAGCCTTCATGGGGGGGGTCAATGCTAAAAGCTATCTATGACAGTGGGTCAGCGTTCGTCACCCGTATGGTGACAGACTACCTGCGGAAATTGTGAGCACAGTCGTCGCCTGCATTTTTCATTTCGCCTACAAGTGACTCTTAAGTTACTGTTGACCTCAGGGCTGTAACTCAATCTGCGAAGTCTAAAATAGCAAGTTTCAAATAAGGAACAAATATTCATCAAGCTGTCGTTGGGGTCAATGGTCCAGGCAAAGCCCTGCTTTAGTACTCGTTATTGCATTATTTTTATTAAGTTTAAAATAAAAAAATATGCCTTTGAGATTTTAAAATTGCAAAACAATTTGAAAAATTAAATAATTATAGAGAGAGTAAATGACTGATTTAAAGTGACTGATTAGATTTATGAGCCATTCGAAACATAACTGATTATTTTTATGGTACAAGGGAAGATATTGTTTATACGTATGAAAAGAAATCGCTAAACACAATTTCTCTAAATAAATATGATAAATATTTTATGTAAGATGCGAAAATAAATTTCGATTAGATTATTAAAGCTATTGCATAACATCCAGAGAGCTACATTGAACAACATTAAATTGACCAATTCAAAACTTTAACCTTTAACAGAGCAGCAGACACGAAAAAGACTAACAGAATGCGTGTAATGTGATTCGAACATCGCTGTTATAGCCGGTAATCCGACACACGAATGTGCCGTGACGGCAGTGCCTTGAACAAAACTAACTGATAAATAGTAACCCACATGAAATCGGTGTATACAAGTCATTAAAATAAATTAGGAAAATAATGTTCGAAAGACATAAATTTAGAAAAAAATATAAAATAATTAAATTTATAATTTATATTTGGGATGGATATACCATCTCTTGAATATCCTGAATAATAATTATTCTTATTAATACAAAAATTCATAATTCAAACACTGACAATTGCTTAAATAGAGTACTTTTCGGCATCGGCACAACATTGAACAGCGTGATGTTAACATTTCTCTGTAACTGCGACCTCTGGTAGAACTAACAGAAATACAGGAAAAACCTAATACGCCTGAAAGATACAGTTTAATAAGATGTGTACTCGACAACAGCGCGCCTAATGATAATCCCGACGTCACGCGCGGCTAACAAAAACTGCAATCAGCACGAATCGCAATACCCCCGACCGAGACGTGCCAACCTTGGGCGCGCGGCGCGCACGCAGTGCAGTGGGACCGGCGCGGCCGCGCGGCGCAGTATGACCTTCCGACGTTCAAGTGTTCGACATAAAAAAAAGCTTTTAAAAGATATGAAAAAAAGACTGTAAGTAAATAATTCAGGCTATTCCCGTTTAATCAGAGATACATATAAGCTATCTAAGTATTAATCCAGTGCAATACATATTCACGTAAATTTTATTAATGAAACTTTAGGACGGTACTGACATATAAACAATAAGAAAATCGTATAATAAAAACTTTAAGTGGTTTTGTGAAGCTGCTGATATTGTATCAACAAGATGCATCGTTGTACGTCATGTACCGCCTTATTCTATTTATTTATTACATTTAATTCTGATTATTATACATTTTTCACTCGTCCCCCACATTCATCTATAAATCCTTCTGTACGTCAGAAATTCAACCTTTTTAGTAAGCTATGTAAAAGTTTCTTTTTGACATCGTTCTTCAGTTCAATCATCTTTCACAACAGTGCGGACATACAAAAGCACATCGGCCCATAGAGTAAAAAAAAATGCAGTTTCTTTAAAGTTGTAAACAAGTTTACTGTAAAGTGGATATACATCCACATTCCTTAACCGCTTGGTGAATACCGATCTACAACAATACCGTATTGTTTCCCAGCTTCCCGAATTGAGGTATTGGAATTACTGCGGCTAATAGAAAATGGGACAATACGCCGTAGATAAAGGAGGAGCCACCCACCAGAGTTAATGCTTCGATCACCGGTACCCGAGGTACTCTACGAGACAAAGTGGGCTGTAATGTAATTTTCTTCGACTTCGATACGCCGTCGCCTTTTAATTATAATGATAGTATTGTTTGATGAAGCGAACGCATTACGGCAATAGAAAATGTCGGCAGCCTTGGTAAAACCACATTATTAAGTGTTTCGTGACCAAGCTATTAGTTCCACGATCGTTCACCTAAAAATGTCCTTTAACTGTCTCGCGGTTCACCTCCGAAAGCATCTAATATTTCAGCGTAAAAACACGATATGGACACGACTCAAGTATTTGAATATCTACAGACGATAACAGGTCCTGTTTTTTTACAAAACAAAGCTTACTTTCCCAGAACTGCCTTTCGACAATTTCGTTGTCAGTACAATGTAAAAAAAAAGCACAAAAACACGACGGTCACGCTCGGCAGACCACAAACTCGGATGGCATCCGCTGGGCTCGCCAGTACTCGTGAACAAAAACAGGACGACAAACGCATAGCGCATAAGTAGTGCGAGTGGAAATGCATACAAAAACCGTTATGAAACGCCGCAATGCCTTTATTACGGCCGTAAGGTGACACCGAAAGTGCATCTATCTGATTTAGGAACGAACGTTCAAATAATTATCCCATGTTTACAATACGAATTACTACATTAAAAAGACAATAATGTAAAACACAGATTGGTTTCTCGGTGACGTAGTTCAAACAAGACAGTATAAAAACAATCGTTTATTTCTTACTGTATCCGTACGACCTTTTTTCTTCTTAAGTTAAATACAAAACTTTAAAGGATAGTCGAAGTTCTGGTTGTTTTTTTTTTTAGATTTTACATAATGTGGTTGGCGAATAAAAAAGCTAAAAATCAAAGCTTTACATGTCGTCTCGTAACAATTCCCAAGTGTATGGAGACCACAAGATACCCAATGCTTTGATACCGTGAGCTGTAATTTAACACACAAATTGTATTTCAATAGAAATTGTTTTCTGGAAGACATCTATATGTGTTTCGGTGTCGTACAAATGAAAAAATACTTAACGAAATAGAGGCTTATGTACGAAAACTATCAAGGTTCTCGGTTCACCGCGTAACTGTAGAAAACAAAATAATCAGAATATAAATACAGAGATTTGTAGATATTTGTCGTGGCTTCCACGTACACGCATCACAGAATACTATACGGATCCGACGGAGGTGCGTGAAAGGTCATCGTAATCCACAGGCGTGTCGCGCGCCGGCCGGCTGATCAAACAGCGGCCGGCCTTAATCTATCGGCGTTCGAGTTGTTGTTGCCGCCTTTGTATCTCCACACTAACACGTCGTCGGTTCGTCGGCGTCATTTTGTTTGGTCTTCGTCACGTTCCGGCTATCGATCATTCGGAGGTAATTCACGCATTTATCACCAGACTTGAGCGAGTTGTGGGGCGATTCTAAAAAAATTCGTGCGCGGCTTAAATAATTATTTGTACACGTGAACAGGAATGAAGGGTGTGTTTATAAGCTTACTCCAAATCGTCCGCATGCAATCTCTCCGGATGGGTGGAACCTAGAACTAAACAATAGATTTACTTCGTAGAATCTATTTTCAAGTTCTCGCTATAACTTCTTACGAGCGATCTTTTACTTTAAGTGTTCAATTCTTGTATGTATTTATTATGTTTTTTACACATTCATATCTTGGAAACAGCTCCAACGATTTCCATGTAAATTGATATATTTATAAAGTTTTCATTTTCAAATTTATTAACGTATTTTTTTTTGTAAATGTTTCTTTATTTAGCGCCATTTCGTAGAATTTTGTACTTATGACGTTGTTGGTACGTCATTGGTTCTCAACAGCAAATGGCATTACATAAACAAAATACGCAAACAGCTTTGGCATATTCCAATATATATACTGTGCAAATATTTATCGATGGAAATGAACATAAGCAACTTTTTCGGTGATAACGTTACCATATTCCCAAATTAGAAAGACGCGGAGCAAAGCTCCGTTGACCAGGTCCTCGTACCTATACATACGTAGCATAAACATAAACCCGCAAAAAAGTTCACTTGATGCAACAATACAAGAATAAAACTTTCTCTATATATAAAAAAATAAATAACCAGCTTGATTAACGTATTACGATCAATTACGAGATCGTGTAGTCCGATATCCAGCGCAGATCTAGGAGAACCGGTCTTTAAGGAGACTTCATTTCCTAGCACAAACAAGTATAAAACCACCGTCGCTATACGGCACCGCACGCATTGGCCAAGCTCGAACAGAGATCGCCGGCTAGACAAATAATTGGCGACACGATAACAACTCCGTACCGATAAAAGGAGATTTAACGTTTAAAAGGCCCTGTATTGATTATTAATACATAAAACGGTTAAGGTACAACCTAAGTAGGAAGTGGTCTCGTTCGAAAACAGATTCTGATTTTCATGATCAGCAACGACGTATTGATATTAATAATGAGAGTAATGGCAAGGGATTGAAACAGATTGTTCGTACTTAAAAAAATACAGGGTCGGTACAAAGACTCGTATGATTTTAAGAAATTTCAAAAAACAAATTGTTTTACGATATTATAAAGCAGTATGTTTTTATTTTAATTTTATAATTATTTACTGGTAAGAGTCAATATGCTTTATTTCATTGAAAACGCTTTTTATATACTGTTGTGGCTCCAGTTACAAAAGTAGTGTAAAACTTTTCTGGTGTTGGCAATTACAAATTATCATTCGTAACATGTCGATTTCTGTAGAAATAGGCATAAGCTTATAAATAAGATATGTATATATATATATATATATAAAGATCATGATAAACTGTGTTTTATTAAAAGTTCACCGTAAACTTTAATATCTAGAGAAATATTGCTATTACAAAATTATGATATAACCTTGCATATGAACAGTTGCTGTTCTAGAACAATAAGAACATTTACACTATTAACCCACAAAGCGTATTGTTGTCAACCGCGTATATCGGTGTTATGAGTTGATCACAAAAAGACCATTTATTTTTCAAGTGATTTAAATAATTAATGACTCGATATCTTTTTAGCATTTTACTAAGCTTGCGACTCGAGTTGTGCTTCTGCTAATACCTATTAATTTACTTTCCGCTTTGTTCAGGACGGAGGCGGACCGACAGAAATAGATGCAAGAAAATAGAAAAATATTGGTTTAATGTAATGAGATAGACCTGCCCTTCCATCCCGTGTACACAATCTCATAATATATATGGAAATAATGTGAAGATTACCTTGATTTTCGTTTAATAGAATGTGGTAAGGCTCCAGTCAGTTATATCATTTATAATTTAAAATGTCGTTTTATGTTTTAATGGTAAAAAAAATAATGTATTTACATATCGCATTGCAATCATTTTCTGCGTTTGAATTTTATTTCCCGTTTTTATTCTGACATTCACATTCTTTTGTCTTGTGTGACATTTGCATGTCGTCCATTCTTTTCTTTTTAATCAATTAAATATATTTACATAAAAAATCTAATAAATCAAAATTGGGTCACATCGAGTCCTATTCATATTAATTTTATACGAACAAACTTCAAATACTATAATTTCAATGGTGATCCGAGTTTCTCGTTCCTTAGTTGAAGAAACTTAAGACAAAGCTGCGTCCCTATTATTTGTAATTTAAGTAGATTCTATGGGCAATATACTGAATGTAGATATCTCCACAGTATCTATCAATAGATGGCGCTGCGTCCTCCATTGTGAGAGAAGGGGCGTCTGCAACCAGTCAAGGGGTAACAACCCCTCAAGTTCAGAGTCAAGCGGCGCGCGCAGGGGTTGTTTCACAAACTGATTCCTTATGTACAAATATATCGAAATTGCTAACCTATTGTGCTTTAATAGAATATTATCTGTACAGAATAATAATTTAATATCGAATAAAAGTAGGATTTTTTCAATGAATTATAAAATAAAAAACATTAATTACAAGTGGGAAGCAATAACAAAAATTAACATACAATCAAAACAATAAACATGCGTTCACTTAATAAATCCTACCAATTATTTGGCCACAATGCGAAGGTTTAATACACGACTTGAATAAAAGAGGATCAACAATACGACTAGGCGTCTCTACTCACCGACAATAAAACGCAGCGTCAAGCTTGAGGACGAAGGCACTCGATAATCGAACCGTTCACGCGAGAACACAAACAAACATGACTCGCGGTCACACTATTAACGCATTAACTTGATGCACTGTGTCCGTTAATTTACTTATAACACATTGCTATTTTTTGCACGTACTGCATTTTAATATTACTTTGACTGGTACTCTGGCAAGGCATTCATTCACATATCGATCTGTTGTTTCGGATGCTGCATAGATATCATTCCTACATCTACATCTAATCATACACGGATGTC